>JALIGW010000004.1:7354478-7459478 GCA_023053685.1 Diadophis punctatus similis | reverse complement strand
ATCTATCTATGTCTATCATCTATCTATCATCTATCTATCATCTATCTATCATCTATCTATCTATCTATCTATCATCTATCTATCTATCTATCTATCTGTCTATCTATCTATCTATCTATCTATCTCTATCATCTATCTATCTATCTATCTATCTATCTATCTATCTATCTATCTATCTATCTATCTATCATCTATCTATCTATCTATCTATCATCTATCTGTCTGTCTGTCTGTCTATCTATCTATCTATCTATCTATCTCTATCATCTATCTATCTATCTATCTATCTATCTATCATCTCTCTCTCTCTCTCTCTCTCTCTCTCTCTCTCTCTCTCTCTCTCTCTCTCTCTCTCTCTCTCTCTCTCTCTCTCTCTCTCTCTCTCTCTCTCTCTCTCTCTCTCTCTCTCTCTCTCTCTATCATCTGTTTGTTTATTTATTTCATTAGATTTTTACCCAGCCTTATAAGTAATTCAGAATGGCGAACATACCTACTACTCCTTCCTCCTCTGATTTTCCTCACAACAACAACCCTGTGAGGTGGGCTGGGCTCAGAGAGAGTGACTGACCCAAAGTCACTTAGCCGGCTTTCATGGCTAAGGCGGGATTAGAATTTACTGCCTCCCGGGTTTTAACCTGGTGCCTTAACCACTAGGCCAAAACCGTTTTTTAAAAAACTAAGAACATCTTTCCTCACCAGAAAACAGTAATCTATATGGTTCTCCGTTTCATTCTGAGAACAACACCGTGAGGTGGGTTAGATTCCATGTTCCTGTAGGAGGAGATAAGATAATAGATTGTGTCCATTAGAGAAAAAGTTCTATGTACACCATTCTGTTTAGGCATGGAAAAATGCTGAAATCAGCATGAGAATGTCTTTCTAGGCTCTCTGCAAATACATCAAAATCCCTCTTGCAGTTTCTCAGGATTTTTTTTTTTTGTTCTTTTTCTACCTTTTCTCACACTAATAAAGGAGAATATTAGTACTTGGGGTTGAAATGAGGGGCTCTCGCTGCTCTCTGAGCTTGGTTGTTTTCGTGCAGACGTTTCGTTACCAAACTAGGTAACATCATCATTGCTGGTGATGTTATCTAGTTCGGTAACGAAACAAGAAAACAATCAAGCTCAGAGAGCACCAAGGACCTCCTTATTCTCACACCGCTTGGGAATTTCTTGTGATGTTTAGGAGCCGAGGTGGCGCAGTGGTTAAAAGCAGCACTGCGACCTTCAGCTGATTGCTAGTTCAGCAGTTCAGCTGTTCAAATCTCACCATCTCAAGGTTGACTCAGCCTTCCATCCTTCCGAGGTCGGTAAAATGAGGACCTAGATTGTTGGGGCAATATGCTGAACTCTGTAAACCGCTTAGAGAGGGCTGTAAAGCACTATGAAGCGGTATATAAGTCTAAGTGCTATTGCTATTGCTATGTTGTAAAGATGAGTTTATTGTGGGAGAAGAGAGCTACTGCGGATGTTGTTATTTCCTGTTGAGCATCATCTTGAAGCCTTTTTGGTTATCCGCCCTTCTCAATCTGAAACAGAGCAATAGGAGGAATTTTCAACCACTGTCTTTCTGTGGGATTGAGAAGCCAAAGAAGCTGTAAACCTCCGGAGAAAAGATATGCAATTAAATCAGCTAATTGACACACAATCTTTGGCCATTAACTAAGCGCAAGAATCTGACCTTTCTCCATTAAATTTACTCAAATCTTTCTTCAGTTTTGAAAGACCGCTGAAAAGCAAATTAAATTTGGTAAACCAAAATGCAACAGTATGTTTCTATGTAGGGGCGTGATGGCTCAGTGCAGGGGCGGGTTGCTCTTTTACCTCGCTGCCGGAGCCATGCGCGCGCATCTCCATGCTTCAGGGGCGCACGCGCTCGCTATGCGCACGCACCCCCTCCTGTGATTTTGCTTCCGCGCATGCGCGGAAGCAAAATCACGCCGAAATCTTGTGAGGGGACAGGCGCACGTGTGAGATTTTGGTGCAATTTTGCTTCCACACATGCACAGAAGCAAAATCGACCCCAAATCACCGGGAAAAAATGGCGACACACGTGGTGGACTGGCAGAGAGGGCTCCGGAGCGGTTGTGCAGTCGGCCGCCCCCTACCGAAGCTGCACACCGGGCAGCTCCGGCAGGAACCCACCTCTGGCTCAGTGGTTAAAGACTCTGAGTTTGTCCACTGGAAAGCAGACAACCCAGGTTTGAGTCCCGAGCGCTACAAGACAGGGTGAGGTCCCGTTCTTGCCTCAGCTCCTGCCCACCTAGCAATTCGAAAGCATGCAAATGTGAGTAGATAAATAGGTACCAATTTGTTGGGAAGGTAACAGTGTTCCGTGTGCCTTGGCATATAGCCATGGTGGACACATGGCCATGGAAATGTCTTCAGATAATGTTAGCTCCCTCGGCTAAGAAACGGAGATGAGCACTGCCCCGTAGAGTTGGCCATGACTGGGCAGGGAAATTTTGACCAGTAGCTTTTTATATTTCTACATGGGATTAACACACTGATGCCTACTACATTAATTTGATTTGAGTGGGATTGTAAATTGAAAAGCAAGAGCAATATCAATTGCAATCAAAGGGAAAGTTAGGAAATTATTCTTTCAACAGGCGTCAATTGGAAAAACTTAAATTTGTCCAGATAGGTTGGATGATGAGGATTCTATGGGGAATCCTCAAAGTTGCAATCCAATCCGGTTAGGATATCATGCATTAAGAACAGCTGCTAGACTGGGAGAGCAAAATGAGATATATCTTCCAGTAAATATGTTTAAGACTGGAGCTATTTTGGCAAAGATTTGCGGGGGGGGGGGGGGAATCCTTTGAAAATTTTGCCTGATTTTATATGTTCACTCCTTCCATTGGGCAGCGTGGTGGCTCAGTGGTTAAGACACTGGGCTTGTCAGCTGGAATGCCGGCAGCCCAGGTTCAAGAGACAAGCACCACGCAAGGGGTGAGTTCCTCGCCCCAGCTCCTGCCAACCTAGCAGTTCAAAAGCATGCAAATACGAGTAGATAAATAGGAACCACTCCGGTGGGAAGGGAACAGCCTTCTGTGATGTCATGCTGGCCACATGACCGGGGAAATGTCTTTGGACAGCACTGGCTCAATGGCCTTGAAATTGAGATGAGCGGAGTAAAATCTGCAGGGACCCCTACTACTTCCATTTCAGTGGGAGGGTATAAACGCATAACACAAAAAATCACAGATCGTTTTTCTCTGTTGTTTACACGTTCAGGATCTCCCCAAGGTTGTGAAGAAGTTAAGCGCCTTCCTAGGGATCAACCCCACCGAGAGCCAGATCTATGAAATCTGCAAAAGGTCTTCTTTCAACGAGATGAAAACCAATACAGAAAAGGAAAATTCCGATCAAAACCACACGGTCTGTGTACTCACTTCCAACCGGAAATTGATATTCCGAAAAGGTAATTTGAAGAGTGAATCAATAATAGAATGGAATGGAATGGAATGGAATGGAATGGAATGGAATGGAATGGAATAGAATAGAATAGAATAGAATAGAATAGAATAGAATAGAATAGAATAGAATAGAATAGAATAGAATAGAATAGAATAGAATAGAATACAATACAATACAATACAATACAATACAATACAATAGAAACAGGAACAGGAACAGGAACAGGAACAGAATAGAATAGTAGAACAGAATAACAGAGTTGGAAGGGACTTTGGTGGTCTTCTAGTCCAACCCCTTGCTTAGGCATGAAACTATACCATTTCAATCTCTTCATAAAAACTTCCAGTGTTGGAGTATTCATAACTTCTGGAGGCAATTTGTCTGGATTCCAAGAAAAGATCCACATCGCCTCTATGAGATTTATTCTCACCTTAACATCATGTTCCATCATTTCCTAGGTACCGTTGGTGACTGGAAGAATCACTTCACTCCCAAACAGAACCGGCTGTTTGAAGAGACATTTAAGAAGAAAATGACATTCAGCGAAGTGGCAAAACACCTCGTTTATGAATGTTGACTCGGAAATGAAGCCTGGATCAGAATATGTTTAAAAGACTAATATTTTTCACATTGGATCAACTCGTTTTCTTCCAAAGAGAACAATGAAGAAGACACACGAGGGACTTGTGAAGAAATTCTGCTCTTGCGGTTTGCAGCTGATCCATTCTGTCCTCCTTATTTCTATTTTCTATCCCATCTCTTATAACTATCAATTCGCTGTACCACGACGGATATGCAGGTTCGCTTTTCACTGAAGTATTTTGTATCTTCATGTTTCTGTTTGGTTTCGCTCTGTAAGCCTTGAGTTCCCACAAGCTTCTTGACACCTTCCCTGTTGTGTGTGGATGATGCTGTTCTTCCTATTGTACCTCAAGGAACCACAATAATAGCCTGAAATAGGCAGAAAACTTGTGATGATGGGGTGTTGATAATCTCTGTGAGGGAAATTCAAGACTCTTTTTTTGGTTTTCTGATGAGGAACATCAGTGATAGAGAGACAAGCTTGTTCTCTCCTCATGCTCTTCCTTTTCCTAGAGATTTATGAAATGTAGAAATAGTTCATTGAATCAGAAGTGTACTATTTAATGAACAATGAATAAATGAACAGTGAAAGGACCCACAAAGATCTTTAGTCCAACCCTCTGCTCTGTGCAGGAAATTCAATTAAAGCAACGTTTCCCAATCTCAGCAAATTTACAACATGTACACTTCAACTCCCAAAATTCCGCTGCCAGTATGGTTGCTGGAGAATTCTGGGAGTTGAAGTCCACCCATTTTAAAGTTGCCAAGGTTGGGATCACCTTTGAAAAAATTCTGTCCAGCAACCTCTTTAAAAAACCCTAGAGGTCGTGAGCTGTAAATACCCTAGGTCAGTGATGGCGAACCTTTTTTTCCTCGGGTGCCAAAATAGTGCATGTGTGCGCTATTGCACGCGCGTGCGTGCCCACACCCACAATTCAAAGCTCCTCACTTGCCCCACCCTCCTCACATGTGTGCGTGACCCCCCTCACTCCCCCATTTCCCGACTTCCAGTGGGCCCGGTGGGCCCATTTTTCGCCCTCCCCAGGCTCCAGAGGCTTTCTTGGAGCTTGGGGAGGGCAAAAACGCCCCCCCCCCGCCACCCTGGAGGCCCTCTGGAGGCCAAAATTGCCCTCCCAGAGCCTCCGGGCAAGCCAAAAATCAGCTGACGGGCACGCAAATGTGCACTGGAGCTGAGCTAGGGCAACAGCTCGCGTGCCGGCAGATATGGCTCCGCGTGCCACCTGTGGCACCCGTGCCATAGGTTCGCCATCACTGCCCTAGGTACATTGTTCTACTGTTGTACAACTCTTATCGTCGTTTCCTGAACATATGGAATTTAAAAATTCACTTGTTCATTGTGCACAAAACCAATTTCGTTTTTTGCAATGAGTAAAACGTATTCCTATTTGACAGCACAAATCCAGGCCAACGTGTTGTAATTGTTTATATATTTTGTCAGAGTTACGCAATAAATCAGAAGCTTCAGAAGATAACTGCATTTTGCTGATTCAAATAACTTCTTTATAAGTAGAATAAAACATTAACAATACCACACTTTGTTTCAGATCACATGTTGAGATGTTTTCATACTGGAGTATAATGGTGGACTGAGTAAACCACGCCCTTCTTCTTGCTAAGTTTCTGGACATGCTCAATTAACACTTCAGCCCGATTGGCTGACTCAATCACATGGCTCTCCCAGTCATGAATATTCCAACACTCCTCCCTTCATTACTGGGAGGGACATCAGACCTATTGGATTTAAACATTTCCTATAATGGACACCACCCAATGGTTTGGTCATCATGTCTGCTAAATTATCCTCTGAAGAACAATGATGTAAACTTATCAATTTTTCTTTTACAGCTTCCCTGACATTACAATACTTAATGTCCACATGTTTACTTCTGTTCTTCACTCTGTCACCTGTTGCCATTTTTATACAAGCAGCATTATCTTCATAAACAGTTACAGCTTCATTTACATTTACATTTAAATCTTGTAACAACTGTACATACCAAACTACTTCAGAACATAACTCAGACAATGCAATAAACTCTGCTTCTGCAGTTGAAATAGCAACCGTTGTTTGTTTTCTGGACTTCCAACCAATTAAAGCCCCTCCAAACATTATTACAATTCCAGAATTAGACTTTCTGGTTTTTACATCATTTGCATAATCACTATCAACGTAACATTTCAATTTTAATTCTTCAGTGACCTGTATTTGAAGACCCAAATTCACAGTTCCCTTCAAATACCTGAGAATTCTTTTCACACCCATCCAATGCAACTTTGTAGGTGTAGCAGTAAAGCGACTTAGAATGCTCACTGCACAAGCTATGTCTGGTCTGGACCACTGTGACAGATATAACAGACTCCCTATTGCAGAGTGATATATCTCCTGATCACAGGCTTCACTTTTGTCCTCACCCAAACTATTGTAAAAATCTGTGCTCATAGGTGTAGGAGCAATATTACAATCTTTCATGTTATACTTCTCTAATAATTGTTCAATTTTTCTCCTTTGACTGAGAATATAACCACCTTTTTCAGTTTTTTGTATTTCTACACCGAGATAATTCTTTATTTCTCCCAAATTCTTTAATTCAAATTTCTTTTCTAACTTATTAGCAAATTCTTTAACTTGTGATGCATCCTTTGCAATGAAACAAAGATCATCCACAAATGCTAATAGTAGACAATTCCCACCTTGTGACTTTCCAGTGTATATGCAACCATCAGCTTTGCAACTCTTGAACCCAAGACCTTTCAATGCAGTATCTAAACAGATATTCCAATTTCTGGCTGACTGCTTCAGCCCATAAATGGCCTTGTTCAATTTATACACCATGTTAGGCTTTTTACTTTCATACCCTGGCGCTTGAACCATATAAATTTCTTCCTCTAATTCAGCATTGAGAAATGCAGTGGTTATATCAAAATGCCAAATTCTATGCCTGTATGCTGATGCTAATGCCAGTGCTAGTCTTATGCTCTCAGCTTTTACAGTTGGCGCGAACACCTCATCATAGTGCACATTCTTTAATTGAGAAAAACCTTGTGCCACCAACCTTGCCTTATACTGTACTTCATTATTGGGTAATACCTTTTTCTTGTATACCCACTTACATCCTACAGCTTTCGTACCCTGTGGCAAAGTCACAGATGTGAACACTTTATGATTTCCCATGGATTTCATCTCTTTATCCATGGCTTCCTTCCACTTTTCTTGTTCAACTTTTGCTAATGCCAATACTTCCTTATAGTTTCTTGGCTCATACCACACATTACACACTTTAACTTTACTGGCAGAATACCTGTCTGGCGGTACCCCTCTGTTCCTACGCTCTGACCTACGTGGCATTGCCTGTTCTTGTGTTTCAAGCTTTTCTGGCTTCATATCTTGTTCAGACTCTCCTCCCTGAACATAGACACCTTCAGTAAATGATTCACCATCATTACATGAGTTATTGTCACTAAGTGGATCACCGTCGCTAAGTGGATCACCGTCACTAAGTGAGACATTTTCAGAATTTGCATCAATTCTGTTCCAATTTTGTTCTGCAAAACTAGCAGATCTTGAAATCACTATCCTTTTACTTCCATCGCTAAAGCGATACCCTTTTGAGCCTGGCTCATAGCCCACAAATCTGAGCTTTCTAGCCTTTTGTTGTCCCTTTCTTCTGATTGCCTTTGGAATATGTACCCAAGCAGTACTTCCAAATATTTTTAAATGTGCTAGAGAAGGCTTTCTCCCATATAGCATTGCATATGGAGTATTATTGATGGATGAACTCCACAACCTATTTACTAAATAATTGGCAGTCAGTATGGCTTCACCCCAATATGACCTGCTCATACCAGAATCCTCCAGTAATGAGTCTTTCATTGTTTGCAAAACACCATTCCTCCTTTCAGCCACTCCGTTCTCCCCCGGTGTGTAAGGATTTGTGCGCCTGTGTCTTATTCCCAATTGTCTCAACCATTGTTGAAAATTTGTTGACATAAATTCAGAACCTCTGTCAGTTTGCAACTGACATACCTGTTGTTTGTACCTTCTCTCTACAAAACTTAACCATTGCTTAAATTGCTGTAGCACCTCTGTTTTACTCTTAAGTAAGTAGCAAAACCCAAACCTGCTGTAGTCATCCACAATAACCAGCGCATACTTTGCTCCTCCCAAACTGGCTTGCATAGGCCCAATTAAATCAGCATGCACCAGTTCTAGAGCTTTTGTGGTTTGTCTTGTGCTAAACTTGCTCACTGGGAATGCTTTGGATTTCGATGCTTTGCATACTGCACAATCCAAATATGCCTTACATCCCTTCAAATCTAATCCTTCTGCAAATTCTTTCATTTGTTGAACAACCTTAAAATTAGCATGACCAAGTCGTCTGTGCAGAAGATGAACACATGAATTATGTTCTGCTACATTTTTAAATATCTGGGAACAATGTGGGACCTTTTGTCCTGCAATACATAAAGATTATCCTCTTTTATGCCCTGTGCACAAACAATCCCATTTCTTTGGATGATACACTTCCCATTAACAAATGTGGTTTCATAACCTTGCTTGTCTAAACTAGACACACTTAACAAATTATGCTCCATTTCAGGTACACATAACACATCAGTAAACCTGGATTTCAAATATGGAATTTGCACATCGCCTCTTCCAATGATTTTAGCCTTTTGACCATTGGCTAAGGCCACTTCTTCATGGTTTCCTGGGAAAAATCTGGAAAATAAGTCAGAATTATTAACAATTGTTTGACTAGCCCCACTGTCAATCAACCATTTGTCTCTATTGTTATTATAACAAACTTTTGCAACTGCAATCTGTCCTTGCAAATAATGTCTCTTGTCTTGCACATTTCTTCTCTGTGCACAGCTTTTCTGCAGATGATTTGTCTCTCCACAAATGAAACATGCTTTTTTATCTTGCTTGCAGAATTGTTGCTGTGTAACTTGATCTCTCCTGCCTCTGCTCTCCTCTTGTCTGCAGACACCTCGGCTGTTGCTAGAGATAGGCAGCTTGTGGAAAATTTTGCTGGAGACTTGCTGTAAGTTTCCACTGTACTCCTTGTTGGGCCCCCGCCTGTGGAATTTTCCATCAGCATGGCTGAAAAGCCTTTTCTCATATTCATTCAATAAACACGATTTCAAAGCCTCCAAATTCAAATCTGCTTCTGGCTTACTTTCAAAAATAGCTGATACAGTCTCCCAGCTTTGATCCAAACTATTTAACACTAATAAAACTTTCTGGGACTCTGGAAACTTTACTCCACGTTGCTCCAATTCTAGAAAATTAGACTGCATTTTCATTAAATGATCTTCCATAGAATCTCCTGTCTGCAAACTCATTCTGAAAAGCTTTCTTGAAAGTTGGACCACATTACATGCAGAAACATTGACATGTACTGCTTTCAATTTCTGCCATATTTCTTTTGCAGACTTTAATTCAGCTACATTTAAGAATTGATCATCCCCCAGACTTAAGAGAATATAAGCCATAGCTTTGTCATGAGCCTTTTGATCTGCTGCTCCAAGCACACCTTGTGGGGGGTCTGCTACGATGTCCCATAATTCTTTTGCTTTCAAAAAACATTCCATTTTTGCAGCCCAAATTAAATAATTTTTTCTTCCCCAATTTAGGTATTGGACTGTCTTTAAATTCCATAGCAGCAGCCATCCTGCTTTATTTTTCTTCTCTGCCTGTTCCTTTAACAACACAGACAGCTTCTTATCAGCTTTAAATTACAATGCAGTTTTAACTTTACTTCTTGAGCGATTTCTGGGCCCATAACCTGTCAGAGTTACGCAATAAATCAGAAGCTTCAGAAGATAACTGCATTTTGCTGATTCAAATAACTTCTTTATAAGTAGAATAAAACATTAACAATACCACACTTTGTTTCAGATCACATGTTGAGATGTTTTCACAGCAAGCTTTAATGGTGGACAGACTAAACCACACCCTTCTTCTTGCTAAGTTTCTGGACATGCTCAATTAACACTTCAGCCAGATTGGCTGACTCAATCACATGGCTCTCCCAGTCATGAATATTCCAACATATTTGAGGTGGGGATCCTAATAGTAGTGTTGCATGATGACCTCTTGGTTTAATATGAGCTTCAAGTTCCCCTTTGAAGATAAGTTTGAGTCAATATTCAATGCCACAAAGAAGAGGGAGTCATGCTATTCTCCAAAGCACCTGATGGCAGGACAACAAGCAATGGATGGAAACTAATCAAGGAGAGAAGCAACTTAGAACTAAGGAGAAATTTCCTGACAGTTAGAACAATTAACCAGTGGAACAATTTGCCTCCAGAAGTTGTGATTGCTCCAACACTGGAAGTTTTTAAGAAGATTCTGGATAACCATTTGTCTGAAGTGGTGTAGGGTTTCCTGCCTAAGCAGGGGGTTGGGCTAGAAGACCTCCAAGGTCCCTTCCAACTCTATTATTCCATTCCATTCCATTCCATTCCATTTCACAATCTACTTCTTGGTAAATAAAACTGAACCTTGGAAGAATTGGGACAGACCAAAGGATGTTTTTAAAAACATGGCACTTAATAAAATTTTGGAATTGTGCCATAAGATAAGGACCAATGTACTTAATTTGTTTATTATATACAGTCGACTTAAAACCCTTCATTTAGTGACCATGCAGAGTTACAACAGCATTGGGAAAAAAATGAGTTATGACCGTTTTTCACACTTTCCACTATTGTTGCATCCCTATGATCACCCGATCAAAATTCAGGCACTTAGCAACTGGCGGGAATTTATGACGGCTGGGGGTCACCTGATCCCCATTTGTAAGCTTGGCAGCCAACTTCCAACAAGCAAAGTCAATGGGGGGAAGCCAAGTTCACTTAACAACTGCACGATTCCCTTAACGATTGCAGTGATTTGCTTAACAACTGTGGCAAAAAGGTCACAAAATTGGGCAAAACGTAGCAATAGAAATTTTGGTTGTAATGGTGGTCATAATTCGAGGACTACTGCCTATACTCAGATATGGTTCTGAGGAATGTGCAGGAGGGTTTTTGCACACAATTCTTTTCTTTCCCTCATTGGCAGGTAATTGCCCATTTAGGCATCAAAATATTGGACTAGCTCAGTCTCTGATCTGATTTTGCACTGCTCTTCTAACAAGAGTTCTGAAATCAAGGGCTAAAGCAGGCATGATTTAATTTTCCTCTATTTTAGTCCCCATATGTGGAGGGAAGTTCTGCTGAGTACAATTGCTCTAATATGTGTCCCAAATTTAATCAACCCTGCAACTGTCGCAAATATGAATCAGTTGCTAAGCTTCTGAATTTTGGTCATGTGACCATGGGGAGTCTGCAATTTAAAAAAGTATTGAAAGGGTATTGAAAGGTAGCAATAGCAATAGCACTTAGACTTATGTACTGCTTTACAGTGCTTTACAGCCCTCTCTAAGCGGTTTACAGAGTTCAGCATATTGCCCCCAACAATCTGGGTCCTCATTTTACCCACCTCGGAAGGATGGAAGGCTGAGTCAACCTTGAGCCGGTGAGATTTGAACAGCTGAACTGCTAAACTGCAGTGTTGCTTTTAACCACTTTTAACCACTGCGCCACCTCGGCTCATAGGTATTTAAAGGCCAGTGCTCCACCAGACAAGCACAATCCAAAGCACACTGAAGATGTCTCCTTGAATGGGGATGAAACATTTGCAACCAAATCACCAAAGGCGGAGCTCAAACCAACAACATAATGATTGTTCTCACTGTCAGGAAATTTCTCCTTAATTCTAGGTTGGTTCTCTCATCGATTAGTTTCAATCAATTGCTTCTTGTTCTGCCTTCAAGTGCTTTGGAGAATAGTTTGACTCCCTCTTCTTTGTAGCAACCCCTCAAATGTTGGAAGACTGCTATCACGTCACCCCTGAGTCCTTCTTTTCATTAAACTAGACATACCCAGTTCCAGCAACCGTTCTTCATATGTTTTAGCCTC
Organism: Diadophis punctatus similis; assembly: GCA_023053685.1. Lineage (NCBI taxonomy): Eukaryota > Metazoa > Chordata > Lepidosauria > Squamata > Dipsadidae > Diadophis > Diadophis punctatus. Next base: position 7,447,485 of record JALIGW010000004.1, on the reverse strand, counting down.
CAGTCCCCTAATCATCTTTGTTGCTCTTCTCTGCACTCTTTCTAGAGTCTCGATATCTTTTTTATATCGTGGCGACCAAAACTGGATGCAATATTCCACTTGTGGCCTTACCAAGGCATTATAAAGCGGTACTAACATTTCACATGATCTCGATTCTATCCCTCTGCTAATGCAGCCTACCACTCAGTTGGCTTCTTTTGGCAGCTGCAGCTCACTGCTGGCTCATATTTATGCTATTGTCCACTAGGACTCCAAGATCAATCTCAGACAAGAATTTTTATTTTAAAAAAATTGATTGCCGTTAAACTAAAGCCAGGAATTACCGGGGCCTGCTAATGGGCAGATGATGAAAATTGCATAAAATCTGGCTCAGCTCCGTTTCCCCACGAAATTTCAAGCTACTTTTTAGCACCATCTAGCGGTGGAATGGAATTGCAGGCCTATGGTTTTCTTGCCCTGTCTTCAGATTCAGATGGATGTGCACAGGTGAGATTGCTCTCAGGGGTCTCCAACCTTGGCAACTTTAAGCCTAAAGGACTTCAACTCCCAGAATTGTCCAGCCAGCAAAGCTTGGGTTCAATTCTCACCACACACTCGAAGTGGTCACTGAATCAACACATTTAATGAGATTATGAGACCAAACAGGTAGAATTGGCACAACATACTTTGCCAAATATGGGGACTCCTCAACATACGACCACAAGTTGAGCCCCAAATGTATGTTGCCAAGTGAGACATTTGTTAAGTGAGCTTTGTCCCATTTTATGATCTTTCTTGCCACCACTGTTAAGTGAATCACTGCAGTTGTTATGTTAGTAACACGGTTGTGAAGTGAATCTCGCTTCCTCATTGATTTTGCTTGTCAGAAGGTCACAAAAGGGGATCACATGACCCCAAGACACAGCAACAGCCATAAATATGAGTCAATGGCCAAGTGTCCAAATTTTGATCACGTGACCATGGGGAGGCTACAATGGTCGTGTGAAAAACAGTCATAACTCAGTTTTCAGTGCCACTGTAACTTCGAACATCCACTAAACAAATAGTTGTAAGTCGAGGACAAATGCAGTGAACTCCCTTAAACTTATTGTGTGAACACAACCTTAAAAAACGTGATTAGTTCCTATCAAGGTGGACATTCCAATACCAGAGGATTATCAGAAATAGGAAGCAGAGTCTGTCACATGCAACGACTCTGCAACACAGAGCAAATTACTCATCACCCGTTACTCATCGTGTGGTGTGTTTTTTTTCCCATTGGGAAGAAAGAAGAGCAATCAATACAGTTGTACAAGTTTTTTTTAATTTTTGAATCTTAAAAAAAATAAAGCCTTTTTGATTACATTTTATTCACACTTATAAATAATCAACAAGACAAATCAGTAAAGAGCATTTGAACAAGTTCCTTTATTCATAGTTCCCAGAAAATGAATCGAACCTCGGCATCTGGCAGAAGAGGTATTTGATAGTCTGATATTTTATAAATATATTTATATTTCACGTTTATAAACCAGTGGCAATTTCTTGACTGTTTCCCCCACCCAAAAAACATTTTCAGGTGATTTGAGTCCTGAGGAGGGGTTATATCTAATTTCAAAGTTCTATTTCATCCTTCTAATCTAAATATCAGCTATTCAAGTTCATATCGGGATATTCCTTCATGCAGCATTAATATATTATTACAAATTTGCCTCTTTTTTTCCCCAGTCCAGAGTTCACCAGATCTCTTTTGGACAGGCAATTGATTTTGCATATTAAAGTGAAAGATAAAACGAGGGTGAAAAAATGGGCTGGAGAGATACAAAACTATTTGTCCAAAAGTAAATTTTCAAAATGGTTTCAAGGCAAAAGGTTTGGATTCACCCATCCTACTGTGGATGGAAGGTTTGGCCTCAGTGTTGTAGAAACCTTGCCTATTGTGGCTTTTTTTTAAAAAAAAACATGTTTTACAGTAGGTCAGAATGATCTTATGGGGAAAAAAAAGAAAAGTAGGATAAGATTTTATTTGAATGATGAAGCGCAATTACTGAAAGAGTAATCCAATTCTCATCGCTCAAGATAATTCATGCCCGCTAAATTGACCAGTATTTACAATAGGACATGATGTGAAATGTTACAGCAAGGTGGGCTTCTAAATATATATATTTAGGGGCGCAATCAGGGGTGAAATCCTCCCGGTTCGCCTGGGCCAGTCCTTCGGCATATAGCCGATGGAACTGGCGGCGGTCGCGGCGCGGAGCTTCTCCTGCCCGCTTTCCCGGCCCGGCTGAACACAATCACCGCTTTCCCGGCCCGGCTGACCACAATCATTCGGGTTATTTTTCCCTCTGTGCATGCGCGCGCATGCACAGAGGGAAAAATAACCCGAATGGCGGCGTTCAGCCGGGCCGGGAAAGCGGGCGGGAGAAGTTCCGCGCCGCGACCGCCACCAGTTCCATCGGCTATACGCCGAAGGACGGGCCAGGGCGAACCGGGAGGATTTCACCCCTGGGCGCAATGGCTCAGTGGTTAAAGACACTGAACTTGTCAGCTTGAAAGCTTCGAGGCTTGAGTGACATGTGACGGGGTGAGCTTCCGTTTTTTACCTCAGCGCCTGCCCATCTAGCAATTTGAAAGCAGGCCAGCGCGAGTAGATAAATAGGTACCACTTCGGTGGGAAGGTAACACAAATGTTAAAATCACTTTGCCTAGAATGGCATTTCAGCCTACAAAGATATCTACAGTACAGTTTTCTACGCATGGAAATTCTCCTTGGGTACAACTGCAAATAGTTAGGGAGAATATTTCTAGCTCGAAGTCTTCTCACCTTCCTTCACAGAAGGAAGAGGCAACCCATTAAAGTTCCTGTCAGGGATGTCCACTGGAGGGTGGGATTGGGGGAAAGCAAAAATCACAACATGGTGGGTGTCACTGTGACTTTTCAGACTCTCTCTGTAGATGCTCCCTGTGCCTGACAGCTGCCTTTCTTCAAAAGGCTAACAAGATAAGAAAAAAAGCATGACTTACCTATTTATTTATCCAAACTTTCATCTATCTATCCTCCACTTCTGAGCTTTCGCGGGGGGGGGGGGGGAATGCAAAGCCCCTAAGCCAGTGATGGCGAACCTATGGCACGCGTGCCACAGGTGGCACGCGGAGCCATATCTGCCGGCACGCGAGCCGTTGCCCTACCTCAGCTCCAGCGTGCATGTGCACTCTGGCCATCTCATTTTCGGCTTGCACAGAGACTCTGGGAGGATGTTTTCGGCTTCCGGCAGGCGGGGGAGGGCGTTTTCACCCTCCCCAAGCTCCAGGGAAGCCTCTGGTGCCTGGGGAGGATGAAAAACGGGCCTACTAGGCCCACCAGAAGTTGGGAAACAGGCCGTTTCTGGCCTCCGGAGGGCCTCCAGGGTGGTGGGGGAGGCCATTTTCACCCTCCCCAGGGATTGAATTATGGGTGTGGGCACTCGCGCATGCGCGATAGCGCGTGAGCACGCTCTTTTGGCACCCGAGGAAAAAAAGGTTCGCCATCACTACCCTAAGCCCACTGAAAAGTCAACAACAACAACAACAACAACAACAAAAGAATCACACTCAATCTTCATCACAGATTTAAATAATAATAATCAAACACACAAACATTACAATCCTGGGATTTAAAAAAAAACATTCACCACCTGTAAATACCAGCAGATTATCTGACGTACAATTGACTCAAGAAACCTGTTTTAAGCCATCGATTTAGTCAGAAAATAATCTGCAGCCTAATAATGAAATAAATGATTGCAATAGCAGATGAGATGATCCAAACACCTTAAAGTTAAAGAGCCAACAGGTACATTCGGATAACACACAAAGCTTTCTTAGCTTTGATTTCGAGATATGTCTTAGCGGTGTGAGGTGAATCCAGCCCACGTGGTTGAATTTGGGCGCAATGTGTATGACCACAATTGAGCCCAGCATACTTGTTGCTAAGCAAGACAGTTGTTAAGTGAGTTTTGCCCCATTTTATGACCTTTTTTGCCGCCTGCTGTCAAGTTGTTAATCCTGCACTTGTTAACTTAGCAACACGGTTGTTAAATGAATCTGGTTTCCATGTTACTTGCCAGAAGGTCAGAAAAAGGCGATCGCATGACCCCGGGACACTGCAACCGTCATAGATATGAGTCAGTGGCCAAGCGGTCCAATTTTGATCACGTGACCACGGGGATGCTACAATGGTTGTAAGTGGAAAACGGTCATCTCTTTTTGTCAGTGCCGTTGTAATGTTGAACGATCACTAAACGAATGGTTGTAAGTTGAGAACTTCCTGTACTGGAAGAATCTGTTCCACGGCAAAGACAAGGATTCTTTTGCATTGTCGTGTCTTTCCCTCAGAAAACGCACGTTTCGGGTGCTACAGGTTTGAACTGAACATGAGAATGTTCTCCTGCCATCTTACTGGACCTTCCCACCGATTCTGAGCTAGCAAGGCAAAGAAAAACGGCCAATTTCCATATCTCAATAAATGCTTCTTTTTATTTCCTAAAGACGTTCCTTCATTATCAAATGGCTGCTCTCAAGAGAACAGAAGTGCACCAGAAACAAAAAGGTTGGATCTACAAAAAACGGGATCGCATCAGATCACTGTCTAGGGCAGAGGTGAAGAACGATGGTCTTTTTTATGACTTGTGGACTTCAACTCCCAGAATGCTGGCTCAGGAATTCTGGGAGTTGAAGTCCACAAGTCATAAAAGGGTCATTCTGGAATTCTGGGAGTTGAAGTCCACAAGTTATAAAAGGGCCATCGTTCCCCACAGCTGGTCTAGGGCCTGGGGGAAGAAGCTGCAACATCAGGGGGAGAACTGTTGTCAACTTTGTTCAGCGATGTATTGATGGGTCATCCCATCAATAACCCCCCTCAGGAATTCACAACTGAAGTCTTTATCGTTACCGGTGGCCCATAAATCTTTCAAGATCTACCACCTGCTCGAATCGGTCCTCCTCAAATTCAGGGAAGGAAATGATAGGACTCGGCATCACTGCCCTGCCTCTGCCTTTCCCCACTTCCCAATTATTATTTGCAACTTCAGACCACCAAAAAGTTGATGCTCCTCAACTGAACAGGCGCCAGGATTTCACCTGTGTGACTCAGCTTAGATCAGCATTTCTCAATTACGGCAACTTTAAGACGTATGGACTTCAACTCCCAGAATTCCCCAGTTCAACGTGGCTGACTGGGGAATTCTGGGAGTTGAAGTCCATATGTCCTAAAGTTGCCAAGATTGAGAAATGTTGGCTTAGAGGAGCCAATCTAGAGCAAGGGCATAAAATATAGCTTGTTGTGGAGAAACACTTCTTGAACATAAAATCAAGAATGTATATTCCTACCTGTCGGGAGACTTCAGGAGTTAGAAGACACCCTCTGGCAAAATATTAAGTTCCATTTGATGTCCACACACGGTCATCAATTCCTTATATAATGGCATGGCACCGTAGTCAGAGTAAAAAAAAATATACCCCAAGCATTTTTTCCTACTGCTTCTATTTTTACCAAAGTTATTTTTGCCTAAATGATCAGGCCGCAAAAACAAACAAGCCAACAAACAAACCTGAGATAAAATAAAATAAAATAATTCAGGGAATAAGGCTGTAAACTTTTTAAACCTTCCAGGAAACGTGTCCGGCAATATTTTTTCAAGAGGCAACTGGACTTTCTTGTTTTTTCTTTGAAGGCGTTTCGCTTCACGTCCAAGAAGCTTCTTCAGCTCTGACGGGATGCTGGGGAATGGAAGGATTTATACTCCTTGCAGATCGCTGGTTTGAAAGAGGGGTCAAAATTGAACACCCCTCTCTCAACGGGGAGGGGGGGGCGCGGATATGACATCATCTATCTCCAGTCTACAACACAGTCCTTTCAACAGTTCCAAGAAGACTCCCCACCCATTTGCACCACTCAGGTGACCCTGAAGACACAGATAAACCTCCAGGTGGCCTCAATGACCCTCTAAAACAGTGTTTCCCAACCTTGGCAACTTGAAGATGTCTGGACTTCAACTCCCAGAATTCCCCAGCCAGCATTCGCTGGCTGGGGAATTCTGGAAGTTGAAGTCCAGACATCTTCAAGTTGCCAAGGTTGGGAAACACTGCTCTAAAAGGATGCAAATGACCAGCTATCTGCAAGGAGTATAAATCCTTCCGTTCCCCACCATCCAGTCAGAGCTGAAGAAGCTTCTTGGATGAGAAGTGAAACGTCTTCAAAGAAAAACAAAGAAAGTCCAGTTGCCTCTTGAAATAAAGCACCTTTGGGACAACCATGACCTGGATGACCGAGAATCTCCATAGAACGTGTCCGGCAATAGCGTGTCTTTGGATTGATTGGGTTTTCCTGCCACTTTGGGTCTGCATCAATTCAGTAACGATTTCGTCACCCGTGCAATAATAATAATAATAAAGCAGATATTTTAAAGATTCTCATCGGGGTCCTTTTTGGATTCTGGAAATGTCAAAAGCCAAGCAGAGGAAAGACACACCCCAGCAAAATCAATGAAGCAGAATCCCATCTCTCCCAGATGCTTGGAGGCGACTTCCTAGTTTGGTCGGCCCAAGTTTTTTCCAGCCGAATTCACCTTTTCCATCAAAAGGAGGATGTGCTCAGCAAATTCCCGAACTGCCCCGCGGCCGCCATTGGACCTGCAAATGTAGCTTGCCGCTTTCTGTGCAGCCGGACAAGCGTCCGCAGGGACGGCGCTCATGCTGGCTTTTTTCAGACACTCCACATCCGAGTCTTCATTTCCTGTGGGTGACGAGGGGGGGGGGGGAAAGCATTTTCGGTAAACTATCGCAGGTTTTTTTTAAAAAAAAAATTGGTTAAATTTTGTTAGAGGCGTTTCTGAGGTAATTGAAAAAAAAATGGCGGGATTGGAAACCAAGGCCCAGTTTCTTTAAAGTCTTGGGCTGTAGTCATTCTGAAAGCTGATTTTGAATATCAAAGATGATTCGATGTACAGGCAGTCCTTGACTTACGACCACAATTGTGAACTTCAATTACCAGCATAGTTTGACTGGGGAATTCTGGGAGTTGAAGTCCAGACACCTTCAAGTTGCCGAGGTTTTAAAACACTGGCTTATTCGGTTGTTATGTGAATCTGACTTTGATCCACAGAAGTTCGCAAAAGGCGATCCAAAGGGGACACTGCCACCGTCATAAATGTGAGTCGGTTGCCAAGTCTGAATTTGGATCAGCTGACCATGTAGATGCTGCAATGGTCATAAAACATCGTAACTCCCTTTCTTATCCGTGCCGTTGTAACTTTGAATGGTCACTAAACGAACAGTTGTAAGTTGAGGACTACCTGTACTCTTTTCTACTTTCGATAATTGAGAGAATCTCAAAAACCAACCGCCGGGGAAATAACAAAGAGCAGCTGAAGCGTAAAGTAGAAAAACTGAAGCCAATTTCTCAGAAACTTCCAGCAGAGCCTTAGTCAACGAGCAATAGCATTCGGAAAGGGCCTCACCTACATACGCCACCTCCTTCCAGCACAACCCCATGGCCTTCCGCCATTTCTCCACGACACCCAGCTTGTCTATCACCCCGACTTCCACGGTACAGCTCAACTTCGAGCTGAAGAGCGCCTTGGTGGAACAGTCCCTCTCGGAGATCAGCCGCACCTGGACAAACGAAAGGCTGTTAGTGCCGACTGAGGAGAATCTTTGTAGATCGGGGTTTGAAACGTGGGTGTCATGCCCCCGTAGGAGTCTGAATCGGAGACGGAAGACGAACAGCTGACAGAGAGCAGCTCCGTTGGCTGTGGAGGAAACTGGGGAAGGGCAAAGTCAGGCTGGGCAGAGCAGGGGAGAGGGGGTTCTGATGAAGACCAAGGCCCACCCCCTCCTCATCCTAAAGTGCACAGGGAAGAATACAGAAGAGAGCAACGTGGACTGGCCCATGTTCCTCCCCAACCTCCTCACTGTCCGAGTCTGCCGCCAGCTCTGCTGGCCGCTGGCGGGCCACAGCAACCTCCTTTCCAATAAAAGGCAGATAAATTTTGTGACATCCCTACCTTAAAAACCCATCCTCAAAGGCAAGAGTTAAGATGTACCTCTACGCCTCTTTTCTGAAGCTGATTGATTCCAACCGCATCTCTGACATCATAGGAAACCATCTCTTTTCCATCTTCGGAGATGTAGATGTGACCGGTGGTGAGGCATCCGTCAATGGTACAAACCAGAAGCTTCACTTCCTTTAAGGTCTCTTTCCCAAAGTAGCCATATCTGGAAATATGGTTTACAATCGTGGAAAAGAGGGAAGGAACTTATTTTACTTAAGTTTACTTATGTTGCCTTCTATGGGCAAGAAGAAGGCTGGAAGACCAAGAGGGGAAAAAATGTATAGTTCCCATTGAGGAGATAACAGAATAACAGAGTTGGAAGGGACCTTGGAGGTCTTCTAGTCCAACCCCCTGCTCAAGCAGGAAACCCTATACCCGTGATGGCGAACCTATGCCACGTGAGCCACAGGTGGCACGCAGAGCCATATCAGCCGGCAGGTGAGCTGTTGCCTTAGCTCAGCTCCAGCGCGCATGTGTACACCGGCCAGCTGATTTTCGGCTCGCGTGGAGGCTCTGGGAGGGCGGTTTTCAGACTCCGGAGGGCCTCCAGGGGGGCTGAAAACGCCCTCCCCAGGTTCCAAGAAAGCCTCTGGAGCCTGGGGAGGGCAAAAAACGGGCCTCCCAAGCCCACCGGAAGTCGGGAAATGGGGGAGCGGGGGAGGGGGAGTCATGTGCACATGCAAGGGGGTTGGGCAGCATGCATGTGCAGTGGGATGGGCGCATGGGGGGCATTGAATTATGGGTGTGGGCACACGCGCATGTGTGACAACGCGCGCTTGCTTTCGGCACCCGAGGGAAAAAAGGTTCGCCATCACTGCCCTATACCATTCCATACGAATGGCTGTTCGACTTTTCTTAAAAAACTCCAGTGTTGGAGCAACCACAACCTCTGGAGTAAAGTCGCTTCACTGATTGATTGTTCTGTCAGGAAGCCTTCTAGTTCTTCTGCATGTAGGTGCATATGATTCACATATGCTGCTAAGATGAGAGAGACTCAAGTTCTAGTCCACTCTCAAACATGAAATCTCAAACATGGGATGTCCTTGGATCAGTCCTTCTCTCTGCCCAGCACATCTCACAATGTTGCTTATTGTGAAGATAACGCTGGAGGACAGATACGTGCATTGCCTTGAACCCTTAGAAGAGCAGAAATCTTGCCAAATAAAGCAAGACTAATATTTATCTGGGGGGGGGGGAGGGATACATCCCTGTCTTTTAACTTATATGGACCTGTTCTGGAACAAGGGTACCTAGAGAAAAGAACATTTGTAGCTCAGGATTGAAATGAGGGGTCTCTGGTGCTCTCTCCGAGCTTGCAGACCTTTCATTACCCAGCTAGGTAACAGCATCAGTACTAAAAGGTCGTTTAACTGCATTCCCTTCAAGCACTGATGACGTTACCTAGTTGGGTAATGAAACGTCTGCAAGAAAACAACCATTGCTATGATTGTAAAAAAAGGTGCTAGAATGTGCTGAAATGAGTATGGAAATAAGAGAGAGAGAGGAAACAGGGTATTATATAATTTGGAATAGATGGTATGATTGGCTCGAAAAGAAAAGTAAAATTAATGTGTAAACTAAGATAAGAATGAAATGCGTTAAGAAATGAGATATGAAAGAAAAAATGTGATAGATGTAACTGAAAATTTTGATGGCTGTAAAATAATGTGTATAATGTATATAATGTAAATAAGAGTATAACATTATGAGATAATAGGTAATAGCGTATATATTGAATAGAGAAAGATAAAAAATGTTTAGGTATATAACAATAGCCATAATTAGGAAAATATGGAAATGAGCGTAAAGCTGTAATAGTGGACTTATATTTTATGTATATGTGATGTACATGGTTTTTTTGTATGTTGTATTGTTTGTTTGTTTTTAAACTGGAAAATTGCAATAAAAAATTAAAAAAAGAAAAAAAAAGAAAACAACCAAGTTCAGAGAGCATCAAGACTCTGCAAGGGTACCTCTTTGTCCTGCTGATGGTACACCCTAAGCCAGTGGTGGCAAACCTTTTTCGGCTCGCGTGCCAAAAAGGGGGGGGGGGGCCAGCGCTTGCGCGCGCTCGCATACCCACACCCATTCCCTCCCCCCCCACATGCGCACAACACCCCCCCCATGCTGCCCCCTGCGCATGCGCACACCCCCCCACCCCCGCGCAAAGGCTTATCTTTGCCTGGGACGACGAAACCGGCAAACCGGAAGTGTGAAAAAACGCACTTCCGGTTTGCCGGTATGCTGTTTTTTGCACTCCGGAGGGTTCAGGGAAGCTCCCTGAAGCTCCGGAATGCAAAAAACTACAAAACGGACAAACCGGAAGTGCGGAAAAGTGCACTTCCGGTTTGTCCGTTTTGTAGTTTTTTGCATTCCGGAGCTTCAGGGAGCTTCCCTGAACCCTCCGGAGTGCAAAAAACAGCACACGGGCAAACCGGAAGTGCGTTTTTTCGCACTTCCGGTTTGCCGGTGGGCAACCCTCGCGTGCCGGCTTCTATGGCTCCGCGTGCCACCTCTGGCACGCGTGCCATAGGTTCGCCACCACGGCCCTAAGCACTACGAGATTTCTCAGAGGAGGAGAACATCACCGCAAACACACGGGAAAACCAGTTGCACTGTTTACCTTAGGACCCGTTGCTCCGCGATAGGCCAATCTATATCCACATCTATGTCCACGCTGTGCTCAGCTCGCATTTCGTAGTATGCCATTTTCCCACCCTAAATAAAAATGAAAGCATGGGTGAGTCAATCTTGCCCACACCGGAGGGCACATCCGGAACACCGGACGGGGTTTCCACAGGGGTTATATACAGGCACAAGTCTGCAGAGAAAGAGCCAGAAATTGCGTTCCAGCCCAATTTGCGGGCAAATCTCCTTTATTTTCTCCCCCTTTTAGAATGTTATGGAGTGAAAGACCTGTGACCATGTTAAATACCCTGAAACTGTGAAAGATAGCAATAGCAATAGAGCTTAGACTTATATACCGCTTCATAATGCTTTACAGCCCCTCTCTAAGTGGTTTACTTATTGTAAAGTAAAGTATAGAGCCGAGGTGGCGCAGCAGTTAGAGGGGGGGGGGGTACTGCAGGCCACTTTAGCTGACACTGATCCACAGGTCAGCGGTTCAAATCTCACCGGCTCAAGGTTGACTCAGCTTTCCATCCTTCCCAGGTAGGTAAAATGAGGACCCAGATTGTTGGGGGCAATATAAATATACACTGCTTAATGGTGTAAACAGCTTAGAGAGTGCTTGCACTGTGAGGCGGTATATAAATCTCACAAAATAAATAAATAATAATAAATAAATTTACAGAGTCAGCCTATTGCCCCCAACAATCTGGGTCTTCATTTTACCAACCTTTGGAAGGATGGAAGGCTGAGTCAACCCTGATCGAACTCCTGGCAGTGGGCAGATTCAGCCTGCAATACTGCGTTCTAGCCACTGTGCCACCATGGCTCAAGATTTACATTATAGAGCCTTCGCTTCTAGATCCAGCAAGACTCAGAATATACAATAGTCATGTGATTTTCTATTTCAGTTAAAAAGAAAATACATAGCCAGTAAGGAAGCATTATAAACGGGAAGGGGGACATAATTTTAAAAAGCAGATATTTTGTTTGGAGGATTCCTTATAGAAAAGTATTTATGCCGTTATGCTGTTGCTGTTTATTGTTGACCCCTCCTAGTCTGGGAAGCTTCTAGATTTTCTACTTCTTCCTTCAAGCAGAAGGAAAAAGATGCGCTGACCTTACTGCCCCAAAATCCAGAAGTCCAAAACTTAACAAATCTTGTGTCAGTTCCTACAAATAAGTGATAACCCTGTAGAACCGGGCCGAGCAAGCAAGCGAAGCCCCATCTGCGAATATGCAGGATCCAGGCAGTGTGTGAAACAACATAACCCCAATCTGTGGGAAAATGGAACTGGTTCCTGGAGCCCAAAAGATTGGGGCTAATGCTCTAACAGTTGGAAAAAGTTCTAAGGAAGAAAAATCTAATTAAACCATCTAATTTAAAGAAGAGTGGGCAAGAATTATGCACACAATATTCCAAACAACTCACTATGATTGGTCTAGTCTAGTTCAACTATTTCCTTGTTAGTCTTTCTTCCTTAAATAAGATCTTGGATTTAACATGATTAGGACTCACTGCAGTAAGAATGAACAGAAAAAGATCATCTGGATTTCCCTCCCTTTCCTCCTTTCTTTTTCTGTCTGTCTTCCTTCCTTCCTTCCTTCCTTCCTTCCTTCCTTCCTTCCTTCCATCCATCCATCCATCCATCCATCCATCCATCCACCCTTTCTTTGTTCCTCTCTGATATTTTGGTTCTCCTTAAGAAACAATAAATTATCTACCTCTTAAATCCACCTCCTTAACACTCTGGGTGGAATAATAAAAAGATAGCTTAATTCATACCAGCTGTGCTTCTGCATCAAAAATAGTAAATAGGAGAGCCTGTTTTGGAAAAACAAAATATAAATCCTATCTACTATGGCCTTTCAGCTGGGTGAATTTACCAATGTTTTAGGTGGCATAGTTGTATCAACCATTGTTGAAAAAGGGAAAATGGTTTTATCGTAATGATAATAGACTGAATATAATATAATAATAGAAAAGAACAAGAAAAAAAATATTGGAAGATATAAGGAAGATAATGATGTAAACAATAACTATATAGAATAAACATGTTTTTGTATCACCAGGCTGTAAAAGGATAGCGTCGACGGGATGGTTGACATGTATGTTCAATGTTTTCTATTTTCAAAGATATTTGATACTTTATTTGTATATACATATGTTTACACACGTTTTTATGTTTGTTTGTATGTTTGTTAATTTTTTTTAACATAACTAATAAAAATTGTTTTTTTTTAAAAAAGGAATGTGAAACAGGAAGACAATCTGGACAGCGATACAAGGGAAGTGGATTGAAAGTCTCCCTTCCTCTTCTATTTTTTGATTTGAAAATCCCTTTATCAGCAATGTGACTTTGAGGCAGTGGTGGGCTGCAACTGGTTTAGCAACCAGTTCGGTGATTGCGCGCTTCACTTGCGCACAGCGTTCAAAATACAGCCATCTGAAGCTCAGCTGCTTACCTTCTAAGGCAGCCCCGGGAAGTAGATCAGCTGAGGCGCAGAAATCAACTGTGCCGCGCGAATCAGCTGAGCCAGAAAGAAGGAAATATAGAACAGGATAGTGCAGGGGCAGGTGGGCGGGGCCAGCTGATCGTCGGAACTACCGGTTCGCCTGAACCGGCAGCAGCCCATCACCCATATAAGAGCCGAGGTGGCGCAGCGGTTAGAGGCAGGTACTGCAGGCCACTTTAGCTGACACTGATCCGCAGGTTAGCGGTTCAAATCTCACCGGCTCAAGGTTGACTCAGCCTTCCATCCTTCTGAGGTAGTTAAAATGAGGACCCAGATTGTTGGGGGCAATATAAATATACATTGCTTACTGGTGTAAACCGCTTAGAGAGTGCTTGCACTGTGAGGCGGTATATAAATCTCACAAAATAAATAAAAATAAAAATAAATACTGCTTTGAGGGTCAAACTACCCCTTACAGGAGGACTTTAAGAAAAAAAAAACCTGAGGAAAAAAATTCAGCCAGTTCCTAAATCGGAGCGATTAAAGGATAGCATCGAAAGAACTGAATAACTTCTTCAGAAACCCAACTCAGAAGTGCTATGGCAAAAGAAGGACAAACAGGCATTGGCGCACCCACCTGCAAATATCCCTTTTCAATTAAGGCCCTTTTGGCAAAGTAAAACGATCCATTTTCATAAAGTTCACCGTCCCAGTCTTGTCGCCGAGGTCGCTTGGCAGGATTCAGATTTTGCGGGATGGTCACTTCACAGACTGTTAAAACAACAAGTTGGGTGGGGGGAGAGAAGAAAGATGGATTTGGTGTCATTGGAATTCTAAATACCTCTGTGCTGTCCTGCTCACTCTCACACAGACGTAAGTGTGGGTTTAGTGAGTTTATTGATATTCCCCAGCAATTCCCTTCACTAAAAACCCAGAAATGTCCCAATGAAGTCCAGCCACAAGCAGACCAACGCTAGTCCACAGAACAATGGCCAAAGAGTCCACAAGGCACTTGAAAGTTTGTCAATCAAAATAAACCCACCAGGCAAACTTAAATCCACAACACAAGAGGGTCCACGAGGCAAGGAAAGTCCAGAGTTCCCAAGGCACGATCCAAGTCAAGGCATGGGGTCAATCCAAAGCGAGGCAGGAATCACAATGACCGGAAAACACACAGCTAGGAAACAAACCCGTTGTTCCCAGCATTGCTTCCATCTGTCTGCTGTGCTAAGTAACCAGCTTCTGGTGTAGCTCATCAAGAAGGGTGATACTTTCTCCTCGTGAGTAATCTGGCTGACCTGCTCCTGCCTTTTCTCCGCCCTACTTGTTCTTGGATCTGGAACAGAAGGCAGTTCCTCTTCCTCATCACTGACCGGCTGCAGCTGCATGCTTTCCACCTGGAGCCTCAGGACTGTTCTGCTGCAGCTGCACTTCAGTCAAATCCCTCAAACAGCTACTCGGAGCCATTAATCACAATTCAGATCCTGACATGCCAGGAACTGGTTCATCCTCCCCCGAGCTGACATCTAGAGAGGTATCTGGGAAAGCGTCCGGGGCGAATCATCACAACCACCCTTATTTTTCAAAGGGAAGCAACATACCGTCCCAGCAGAGACACTTGCTGTCAAGTTTGAAGCATGCTTATGCGGTTGTAACTATTATCACTTCTCAGCTTGCCAACAAACTAGGGGGGAGAGAAGGGGGAAATGGAATGTAGGCTCCAGGCCTCAAGAAGGCAAACCGTGAGAGCCAAGGACACTTCAGCAGGTGGCTAAAACCCTCAGAGACATTTTCTCATAACAATTCAATGACATTCAATTGGACAATGGGACCTGCACTAATAGGGGGAGAATTCTACTCTTTAATTATAGGGGATTGCGCAGGAATTAGTTAAGAGCTGGTTTTGCCTTAATCTGTGCCGAAATGACGTACTCAATAAAGTTTTGCGTAAAGAGATTGGATCGTCTCTAAAGTGCTTTGCTCGATTGGGTTCACCAGTCGGAACCTTGACACATGCCTAGTGTCAGGGTTCCAAATAGCATTCAAACTTAAATCAGAGTCCAAGGCAAAGTATTCCTCAAAGTTCCAATTTATTGCTGAAGCCATGTTGACACGTCCAAGGGAAACCCGAATCTGACTTTCCGCCCAGTTCCCTACCCAGTAGGAAGTTAGCACCCTTGTCCCACACCCCCAACTAGGCCCACTCATCTTCTGCCTGCGTGGCCGTTCCTCCTCCCAGTTTCCGGACAGGTGCTGGACAAAGGATGACCTTGAATCTCTAGTAAGAATGTGTTATGTCTACATTCACTCCCTCATGCGATCCCCCCCCCCCCCAGCTTCCCATAGTCAGTGGCTTTCTAAGAAATAATGTGGCGAGCGATGCCCTAAGTCCAGCATCACTCAACACCTTGCTGGTTAAAATGTCCCTGCACCAATCTCTGGCCTTTCCAAGTAAGAGAACTTCAGGGAGCAGGGAAAGACCCTAGCCCAAACTCTTGGGGTGCTGCAACCAGCTGAGTAGACTATACTGAGATGGTTTGGATTTAAAAATAAAAGTAAAGGTTTCCCTGTCCAGTCAAGTCTGACTCTAGGGCAGTGGTGTCAAACTCAAGGTCCGTGGGCCGGATCTGGCCCACGGGGTGCTTAGATCTGGCCCACCCTGGAAACAGCGAAGGACCGGCCCGCAGTGCCTCTGCCAGCAAAACGGAGCTTGGGAGGGCCGCTCCATTTTCACTGGCAGAGGGCTGCAGGAGGATCCCCCCAGCCCCCCCCCCCCCAGACCACCACAGGTGCCCCCAAAAGAGTGCCGTCCAGCTGGCCACACACCGCTGGCCATGTCCCCACCCCAGCCCCCTGAGGTCAAACACAACCCTGATGTGGCCCTCAATGAAATCGAGTTTGACACCCCTGCTCTAGGGGAACGGTGATCATCGCTGTTTCTTAGCCGAAGAAGCCAGCTTGTTCGAGGCCGATAGATGGTTGATGTGAATAGGTACCTATCTGAAGTTTTTATATAGCAATAATACAGTGGTGGGTTCCTACCAGTGCGGTCCACTCTATAGCACAGGTAGCAGCCCACTGGTGACGTCACAGTACCGGTGCGGTCGGTTGCCGGTGCCTGGGCGCCATTTTAAAAACATTTTTTTAAAAAAAAATTCTTCTGCGCATGCCCAGAAACCTGACAGTTAAGTCTTTCCCCGTCCCTTCACTTGAAAATAATAAGAAGCTCGCATTTGACACTTTTCCTTCGCTTTTGCCTAAAGCTTCCCAAAGTGGGCGTTTTCCGAAAGCTTAACCTTTTATACTGTTAATTTTATACAGTTTTATACTGTTATTCTTTAAACGAAAACATTGAGGACTGTTAAAAGATACTGTTCTTTTAACAGTCCTCAATATTTTCGTCTAAGGCAGGGGTAGGCAAAGTTGGCTCTTCTATGACTCATGGACTTCAACTCCCAGAATTCCTGAGCTAGCGTGATTGGCTCAGAAAGTCTGGGAGTTGAAGTCCACGAGTCATAGAAGAGCCAACTTTGCCTACTCCTGGTCTAAGGAATCCATGACTGAAACCAAAAATGCTGTATGAGACTTGCTTGTCTTTTAACTATAGCATTTTCTACATATAAAGGTTGCTGTGTTGCCATGGTGTAACACGCACTTTGTTTGCAAAGCTTTTCATGTAAGGTATAAAATAGCAAAAATAGTAGTAACATCTCTCTGAGATAACTAATATATGACAGACAAGCCACGCCCACCCGGTCACATGGCTGGCAAACCACACCCACAAAATAAGCCACGCCCACAGAGTGGTAGTAAAAAAAATTAGGAACCCGCCCCTGCAATAATATCCAGTCCGAAAGATGGCCCTCCCTTACCTCCTTTTTTAACTTCACTCCATCTGAACTGGTGCCGCCGCACGACTGAAAAGACCGAGTCGAAGCCATCCTCACGGATCATTTTGACCACTTTGATGAGGTCGGTGGGATGCAGGCAAGGGGAAGTCGCTTGAATGTTTCCTACAACGTCAACCTCTGGAGGAATGAGAGAAAAACACGGAGGAGATAAGGAGCTTCTAGGCTGCAGTTTGGTTCAAATTATGTGTAGTCCTTGATTTACGATTACAATGGGGCCCAAACTTTCTGTTGTTAAGTGAGACATTTGTTAAGTTAGTTTTGCCCCATTTTACGACCTTTCTTGCCACAGCTGTTAAGTGAATCAATGCAATTGTTAAGTTAGTAACATGGTCGTTAAGTGAATTCGGCTTCCCCATGGACTTTGCCTGTCAGAAGGTGAAAAAGTGCCTAAAGTCACTTTTTTCAGTGCCACTGTAACCTGAACAGTCACTAAATGAATAGTATTAAGTCAAGGACAAGCTGTATAGGATTTGGAGCTTCTGTATATGATATACAGTATACAGAACATGGTGGGACGCAGTGGCTCAGTGGCTAAGACGCTGAGCTTGTCGATCAGAAAGGTCGGCAGTTCAGCAGTTCGAATCCCTAGCGCCGGGTAATGGAGTGAGCTCCCGTTACTTGCCCCAGCTTCTGCCAACCTAGCAGTCCGAAAGCACATAAAAAATGCAAGTAAAAAAATAGGGACCACCTTTGGTGAGAAGGTAACAGTGTTCCATGCGCCTTTGGCGTTTAGTCATGCCGGCCATATGACCATGGAGACGTCTTCGGACAGCGCTGGCTCTTTGGCTTTGAAACGGAGATGAGCACTGCCCCCTAGAGCTGGAAATGACTAGCACGCATGTGTGGGGGAACCTTTGCCTTTACCTTTACCTTACGACCTTTCTTGCCACAGTTGTTAAGTGAATCAGAGTTGGAAGGGACCTTGGAGGTCTTCTAGTCAAACCCACTGCTCAAGCAGGAGATGTCTGGTAGGCGGGAGGTATCATCACGTTTGTTCATGTTGTGGGGGTGTTTCTCTATTTTGATGGCTTCCATAATTATTCTCTTGTTGAAGTGTTCAGTTTTGGAAATTAATTTGGTTCTTTCAAAATCAATTTCATGTCCTATTGTTTTAAAGTGCTGGAAAAAGGAGGAAGTGACTTCGGCACTGACCTAAAAATAGCCAATATCTTAAGAAACCCCAAAGATAAGATCCAGCTAGAAAACCAAGGAGTCTATGAAATACCATGCAAAATCTGCCCAGCCACATACATTGGACAAACTAATAGGAGAATAAATCCACGCATTGCAGAACACAAGAACGCGGTCAGAAAAGAAGTAAAAACTTCCTCCCTTTTCCAATACATACATACATACATACATACATACATACATACATACATACGTACGTACGTACGTACGTACGTACGGTGCAGGTATATATTTATGTATGTATAGAGCAGGGGTGTCAAACACAAGACCCATGAGCCGGATCCGGCCTGTGATGTGGTCGGATGTGGCCTGTGGGGCCGTCCTGGAAAATGTAAGGGACCAACCCATGCTGCTTTGGCCCAGTCTACCCTCGTCGTTTTGGCGCAGTCTACCCAGTGCAAAGACGAAACATGCCAGCAGTTTGGGGAGTGGCATCAAGCTGGCTACACCCACCCAGTCAGCCACGCCCACTCAATTGGCCATGCCCAGTGAGTGGCATCAAGCTGGCCATGCCTACCCAGTTGGCCACACCCACCCAGTCGGCCACGCCCGCCCGGCCCCGAGGTCAACCACAGCCCTGAGGCGGCCGTCAATGAAATTGAGTTTGACACTCCTGGTATAGAGTATGTGTATATATGTGTTATATATGTGTTTGGGTAGATTAATACTTTCTCTTGAGAGCAGGCAACAGAATTTCATTTTTAATATGGGCCAGTGTGCTCGCTGTAAAAAAAAATGACAATAAAGTTATCTTATCATCATGCCTTGGAGAATAGGTTGACCCTCTCTTCTTTGTGGCAGCCCCTCAAATATTGGAACACTGCTATCGTATCACCCCTAGTCCTTCTTTTCATTAAACTAGACATACCGTATTTTTTGGAGTATAAGACGCACCTTTTTCCTCCCTAAAAGTGGCTGAAATTTTGGGTGCGTCTTATACTTCGAATGTAGCTTTTTTTTCCAGCCCTAACTAGGTGCTAACAGATCTTCCCAGCTCTTACCTTGCAGGCTTTTTCATTGTTACTCTCTCCAAAGAATGTTTTTCCAGCCCTAAGTCTTTGCAGAATTTTTTTTCATTGCTCTACTTGCTCCGAATAAGTTTTTTTCTAGCCCTAACCAGGTGCTAACTATCTTCCCAGCTCTTACTGGCTTGCAGGCTCTTTCATTGTTACTCTCTCAGAAGAAGGTTTTTTTAAGTCCTAACCAGGGGATAAAATAATGTGCTGAAGCTGCTCCGAATAAGTTTTTTTTTAGCCCTAACCAGGTGCTAACGATCTTCCCAGCTCTTACTGGCTTGCAGGCTCTTTCATTGTTACTCTCTCAGAAGAAGGTTTTTTTAAGTCCTAACCAGGGAATAAAATAATGTGCTGAAGCTGACCAGACTAAGGACGCTAGCCAGATAAATACCTGGTAGGCAGATTGTTTTCCCCTATTTTCCTCCCCAAAAACTAAGGTGCGTCTTATACTCCGGTGCGTCTTATACTCCGAAAAATACGGTACCTGTATTCAAATCCAGAGAATGAACGCTGAAAGATCTCCCAAAGTACTACTTTAAAAAAACACAACTCACAGTTTGTTAGCACCAACATACCCTCGTGATATTGGAGAAACTCCACAATGGTGTCCAAAGAAGTAGAAGAATCTTTAGACACTTCAGAGCTCCTCCGATGAACCTGAGCTCCAAACTGCTTGGCAATTTTCTCAATTTCATCATGATCCGTGGAAATCCATACACTGTGGGTAGACAAAGGGAGCAGCAACATTGCTGCCCGTTAGGGAAGTTGTCACACAACACGACAAAGCCTTGTGATATGAGTCAATTCTTTATCTCATATCCCTCCCACTCAATCTTTTTTGGAAAAGCGAATTGTAACCGTTCTCTTCAACCAAAGACTTTTAGGAAAATAAACTAGGGTTTGGCCTCAATGTTCAAATCTGTAAAATGGGCATATCACTTTTGCAAACAGAAAGATTGTGCAGCACTAGAGATTTGGAGGCAAAAAGGGTCATTGGAGGATATTAGGGCATACATCTAGCACTCTGTGCAAAGCTGTAAGGCTGCTGCATTTTTTTATGAGCCGAGGTGGCGCAGTGGTTAAATGCAGCTACTGCAGGCTACTCCAGCTGACTGCTAGTTCAGCAGTTCAGCTGTTCAAATCTCACCAGGCTCAAGGTTGACTCAGCCTTCCATCCTTCTGAGGTCGGTAAAATGAGAACCCAGATTGTTGGGGGCAATATGCTGAACTCTGTAAACCGCTTAGAGAGAGCTGTAAAGCACTATGAAGCGGTATATAAGTCTAAGTGCTATTGTTATTCTCTTCAAAGTGTACATTTACTGCAGCGGATTCCAGAAAAAAGGCATGTTTAATTTAAGGTGGACAGACTGGTCCCATGTTTCTGCCCACATATGTTTTGAAATACCTTTTTTACCCTTTCATAGCAAGTACTGCACAGCCTTGGCAAAAACTCAATTGTCTGTTTTGTCCTCAAGTCCTCTTCAAGGAACCAGAATAGGCAGATACTTCTAGTTACCTCAGAGAAAGAATCTGAACATGTATGGTTCAGTTTCAATTCCCTATCAAAACTCCCCCTCTGCAATTGCAATAGCCTAAGGACTTAGACTTATAGACCGCTTCACAGTGCTCTACAGCCCCCTCTCTAAGCTGGTTTAGAGAGTCAGCCAGAGGTGGGTTCCTGCCGGAGCTGCCCGGTACGCAGCTCCGGTAGGGAGCGGCGGATTTCGCAACCGCTCCGGAGCCCTCTCTGCCGGTCCACCCGGCACATCACCATTTTTTCCCGGTGATTTTCGGGCGATTTTGCCTCTGTGCATGCGTGGAAGCAAAATCACACCAAAATCTCGCACGCGTGCGCGTCCCCTTGCGAGATTTTGGTGCAATTTTGCTTTTGCGCATGCGCAGAAGCAAAATCGGGGGGGGGGGCGCACGTGCATAGCGAGCGAGCGCCCCCCCGAAGCGTGGAGATGCACGTGCATGGCTCCGGCAGTGAGGTAAGTGAGCAACCCGCCCCTGGAGTCAGCATATTGCCCCCCACAACAATCTGGGTCCTCATTTCACCCACCTCGGAAGAATGGAAAGCTCAGTCAATTTTGAGCCAGTTAGGATCCAACTGCCAAGTCAGCCTGCAATACTGCATTGTAACCACTGCGCCACCAGGGCTCTTATAATAAACTGAATATCCTCTTAAATTAAGTAGAAGAAGACGCAACTTAGCAAGTATTTCCTTAAACAAGTAGATTTAATAAATGAACTGGGGTTGGACAGCCCATACTATACATTTAATTAAATAATAATACTGGTAGTCCTTCACTTATAACCATTTGTTTAGTGACCATTTGAAGTTATAACGGCACTGAAAAAAGTAACTTATGGTCATTTATGGGCCCCCAGATTGCCTCCAGAAGTCGTGGGTGCTTAATCACCGGAGGTTTTTAAGAAGAGACTGGACAGCCACTTGTCTGAAACGGTAAAAGATCTCCTGCTAGAGCAGGGGGCTGGACTAGAAGACCTCCAAGGTCCCTTCCAGATTCTGATTTTTCACACTTACGACCGTTGCAGCATCCCAATGGTCACATGATCAAAATTTGGACACTTGGCAACTGGCATGCATTTATGAGGGTTGCACTGCCCTGGGGTCATGTGGTCACCATTAGTAACCTTTCCAGTTGACTTCTTGCAAGCAAAGTCAGTGGGGAAAGCCAGATTCGTTTAATCACCGCACGATTCACTTAACAACGGTGGCAAAAAGTCATAAAATGGAGCAAAATCACTTAACAACTGTCTTACTTAACAGCAGAAAATTTGGACTCGATTGTGCTCGTAAGTCAAGGGCTACCTACAAAGCATATAAAGGGGTGTACCAAAAGTCAAGCCTCTCAATTTATTATAGAAATTTCATTCATTTGAATTGCCATTTTTTAAAAAAAATCTTTTTAATAGGTCACACCAAAACTGGAATCAAAAGGACGGTTTTCTCAGCTTTGCTGACATATGGCTGCCCAACTCACACGTAGCTGATTCCGTGCAGCTTGTATTTAAAAATCCCCAACATAAAACCCCATAAACCTTCATCCCACCCGATTTGCAACATGCTATGAAATTAATAAATATATCTCTATACCAGGTCTTCAAACTTGGCAACTTTAAGACTTGTGGACTTCAACTCCCAGAATTCTCCAGTCAGCATAGCTGACTGTGGAATTCTGGGAGTTGAAGTCCACAAGTCTTAAAGTTGCCAAGTTTGGGGACCCCTGCTCTATATCCACACCTACTGGAATCTGCTAGAAACTTTTGCAAGATAGATATATTTAAAAAGCCACCCAACCAACAGCCCATCCTAGATTTGAAACCCCATAGATTTTCATCTTTTGATTCTGAAAGAGCGTGCTTTCTAATAATGATAAAGTCCTGTGTTATGTTTTATCATGATTTGGATGAAATTCCAAAGGAATCAAATGCAACCCGGACGTTTCCGTTGCAGACAAAAGAACTGTCGTTTCATTCAAAGGGGGAGGGAAAGAACGTGGACACTCGCGCATGCGCAGACCTCTGGAAGGCGCCGGAGTCGAGGGCTGCCCTCACTACCCAACCAATCAGCGGAACGCCAGCCAGGAGCTTAATGTTCTTCAGAGGGATCCCTTTGCTGCCGCCTCGAGCCAGGATCAGCGCCGCTATGTGACGGGACCCCAAGTCGGCATCCCCCGACGGCCGGGAAGAGGCGACAGCGAGCGAAGGAGAATCCCCAACTGTCGCAGCAGCCATGGTTTGCTGACAGAACGAACATAAACCGCCCTGCCACGTTTAAGCCCCGCCCCTCGCGCAGCCGCCCTGGCACGCCCGCCATGAGGAATGCTGGGAGGTGGAGTTTTTAGGCGCGGAGATTAACGTTCCCCGCCTGCTTCAAGTCTTCTGAGGCGGTAGAGGGCGCTGTTTCTGCGCTGGCCTGGAAATGTAGTTGCCAATGGGAGTAAAAGCCAAAGGCCGTTCCAGTGGGATGCCGGGAAACGTAGTTCAATGGATGGATGAATCTAAAGTGGGCTCTGTTGGACATGAGGCCGTTCCTCTCGAGATGGAATGGACTACAAATCACCTGTGCTGGCTGAGTGTGATGGCTATTGGAGTCCAGCATATCTGAAAAGCACCTGGTGGAATGGGCTGGAAGATAAAAGAGTCCCTTCAGCCAGTAGAGAAATGGCATAGAGGCGTTTCATAGATGGCTTCAGAACTTAAAAGTTGGATTTTAGACTCTCCTCGCCTGGAGAAAACTGTAGATATTTTATCTTGGACTGCAAGAAAAACAAATCATGCTATTTATTTATTTATTTATTTTGTGAGATTTATATACCGCCTCACAGTGTAAGCACTCTCTAAGCGGTTTACACCAGTAAGCAATGTATATTTATATTGCCCCCAACAATCTGGGTCCTCAATATTTTGTGAAGGAATAAGAGAAGCGAGAGTTGCACTTTGAAGAAGCAGGCTAGGAGAAGAACCGATGCTTTTGAACTTTGGCAGGGATTGCTGAGATTACTGAGGACAGCCAAGAAAACAAATAAATGGATTGTCCATTTCATTTTTTGGTTTTGTTTTCTTGGCTGTCCTCAGTAATCTCAGCAAACCTCCGCTATCAAAGTCTTCACTGGGCTCAAACTAACCTACTTCAGGTATATTATGCAAAGACCAGTTCTCTGGAAAAGGCTCTAATGCTGCGAAAGGTGGAAGGAAAAAGAAGAGGAGGATGACCAACAGCAAGGAGGATGGACTCAAGTTACAATAGTGGAACTGTTGGAAGACCTGAAAAAGACCAGGTTAGGGACAGATTATCACAGAGAAGAATCTATCTATGTCAATGGTGGGTTCTAAATTAGATCACCACCGGTTCGTGCATGCACGTGTGCGCGCAACGCTTCTGCGCATGCGCAGAGGCGTCCTGGGCGGAGCGTCCCGGACGGGTGAGCAGAGCATCCCGGGCGGGTGGCCAGAGCCTCCCGCCCCCACTGCTACCGGTTCTAAGAACCAGTCCGAAACGGGAGCAACCCACCGCTGATCTATGTGGTCGCTAAGAGTTGGCAGTGACTTGATGGCAGACTATAAATCAATTTCTTTCCAGGCAAGCAAATATAGTCCTCAGAGAAGTCTATAATCCAGGAAAAAAGAGAAGAAATCAATCAGAAGCAAATGGACAAATTTGGTTACAATGATGATGGATGCATTATTGGAAGACCTGAAAAACCAAATTAGAGACAGATTCATCATGATGAAAATGTTTCACCTGTGTGTCCCAAAGGTGCTTTTTCAAGAGGCAACTGGACTTTCTTGTTTTTCTTTGAAGACATTTCACTTCTCATCCAAGAAGATGCTTACAAAACCTCTTAGAAGCAATTGCTGGAAAACATTTCTGACCAAATGGTGTCTATCAATTCAGGAGATGTTGGAAGCAACAGAGCAACTACGGTAAATAACAACAAATCTATAAGGAAATAAAAATGGCACAAAAACCTGGAGTGCAGTTAGCATAGAATTCATTCATGACAGGCTTATATTTTCCCTTAGTAAATTGAACCACTATTTTCCAAAGCCACTTTTTCGAGTTTGTGTGACAACTACTGTATAGAAAAAAGTCAGTTTTGCTAGGTTCACACAATACGCTAGGCTAAATTGTGGTCCGCAAATTTATATTCAGAACATATTCAGAACACTGGAAGTTTTTAAGAAGATGTTGGACAACCATTTGTCTGAAGTAGTGTAGGGTTTCCTGCCTAGGCAGGGGGTTGGACTAGAAGACCTCCAAGGTCCCTTCCAACTCGTTGTTGTTGTTGTTGTTGTTGTTGTTGTTGTTGTTGTTGTTGTTATTATTATTATTATTATTATTATTATTATTATTATTATTATTATTATTATTATTATTATTATTATTATTATTATTATTATTATTATTATTATGTGAACATAACACTTCTCTAATCTAATAAATTGTGTTATTGCATATTTTTCTCATACAGCTGCTACGGAGATGGTAGAAGTGAGACCAGTAACAGTTTGCAGCTAAATATATATGAAGACATGCCCTTTTACTACTGCTCGTGCAAGTCTTTTTTAATCCCAGCAGAGTGCAGCCTTTTCACACAGAAGAAAATTGTTTGTCTCTCAAACACGTTCTGAGAAATGGAAACAAGAATTAAAAATTAGCTCTTCTAGTTTTAAAGTATTGCATTCCTTCTTGTTCACAATTTTTGTTTTGATTACGAACTGGTACATTTGAGTGTTTGAAGACTGCCTTGTTTGGGGTCTTCCCAGCCATTTCAGGCTGCTATGAAAAAATCTTTCCTCTACAATCTCTGATCTTGTTTGTTTGTTTGTTTGTTTATTAGTTTATCAAACATTTACAAGATAGCAGGTATAAATATAAACATGGATACGAACGAAAGAAATGAATACAAAGAAATGGGGACAGTAGGAGAGGGACGGTAGGCACGCTGGTGTACTTATGCACGCCCCCTTTACGGACCTCTTAGGAATGGGGTGAGGTCCACGGTAGACAGTTTGAGGTTGAAGCTGTGAGAGTTAGAGGATGTAACAACGGAGTCAGGTAGAGCATTCCAGGCGTTGACCACTCTCTTGCTGAAGTCGTATTTCCTGCAATCGAGTTTAGAATGGTTTACCTTGAGTTTGGTTTACCTTGAGTCTGCTCTGGTTTGGAGTTAGGAGACCTGACATCTTGTCTCCAGTTACCGTTTCAGTTACCACTTACTCATGCTGGCTGGGGGAATTCTGGGAATTGAAGTCCGCCCAACTTAACCTTGCAAGAGGTTGGAAAGACTGCCCTGCAGTTTTCTAGGCTAGATTTCAGAAGTGGGTTTCCCTCGCCTCCTTCCTAGGGCTGAGAGAGGTCCTGGCCCAAGGTCACCTGGCTGGCTTGGTGCCTGAGGTGGGAGTAGAACTCAGTTTTCCCTACTTCAATCCAGTATTTTAACTCTTTGGACCAAACTAGTTCCCTACCAAGCGCGCCCATTAAGAATTTTCCCATGACAGAAAAATTCTCTTATGTGATGATGATTCTGTCATCCGTGTTTCCTGTCTAGCCTGCCTGATAAGAGATAACCAAAATGGATTTATAATTCAGGGGGTAGGGATGTTAAAAAGTCAAAAAGTCCACAACCGTGCAAAAGTATACATTGCAACGCATCTAAAAAGGGATCACGTGGTTATGGGTCACATGACATGATGGAATGCAGTGGGCCGGATTCCCAGGAGGGAGGGGCTGCATTTCAGAGGAGCAAGAGGCAACTCAGTCCAGATACTTTGTGTGAGAGAAAGAGGATGAAGACAGCTCCGCCCTAATAGTTCCCAGAGTCTATGTTTGATGCAGGTAACATACTGCTTCAGTCTGGCAAGATGTTGTCTATAAGTGTGAAACAATAATAAAACCCTTTTGGAAGATTCACTGTGTGTTTTTTGTTGGTGTGGAGGGCTTGACACATCTTGACACTCTCTGTAGACACCTAGTTAGTCCTCAACCTACGACAACAATTGAGCCGAACATTTCTGTTCCTAGGCAAGACAGTTGTTAAGTGAATTTTGTCCCTTTTACGACGTTTCTTGCGGCAATTTTTAAGTCAATCACTGCAGTTGTTAAATTAGTGACACTGTTACGAAGTGAATCTGGCTTTCCCATTGACAGAAGGTTGCAAAAGGTGATCACATGACCCCGGGACACTGCAACAGTCATAAATGTGATTCAATTGCCAAGCGTCTGAATTTTGATCACAAGACCATGGAGACACTGCAACAGTCGTGTGAAAAACAGGTCATAAGCCATTTGTTTTAGTGCTGTTGTAACTTTGAACGGTCACTAAACGAACTGTTGTAAATCAAGGACTACCTGTAATTCAAAAAAGGAGAAATGGAGTGAAGCTGAAATTATTGGATTTCCCCTAACCATAATGGGAGTTTTACCACATTTATATGGAAAGCCAATTTGGTGTAGTGACTAAGGTACCAGCTAGAAACCTGGAGACTGTGAGTTCTAGTCCTGCCTTGAGCACAAAGTCACCTGGATGACTTTGCACCAGTCACTTTCTTTCAGCCCTAAGAAGGCAATGGCAAATCACTTCTGAAAAACCTCGCCAAGTAAACTGCAAGGACTTGTCCAGGCAGCCTTCGAGAATCAGACACAAATAGAAGGGTGAAAAAAGTGTAGCTTGATTTTTAATTTTAGGAAAGAAAGCAAAAGGGTTGGGGGTTTACTACTCAGCCAACAAAAGACAATGCAACTTCCTCCCTCCCCTACATTTGCAGTGGTTTTCTGCCTTTAACCGAAAATCAACAGTTTTTTTATTTTTATTTCCTTATCAAGATTGGGTGAAAATCTCAAAAAAGAGGAAGAGCCCACCTCTGTCCGTGGAACGAAGCTCTTGAAAAGCCCTCTTGTTTATATTTCAGTGAAGAAACAATATAGATAGAGAGAGAGAGAGAGAGAGAGAGAGAGAGAGAGAGAGAGAGAGAGAGAGAGAGAGAGAGAGAGATGATAGATACAGTAGATAGATAGATAGATAGATAGATAGATAGATAGATAGATAGATAGATAGATAGATAGATGATAGATAGATAGAGATAGATAGATAGAGATAGATAGATAGATAGATAGATAGATAGATAGATGATAGATAGAGATAGATAGATAGATAGAGATAGATAGATAGATAGATAGATGATAGATAGATAGAGATAGATAGATAGAGATAGATAGATAGATAGATAGATAGATAGATAGATAGATAGATGATAGATACAGTAGATAGATAGATAGATAGATAGATAGATAGATAGATAGATAGATAGATAGATAGATAGATAGATAGATAGATGATAGATAGATAGAGATAGATAGAGATAGATAGATAGATAGATAGATAGATGATAGATACAGTAGATAGATAGATAGATAGATAGATAGATAGATAGATAGATAGATAGATAGATAGATAGATAGATAGATAGATAGATAGATAGATAGATATTGTAAACAAAACAATCATTTAAATACATCATCATTCGGAAAAACTTCTTCCCAGTTTCCTGTTCTCTGGATATTCTGAGTGACAAAAAAAAAAAAAATTAAGAAGAAGAATCTGTATGCTCCAGAAACCCAATAGGCGGCAGCAGCTGAACCTTTCATCACCTGTCTAAAAATAATCTGAGTCCCCTTCTTCTGGTAGTGCAGCCGTTGCTGTCCGAATGATATTGGCCGACACTGGGAGAAACACGTTTGGCATTTGGTGCCAGAGTGTGTTTATGAAGGTAAGGAACTCTCGCAGCCTTCTCTGAGCTTCGAAAGTTCGTCCTTATTCAATCTTCCTCTCCTTTCCCTCATATCTTCTCAAGCAACGTTTTCCCTCCCGCCCTCTTTGTACTTCTTCAGAGTTGAACTGGGAGAAAAATGCTTTAAAATGTTCTTTGCCAGTTCTTAAGAAGGACCGTGACACCCTTCTTTGCTCGGTGGGGAAAAATAGTAATGGTGGTACGGTCTGTTTTATTTCCCTTCGTCTACCAAGTAACCATCCTAAATTTTCTCTCTTGGCATGCCAAGTTCTCACATAAAACCGGAAGGCATTATCGAAGCGTTAAGGACTGTGCAAGTAACTTTGGAAAAGTAGAAACGGACTAAGAAAAAGTTGCAACTCTCTCTTCTGAGATTAAAGCTACTGTACCCCTAAGCAAGGTATTGTTATGAGTCTGTATTATTATTTTTCTGAGCAAGTCCCTT
This sequence comes from Diadophis punctatus similis, assembly GCA_023053685.1. NCBI lineage: Eukaryota > Metazoa > Chordata > Lepidosauria > Squamata > Dipsadidae > Diadophis > Diadophis punctatus. The sequence continues at coordinate 7,418,444 of JALIGW010000004.1, read as the reverse complement.
ACAAATGTGTAAATGTTTTTCTGTCTTTGTTTATGGGTGTGTTTGAGTGCTCCTTGCATACAGAGAGAGAGAGACTACAGCCAATCTTAAGTATGTTTACTTCAAAGTAATGCCTTTTGAGATACTCCTTAATGTCTTTGTAATGCCGTGAAATGTCTTGGATATATATATATATATATATATATATATATATATATATATATATATATATATATATATATGTATGTATGTATGTATGTATGTATGTATGTATGTATGTATGTATGTATGTATGTATGTATGTATGTATGTATGTATGTATGTATGTATATGTATATGTATATGTATATGTATATGTATATGTATATGTATATATATATAAAACCTCTCTCTATCATGGCAGTATAAGGAACGAAACCCTATTTTGGGGCAGGATCATGACTTCTGTCATTTATGCCTGAGGAACATGATCCAAGCAGCAGAAAAATCTGTGAGAAAAGTATGAATTGTCCACTTGATTATCGGTATAATTAGTGTATATCATATTGGTGTATTTTCGCTATGTTCTTTTTCAGTGTTTATTTTATTGTTCTATTATCTTCTGTTCCATTTACACACTTTTCATTTCTTCCTTTTTAAAATTGCTGTAAGCTGCCTACCGTGAGATGGGCAGCAAATAAATTTAATAAACAAACAAACAAACAAATATTGAGCTCAGCTCTCCAGTCCACTGAAAGTAAATTCTAAATACTTTCTGGTGGAACAGATAAGAATAGTTTATCATACTTGTGCCTGGAATATTGTGGAGAACTTTCAAATATAAATAATCCACATAAAGTTTTTTTTTAAAGGGAACAATAAAAAGAGCAAGTGGAATGTAACCTTTATTTATTTAATTTATTTAAAAGATTGATAGGGCCACCCAATATAAATCACTCTGAATGGCTCTCAACAACAAATATATGGAATTATTTATCTAGGAAATGCCTCATTAAGCTGTGAAATATTACTTAAACTGCCACAGATAAGGAGGGTTTTGTAGAGGTGGACCAAAGAAAGTAAATAGCACACACACACAAAAAAACCCATTGACATCAGGAAATGAAATAAAGAAGTGGTGATATATCATACTCAAGATACGTATCTCTTATAAAAATTTAACTGTGCAGGGATCTTTCTGTAAAAATAATTTCCATTATGCTACGTTATGTTTCCTTCCCTAAGTGTGTATGAGAATATGGTCTTGTCACTAGGTAATTTAGAAATATGAAATTAACTCTCTTATTTTTATTTGATAATTATTTATGTGGTTGCAAAAGAGTTTAGAGCTTTTATCGAGTGAAACTCATGTGGTTAAAGTAGATGGTTTAACAAAGTTTTGGTTACATGGCACATATTTAATTTACTACAACGGGTTAAGCCATGCTTCTCTTAACCATGGCTTGTTGGATGAGCAACAATGGGCTGGGCTTCCATGGTACATTAAGGCAGGGTTCTCAAATTGTGGGTCAAGATATCCCATGGGGTCGTGAGCAACTTAGCGGAGAGGGACAATTTAAAAACAGAAAACACTTGAACTATTTCACGCAACAGATTGGAAACTCTCAATTTTTGATCCAGCTTTTACTCTTTACTTCAAAGGACATCGGATGGTTCTTGTAAGTCATGACTAGTTTCAGATTTAATTATTGGAAAAAAGGGTCCCTCATTCCTTATTTTGCTCAGTAAAATTGTTAGTTTCTCCCATTGGACTTTCACAAACACATTTATGGGGTCTTGTTACTACCATGTTTGAGGGCCCTTATATAAAGCTCATGGTTCTGAACCTTCTCCTTGGTGTGCGTAAGTCTACTCTCAAAGAAATCTTTTGTGCATTGCTCGGTCAGAGGTGGTATTCACCCGGTTCGGACCGGTTCGGGTGAACTGGTAGTAGCAACCTGCAGTACCGCTACCGGTAGTAGCGACCACCCACCTGCCCACCCACCCGCCCCGGCGCTATGCCATCCTATTTAGGCATATTTTGAAGCCACGCACATGTGTGCAAGCCACACGTGCGAGCAAAGCGCATGCACGGAAGGCCGTGCGCATGAGTGGAAGGAGTGCATGCGAGTGAAATGAGCGCGTGCACGCACGCTCACATTTGCGAACCGGTAGGGAAAGTGAATATTATCCCTGTGCTTGGTAATTGACTATATTTGGCCCCATGTTGAGATTACAATGGTTTTGTAGAACTGTTAAGTTTGTTGAGCAAATCCCTTGTTCGCTATGGGGCATTTTTGCTGGAAACACTGGTTCCCATCAAAAAACATTATACATTGTGGTCATGTGATCATGGATGACTCCAAACAACCATAAATGTGGGCCAGTTGTCAAGTCCAGTTGCCCGAAATGTGATCACTTGGACGGAGGGGGGGAGAAGCTCAGCTGTCGGAACTTTGGAACTGGGTTGTAAATGCTTTTTGGGGGACCCAATTGTAACTTTGAACGGTTGCTAAATGAGCAGTTGTAAGTTGAGGATTACCGGTGTCACTTGGCCTCTTCTACCTCAGGGATCTCCAACCTTGGCAACTTTAAGACTTGTGGACTTCAACTCCCAGAGTTCCTCAGCCAGCTTTGCTGGCTGAGGAATTCTGGGAGTTGAAGTCCACAAGTCTTAAAGTTGCCAAGGTTGGAGAGCCCTGTAAAAATCTACCTTACAGAACAGGAAGACAAGTACAGATAGTCCTTTATTAAAGTTTGTTGCAAAATCAAAACCAGAAGCACACACAGATGACTGATTCAGCTGGATTCAATAACTTCTTTATAAACATAATAATATATATATATATTTACAATACCATTAGCAGAGTTCTTCTTCAATCAGTTACAGGTAAACACAAGCAGGAGAGTTAGTTTCATTACAGCAAAGTTCAGAGTGGAAGAGTGGAGCCACACCCAGCCTTAAGCTTAAGTATTCAGTTTCGATTCTCTGCACAGACTCAGAAGTGTTTAACTCCCATTAGCTGATTCAGTTGCTATGCCTATTCATTGGCTAACCTTGTTAACATGGCTCTCCCAGTCATGAATATTCTAACATCCTTGACTTATAGCCATTCATTTAGTGACTGTTCGAAGTTACACCGGCAGTGAAAAATGTGACTTAGGACCATTCTTCACACTTATGACCGTTGCACCATCCCCGTGGTCAGGTGATCAAAAGTCAGACGCTTGGCAACTGGCATGTATTTATGACGGTTGCAGGGTCATACGATCCCCTTTTGCGACCTTCTGTGGAGCAAAGTCCACGGGGAAGCCAGATTCCCTTAACAACCATGTGACTAAATTAACCAGCGCAGTGATTCACTTAACAACTCTGGCAGGAAAGGTCGTAAAATGGGGCAAAACCCACTTAATAATTGTCTCGCTTAGCAACAGAAATTTTGGACTCAATTGTGGTCATTAGTCAAGGACTTACTTGTACTTGGAACTCGCCCTTGAGTACCTTGAAGGAAATATGGGATGTCTAGGCACCAAATACAAATTAAAATACAATAGTAGACGTAGATCCACGAGTGATGTAACTGAATCTTCCTCTGATTGTTATTATAAGGTTTTGCTCTGTTTTGCTTTGCAACAGGGCCGTTGTTCCAGAGGCAACAATGAAGATCGCATTTTGTGGCAATGACAACATTTTTGCTTATAACATGAGCGATGGATTCGTAAGAAATGTCTGTTTTCTGGATGCCCTCAATTTGGTGCCTCATGTGTTCCTCTTATTCATCACCTTTCCTATATTGTTTATTGGTAAGGAATGCCACAACCAGCTTTTTCCAGTCGTTTTTCAGTTTGCGTAGTAGTTTAAGCCTTATAAAAAAATAAACCAATCAACCTTCCTTCCTTCCTTCCTTCCTCCCTGCCTCCTTCCATCCCTCCTTTTCTTCTCTTCTCTTCTCTTCTCTTCTCTTCTCTTCTCTTCTCTTCTCTTCTCTTCTCTTCTCTTCTCTTCTTTTCCTTCCTTCCTTCCTTCCCTTCCCTTCCCACCTCCTCCCTCCCTCCTTCCTTCCTTCCCTCCCTCCCTCTCTCCCTCCTTCCTCCTTCCCCTTTCCATCCCACCTCCTCCCTCCCTCCCTCTCTCCCTCCTTCCTTCTTTCTTTCTTCCTTTCCTCCCCTCCCCTCCCTCCCTCCCCTCCCCTCCCCTTCCCTTCCCTCCCTCCTTCCTTCCTTTCCTCCCTCCCTCCCTTCCCTCTTCTCTCCCTCCCTCCTTCCTTGCTTCCTTGCTCCCTTCCCTTCCCTCCTCCTCCCTCCTTCTCTCCCACCTTCCTTCCTTTCCTCCCTCCCCTCTTCTCTCCCTCCCTCCCTCCCTCCTTCCTTGTTTGCTTGCTTCCCTTCTCCTCCCTCCCTCCATCCCACCTTCCTTCCTTCCCTCTCCCTCCCTCTCCCTGCTTTTTATCCATCCATCCATGCAAATCTGTCATTTTTCTCTCCATTTCTGATTTCTTTTTAATTCTTACATTTATTTAATTCCATATCCGTGCCAGTTACATGGTCCTGTTTTGGGTGCTCGGCAAACTAGCCTGCATTTGTGGCCGTTTGCAGCATCTATCAGATATGCGACCACAATTATATTAATCCCCCCCCCCGGCGTTTACTGAACTAGAATTCATGTCTCCTGGTGATGGGTCCAAAGTCAGCCGGCTAGCTTTCATGGCTAAGGCAGGACTAGAACTCACGGCCTCCTGGTTTCTAGCCTGGTGCCTTAACCACTAGACCAAACTGGCTCATATACCAACCTAACTGAGATATGCACCCCTTATTTTGCTCTTCTGCTTCAAGCCCTGACTTTCTATAACTTTTAACTGATTTCTTTATTTTAGGATGGGGAAGCCAAAGCTCCAAAGTCCAGATCCATCACAACACATGGCTACACTTCCCTGGGCACAACCTGCGATGGATTCTGACGTTCACTCTCCTTTTTGTCCATGTGTGTGAAATCGGCGAGGGCATTGTTTCAGATTCGTAAGTGCTGTGGAAAGGGACCCAAAACCCAGCTAATGGTGGGGCCCAAATTAGCCATGAGCCGCAAACCTTTCCCACGGGGCTACTTTCTCCATTGACAAGCACCTTCCAAAAATGTTTGGTCTTATATTTAATAGATTTTAAATTCAAAGTAAAAAAGGCTCCATATGTGATATATAGATAACACTTATGGGCAGTTCCTGAAGCCCAGTCTGTTTTTTCCCAATGTGTTGCGAAAGGCCTAAGAAAAGATGCAGCTATCTTAAAAAGCCACAGACAGATGAAGTCATGAGTTTGCATGCATCATCTGTCAAGCGCGGGAAATTGGGAAATCCAGGCAGTTCAAATGAATATGAGGGTTTGTTGCAAGCTCTCTATAAGAATCTGAACTAGTGTTGTTGGTTACTAGTTGATCCAGTCCCAGATTAGTTACAGCATTGTACAGGGTTGAATGTATAGGTTCTGTTGTACATTCGTTAAGGGACCATTTAATAAGAGGTAGATTTAGGTCCCCAAGAAAGATAAGAGGCTATGGGCCGGATGTTGCCCACATTTTGTATTTTGTATTTGTCTGTAGGAATTAGATGCAAATCATTTCATGGTGCAAAAAATGTCTCACTGCCTACGCAGCGTTTATTGCTTTTATACCGATTACAAAGTAGCAAAAAGGCAAAATAGAGCAACAGAATTCTCATTGGTAAATTCCCCCCACAATCATCTTCCTCTCTGCCAGTTCTTCCCAGCTAGCTTTTCAATAAGCGTCTATTGTTGTAGCCTAGATAAGATATACTGGCCAGAGAATGTATCTTTCTGGCCGTGTGAAATGAGTGATCTAATGCAGCCTTGAGGGGCCTGTTTAAGGTAGGGAGTTTTCTCACGCACACCCCTTACAGGTAGCCCTCATTCCTACATTCCACTCTTTTTTACTTTGTTTGACAATACCTTGTCATAAGACAGGTTAATAACCAGGAGAAGAATATCCCTGCAATTGTTTGTACAGGATATAAATCTGATCCCGAGGCAAAGTGGAAGAGGACTTGGGGCAAAAAGTTGCAATACATATGATAAAAAAAGAAGGAAGACATTGAATAAAACAGCATACACCAATCAAAATAGCACAAATAATAACCAAATAACACAATACACTTCCCAACAAACCTGTGGGTAACCAAGTCCAAAAGCTTTCCCACCAAGATCCTAAAGTATCAATTTTTAAATCAGAGGCCAAATTGTTTAACACATTGAGCTGATGTTGGATAGCTTGTGACTCATCTGATAAATTGAAACAACATAATCCATCAAAACTTTCATAACCTAAATGTTGACGCAAAAGCAAATAATCAATAGCAGCATTTTTGCAAAATAGCCTTTCTCAAAGCTTGCATTTCATGGTTAATTGCTAAAATAGCTAAAGAAGTAGCATTAATTGTTTTTGGTAAATTTCACGCAACAGCATTAATATTAAGTTGAGCACGAGTAGCAAGTGCTGGCACACCCACTATAGACACAGCCAGCGCTACATATTCTGCTTTATTAAGTAAGGCTGTTTTAGAGTCACAAGTGTTATCTAGGGTGACTCCACGCCGAAAACGGCTTGAGTGAATCTGTTGTTTAGAAAGCAAAACAGGAATCAGCCGGCTAAGGCAACATTGTGTGTCACTAATGTTAGCAGGAATATAATTAAAAGTTTCTTGACCACATGTAAAAAATCATCCTTGCGGTAGCCACACATGGGCAAAATTAAAGGAAATATCCTCAAACATGGTACAGTTTAAATTAGGTGAGTTAATGTGAGAACAGTGAGGTTTTTTACTTGAAGATGTACAATCAACTATTTTTACACAGGTTATATTTGCCAAAAGGGGTACAAACAGGGATTAAACATATAAAAAGCAAATTTTCTATATCATACATTTCAGATAAACAAAAGGCATCATTTTGTGTGATGTTATTTTGTGTGATGTTAGCTAGCTGCATCCATAGGTTTTCTTCATATGTTGTTCAAGTGAATGTCTGAGTGTAATGACAGCTACTGTTGCCAAAAGGCAGTTGTTGACAATCAAACACAAACAAATGATGATTAAGGAATTTACAGTTAAAACCGCGAAAATGTCAGCGCATAAGTTCTTGGGAGTTTGTTCTGCATGCTACTGTTGTAGCACTGTCTGCGCTTTGGCGGTCAAGTTCTTTACATCTCCCAATGTCACTGGATGACTGGCACGATAGGATCGGATTGAGTGTTGTGCCATCTGGAGAGTCATCTTTGCTATTTTTGGACCGGATTCAGGGACATCCAGAGACTGATGTCACGACATCCTTGGCTGGGTGGACGCAATGCACTGGAATCCACAAAGGTCCTGTAGGAGCAAGCACAGCAACATATCCTCGCCTCCACGTTAAGGGGGAGGCAGACTTTCTTTTTGTTAAAAGTGTCTCTGATAAGCGGTCACCTTTTGAATGGAAACATTCAATTGATTCAAGGAAAATACTTGAAATCCCTCCTCTTTTTATTTGTTTGTGGAGGCAGTCCTTGAAGGACCAATTAGTACATTCCACTATGGCTGGACCCGTGGAATTATAGGGGAGACCATTAGTAAAAACAATATTCCAGGTTGTATAAAATTGCAAAAAGGCTAATTAAAAGGCTGGCCCGTTATCAGTTTTTAAAGAAACGAGCTTGCCCAAGGCTGTGTTATTTTGATATTTAATTTAATCTTATAATTATCAAAATATACATCTGTGCTGACATATATTGAGCATACTAAATTGAAAATGAAAACTTGACTCTTTACTGGTAAACCCACAGTTTAAATTTAGTTATACTTACTGGTAGTTACAGATGTGGTTTTGTTAAGTTTGTCTGTTAAATCCTCTGAATAAGGGACTACAAATAATAATTATAAACATAAAGGTTTAATTCAAATATCACACTAAACCATACTAATCATAGTATAGCATAAAAACCACTAATTAAGTTCATTCTAGCAGTGCTGTCCCAATTATGGAACCATGCCAATACAGTCAGTCAAATTGACATGCATTTGTTCCATTTTGTTTATATTTTCTGTCAGCTATAACTCCACATGAAGATGACAATATAAAATGGTATAAATCACATAACAAAAACAAACAAACAAACATTATAAAACTAGATGCTAATAAAAATAATCAGCTGTTTAAAATAACACTGTCCACTGATATTGTTGCATATCAATAAAAAAACACCACTTCTTCCTTTGGTCCCACTACTAGGTTTATCAAGGAAAAATAAATCGCTCCTGATACCCTTAATATTAACTTTCATCATTTAATACGCTTGCACTTCCTTTCTTTGGATCGGGCAGTCTTTCTTGAAATGTCCAGGCTGGCCACACCCAAAACATTTCTTAACTCTGTCCTCCCTGCCGTATCTTTTTTCCATTACCATCAATGCTCCTCCAAAGGTCAATTTTCTGCTTTCTTTTATTAACACTGAAAACATTCAATAAATCATTTAACAAACAAAAGTGCCATAGGACGGAGCACCATGGCTCCTAAATATTCAAAATCAGTGTGTCCCACACACAGACATAAAAAACAGCTTCAAAAAAAATCTGAATAAGGTATTCTGAGTTAATGCTTTAAAATATATTTGTGTCAAACTTTTGAATCAATGCTTTGCGTTTAATAAAATGAATCAAATATAAATTCCATTGAGATGGAAGCAATCTTCATGAAATAGGTTAAAACATTTACAAATTTAAGCAAAATCTTTCAAAATAATTTCTTTTATATAAATATATATTGAAAAAAACATTTTAAACTTCAAAAATCTCCAAGAGAAATAAAATGAAATCAAAACAGTAAAAAGCAAAGCTAAATGAATAGGTTGCTGCCTCTCCTTTCTCAAACAGGCTCAGCAGAAAAGGGGGGTAGGAGGAAAAAAATGTTTAAAATGAGCAGCCGGAGGGGGGGGTGTCCTGTTTCTCTTGTTCTTTGACAAAAAAAATATTTGAGTTTACAACCAGCGAAGACAATGTCCCCTGAGGGGATGCCCCAAAATATTGGGGACAGGATAAAACAATCTGCTTAGCTTAGTCAAGTAAAATGTGGCAAACTTGTGCCAATCCTCTAGCATTTTGGTGAAAAAAGAGTGATTAAAAAAATCTGAAAATGAAGTAGGTCAGCATAACTATTGCCTTCCGAAAGAGGGGGAGGGCAAAAAAGGGATGAGTGAAAACAAAGTATACATGCTTCCGATCTTGTAACAATTGCTGTAAAAAAACAAGGTCAGTAATTTGGAATCCATCCTGGGTGTGATGTAAGATCCTGGAAGATTAAAAATAAGTTGACATACATAATGAGAGTCAGAAACTAAAATAAAAGTTTCTTGAGAAAATTAAGATAGCAACAGACAATTGTGAAGATATTTTCCAGGTATCCTTGTAAGCAATTGCTCCTCTCATTCACCATCGGAGAAAACATTAATAGCTTGTGACAAGGGAAAAGAAAAAAGCAATAGGTGGACATAAAAGAAAAAGTCCTTATACAAACAAACAGATGATTGAAAGTCAGATTTAGAGAGAGGAAATATTCCAGTTCTATGATAAGCTCGTGTGCGTCCCAAAGTTATTATTTCAGCAATGGCCTAAATAAAAGGCAAAACATTTTAATGTGGGGAGGGGTAAATAAAACCATTCAACACACATTCAACACAACACTCTAAACTCTGTAGTAGAGTTCTGTAACTCTAATACAGCTAATACTCCCATAAACAATTTGCTAGTAAAAAAATATCAAAAAAAGTTAACTAACAATCTTTATAAAAAATACAATTCACAAATTGAGTGCTTCGTGGAAAGTGCTGCAAACAAAAATTCAATGAGATCTACAATGAAGGTTGTTTCTCTTTAATCAATAAAATCAAATGCAAATTAATCAAAGATAATTTTGAGTAAATTTTAACAAGGAAAAACCAAAACAAAATAGGATTGCAACATTTTATACAATCTACAATCCACAAAAAATTAAATCATTTTGTATTTCAAAAAGCTAATTAAATTGTATCTTTGAAACTCCAATTAAAATATCTGTGAAAAAAGGCTAATACTGCAGCAACATAAATCTAACTCAACATCAACATTCCTTGCAATAAAACTGTCTGAATTATTTACTGTGGACACAAATGCAACCTTTTTCTAATCACGGAGGAAAAAAATAAAGGAAAAAGTATCCATCCCCTAAAACAAGGGTGCCAAACCCATACAATTGATCAAGAATGAAACCCGCCCCCAAATGAAAGGCACACACAGCACATTGGTGTTTAAATTTGCTGTTCCACAAAGTAGTTTTCCAATCTTCAGGTACTAAAATATGATTTCTCCTAAGTTCTGTTAAAGTTGCATATGGCAAAGGTTGAAATTCTATTTGAGCTCCATTCTGATCTTTCGTGGCATTCACTGGAAAAATAGAAAGCATGTGAGGAATTTTTTCTATATTCTCTCCCCTTTTTTCTTGCCTTATGGGGGTGTACAATGACTTTGGAGAAGCAAAAGAATTAGTCTCTCCAGCAGGAGCTGAAGGTTCAATTAAAGATGATGATTCAGGGGTGAGAATTTTTATCTGATTGTAACCAGATGGGGGGCTAGTTGTTAATTGAGTTAATTGTTGTCCTGCCAAAGCAGCAAAGCCAAATTTTTCCACAGCTTGACGGCACTGAGACCATTGGTGTAATTGATGTCCTGAAGCCCGGGGTTCAAGATGTAAAGTATGCCCTATATTTATCCAGTCCCTTAAACGGAGTGACCCGCACTCCGGAGACCAGGGACATTTTTCCCTATCTTCAAAACCAGCTTCCTTATCTTCTGCCCCAGGCTCTATCATGCCTGATTTAAAAGGAATCGGAGTTCCTGTATGCTCTTGCTGGTTTTGAGATATTTTGCAACCCATACTTACCAGTGGGGGTCCTGAAGCTGATGCTGAAGGACGAGGGGTCCCGGAGGACGTAGGTGCACCTAGGGGTCTGTTCCAGACGATGGTAAGTACGTTGGCTGTTGCTCCCCCGGAGGGTGAAAGGGCCCCACGTTCGGGCGCCAGATGTAGGAATTAGATGCAAATCATTTCATGGTGCAAAAAATGTCTCACTGCCTACGCAGCGTTTATTGCTTTTATACCGATTACAAAGTAGCAAAAAGGCAAAATAGAGCAACAGAATTCTCATTGGTAAATTCCCCCCACAATCATCTTCCTCTCTGCCAGTTCTTCCCAGCTAGCTTTTCAATAAGCGTCTATTGTTGTAGCCTAGATAAGATATACTGGCCAGAGAATGTATCTTTCTGGCCGTGTGAAATGAGTGATCTAATGCAGCCTTGAGGGGCCTGTTTAAGGTAGGGAGTTTTCTCACGCACACCCCTTACAGGTAGCCCTCATTCCTACATTTGTCTTTGTTTATTTGTCAAGCATATATGATTATAAGCAAAGTATAAACAGTAAAACATGATTGAATATATATGTAATAGTACAAGCATGAATAAGAGTAAAAGAGGTATGAATATATGGGTACATTAGGACAGGAACGGTAGGCACGATTGTGCGCTTATGCACGCCCCTTACCGACCTCTTAGGAATGGGGTGAGGTCGATGGTAGATAATCCAAGGTTGAAGTTTTTGGGGTTAGAGTTGTTGTTGTTGTTGTTGTTGTTATTATTATTATTATTATTATTATTATTATTATTATTATTATTATTATTATTATTATTATTATTATTATTATTATTATTATTATTATTATTATTATTTATTCACAAAAAATGTAATACACAGCAAACGAGATTTATATGCTGGATTTTGTATCACTATATCACAAGTCGAACACTTCCCAAGTGTCTAGGACTGTGTGATGTATTTTCGTATGATGCGCACAGATCCAAGTACGGTGGCCTTTTGCAACTGACAGATCGTGATTTTGTCAATGTTTATTGTTTTCAAATGCCGGTTAAGATCTTTTGGCACAGCACCCAGTGTGCCGATTACCACTGGGACCACCTGTACTGGTTTATGCCAGAGTTGTTGTAATTCGATTTTAAGGTCCTGATATCGGTTAAGTTTTTCTTGTTGTTTTTCATCAATTCGACTGTCACCTGGTATGGCGACATCAATGATCCACACTTTTTTCTTTTCCACAATCGTGAGGTCTGGCGTATTATGTTCCAAAACCTTGTCAGTCTGAATTCGAAAGTCCCAAAGTATTTTGGCATGTTTGTTTTCACTACTTTCTCAGGTTTATGATCCCATCATAAATTTATTATTATTATTATTATTATTATTATTATTATTATTATTATTATTATTATTATTATTATTATTATTATTATTATTATTATTATTATTATTATTATTATTATTATTATTATTATTAGTGAGGTTAACTTATTCGCATGTTCAATGTTGTAGTCTGGGGCTCTGTAACATAGTAGAAATCGTAAGGTGGTGTTTAAAGGTAGCTCACAGATGATGGTCTCAGGAAGAGCAAGTTCACGTGTAACTTGGATGTCTTTTAGATTTAAGGACTTTTTGTAAAAGTTGGCAACACCGTCTCCTCTTCAGAGTTCTTGATCAGACTGGTAAACATGATAGTTTCATTCTACGATAATAGAGTCAGGGAGGGATGCATTCAGCCACGTTTCGCAGACAAATATAATGTCAAAAATGGTTGTATTTAATAGGAGGAATTCAGGCATTTTATTTACAAGACTTCTTGCATTAAGTAGCTTGCATCTAAAGTCAGTAGTAGTAGCAGGGGTGAAATCCAGCAGGTTCTGGAGAAGCGATAGTGGAAATTTTGAGTAATTCGGAGAGCCGGCAAATACCACCTCTGAGTTTATAGTCCATTTCTTGAGCATACAGCCATGACTTTGACATCAACCTTGGTTCCTTTACAGAAAATTGCCGACTTGCCATCTGCACCTCTTCCTGCCTGCTATAATGGGTTTTGTAGCAGCTACAACTTCCATAGTATATTACCACAATATTGAGACATCAAATTTTCCAAAATTACTTCTGGGTAAGTACTTTCTTTTTAAAATATCTACATTCAAAATAGGTCAATCCTGAAGTGTTAATACCACTTTGTAATGCCTTGGTGAGACCACACTTGGAATACTGCATCCAGTTTTGGTTGCCATGATTTTTAAAAAATGTTGAGACTCTAGAAAGAGTGCAGAGAAGAGCAACAAAGAGGATTAGGGGACTGGAGGCTAAAACATATGAAGAACGGTTGCAGGAACTGGGTCTGTCTAGTTTAATGAAAAGAAGGACCAGGGGAGACATGATAGAAGTGTTCCAATATCTCAGGGGTTGCCATAAAGAAGAGGGAGTCAAACTATTCTCCAAAGCACCTGAGGGTAGAACAAGAAGTGATGGGTGGAAACTAATCAAGGAGAGAAGCAACTTAGAACTAAGGAGAAATTTCCTGACAGTTAGAACAATTGATCAGTGGAACAACTTGCCTCCAGAAGTTGTGGCTGCTGCATCACCGGAAGTTTTGAAGAAGAGATTGGACAACCATTTGTCCGAAATGTTATGGGGTCTCCTGCCTGGGCTAGAAGACCTCTAAGGTCCCTTCCAACTCTGTTATTCTGTTAAACATTTGCTTCCTCGACACATTTAAATGAGTGATTGAAAAGGATTACTGGCCCCTTTTCACGCTTAACTGGATCAGTGTAGAGGTTAGTGTGCAGGGGGTCCTCGACGTACAACAATTGGGATCAGAATCTCAGTCTTTGACCGAAGCAAGATGTCATGTGCAATGTCCCCTGTAATATCAAAAAACGGCGCGCGGCAGTTAGAAACTGCCACGTGGCGTTCTCTTTTCATCTGCGTGGCCACACAGGCGTGCAGCCTCTGCCATTAGAAAATGCCGCACGGAAGTTAGAAAATGCCGCGTGGAAGTTAGAAACTTCCGCGCGGCGTTCTCTTGTTACATGCGCGGCTGCGCGGCCACGCATCTTAGAGGGAACAGTGGTCATGTGATTGCCCACATATGAATGCTTCGCTCAACAACCACAATCCCGGCACTCCCCATTGTGTTCGTTAAGCAATCGCATGGGTTGTTAAGCAGATGGAATCCCGGGTAAGGAGTGTGGGGTGCCTCAGGTAGGTGGGGGAGACTCTGGGAGATTTCGCTCAGGAGCCGAAAATCCTTCCTGCTGAAATCCAAGCTGGATTTTCAGCCCCTGAATAGAGAGACACTTCCATGCTCCTTGCACCAAACTTCTAAGAGCCTCCTTTACCCCCAACTCTGCCTGAGACACCCTGCCACCTTACCACGCCGAGTCTCTGTTTTCTGCTTGGATTTTGACTCTCTCTGGAAACTACACCCCACCAGTGGTGGGTTCCTGCCAGAGCTGTCCAGCACATAGCTCCTGTAGGGAGCGGCCGATTGCGCAATTTGTGCGCGACCGCACCGGAGCCATCTTCGCCAGTCCGTCGCACACGGCGCCATCTTTTTCTGACAATTTTTGGCCGATTTTGCTTCTGTGCATGCGTGGAAGCAAAATGTCGCTGAAATCTTGTGAGAGGACGCGCAAAAGCAAAATCTCACCAAAATCTCTCTTGCACGCACATCCCCTCACAAGATTTTGGCGAGATTTTGCTTCCGTGCATGCGCAGAAGCAAAATTGCATGAGGGGGCGCGCGCGTAGCGAGCATGCGCGCCCCCAAAACGTGGAGATGGGTAAGTGAGCAACCCACCCCTGCACATCACCCACCAAAGAAGTTCAGCTCCCCTTGGAAGGCAGCCTTTCAGCCAACCCTTAGGGATGAAAGAGTGCCCTCTAGCAGACGGTTGCCTCTCGCAATCTTCCCTGCTGGCTTCCCCAATGACTTTCTGGGAAAGCCAGCAGAGAAGATTGCAAATCATGGTCACATGATCACGGGTCACTTGGCAACTTGTCATAAGAGCAAACAGCTTACCTAGAACCCAGATCACAATCCTGTGATTGCAGGGGTAGTGTTGCAACATTTTGCGATGGCTGGAAATGCTTTGTGGCTGGAAAGCACCATTAAACAACAGCCTAATCAAGGAACTGCCAAGAACACTCCCATCAACACCGGCAGGGCAAGCCACTTGTACCTAAACAGGGAGCAAACATCATTCCCTTCTAGCTCTGATGATATCACCTAGTTGGGTAATGAAACGTCTGCAAGAAAACAACCAACTTTAGGCAGCACCAAGGACCCTCAGTCTAATTTTTCCCAGTTCAAACTTCTTTGGATTATGGCGTATTTAGTTGCTTGATTGGAGAATAAATGTTGCACGCATGGAATTGAGTGCTACGTATTTCTTTTGATGCCACAGCTCTTTTTTTGTACTGGATCATGGCCTTTGTCACCAAAACTATCAAGCTGGTCAGATATTGCCAAGACGAGATCTATTTTGGTCAGCTGCGTTTCTGCATCACTGGAATGATGGTTGTGCTTTATGGGTTGCTAATGGCTGTGGAGATCAACGTGATACGCGTTCGGGTAAGAACATCTCAGGATGTGTTGTTCCTCAAATATCATGTAGTGTTCCTCAACCAGAAGTGAGCTGCTGCCGGTTCGCACCACTTCAGATGAACCGGTAGTTAAGATTCTGCACAGTTGGGCGAACCGGCAAATCCCACCACTGCTGGCCCCACCCCCGCTCATTTTTACAGTCTGTTTTCTCGGCCGTTTTCTGGGCCATTTTCAAGGCCAAAAGTGGCCTGAAAACGGCCCCCAAAAACAGGCCGAAAAACGGGCGGGGGCGGGGCCAGCCAGTGGTGGGATTAGCCCCAACCAACTGAATCCTACCTCTGCCTTTGAGGCGAGTGGCCGGGAGGAGGGGCTGGGTGTGATGAGTGACATCACCCACTCAGTCACATGACCAGCCGGCCACGCCTACCCAGCCAGAGAAGCAGTTGTTAAGTTATTCAAGTCCCACCACTGTCCTCAACAAATTACTGGCAAATGGGGAAGATTAATCCAGCCTTTCCCAACTAGCATGCTTTACATGTGTTTTGGGTATATGCCCAGTGCTGGTTGGGAAATTTGGGTTTTGAAGTCAGGAGAATGCCCGGTTGAAGATGGTTGATTTAGACTTTGCTAAAAGCCAACTGTTTTGTTTTTCAGATTTGGGGGCATTCATCTTTATATATATATTAAAAAAGAACCTAACTCAAAGAGAATAATTAGTGGTGCATTGGACAGGGTGTCACAAACACACACTTACCAGTTCCTTAGTATTTATTTTGTTTGGATCTTCTGCTACAAACTTATACTTCCACTTACATGCCTACATGATCTTTTATACCAGAAATAAGACATTTGCCCTGGGCCTCAAACTGCTATGTGTATGTATGTATGTATGTATGTATGTATGTATGTGTGTGTGTGTGTGTATGTATGTATGTATGTATGTATATATATATATATATATATATATATATATATATATATATATATATATATATATATATATATATATATATATATATATATATACATACATACATACATACATACATACATACATACATACATACATACATACATACATACATACATACATACATACATACATACATACATACATACATACATATATATATATATATATATATATATATATATATATATATATATATAATATTATATTATATTGATTCAGGTGCCAAAATACCTTGGCTGTCTTTAGGTGCTGAGCACCTTAATTTGAGTGGATGTGGGAGCCATGTTGATTGATTTATATTTATTTTTATCACACTACTATTGTTATAAATAACTCAAAGGGGCAAACATATCTAATACTCCTCCTATACAATAACCTTGTGAAATGGGTTGGGCTGAGAGAGAGAGAGAGAGTGATTAGCCCTAAGTCAGCCAGCTGGTTTTTATGCCTAAGGCGGGTCTAGAACTCACAGTCTCCTAGTGATTGGCCTGAAGTCACCCAGCCAGCTTTCATGCCTAAAGTGAGACTAGAACTTACAGTCTCTTGGACTAGAACTCACAGTCTCCTGGTGATTGGCCTGATGTCACCCAGTGATCTTTCATGCCTAGTGTGGAACTAG
This sequence comes from Diadophis punctatus similis, assembly GCA_023053685.1. Classification (NCBI taxonomy): domain Eukaryota; kingdom Metazoa; phylum Chordata; class Lepidosauria; order Squamata; family Dipsadidae; genus Diadophis; species Diadophis punctatus. The sequence continues at coordinate 7,401,402 of JALIGW010000004.1, read as the reverse complement.
AACTCACAGTCTCCTGGCTCCTAGACTGGTGCCTTCTCCACTAGATCAAACAGGCTCTAGACCACATGCTATTTTCTTTCAAGTAGCAAATTATCTTTTCATCGCAAGCTAATTATGAACACAGCCTGTTCTCTATGTCTTATCCCCAGAAATATGTATTTTTCTCAAGCCCTCAAAAAGTAAAGCCACCTGAAGACCTCCAGGATCTGGGTGTCAGATTTCTTCAGCCCTTTGTCAACTTGCTATCCAAGGCAACGTATTGGTGGATGAACCCCCTGATCATATCAGCCCACAAAAAACCCATCGACCTGAAAGCAATAGGCAAACTGCCCATTGCAATGAGGGCACTTACTAACTATGTCTGCTTGAAAGATGCCTATGAGGAGCAAAAGGTAATTCCTTGAATAATTATTTAATAATGATTAAACTTATTTTTTAAAAAATAATTTAAATTTAATTTAAAAAATTAAATTATAAGAATTATTAAAAGAAACTCGCAAGATTCGTTTTTCTCACCATGTACATGTATTCATCTGAACTAGAGTATACTGTTTCTCTGTGTCATATAACATATGTGGGTACATGCATAATTTGGTATTTATTTATTCATGTTGTATATATTGGAGGTGATTTAATTTAATTTAATTTAATTTAATAAACATTCTTATAGGCTGCCCAATCCCGTGGGACTCAGGGCGGCGTACAACAGGATAAGAAACGTACAATAAAAACAATTATCATAGTTTAAAATTAAAAGCATAGTTAAAACATTATAAAACAACATTCATGGGGGGGAATCTGATCTTCCTATTCACCCCGCCTGCCGGAAGAGCCAAGTTTTTATGGCTTTACGGAAGGCCAGCAGGGTGGGGATAGTCCGGATCTCTGGTGGGAGTTGGTTCCAGAGGGACGGGGCTCCACAGAGAAGGCTCTCCCCCGTGGCCCCGCCAACCGACATTGTTTGGCCGATGGGACCCGGAGGAGGCCCTCTCTATGGGACCTAACTGGTCGTAGGGAGGTATGTGGTAGGATGCGGTCCCGAAGGTAACCTGGCCCTGAGCCATGTAGGGCTTTAAAGGTCAAAACCAACACCTTAAATTGCGACCGGAGACTAATTGGCAGCCAATGCAGCTGGCGAAGGATAGGTGTTACGTGGGTGTATCTCGGTACACCCACTACAGCTCGCGCAGCTGCATTCTGTACCAGTTGGAGTCTCCGGATGCTCTTTGAGGGTAGCCCCATGTAGAGCGCGTTACAGTAGTCTAGCCGTGAGGTGACAAGGGCATGAGTGACTGTGAGCAAAGCCTCCCTCTCCAAGTAAGGTCGCAATTGGTGCACAAGACGGACCTGTGCAAAGGTGATGACCCTTTGAGAGCTGTAGGCAATGAAATTTCATTTTAATGTATGCTGATTAGTGTACATTCAAAGTGGCAATACAGTTATTCTAAGTCATATTTATACAATATTTATATAATGTAATTATAATGAATAAATTATTATATTTAATAATTATTATTTTCATTCTAAGTCGAAGATGCTGGCTTTCTGATATCATTCTTCCAGAATCTGTTTTGGATTTTCAAACCAAGCGCAAAAAGGGAACCAATCTTTTTTTTTAAAATAGTTTTTATTAATTTTCCAACGTTAAAAAACACAAATACAAAATGCAAATACAAAAACAAAACAAAACAAAGAAAAATAAATAAAAGTCAAAAATAATAAGTCAAAAAATCAAATTGAACAATTGAATATATCCATCACGGTAAACCTTGGTCTGAAAGGCTTTGATGTTTTCTGTTTACCTGGGTAAAAAAAAAAAGAACAGAATGAAATAATGTTATCCTTGACAATGGACATTTTTAGTCTTCAATAATATGAATAATAATGGATCTTTTACTCTTGCTGCATTACTCTGAGGTTGGGCTGGTTCCCTCGTGCCTACTCTGGACATTTAATTTAATTTAATTTAATTTTAATTCCATTGCCTTTGCTCCAATATACAGGTAGTCCTTGTTTCACAACCATTCATTTAGTTAGTTTTTTTTTCTTTTAATGACCCCGTAATCCCTTGCGGGGTGGAGTCGGGGCAACTGAATGGAGCTAGCAGAGTGTTTAATGGCCGGATGCCCTTCCTGCTGCCAATGCGGAGTTTTTTTCAGCAGATATATTCTCGTTGTGCCCAGAGAGAGAAATATCTGCCTCTACCTAGGATCGAACTCACAGCCTCCTGATTGTGAGGCAAGAGCTCCACCGCATCACTCATTCATTTACTTAGAATGTCATTGAAAAAAAGTGGCTTATGACTGTTTTTCACACTTACGAAGGCTAAAAGGGTAGAGGCAAACAGTCACAGAAGACAATATTGTAGCACAGGGTTGAACTATGATGTCCTTGGCCCTCTCTGAGCTTGGCTCTTGCACACATTTTATTATACCCAACTAGTAGCATCATCAGAGCTACACCGATCAGTGCTACACTGATAATGTTACCTAATTGGGTAATGAAATGTCTGCAAGAAAACAACCAAGCGCAGAGAGCACCAAGAACCCCACGATATTGTAAATAACCTAACTCTGTTAGATGTAGGGTTGATAAAGCTGATAATCAGGCCCCTTGAATTTCACCTGAAAAGCAACTGGGGTCCAATGCTGGTCAGGCAGCAGTGGTGTGATTCAGATAATGACAGGGCTCCCAAAACTACATTCTGGACCACTTGAAAGCTTCTGGATTGTCTTCAAGGGCAGCACCATATAGAGTGCATAGATGCCTACTATACTTATAATTAGTTGTTTTTCTAGCTAGCAAATTACTTTTAAAAGAAAAGTTTTGCATTTACTTATTGGTTTTAATAATTAGGGGGGCATGATGGGTCAGTGGTTAAAGCAGCGGTGGGTTGCTCCCAGTTCGTCCCGGTTTGGCGAACTGGTAGCGGAGGCGGGGGGACGCTCCACCCACCCGCCCGGGAAGCTCCACCCTCCTGCCCGGGATGCTCCGCCCACCTTCCCGGGACGCTTCTGTGCATGCACAGAAGTGTCGCACGCGAGCGTGTGCGCATGAGCGAACCAGTAGCGACGGGATTTAGAACCCACTACTGGGTTAAAGACGTTGAGCTTGTCAGCTGGAAAGTCAACAGCCCAGGTTTGAGACCTGAGCACCGCACGATAGGGTGAGCTCCCGTTCCTTGCTCCAGCTCCTGCCCACCGATCAATTCGAAAGCATGCAAATGTGAGTAGATAAATAGGTACCACTTCGGTGGAAAGATAACAGCATTCTTCGCACTTCGCCATGCAGGGAAAACCTTTATCTTTACCTAGTTTTAATTATTAATATTGATTAATCATTCAATCATTATTTATTGAATTCCTTTTTTTTCTTTTCAGAAAAAAGTAGCTGACCATCCAAACCGTACTCCTTCCATCTGGTTAGCGATGTATCGGGCGTTTGGGCGCCCCATTCTCCTCAGCAGCACCTTCCGCTATTTGGCAGACCTTCTGGGGTTTGCTGGACCGCTTTGCATTTCTGGCATCATTGACAGTTTATCCAGCAATCAAGGCGATTCTACAGGCACCAATAGCACCACTGTAAGTTAACCATTCCAGCAGGTATAATGGGCTAGGCTATTTATTTGTTTTATTTGCCTCTGGATGTTCTTAACCAGCATTTCCTCCTCTTTCCTGCCTCTGCACATCTGTTTTTTCACCCTGGGAAAAATCTGGGGTTACGGATGCAGGAATTGGGTATATCTAATCTGGTGAAAAGAAGGACCAGGGGGGACATGATAGCAGTGTTCCAATATTTGAGGCCTGCCACAAGAAGAGGGGGGGTCAACCTATTTACTAAGGCAGCGGTTCTCAACCTGGGGGTCGTGACCCCTTTGGGGGGTCGAACGACCCTTTCACAGGGGTTGGGAGACTTCGCCCGGATGCAGCCATTTGGGTTCTTTTACCCTCCTCGCATGCGCAGAACGCTTTGCACATGCGCAGAGGGAAAAAGAACCCAAATGGCGGCGGCAGGGCAGGGGTTGCGGCGGCGGGCGCGGCGGCGGGGTGGGTCGTGGCAGGGGTGCAGGGGTGGGGCATGGGGCACGGCATTAGGTAGGTTGAGAACCACTGTTCTAAGGAATCAAATGGCAAAAGAATCAATGGATGGAAACTAAACAAGGAGAGATCCAACCTAGAACTAAGGAGAAATTTCCTGATAGTGAGAACAATTAATCAGGGGAACAACTTGTCTCCAAAAGGTGTGGGTTGTCCAACACTGTAGGTTTTTAAGAAGAGATTGGGCAGCCATTTGTCTGAAATAGGATAGCCTGAGCAGGGGATTGGACTAGAAGACCTCTAAGGTCCTTTCTATCTTTGTTACTTAAATTTAGAATAAACCTTGCTGATTTGAATAGGGTACTGAAGAGACTAGTATACAATTGCTCTGTTAATTGATTCAGATTCTCTGTGTAGGCCAGGTGTGTCCAACCTTGGCCACTTTAAGAGTTGGAGACTTCAACTCCCAGATTTCTCCAGCCATCCAACTCTGGGAGTTGAAGCCCACAAGTTTTGAAGTTGCTAAGGTTGGATACCGTTGATGTAGGTGATGGTCATAATTGTTCCTTTCATGGTTGGAGAATACTTTCAAAGCTTTCTGAAGTTGCTTCTTTCTCTTCACTCCAAAGATATCTACAGGACCATTCCTCACGTCAAGAGATTTCCTCAAAGACAATTATGTCCTGGCTGTTCTCCTGTTCCTGGCGCTTATCCTTCAGAGAACATTTCTCCAGGCTTCCTATTATGTCACCATAGAAACTGGCATCAACCTACGAGGAGCTTTACTGGTGAATAGTGACTTAATTTCATCCCCTTGTAGGCTTCGATAAGGATTTTAATTCTTCGCACCTTTACTTAATTCGCCTGTTCTTAAGAACGACAATGTGCAATTATGCAATTTTCCTGGGTTGAGACCCATTTTGGCCTTTGACCAGCATCTCGGATGCTGCAGTCACAAAATAGTGAAATGGAAATGCTAGAATGAAAAATAATTGAACTTATTTCATTGATATTTCAGTATAATTAAAAATGAAATGAAAATGAAATAAGGAGAAATGTTCTGACAGTGAGAGAATCAACCAATGGAACAGCTTGCCTTCAGAAGTTGTGGGAGCTTCATACTGGAAGCTTTCAAGAAGAGGCTGGACTTCCATCTGTCAGAAATGGTGTAGACTGCAGGGGTGGCCAAACTATGGTTCTTTGAGGACCTGTGGACTTCAACTCCCAGAATTCCTGAGCTAGCCATGCATGGCTAGCTCAGGAATTCTGGGAGTTGAAGTCTACAGGTCCTCAAAGAACCATAGTTTGGCCACCCCTGGTGTAGAGTCTCCTGCTTGGGTGGGGGGTTGGACTAGATGACCTACAAGGTCCCTTCCAACTCTGTTAATCTGTTAAATATAGCTCATATGATTACAATCAAGTGTTTTATACAGTACCCTGATGTAGGCCATTTTGACCTCTTGGATGAATGGTGGGATATGTATCTAATAATCTAATAAATAAACTTAATTAATTGTAAGACATGTTGAGTAGGAGCACTCTAGTGTTGATGAAACACAAGAGATAGAATTGGTTATTTATCCGGTTCTATGATATACCATGATACATGAGAGAAGTGGTGATAGAATTGGTTATTTAGCATGTGAACCCATACATTCCACTTGGTTGTGTGACGGTCCAACATTGGGAAGATGGGACCATTTTATAAACCAGCCTACCATAAAATGATGCTCCCTAGATTGTTGAGTAGAAATTTCCAGAATTTAGGAGGAATGGTCCCAACGTATGTGTTCTGACCTAGGATTCCACAAACCACAAACCCGAAAAAAACCTCTTTTTATTAAGTTACTGTGAATTCTTCTCATTCACATCCAACAAAGTTGTTCAAGGGTAAATTTACAGTCACAGACCTTATCTGGTTTGGAGACCTGCCAGGCCGATATCTTCAAAACTTGGCAAGAAGTCTCTGAGAGTCACGAACCAATTAAGCGAACTAATTGTCTCCTGCAAACTCCCCTCCCCTTTCGCTCCTCTTTTATTCCCTATGGGAGGGACCATTCATCGTCCACCTGTGGCCTTACTCCCAAGTCGACCCTTGTTCCTTAGCTGTTCCCTTTGTCTGGCAGCTCTGTGCATGCGCACACTGGGAACAGGCTCCAGCTGTTCATCTGCCTCACTGATGTCTGACTCCAAAGGCAGCTGATAACTGTCAGACGGCCCTGGCCCCATCTCTGCCTCCGACGCAGAGCACTTGTCAGAGCCTTCCCCAGACTCCAGGACTGGCCCATGTTCCTCCTCAACCTCCTCACTGTCCGATTCTGCTGCCAGCTCCGTTGGCCGCTGATGGACCACAATAGCATGGTTCTAAAATTTTAAACTGGAACTACAGCCCACATGATGGTGCCCTTACATTGTGATGAGCTTGTACTGGTTGTGATTTCTGATGCTGAAATTCCTAATACTCACTGGTGTTTTTTCTTGCTTCTTTTCCTAGGCAATGATCTATAACAAAATCCTGAGACTTTCCACATCTAATTTGTCCATGGGAGAGATGACATTAGGACAGATCAATAATCTGGTTGCCATAGAAACAAACCAACTTATGTGGTTCTTGTTCCTGTGTCCCAACTTGTGGGCTATGCCCGTTCAGGTAGAGCATCGAAGTAAGGGCCAAATTTTTGGAAAAAGCAACAGATTTCATTTTATTATTTATTTATTTATTTATTTATTTATTTATTATGGTGTTCTTATATGCCGCCCAACTCCCGAAGGACTCAGGGCGGCGTACAACAGAGAAAAATACAAGACACCAATTCATAAAATCACATTAAAAAACAGATATAAAAATTAAAAACACAATATTTAAAAACATCCAATACTCATTCAACAACCAAACATACTTGGGGGTGAGCTCGAGTGGATTAAGCTCCACTTAATTTTGATTGAGTGTTGTGGAGAGAGAATATATGACTGAAACTGAAGAATTCCCAGTCCTTAAAAATGAGTCCCATCCTCACTGATACGATGAAGAACAGCAAGTTCATTTTTACCTCAGATAGTATGGAATAAGCCAGTGTTTTAAAATCTCGGCAACTTGAAGATGTCTGGACTTCAACTCCCAGAATTCCCCAGCCAACCAGTATGCTGGGAGTTGAAGTCCACACATCTTAAACTTGCCAAAGTTTGAGAAACATAGGCATAAGCTACAAATTACATTAACTTTGCAATGTACTCTGAGGTTATGGTATTCAATTCCCATAATCCTCAATTCACAAATTTTGTTTATGGTTGAAGCTTGCACTGTAAGGGTGATGTGATGGTCATTGGCAACTATAACATGTATAGTCCTGTAATATATTTGTGTGTATCAAGTCATAAGTGATTAATAACTGTGTTTCAAGCCAAAATCTTGGATGATTAGTAATAATGTATTGTCTCATCTCATTAGAAGTAATGTATTATCTCGTTGGTAAAATGCACAACTTGTTGAGATATCCTCTAAAGATGTTCTCCTTATTTAAACTGTGGTTAAGGTTGACAGGAATTCTGAAAACTTTAATGGAATTGGGGAGACTGGCAGAGCAGACGCTGGTACATGCCGATGACATCTGTATTCCTCACCTGATTTCAGAGACACACAAATCTGGTATTCAGTTTGATTACTGTGTAAACTGAAATAAATCAGATTTGATCCTAATTAAGGCAGTCTTCAGCTTATGACTTTAATGAAGCCTGCCCATTACGGCTGTAAGTCACAACAATCATAAAGTGGGTTACCCGTGTAACCAGAGGTGGGTTCCTGCCGGTTTGGACCAGTTCTATAGAACCGGTAGCAGGAATTCCCCCCGCTCGCCGAACCGGCAGCGACACGCCCCCGAACCGGCTCTCTCGGCGGTGCCATAGGCGTCACCATCTTGTTTTTTGCTTCTGTGCATGTGCAGAAGCTGGGTTTTTAGCACTGCGCATCAGAGGTGGATTCTTGCTGGAGCTGCAGATCCGGTAGGGAGCGACCGATTGCGCAATTTTCGCGCGACCGCTCAGGAGCACTCTCTGCCGGTCCACCGCGCGCGTCGCCATTTTTTCCCGTTAATTTTTGGGCGATTTTGCTTCTGCGCATGCACGGAAGCAAAATTGCGCCAAAATCTCGCGAGGGGACGCGCACATGTGCGAGATTTGGGCGCGATTTTGCTTCCACGCATGCGCAGAAGCAAAAATGTGCAAGGGGGCGCGTGCGTGTAGCGAGCATGTGCACCTCCGAAACTTGGAGATGCACGCGCAGTGCACCGGCACCAGTAAGACAGCAACCCGCCACTGCTGCACATGCGCCCGCACGAAGCTCCCGCGCGGCACGTGAGGAAGCAAACCGGCAGCGAGGTAAATCAGAACCCACCCCTCCATGTAACTGAGCTGATTTTAGGTCCTCAGGGTTTCTAGCCTCAACTCCTGCCTTCAAAGCATTAAAAATGATAAATAGCAATAGCACTTAGACTTATACACTGCTTCATAGTGCTTTTACAGCCCTCTCTAAACGGTTTACAAACATCAGCATATTGCCACCAACAATCTGGATCCTCATTTTACCGACCTCGGAAGGATGGAAGGCTGAGTCAACTTTGACCCGTCCAGGATCGAACTCCTGGCAGTGGAATGCAGAGTTTGCCTGCAATACTACATTCTAACCACTGTGCCACCACAGTGATAAGAAAACACTATTCGTTTGCACGTGCAAATGAATAGTGCACCAATTTTTGACTGGAGATGTAGAAACAGCTCCAGATGTTGGAACTATTAAAAAAGGAAAAGCCACTCTTGTAGTCTTTGAAAGATCTGCCATCTTTTAGGCATGCTTTACAGTTTTAAAAGTACACAAATGTTTACGTATTAGAGCTGGGCAAATCATATGAAAGTTGCAATGTAAATCACATGGGTGTGAGTGGACCATGGTACCTCCAACAGTTGCAGCATCTGCATCTTTCAGATGGGAATGCTCTCCTGGTGTGGTACCCGAAATACTTTAGCTATATGTGCATGTGTACCAAATCATCTGGAGATAGGTTCAACACAAGGGAAGGTTTATTCTAAGTCCTTCTGCTTTCCCCTATTTTTTGTAGATTATTATGGGAGTGATCCTACTCTACCACTTACTGGGAAAGAGTGCGGTGGTAGGGGCCGCTGTGATCTTACTGCTGGCTCCCATCCAGTATTTCATCGCAACCAAGTTGGCCGAGGCCCAAAAAAGTACTCTTGTAAGTTGTTCTTGTTTCATTCTATTTGTGTTTTAATATGAGCTGTCAAAAGTTGCTTTTATTGAACTAGAGCGCATTTGTCATTGAAATTTGTCTTAGTCTCAAAACCAAGAGATTGTCCAATCAACTCAAGGCATGCGGTACAGAATGACAGATTTGGAATGGACCTTGGAGGCAGGGGTGAAATGCTCCCAGTTCGCTCTTACCTGTCGGTCGTCGCAGAGCCGATGGAGCCGGTGGCGGTTGCGGCGCGGGGCTTCCCCCGCCCGCTTCCCCCACCCACCTGGATGCCGCCATTTGAGTTCTTTTGCCCTCTGCGCATGCAGAACGCTTTGCGCATGCACAGAGGGCAAAAGAACTCAAATGGTGGCATCCAGGCGGGCGGGGAAGCGGGCGGGGGCAGCCCCGCGCCGCAACCACCACTGGCTCCATCGGCTCTGCGACGATCGACAGGTAAGAGCGAACTGGGAGCATTTCACCCCTGCTTGGAGGGCTTCTTCTCTACCTCCCTGGTCAAGCAGGAAACTATACCAGTGGTGAAATCTAAAAATTTTCCCTGCCGGTTCTGTGGGCGTGGCTTGGTGGTCATGTGACTGGGTAGGTGTGGCTTGGTGGTCATGGTCATGTGACTGGGTGAGCTCAAAAACCAACTTTCACACGTCACACACAAACAACACAAAAGCCACACAACTGACTCACACACAATGGAAAAGCATACAAAATGGCCCCTGCAACAACAAGCAGGAACCTCACAGAGCCACAAAGAGCTCAAAAATCAACTTTCACACTTCACACACAAACAACACAAAAGCTACACAACTGACTCAGACACAATGCAGCAGCAGCTGGACTTCACACAAAATGGCCCCTGGAACAAGCAGGAACCTCACAGAGCCACAAAGAGCTCAAAAATCAACTTTTACACTTTACACACAAACAACACAAAAGCTACACAACTGACTCAGACACAATGCAGCAGCAGCTGGACTTCACACAAAATGGCCCCTGGAACAAGCAGGAACCTCACAGAGTCACAGAGAGCTCAAAAACTAACTATCACACTTTACACAAAAATAGCACAAAAGCTATACAACTGACTCCTACACAACTGATTCACACACAATGCAGAAGCAGCTTGACTTCACACTAAATGGCCCCCGGAACAAGCAGAAACCTCACAGAGTCACAGTTCGGGTGAATAGGTAGTAAAAAATGCCTTTAAAAAAGTAAAAAAAAGGTTCATCGGCTGTGCCGCCCGATAGTTGGAACTTTTTTTTTTACTTTTTAAAAGCATTTTTTACTACTGGTTCTGCGAACCAGAAACATTTGTTACTACCAGTTCCAGCAAATTGGGCCGAACTGGTAGCATTTCACCCCTGCAATACCATTTCAGACAAATCGTTCTCCAATCTCTTCTTAAAAACCTCCAGAGATTAAGAGATTAAGGAGAGGCATAGAATCAAAATCACGTGAAGTATTAGTACTGCTTTATAAAGCCTTAGTAAGGCCACACCTGGAATACTGCATCGAGTTTTGGTCCCCACATTACAAAAAAGATGTTGAGACTTTGTGAAAAGTGCAAAGAGGAGCAACTAAGATGATTCAAAGCCTGGAGACAAAAACATGAAAATTTGTTGGTTTACACTTCCTGTCACTTCAAGTCAGTGTGATCATGGTAGCTGAGGATGATGGTAACTGTAGTTTGACACATGGGATATATCAGCCTGGGGAAGGCAGACTTCAACTCACACACACACCGTTTCTACTGGTGCGGTCCACTCTATCGGACTGGTAGCGGCGGGCTGGTAACGTCACCAAGAGGTTACCGACCCGGTGCGGTCGGTTGCCGGCCCCTAGGAGCACCCATCTTTTTTTGTGATTTTTTTGGCAATTTTTTGCTTCCGCGCATGCAGGGAAGCAAAATCGCGCCGAAATCTCACGAGGGGATGTGTGCACGCATGAGATTTCAGTGAGATTTCACTTCTGCGCATACGCGGAAGCAAAAAATTGCCAAAATCGCGCACGCATGTCCCCTCATGAGATTTCGGTGCAATTTTGCTTCCCCGCATGCGCGGAAGCAAAATCGCATGAGGAGGCGCGTGCGCACGCTCACAAAATGTGGTGATGCATGCGCAGCACACCGGTAGCAAGGGAAGAGAGCAACCCGCCCCTGCCTCAATGACATAAGGGCTGTTTTCTCAGAAAACTCTGACATTGACCCCAGTATTTCTCCCCCCCCCCCTTAAAATGACATTAGTGCCATTTTATCTTGCTGCATCTCTTTCCTTTTTATGGAACAAGGATTATTCTACAGAGAGGCTGAAGAAGACCAATGAAATATTAAAAGGCATCAAACTCTTAAAGTTATACGCCTGGGAGCACGTCTTCTGTCAAAACGTGGAAGATACACGGATGAAAGAACTAACTAGTCTCAAAACTTTTGCTCTGTATACGTCTCTTTCCAGTAAGTAGTTGTTGACATGGCTGATGGGTTGGTCTGCCTTATTTAATTTCTTTATTTGATATTAACTGTTATCCAAAGACTAACAGAGGGTGGCTTCTTTAGAAAGGTTCATAAATTTAGTTGTTTTTTTTTTAAAGAAAGCAAACAGAAAATTAAATCATGTTTTGGCATAGAAATGTAAGAATGTAACTCAGTATACAGTAATACTGAGTGCAATAGAGAGCTAATTTGGTCTAGTGATTAAGGTACCAGGCTAGAAACCAGGAGACTGTGGGTTCTAGTCCCACCTCATGAAAGCCAACTGGGTGACTTTGGGCCAATCACCAGGAGACTGTGGGTTCTAGTCCCGCCTTAAGCATGAAAGGCAGTTGGGTGCCTTTGGGCCAATCACCAGGAGTCTGTGGGTTCTAGTCCTGCCTTAAGCATAAAAGCCAGCTGGGTGACTTTGGGCCAGTCCAACTCACTTCACAGGGTTGTTGTTGTTGGGGGGGCAATAGGAGGAAGCTATTTTGGCTGAGGAATTCTGGGAGTTGAAGTCCATAAGTCATAAAGGGAGTCCTCAGGGAGTAGGGCGGCATAGAAGAACCTCCAAATAAAATAAATAAATAAATAAATAAATAAAGTTGCCAAGTTTGGAGAAGCCTAGTTTAGTTTCTGAATCTTAGCTAATGCAGTCCTGGGCTGCATCAACAGAGCGATAACATCAAGATCATACCAGTGGTGAGTTGTGAATTTTTTTACCACCGGTTCACACGACTTTTTTCCCCTTTGCTAAATGGGGGTGGGCGTGGCCAGCAGGTGATGCATCCAGCCCGTGGGCTGCGAGTTTGACACCCCTGGACTAAAGATCTCCAAGCTTCCTTCTAGCCCTATCTATATACTGTATATAAAAGCCAAATACCACTCACTCATCATGAAATCTCCAGAACTGTAAACCCTACAAACTTGAAACTTGGCACGTATGTTCCTCTTGGCTTCTAGGTGCTCGCTAAGAAAGGATTTTTCGAAATGGCCATCAGATCATTAGTATTTCTTATACAGTATTATATTAACACGCTCTGATGCTAAGGAGTTAGACATTCTACTCCCCCTCCCCACCTGAAAAGAACTCTGTTCCAACTGCCAGTTGCCTTATATTAACACGCTCTGATGCTAAGGAGTTACACATTCTACATAAATTTTCAAGCTTTAATTTTCAAGCTTTAACTGTCAATTTATCAAGCCAGATCACATAGTTTCGTAGCGAAGCACGGGTATCCAGATACTAGTGGGTCTATATTTTGTAGCAGACAAAAAGGAACTAGAGTCTAGGGCAGGGCTGTCAAACTCCCAGCCCGTGGGCTGGATGCGTCACGCGCCTGCCATGCCCATGCCCGTTTTAGTGAAAGGGAAAAAAGTCCCGATACATCACATGATGCTGCCGTGATAGCGTGAGTTTGCCACCCCTGGTCTCGGGGGACACGTGTGATGTTGTTTAGTCTTGTTTGGCTTCTCCTTGTTTCCAAAATTCACATTAACAAAGGAATCACATGCGATGAAAAAGTTATGTTTCCCGCATGTCTGTATACATTTTTCAGCCTTATGACACTTCCTGTCCCAGAATGAAGTTTATGAGTTAATATCTCCCTTGACTAAGGGGGAAAAAAGACCCCAATCCAATAAAAATGATTTTCTGACCTCTTTTTGCTTTCTCATATCCCGAGATGTGTGGCAACCATCTCCAAATAATTCTGAAGAGTTCCTTTTAAACTTTGTGACATGAGTTTTGGTTTACATTAGTAATTCCTGAGACCATGTCTATGAAAGCACGATAAAATGAGTTTGTTTGTAGTTTTAAAGAGCTCTCTAGGGCTTCAGCTAATACAACACCATAATTTCAAATAACTCCTTTTCTCACAGAGTTGCATTTAAAATGTACAAGTTCTCCTGGGAATATATTCTCCAATGCAATAAAATATACAAACTGTAATACTGTATTTCCAGTATGTTTTTGTTTGACGTGAAAAGAATTCTTTTCCCTATTAAGGAGAAGTCCAGTATTTTTTTTTATTCTGGCAGAAAATACCGTGTTTCCCTGAAAATAAGCCCCCCTCCAAAAAAAAGCCCTCCCCTGAAAATATTTAAACGCATGCGCAGCCGGTCCCCGCCATTTCCTCTGGTTAGGGTTAGGGCAGGAGTGGGCAAACTATGGTTCTTTGAGGACCTGTAGACTTCAACTCCCAAAATTCCTGAGCCAGCCATGCATGCATGGCTGGCCCAGGAATTCTGGGAGTTGAAGTCCAGAGGTCCTCAAAGAACCATAGTTTGCCCACCTCTGGGTTAGAGAGACAGAGCTGGAAATCATGTAAGACGGCAAGAGGAGCCCCGTCTTGCTCCACGCGCCCCAAAATAATAAGACCTCCCCAAAAATAAGTCTGAGCGCTTATTTAGGGGTTCAAAAAAATAAGACAGGGTCTTATTCTCGGGGAAACACGGTAATATTGAAACATTGTGCTGTACAGATTCTGAAATATTTGGTATATCAAATGAATGGATGGTTTGTGTTTATTTTTCACAGTTTTTATGAATGCAGCTATACCTATTGCAGCTGTTCTCGCGGTAAGAATGGTTTTGGGGGGTGGGTGGGTTGATGCATGTCAATATAAAATACGCTTGGGATCTTTATTTTCCCCAATAATCTCTATTTCTTGAAATACCCAAATCGGGGAGTGTTGGTGTCCAAAGAGTAGAAATCTGAACTTAGCAAGGATTTGAGTCAACTTGGTCCAGTGGTTAAGGCACCAGGCTAGAAAACAGGAGGCCATGAGTTCAAGTCCTGCCTTAACCGTGAAAGCCAGCCGGGTGACTTTGAGCCAATCACCAGGAGAGCGTGAGTTCTAGTCCCGCCTTTGCCATGAAAGCCAACTGGGTGACTTTGGGCCGGTCCGTCTCTCGCAGCTCACGCCACCTCACAGGTTGTCGTTGTGGGGAAAACAGGAGGACGAAGGTGTGTTGGATATGTTCGCCACTTTGACTAATTTGCAAAAAATAATAAAGGTGAGATAAATAGAATTAGTGGAGCAAATTTTATACTTATCACAATAAAGAAGGTTTCTTTACAGGAAATATGTTATAATGACAAGCACAGTCTAGCACAGAGGTCTTCAAACTTGGCATCTTTCAGACTTGTGGACTTCAACTCCCAGAATTCTCCAGCCAGCTATGCTGGCTGAAGAATTCTGGGAGTTGAAGTCCACAAAGTCTGAAAGATGCCAAGTTTGGACACCCCTGGTCTAGCACTTAAAAATACATCCTACCATAGGGAAGATCCGTGAATCCAAGGAAGAAAGGCAGAAGGACATTTATCAGCCTCATATTTCCTAAATGATGTCAACTCTACCCTTTTTGAATCGGTGCAACATCACAATGCGTATACAAAAGAGACACAGCTTGCTACAGTGCAGTGTTCCTTTTACTAGTTTACAGTTTTGATGTACATTCAATTTATACCCATAGTTCTTGAAAGGAAGGGTGAGTGAATAAGGCTAGCAATGCTTTGAATCTGATTCCTCAAACAGGTCCTCTGCAGCTCTTTAAAGCGGCTATATTTCCCCCTGAGAGGCAGCTGCTGTAGAGCAGGGCTTCCCAACC
This sequence comes from Diadophis punctatus similis, assembly GCA_023053685.1. Classification (NCBI taxonomy): domain Eukaryota; kingdom Metazoa; phylum Chordata; class Lepidosauria; order Squamata; family Dipsadidae; genus Diadophis; species Diadophis punctatus. Next base: position 7,386,025 of record JALIGW010000004.1, on the reverse strand, counting down.
TTTTGGGCCTCAGGGACCACTAAATTCATAATTTTAAATCCTGTGGACCACTAATATGATCTGCCTAATGACTGGGTGGGCGGGCGTGGCTAGGTGGTCATGTGACTGGGAGGGCGTGGCCAACTCGATGTCATTCACGTCGAGGGGTGCCTTGCCGGCCTCTACCCGCCCCTCCCTTCCCAGCCACTTCTCGCTTGCCCGCCCGGGCTCTTTAGTGCCCCAACAGGAAGCAGTTGTTGGAGCTAAGCAGCCACCATGAGAAAGAGTTGGCAAAACAGCTGGCTCAGTTCAAATTGGATCTGATTGAGAAGGAGGCTCAGCAGGAGCACCTCACTGAGGACTACAAGCGTAGGCTTTCCAAGCAGAGGGAAGACCTGTAGGAGTGCAAGGCCAGGTACCAGTGCCTGGAGGTGCTGTAGGCTGAGATGATCAGCCAGTTCCAGGCCATGATGCAGTCCCACTGGAACAAGGCCCTCCGGCCCTTCGCCACAGCGGCACTTCCCTCCAGCCTTCGCCCAAAGCCCCGCACCAGGAGGCTGAAGCAGACCCCAAGTCGGAATTTCCGACCTGCACAAAAAGACCCCAAAGGGGGAGACTCTCTGCAGCAACACAAGCGTTCATTGCACATATCTGGCCCAGGGGCCGTATTTTGAGGACCCCTGATTTAGTGCAATACAAAAAATGCAAATAATTTTTCTGCGGACTGCCAAAATTTTCTCGCGGACCACCAGTGGTCCACGGACCACCGGTTGGTGACAGCTACTGTAGAGGATCCTGATGTAAGACACTTCAGGGGGATTCATAGATAAAGGAGGAGAGGGGTTTAGAAGCAGATAGCTGCAGAAATGCGGAGGTAATCCCATCACCTATGAAGAGCCGAGGTGGCGCAGTGGTTAAAAGCAGCACTGCAACCTATTTCAGCGACTGCTAGTTCAGCAGTTCAGCTGTTCAAATCTCACCGGCTCAAGTTTGACTCAGCCTTCCATCCTTCTGAGGTCCGTAAAATGAGGACCCAGATTGTTGGGGGCAATATGCTGAACTCTGTAAACCGCTTAGAGAGGGCTGTAAAGCACTATAAAGCGGTATATAAGTCTAAGTGCTAAGTGCTAAAATGTAAAGAAGAACATCTAGTGATCTTTGAGTTGAGTTTAGGACCCCATGCTTTCTTTGAAAAACAACATTTGCCTCTCCTCATATCTTCTTTCCTTGTACCAGACTTTTGTGACCTACACATATGCTGAAGTTGAACAGCTCACTACAGCTCAAGCTTTTGCGTCTCTGTCGCTGTTCCACATCCTGGTCACACCTTTGTTCCTGCTGTCCACCGTTGTTAGATTTGCTGTCAAGGCCATCATAAGGTAGGTGATATAATGCTTTAAAATAAGAGCAGTTAAAATTTAACCAACAAACTATGTTGAAGTAGAATAGAATAGAATAGAATAGAATAGAATAGAATAGAATAGAATAGAATAGAATAGAATAGAATAGAATAAGAGTTAAGTTTGTATCTATTGTGTGCTCATGTATTGTTGTGGTTGAAGCTGAAGTAGTCATTGACAGATAGGACATTGTAGTAAATAATGTTATGTACTACGCTTAGGTCAGACCAAAGGCAGCATAGTTCTAAGTTGTCTAAGTCCAAAATTTCAAGCCTGGTGGCATAAGGAAGGTCCCACAGAGAGGGCCTCCTCCGGGTCCCATCAGCCAAACAATGTCGGTTGGTGGGGCCGCGGGGGAGGGCCTTCTCTGTGGGAGCCCCGTCCCTCTGGAACCAACACCCACCAGAGATCCGGACCATCCCCACTCTACTGGCCTTCCGTAAAGCCGTGAAAACATGGCTCTTCCGACAGGCGGGGTGAACAAAGAGATCAGATTCCCCCATGAATGGTGTTTTGTTAATGTTTTCATATTGTGGTATTTTTAAACTGTTATTATTGCTTTTAATGTACGTTTCTTATCCATGTTGTACGCCGCCCTGAGTCCTACGGGATTGGGCGGCCTATAAGAGCGTAGAAATAAATAAATAAATAAATAAATAAATAAGGTATTCTGTTGCGAGCAGAGTAGTGGAGGACTCTTCTTGTGAAATATCTCTGGACTCGCTCAATTGTATTAATGTCCGATATGCAGTGCGGGTTCCAGACAGATGAGCTGTATTCCAGAATTGGTCTAGCAAATGTTTTGTATGCTCTAGTTAGCAGTACAAATCATTCAACAATTATGAACAAATTCCTGAACTTTGGCAGAGGAACAGTTAACAAAACACAGCATGAAAGTTTTGACATGCCATATTAAATTATTTGCATATAAGTCGTCAGAAACTGGCTAATTTATTTTTTTTCGGTTTGAACTTAGACACAGCTCCATTCTTTTCTTTAATTTTAGCTTTTGTTCTTCACCCGAAAGGTCTGTGAATGACTCTGCATCAGAGAACATTCTGGAAAAAAATATGAAAGCTGGAAAAAAAAGTATAACAAACTGAGGGAAGACCCAAGCCTTATTTTTATTTTTATTTTTTTTCAAATCCCACAAAATCAGTTGGGTGGGAATGTGCAAATGCCACCTCAAGAAACCTAGACAAAAGCTTCTTTTTAATTCAAAACATGATATTTTGTTCTTCTTCCTTCCAAATAGTCCAAAAGAAAAGAAAACAAAATAAATCTTAATGTTGTATAAAGGATTAAGCTTCCTCACTGTGCGCGCGCTATATTTAGCATCCTGTAATTCCAAAACAATTGGTTGTCCAATCTCTTCTTAAAAACCTCCAGTGATGGAGCACCCACAACACCATAAAAGTATCTTAACAATTTTGTGTGTTATCACTAGTTTTTTTCTTTCTTTCTGTTTTCTAGTGTGCAGAAATTAAATGAATTTCTCTTAAGTGATGAGATCGGAGAGGATAGCTGGAGAAATGGAGAGAGCCTACTGGCATATGAATCGTGTAAGAAGCACACAGGACTAGTAAGGGATTCTTTTTTCTTAATTCTTTTATTTTAAGCTTCAAAATATATTATAGATTTAAAGTCTACTGACAGCCAGTTCCCCATACTAATTTTTATAAAAACTCGTTGGAGACTATGATATGGTCTCACTTAAATGGATGAGGTTCTTTGCAGATATGTGTATATGTATGTGTGCTTCTGCATGCGCAGAAGCAAAATCGCCCAAAAATTCACCGAAAAAGATGGCAACACGCGCAACGGACCGGCAGAGAGGGCTCTGGAGCGGTCGCGCGCAAATTGCGCAATCGGCCGCTCCCTACCGGAGATCTGTACCGGACAGCTCCGGCAGGAACCCACCTCTGGTCTGACCTCCAGGAAAGAAGAGGAGTGAAAGAAACTACATCTTGGTTGCTGAATCTTGGTTGCTGAGTGAACCAAATTTTAAGTGAGATGCCCCATGACTGCTTTGCTCAACAACTGCAATCCTGGCACTTCTGGTTATGGTCATTAAGTGATCGCACAAGTCATTAAATGGACAGAGTGAGTGGTGGCCTAGAGGTGGAGCTCTCGCCTCACAATCAGGAGGCTGTGAGTTTGATCCTAAGTAGAGGCAGATATTTCTCTCTCTGGGTACAGTGAGAATATATCTGCTGAACAAAACTCCGTATTGGTGACAGGAAGGGCATCTGGCCAGTAAACAATCAGCTCCATTCAGTTGCCCAGACTCTACCCCGCAAGGGATTACGGGGTCATTAAATGACAATTTTTTTTAAAAAAAATGACAGAGTCTCAGGTAATAAACATAGGATGCCAGTGGGGGGCAGGAACCTGGGAGGCTTTACCTGAGCTGAAAATCCCATTGAAATCCAGCATTAGGGCTTTCAGGGCCTCCCCCATCTGCCTGAGGCACCCTGTGTTACTTAACTTATTGTGCTGCCTTTGTTCTCTGCTTATATTTGACTCCCTCTTGTCTCTAGGGGCTGACTGGGAGAGTTGACTGCCAAAAGATATTTGTGTGGAAGGAAATGCCTTTGGCAGGAGTGCGACAACATCGCGCAGATATCAGGATCTGAACTATATTTCTGCCCTCCCCCCCCCCCCATAGGAGGATGTCAGGTTCCCTTGTTAGGCAGCTCTTTCAGCACTCCACAAGAGATGAGAGGGAGTCCCTCTTGGCAGACAGCAACAGCTTGCAATCTTCTCTGCCGTCTTCCCCACTGACTTTCTGGGGAAGCTGGCAGAAGAGCTTGCAAATAGCAATCGCATGATTGCAGGGTGCTTGGTAAGCAGTCATAAATTCGAACCCGGGTGCCAAACATCATGCGATCATGTAGTTGCCGGGAGGGAGAGCATGACATTTTATGACATCTCGAAGTACTTTATAGGCTGTAAAACACTCTTTCTGAGGTCGTTGTTTTGATAATGTTGAAGTTATCTTCTTCAGTAATCAGGTGGAGATAAAACCCCTTCTCCTTTCTTCTCTTTTTTTTTTGTCCATGTCTGAAGCATCCCAAAGCCATAAATCGGAAACAGCCTTTGAGACACCAGCTGGATGGCTATGATCAACCACAAAGGATATCCACTCAACATCTAACCATTGATGAGTGTGCTATCAAGGTACCTTGCGTTTTAAAGTAGAGCGATCAATCCAATATTTTCTCATCAAACCTTAAGTGTGTTGCTGATAATCCAGCTGAGATGGACCTTCTGTAGCTTATTTATCTATCTATCTATCTATCTATCTATCTATCTATCTATCTATCTATCTATCTATCTATCTATCTATCTATCTATCTATCTATCTATCTATCTATCTATCTATCTATCTATCTATCTATCTATCTATTTATTTGTGAGATTTATATACCGCCTCACAGTGCAAGCACTCTCTAAGCAGTTTACACCAGTAAGCAATGTATATTTATATTGCCTCCAACAATCTGGGTCCTCATTTTACCTACCTCGGAAGGATGGAAGGCTGAGTCAACCTTGAGCCGGTGAGATTTGAACCGCTGACCTGCAGATCACAGTCAGCTAAAATGGCCTGCAGTACTGCCTCTAACCGCTGCGTCACCTCGGCTCTTAATCTCCATCCTGATCTGGAAGGAAGTGTCCTTTTCTTTAAATACTACTGTGTTTCCCCCAAAATAAGACCTGGTCTTATTTTCTTATCAGCCCCAAAATAAGCACCAGGTTTTATTTTTGGGGGATGACTTACCCGCTTACCTTAGGATAACTCCAGCCACGCTTCCCACACCCCAACACCTGTTGCGGCTCTGTTTGACTTCTTCTGCAGCCGCATGCGGCCGCTCGTAGGCCAGACACCTTGTGGCTCATTGTGCCAGTGCCACCACTCGCTGCCGGAGGCTGCGTGGCGTGTTGTGCCATTGCACGCGTGAACGGCAGCACCAGTGCGACGAGGCTCACAGTGTTCTGCTGCAAGCAGCAGCATCGGCACAAAGAGCCACGCGGCATCCTGTGACTACAGAAAAAGTCAGGCAACGGTGCGACAGGTGTCAGGGCATGGGAGGCCTGGCTGCAGCGGTCTTAAGGTAAGCAGGCGCAGGGCACGTGGGGCAGCTCCACCCCCCACCCCCGCCCTAGCTTTATTTTTATGCCTGCACTTCGTCCCACCTCGTACAACCAGACAGTGGGCGGGACTTAATAGGGCTTAATTTTTGGGTAGGGCTTATATTAGGCACAGGCGTGAAAATTGGGCTAGGGCTTGTTTTCGGGGTAGGTTGTATTTTCTGAGAAACTGGGTAGTTCCTCAACACGGGGATGTTTAATATCTTTGTCTTCACTTAAGATGAATCTCTGGTATGGAAGATTTTATTTATTAATTGATCCCTCCATCCATCCCTCTCTCCATCCATCCAATTTATTGGCTGTCCATCTTACCACAAGATAACTCTGGCAGCTTACAATATTAAAAAGACAAAACTATACAGGTAGTCCTTGACTTACAGCACTTCATTTAGTGACTGTTCAAAGTTACAATGGCACTGAAAAAAGTGACTTATGACCGTTTTTCATACTTATGACATTTGTAGCATCCCCATGATCATGTGATGAAAGTTCAGACACTTGGCAACTGGTTCATATTTATGACCATTGCTGTGTCCCAAGGGTCACGTGATCCCCTTTTGCGACCTTTGGACAAGCAAAGTCAATGGGGAAGCCAGATTCACTTAACAACCGGGTTACTAACTTATCAAGTGCAGTGATTCACTTAACAACTGAGGCAAGAAAGGTCATAAAATGGGGCAAAACTCACTTAACAAATGCCTTCCTCAACAACAGAATTGGGCTATTGGGCTCTCCTATTTGGGCTCAGTGTGGTCATAAGTCAAGGACTACCTGTATAAATAAAATACTACAAAAGTATAAAAGTACAAAATACAATAGTTGAAAGATAATGTCAATTTGCAAATAGGATGAGCAGGGGGAGGCGGGATTTGATATTAATCTATCACCCCTTTCCAATATGAAGCCCCTCCTTTGGAGCCCCAAGCCAGCTTGCAGTACCAAGTCTTTAGGCTCTTATGGAAGGTCAGGAGAGTTGGAGCTGACCCAGGGGTGGGCTTCAAAAATTTCAGCAACGGGTTCTCTGCCCGTTTGCTGGGTGGCCGTGGCCTAGTCGGCCTCTTGCACCATGGTGGGGGGGCATTTTAGCCTTCCCCAGGCTCCAGAGGCTTTCCTAGAGCCTCTGGGAGGGCGAAAATTGCCTCCCCCGGGCTCCGGAGGCCCTCCGGAGACTGAAAATTGGCCTGTTTCCAGCCTTCCGGAACTTCCCCCTTCCTGCACTTACCTCACATCCAAAATGGGCCGCGTGGAGACTCCTGGGAGGGGCAGGGTGGGATGGGAGGGCAGGGCGGGGCCAGACAGGGGTGGGATTTGGAGGTTCTCCAAACTGGACATAACGTTAGCTACGGGTTCTCCCATAGCACAGAGGGCGAACCCATAGCACAGAGGTGGTATTCAGCAGGTTCTGACCAGTTCTGGAGAACCGGTAGCGGAACTTTTGAGTAGTTTGGAGAACCGGTAAATACCACCTTTGACTGGCCCCGCCCCCATCTATTCTCTGCCTCCAGAGTCCCAGCTGATCGGGAGGGAATGGGGATGTTGCAGTAACCTTCCCCTGGAGTGGGGAGGGAATGGAGATTTTATAGTATCCTTCCCGTGCCATGCCCACCAAGCCACGCCACACCCACCAAGCCACGCCCACAGAACTGGTAGTAAAAATTTGAATCCTACCACTACTGTAGCAGCCCACCTCTGCCCATGGAGCAAGAAGTTTCAGAGGGCAGGTTCAACGGCAGAGAAGACCCTTCTGGACCCCACCTGCCGGACTAATGTGGCCAAGGGGCCCCACAGCATGCCTTCTCTGCCAGCACAGGTGAGGCAAGCCAATCCCAATGGGATGAAAGGTTCCCTTAAGGAACCAGGACCCATGCCATGGATGAAGGGCTTCAAAGGTGATCACCAACACTTTAAATTGCACCCGGAAGCAGACCGGCAGCCAGATTTTTACCATAAAGGGGTGGGTTTTTTTATTTATTTATTGCTTGCCCTCATCTTCATTGAAAGGAATTATTTTGTACTTAAAATGGTGTTCTAAATATTGGAAAGTTTTGGAAGCCACATTTATTATGTAGCGCACCCATTTTTTAATTCCCTTGGTATTTTTTTTCACTCTTGTGGCATTTCAAAATCCCCTTTTGAAAAAGCTTTGTTATCCCAACCTGGTTTGCAAGAGTTACAGACGTGCTTGCCTGTTGACTTCAGCAGAATTATGACATGCATCTGTTTGCAGTTTCTAATGTACGCTATTACGCATTGCAGGTAACCAACGGATACTTTTCCTGGGGAAGTGGGCTAGCCACATTATCCGATATTGATATCAGAATCCCAGCAGGTAAATGACTCTTGCATGTTCAACACCATCTTGTTCAGCACATTTTTAATTGCCTCTAGATCAGGGGTGTCAAACTCGATTTCATTGAGGGCTGCATTGACCTCGGAGGTGGGGGGGAAGTGGGCATGGCTGGGGGGGGGGTCGTGGCCAGCTTGACGTCTGCAGCTCTCTGCCAGTGAAAACAGAGCCCCGGAGGGCCACACACAGCCCTCCTGAGCTCCATTTTTGCTGGCAGAGGCCCGCGGGCCGGTCTTTTGCTGTTTCCAGGGCGGCTCTGCGGGCCAGATCTAAGCACCCTGTGGGCCGGACCTAGCCCGCGGGCCTTGAGTTTGACATACCGTATTTTTCGGAGTATAAGACGCACCCTTTTCCTCCCTAAAAGTGGCTGAAAATTTGGGTGCGTCTTATACTTCGAATGTAGCTTTTTTCCCCAGCCCTAACTAGGTGCTAACAGATCTTCCCAGCTCTTATCTTGCAGGCTTTTTCATTGTTACTCTCTCCAAAGAATCTTTTTCCAGCCCTAAGTCTTTGCAGGGTTTTTTTTCATTGCACAACTTGCTCGAAATAAGGTTTTTTCCAGCCCTAACCAGGTGCTAACAATCTTCCCAGCTCTTACCGACTTGCAGGCTCTTTCATTGTTACTCTCTCAGAAGAATGTTTTTCCAGCCCTAAGTCTTTGCAGGTTTTTTTTTTCATTGCTCTACTTGCTCCAAAGAAGTTTTTTTCTAGCCCTAACTAGGTGCTAACGATCTTCCCAGCTCTTACTGGCTTGCATGCTCTTTCATTGTTACTCTCTTAGAAGAAGGTTTTTTAAAGTCCTAACCAGGGGATAAAATAATGTGCTGAAGCTGACCAGACTAAGGATGCTAGCCAGATGAATACCTGGTAGGCAGATTGTTTTCCCCTATTTTCCTCCCCAAAAAGTAAGGTGCGTCTTATACTCCGGTGCGTCTTATACTCCGAAAAATACGGTAGTTAGAGGCATATAAAAGGATCATGCATAGATTGACTATAAAATAGTTTACAAATGCAAACGTTGTCGAGGATACGGCGCATATAATATTTGAATGTAGGATGTATGAGGAAGTAAGAAAACAATATCTGTCCCCAATTATAAATAAATTTTCCCACTGGAATGTAAGGCATAAATTAACATTTCTATTGAAGGCAGACTCTCCACCCATGGTAAGGGCTATCACTCGCTATCTTAATAGGATGACAGCAATACGAGCCAGCTACATTGAAAAGAATTTCATTGATTGTAAGAAAGATGAGCTGAGTTAGAGACGAGATATTTTATTTGGGTTATCTAGTTTTAGAAATTTAGTTATTGAATTTTGATATCGTTGAATTTTGACGTCATGTACCATATATATTTTTGTACGGTTGTTTCTGTACCTGTTTGTTCTGTTTTTCTTTTTTTGAAAAAGGCCTTCGGGCTATTCAATAAATGTACTGTACTAGTTTACAAATGACACAGAGTCATGCAGATAGTGATATGAGCGGCGTATAAATCTGGTAGATACATACATATATAAAAAGTTTCTTACGGTATAGTCATATGTTCATTTTCTCGGACTAAGTCTTTTAGACTTCAAAATAGACAACCATAGCTTTCTTGCGTAAAATCTCTTACATTGAAATAAATGGGATGTCTATAGTTTGTCTGATCAGATTAATTTCTAACTGAGCAGTCCTTCCACTGAGAGATTTATGTCCATTCCTTTTATCCAAACCTTTTACTTTTCCCCTCCAATTTTTATTGCAGAATATACAACCCAAATAAACAATGATCAAAACGGAAGCTTAGAATTGCAAATGGCATCTATTCTTGAAATATGGGGATATTTATGCATATATGGAAGCAGTTGAAATAATCATTAACTGAATACTCTAAGGAATGAATGTATTGAAGGATTTAATTTTTATTTATTAATTTGCAGGCCAGATGACCATGATCGTAGGACAGGTTGGCTGTGGCAAATCTTCTCTCCTTCTTGCTATCCTTGGTGAGATGCAAGCCTTGGAAGGGAAGGTCCATTGGAACCGGTGTGTTTTCAAGTTGTTTAACTCGAACCAGGGTTGTCTAGAAAGAGTGGATTGAACCTGGATAGAGGAGCTATTTTAAATCTAGCAAATCATGAATGGCTCAAGCAACGAATGACATGAAGGATAATTTTTGCGATCAATAAATCGGTCAAGGAACTTGATGAATACGATCTGTTTTGATTGTGAAATTTAGTGCTGGAAGAAAGCTCAATCCATGATTTGTCAAGAAAGATGCTTTTATTATGCAGTTCTATCAGTCTAAATTATTAGGGGATTTAGACAGCATGATCTTATGCTGGTAGCTTTTCCAATGTTTCCTTAGGACTGTCTTTCCATTGACATACCCATTAAAAATAAATACAGGATAGGACCATTAAACTTTCTGATTGGTTGTAATAAGTACCTCTGTTGGGAAGACTTCAAGGAAAGTCATTTTTGATAAAGGAGAATATTTATAGCTCAAGGTTGAATTGTGGGGTCCTTGGTGCTCTCTGAGCTTGGCGGTTTTCTTGCAGACATTTCATTACCCAACTAGGTAACCTCATCAGTACTAGAAGAAAGTAAGTATTCTCTTCTCTTCTCTTCTCTTCTCTTCTCTTCTCTTCTCTTCTCTTCTCTTCTCTTCTCTCCTCTCCTCTCCTCTCCTCTCCTCTCCTCTCCTCTCCTCTCCTCTCCTCTCCTCTCCTCTCCTCTCTTCTGTTTAGTTTATTTTCTTGTCATTGCACCTCATACAATGAAATTAAATGCCATCTTCAGTGTACATTATAACTATAAAAAATAAAACACAAACACACATCCTTCACATTCTATCCTATCCTATCCTATCCTATCCTATCCTATCCTATCCTATCCTATCCTATCCTATCCTATCCTATCCTATCCTATCCTCTCCTATCCTCTCCTATTCTATTCTCCTCTCCTCTCCTCTCCTCTCCTCTCCTCTCCTCTCCTCTCCTCTCCTCTCCTCTCCTCTCCTCTCCTCTCCTCTCCTCTCCTCTCCTCTCCTGGTAACTCCTGGATTCTAAAAACTTGACTCTTCCCCTCCCCTCTCTACTATCCCCTCCCCTCCCTATTTTCTGTGAACCTACTGGCTTTTTTCAAAGTTTTAAAAACCTAGCTATGTACTCGGGCCTGGGGCTCAGAATGTGTGAAGGGTCCCATGACTTGGCTCTACTACCAGTATTAACTGATTAATCACCACGGCTACTCTTTATACCTATTTATTTTGTGGATGTTTTTATTGTTTTAATTTTTTTTAAATTGTTTAATTTTCTAGAATTTTAGATGTTTGAGCCACTCAAAGTCATTTGTCTGAACTGGACAGCCATAGAAATTGAATGGATGGATGGATGGATAGATGGATGAAGATTTGCATTACAGGTTGTCCTCTGAACCAGGGGTTGATAAGGACTGTAAAATCGGGAATTTGCAAGGTCTAATAGCATGATATTCAGTCATCTTTATCAATATGCTTGGTTTTCTTTTTATGTTTCACAATTAAGATTTTGCTTAGGTGTTGAACATCCCTCCTTCCATATTTGAAACTTCATCAGCTCGGTGGCATTATCTTTTTCTCAACAGCTACTAAAATATTGTTTACTGTAACTTGCAGCATAAATGAAACCGAGTCGTCTGTTGAAGCAAACTGGAGGTATTGCTCTTCAATCTGATGCCTGAAACTCTACCCTTTTTTTTAACCCCTCAATCAATATCTTGTTTCCTTCCCTCAAAGATAATAACTTCCTAGAATATATTAATCCTAAGCATCTACAACACAGTGGTTCCCAGTCTTTGCGGCAAATGACTTGAGGCATATGAAGTCGTCATAATGGAATTTCTAACATACAACAGAATAGCATAGAATAGAATAGAATAGAATAGAATAGAATAGAATAGAATAGAATAGAATAGAATAGAATAGAATAGAATAGAATAGAATAGAATAGAATATAGAGGAGGAATAGAATAGAATAGAATAGAATAGAATAGAATAGAATAGAATAGAATAGAATAATGGAATGGAATGGAATAAGAATAGAATAGAATAGAATAGAATAGAATAGAATAGAATAGAATAGAATAGAATAGAATAGAAAAAGAAATAGAATAGAATAGAATAGAATAAGAATAGAGTAGAGTAGAGTAGAGTAGAGTAGAGTAGAGTAGAATAGAATAGAATAGAATAGAATAGAATAGAATAGAATAGAATAGAATAGAATAGAATAGAACAGAACAGAACAGAACAGAACAGAACAGAATAATGGAATGGAATAAGAATAGAATAGAATAGAATAGAATAGAATAGAATAGAATAGAATAGAATAGAATAGAATAGAAAAAGAAAAAGAATAAATAGAATAGAATAGAATAGAATAGAATAGAATAGAATAGAATAGAATAGAATAGAATAGAATAATACCTTTATTGTCATATGAATGTACACTAGGCAAACATTAAAATGAAATTTCATTGCATACAGCCCTCAAAGGATCACCACCTCCAATATACACTACATAAACACGACAAAATAAATAAACAAATAAACAAATACAAAGTTATGTATATACCCACATATATTATATGACCCAGAGAAACAACACAGTCTAGTTCGGACAACTTACTACAGATAATCTTCTACTTACCACCGCAATTGAGCTCAAAGTTTCTGTTGTTAAGTGAGACATTTGTTAAGTGAGTTTTGCCCCATTTTACCACCTGTCTTGCCACAGTTGTGAAGGGAATCACTGCGGTTGATAAGTTAGTAACCCGACTGTTAAGTGAATCTGGCTTCCCTATTGACTTTGTTTGTCAGACGGTTGCAAAAGGGAAAGATCCCATGACCTTGGGATGCTACCACCGTCATAAATATGAGTCTGCTGCCAAATATCTGAATTTTGATCACGTGATCATGGGGACGCTACAAAGGCCGCAACCGTGAAAGACAATCGTAAGCCACTTTTTTCCAGTGCCGCTGTAACTTTGAACAGTCACTAAACGAAACTGTTGTAAGTCAAGGATTACCTGTAGGTAAGGCTCAGAAAACACGTGGTAGATGTGCAAACTGCCTGTTATCACAGGTATTAATTTGCATATATTGTAATCTCTCTTTATGGTCATATTAACATCCATTTCCAGAAATGTCTTCCTTTTATTTTTGGGGGTGAAAAAATGATTGTCATCCAGCATTCACAGGAAGCATTGATGTTGACATATGAGCGGCGGTGGCGCAGTGGTTAGAGTGCAGTACTGCAGGCTACTTCTACTGCCTGCCGGCTGCCTGCAATTTGGCAGTTCAAGTCTCACCAGGCTCAAGGTTGGACTCAGCCTTCCATCCTTCCGAGGCGGGTAAAATGAGGACCCAAATTGTTGGGGGCAAGATGCTGAAGCGGTATATAAGTCTAAGTGCTATTGCTATTGTGTTTTTATTAAAGTTTGTTGCATAAAAATCAAAACCAGAAGCGCACACAGATGACTGATTCAGCTGGATTCAATAACTTCTTTATAAACATAATAACAGATGAATCTACAATACCATTAGCAGATTACTTCTTCAGTCAGTTACAGGTAAACACAAGCAGGAGAGTTAGTTTCATTTCACCAGAGTTCAGAGTGGAAGAGTACAGAGTGGAGAGAGGACTGGAGCCACACCCAGCCTTAAGCTTAAGTTCCAGTTTCGATTCTCTGCACAGACTCAGAAGTGGTTATCTCCTATTGGCTGACTCAGTTGCTATGCCTATTCATTGGCTAACCTTGTTAACATGGCTCTCCCAGTTCATGTATATCTTAACAGTTTTTTAAAAAAATCAAAAGACTGAAAGCAGGGAATACATGTAGTCCTTGACTTACAGCGTTCATTTAGTGACCGTTCAAAGTTACCCGGCCCTGAAAAAAGGGGACTTATGACTGTTTTTCACACTTACAACCATTGTGGCATCCCTATGATCACATGATCAAAATTCAGATGCTTGGCAACTGACTCATATTTATGACAGTGGCAGTATCCCGGGGTCATGGGATCACCTTTCGTGACCTTCTGACAAGCAAAGTCAAGGCGATAGCCAGATTCAGACCAATTTTTCCAATGTACTTTCTTAACAGGGTGGAGAATGAAATGTAGAGCTATGAGCAGAGCTGAAATGAATTCCTATTATGCCCCACAATGGCAATATTCTGGATTCTTTTCTGAAATCATAATGCCTAGAATTTGAACTTCAGCCTTCATATTTTGATGCCAAAAAAGCAACCTTTCGACATTCAATCCCAATCTGGATGTCTCCATGATCTAAACTGAAATGCCACCATTCAACTTCCTTGGTAGATACAGACTCAAGCCAAATATTCATGGTTTTTTTCCAAACCGATGGATATACCTGAGTCGTACGGGAGTTGGGCGGCATATAAAAACGACCAAATAAATAAATAATACGGACTCAAGGAACGCAAGATTTCATTTCAGCTCATCGCTCAAATCAGGCAGCTGCTGGGAACCACTGTGTGATCAGATATCCTGGTAATTTAAAGGAAAATAACAATGTATGCCTTCAAAACTCCTTACATATGGACTCTTCTGAGATGGCATAAATTGCTTCTAACCAATGTCTCATCTAGCACGGCACCCATATCTCTTTGAAGACCTGCCAATAAAAGTATATCAGAGTTTTAAAAATATAAATGCGCCTTAAACATGAACGGAACACCCACAAATATATTTTTGTAACATCTCCATCATCGTTTCCCATTTCCGCTGCCTATATTTTGTATTGAGATTTGTATCAGAACGGAAGAAGCTTCTTGGATGCAAAGCAAAATGTTTTCAAGGGAAAAAACCAACAACCAAGGTTGTCCAGTTGCCTTTTTGAAACGCACCTTTGGGATGAACCTGTCTCCTCTTTGCATGCCAACTCTTCTGACTTAGAGATAAATGTGAATTCACTGGATATGAATACACCTTTTCAGCAAGGAATATGTCATGAAAAAAGGAAAGCTATAGTAGAGACTGGGTGTTCTTCTAACCTAACTCTTCTTTCCAGTGGTGGGATTCAACCGGTTTGCACCACTTCAGCCGAACCAGTTGTTAAATTGCTGGCTGGTTCCACCTCTCCCACTCCGCCCCTTCCAGGAGTCCCCATGTGCCTCGTTTTGGCTCCCAGGGGGCTGCAGGGAGGCCTACTAGGCCCAAAATGGGGTGCGAGGGTGGTGCGGCGCGGGCACCCCACGGCCCAGTTTTGCTCCCATGAGGCTGCAAGGGGGGCCTACTAGGCCTAAAATGGGGCACGAGGGGTGCGGTATGCCCCCACGTGCCCGTTTTTGCTCCCAGGAGGCTGCAGGGAGGCCTACTAGGCCCAAAATGGGGCATGGGGGGTGCAGCATGGCCCCCCACAGCCTGTTTTTACTCCCAGGAGGCTGCAGGGAGGCCTAGTAGGCCCAAAATGGGGTACGGGGGGTGCGGTGTGCCCCTCCGAGCCCATTTTTGCTCCCAGGGGGTGCAGGAGGCCAAGTGCTGCCTGTCACACCCCCTGGCCATGCCCACCATGGCCACATCCACCCGCCGGTCATTAGGCAGAGAACCGGTTGTTAAATTATTTGAATCCCACCACTGCTTCTTTCCCCTTAAACCTGGTTTTAACCGCTAATTTCCTTTATGTGTTTTTTGTGCCTTCCTCGTTTGAATGTACCCTTGTTAAAATCTATAGGGAGATGCTCCCTATCCACTGCCCCTAATGCATCTAAATTCCCCCTTTCCACTAGGAATCGGTTTTCAGTGGCTTACGCAGCTCAGAAACCCTGGCTCTTGAATGCGACGGTGGAAGAAAACATTACCTTTGGGAGTTCTTTTAATAAGCAGAGGTAAAGATTTCACATTTGTCTCTTTCTAACCACCAAAGGTCCCAGAATTTCTGCACTTTTTCTTGATTCAGCTGGGACTTGCCATTGCTAACTTGTGCTGTCACATAATGTTTTGCTTAAAAACTGCCTTGCTTAAGAATGGAAAATTCCAGTCCAATTAGAGTCATTAAGCAAGGACTACTTGTAAAGGTAAATGTTTCCCTGTCAATTGTGTCCAACTCTCATCTCTGGCTGTAGGAGCCAGCGTTGTCTGAAGACAATTTCCATGATCATGTGGCCAGCATGGCTAAACAACAAAGGCTCACGAAATGCTGTTACCTTCTCACCAAAGTGGTCCTTGCCTTTTGCATGCTTTCGAACTGCTAGAAGGGCAGGAGCTGGGGCAAGTAATGGGAGCTCATCCCGTTGCCCGGAGCTCAGGGGTCTTGAACCGGGGCCGTCAGCTCTCCAGCTGACAAGCTCAGCGTCTTTAACCGCTGAGCCATTGGGCCCCTGGCCTGGATTACAGATACCATATTTTTCAGAGTATAAGACACACTTTTCCCTCCCTTAAAAGAGGGTGAACATTTGGGTGCGTCTTATACACCGAATGTAGCCCCGCCGACCCACTGGTCCCCACCCTTTGGCCTCTGCCTCCCAGCAATTTGCCTCCTTGCAGCAAACAGAAAACAGCATGAAACCATAAACTCAACATTCAGGCTTAATTAAATCACCAAAAAAAGACCAAGTTGAAATAAATTGAACTTCACTTGTACAAATGTTAAGATCTTTGTCTGACTTACAGGTAGTCTTCAACTTACAACCATTCATTTAGTGACCATTCAAAGTTGCAACGGTGCTGAAAAAAAAGTCATTTGTTGCAGCATCCCCGTGGTCATGTGATCAAAATTTGGATATTTGGTAACCGATTCATATTTATGATGAGGTTGCAGTGTCAGGCGACTACTTTTGCAACTCATGAGAAGTAAAGTCAACGGGGAAACCAGATTCACTTAACGACCATGTTACTAACTTAACAGCTGAGATGATGCCATGCCATGTGGTTTTACAGGTCAAAACCAGCACCCAGAACCAGACTGGGAGCCAGTGCAGGTCACGGAGCATTTAAAACAAGGTTTCCCAACCTTGGCAATTTTGGTGAAGATGGGTGGACTTCAACTCTCAGAATTCCCCAGCCAACGTTGCTGGCTCAGGAATTCTGGGAGTTGAAGTCCACAAGTCATAAAAGGGCTATCGTTCCCCACCCCTGTTTTACAGATTACAGATTAATAGAGTTGGAAGGGACCTTGTAGGTCATCTAATCCAACCCCCCGCTCAAGCAGGAGTCCCTACACCATTTCGGACAAATGGCAGTCCAATCTCCCTTTGAAAGTCTCAAGTGTTGGAGCTCTCACAACCTCCACAGGCAAGCTGTTCCATTGGTTGATCGCTCTCACCGTCAGAAAGTTTCTCCTTATTTCCAGGTTGAATCTCTCCTTGGTCAGCTTCCATCCATTATTCCTTGCCTGGCCTTCTGGTGCCTTGGAGAACAGCCTGACCCCTTCCTCTCTGTGGTAGCCCCTCAAGTATTGGAACACTGTTATCATGTCACCCCTGGTCCTTCTCTTCGCCAGACAGTCCAAGCTCAGTTCCTGCAACCGCTCTTCGTATGTTAAAGTTTCCAGTCCCCTAATCATCCTGGTTGCTCTCCACTGCACCTTCTCTAGAGTTTCAATGTCTTTCTTGTAGTGTGGTGACCAAAACTGGATGCAGTACTCTAGGTGTGGTCTAACTAAGGCTTTATAGAGTGGTATTAGTACCTCCCTAGTCCTAGATTGTATCCCTCTATTAATGCAATTTAGGATTGCATTGGCTTTTTTGGCTGCCACTGCACATTTCTGGCTCATATTTAGTTGGTTGTCCACCAAGACTCCAAGATCCCTCTCGCAGTCGCTGCTATTGTGTGTGGTTTCCCCCAGTTTATATGTATATCTTTGGTTTTTCTTACCTAGGTGTAGGATTTTACTTTTCTCTGCATTTTAAAACCCTTCCGTCTTCTCTGGACCTCACGCTTCATTTTTAATATTTCTTCCACAGGTACAAAGCAGTGACTGATGCGTGTTCTCTACAACCTGATATTGATCTGTTGCCATTTGGAGATCAGACAGAAATTGGAGAAAGGGTAAGTTAAGAAGGAAGTTGCCATTGCTATTTTTCAGACACCCCTGCATTATTGAGACACCAGGAGTGGTATCCCCTCTGTTGCTCAAGCTACGTGTGGACCTCAGGTTGATTTTATGTGGTTCCTCTGCAGGAGATCATTTGAGACCTAGGGTCCAACTGGATTGAGGCAGTATATGTATTTAGTTTTCAAATTAAAAATTGCCTCTTCCTTGTGGATCAGGGGTGGGGAACTATGGTCCTTTTATGACTTTGTGGACTTCAACTCCCAGAATCGGAGTGGATTATAAGAGCCTGGCAACCATCAAGATTAACGCTGCAGGTGCTAGAGAAAGAGATGGACTGTTCCATAACAAAAGGACATCTCATAACTGGACAATGTAATCACCCAGGGGTAGGAAGAAAGGGAAAGTATTGTTTAACTAAGCAAGGCTTTGCATGGGAAAACCAGAGCTGGTTTTGATTCTTCAGTACCAAAATGGTGTATCCAATAAAGTTTTACTTTTGGGAATTCAAAGCTCCTGAGAGTGTTTCCTTTTTTTGGGGTTCACTAGCCAGATTGTTGACACCTGGATTGTTATTTGGAAGGACAGATACTGAAACTGAAACTCAAATACTTTGGCCACCAAATGAGAAGAGAGGACTCACTGGAAAAGGCCCTGATGTTGGGAAAGATGGAAAGCAAAAGGAGAAGGAGGACAGCAGAGGATGAGATTTATTTATTTATTTATTTAAATGGATTTATATGCCGCCCGACTCCCAGGGGACTCTGGGTGGCTCACAACATGTCCAGTCCATTTATCAATATAAAAAAAAGACACAACAATTAAAAACTACAAAAATTAAAAAGAGCATCTAACATTCATAATCAAGGGGGGAGACCCATATCTGGTCTGGTTGGTCTCACTTTCACCCCGCCTGCCGGAAGAGCCAAGTTTTTATTGCTTCACGGAAGGCCAGCAGGGTGGGGATGGTCCTGATCTCTGGAGGAAACTGGTTCCAAAGGGAGGGAGCTCCCACAGAGAAGGCTTTCCCCCTCGGCCCCACCAACCGGCATTGCTTGGTCGATGGGACCTGGAGGAGACCAACTCTGTGGGCCCTAACCGGTCGTAGGGAGGTATGCGGCAGGATGCAGTCCCGAAGGTAACCTGGCCTTGAGCCATGTAGGGCTTTAAAGGTTAAAACCAACACCTTAAATTGGATCCGGAGACTAATGGGCAGCCAATGCAGCTGGCGGAGAATAGGTGTTACGTGGGTGTATCTAGGCACACCCACCACAGCTCGCGCAGCTGCATTTTGCACCAATTGCAGTCGCCGGACACTCTTCAAGGGTAGCCCCTTGTAGAGCGCGTTGCAGTAATCCAGCCGGGAGGTGATAAGGGCGTGAGTGACTGTGAGAAGTGCCTCCTTCTCCAAGTAGGGTCGCAATTGGTGCACCAGGCGTACCTGTGCAAAGGTCCCCCTAGCCACAGCTGAAAGATGTTGCTCCATGGTTAGATAGTGTCATTGACCCAATGAATATGAATTTGGGCAGACTCCGGGAGACAGTGGAGGACAGGGGGGGCCTGGCTGGCTGTGGTCAAAGGGTCAAAAAGAGTTGGACACAACTTAACAACCAACCAACAACGATCCTGCTTATATGCCAAGATCTTCTTTGTCCCCTTTTAGACTGTTCACACTTTAGGTTTGGTAGCGAACAACACTGAGGTTGAATAAACTGATGTCATATAAATTTAGAAAGAGGTTTAGTTTTAGGATGGTTTTTTAAATAGTTGTTATTTTTTCCAAGGGCATGTCAGTTAAAGATGCTACAATGTTTGGGCAGTCGACTGAAAATTACAGTTTATTATACCCTTTAGGGAATTAACCTGAGTGGAGGTCAACGGCAACGTATCTGTGTCGCGCGAGCGCTCTACCAAAACACCAATCTCGTCTTCCTGGTAAGTGAAAAATATTTAAAAGAGGCAGAAGGCACGTTCAGACTAAGAGAAAGAAGAATCTAGGTTTCATCCAAAATGCTTTAGATCAATGTTTGTCAACCTTGGCAATTTCAAGACATGTGAACTTCAACTCCCAGAATTCCCAAAATTGCCAAGGTTGAGAAACACTGATCCAGATTACGTTTTCAGCCTGTTCATTGGGAGCAGTTGAAGGATGATTTGAATGTAGAATGCAGGTAATCCTCAACTTACAAGCATTTTGTTGTGGCTGTCGGCCGCTGGCCCCTCCAGCAGCCGAATAAGAGGCGTGGGAGTCAGGGTCAGCATCAAGGCAACCTGACAGCTCCAAGGGGGAAGAGGGAACGGAGCTGGCAGAGAGAGAGAGAGAAAGAGGTGGAGCCTGGGCTGTCCGTCAGCCCTCAGATGGAGAGTCAATAGCTCCCAGGTCTGGAGGTGGTTGGTGAAGAAGAGGAGGAACAACTGGGTCCAGTGCTTGACTCGCAGATGCGCAGAAGGCAGAGGAGAGGAGATCAGTGGAAATCTATGGGCCGATCCTTGGGACGGAAAAGCCACCACTGCTAGCGAAGTCCCACCCTAGCTCTGGGGATAAAAGGCAGGGGGAGGAGATGAATAGATGTGGCAGACAACTATTCATCTCCCCTGCCAGACAGACTTGTTAGCCTGAGGTGAGAGAGAAACTTTTTTGCCGGTGCTCCTAATAAAGGAATCTTTGAGTTACATTCAGAGGGTATGTCATGTTTGGGGAGCTGGGTCAGAACACATTTGTTTAGTGACCATTTGAAGTTACAATGGCACTGAAAAGAGTGACCTACAACAGGTCCTCCCACTTACAACTAATGCAGCATCCACATGGTCACGTGATCAAAAGTCCGGCGCTAGATGACTGGCATGTATTAGTAACAGCTGCCGCATCCCAGGGTTATTTGTGACTTTTCAAGCAGCTTGCAACAAAGTCAATGGGGTAAGATGAATTCACTTAACGGACCACCTGATTCACTTAAAATGCATAAGACGATTACAGAAGGAGATCTGTAATATTTTTCTACCTCCACCCCCTCCATCAACACTGAGAGTAAGGTATTGAACATTATTAATGTGAATGCCGTTCTATGTGTCGCAGAAGTAAGGTAGTGATAACAAAAGGTTCTGGAGACAATAAGATGGAATATAATATCTCGTTTGTAACCTTCTGTTAATTTCTTATGTGGAATTCCAGGATGACCCATTTTCTGCCTTGGACATTCACCTCAGTGACCACTTAATGCAAGAAGGTATCCTCAAGTTCCTGAAAGATGACAAAAGGACACTCGTCTTAGTGACTCATAAACTACAGTATTTGCCACATGCTGACTGGGTAAGATGGATGGATGGATGGATGGATGGATGGATGGATGGATGGATGGATGGATGGACAGATAGAGCGACAGAACAATAGAGAGGCAGACAGACAGACAGAGAGACAGTTATGGATGGATGGATGGATGGATGGATGGATGGATGGATGGATGGATGGATGGATGGATGGACAGATAGAGCAACAGAGCAATAAGATAGATAGAGACAGACAGACAGACAGACAATTATGAATGGATGGCTCGATGGATGGACAGCGACAGACAGACAGACAGACAGGCAGATAGATACATAGACAGACAGATAGACAGACAGACAGACAACAATGGATGGATGGGTGGATGGATGGATGGATGGATGGATTGATGGATCGATGGATGGACAGATAGAGCGACAGAGCGATAGATAGATAGATAGATAGATAGATAGATAGATAGATAGATAGATAGATAGATAGATAGATAGATAGATAGATAGATAGATAGAGATAGATAGATAGATAGATAGATAGATAGATAGATAGATAGATAGATAGATAGATAGATAGATAGATAGATAGATGATAGACAGACAGACAGACAGAAAGACAGACAGACAGACAGACAGACAGACAGACAGACAGACAGACAATGATGGATGGATGGATGGATGGATGGATGGATGGATGGATGGATGGATGGATGGATGGATGGATGGATCGTTGGGTGGATCGTTGGATGGATTGATGGATGGACAGATACAGCGACAGAGCGACAGAGCGATAGATAGAATAGATGAATGGATGGATGAATAGATAGATAGATAGATAGATAGATAGATAGATAGATAGATAGATAGATAGATAGATAGATAGATAGATAGACAGACAGACAGTCAGACAGACAGACAGACAGACAGACAGACAACGATGGATGGATGGATAGATGGATGGATGGATGGATGGATGGATAGATGGATGGATGGATGGATGGATTGACCCAAAGTCCCCCTGCTAGCTTTCATGGCCAAAGAGGGACTGGAATTCTCCCAGTTTCTTACCCACTAAACTGGCTATATGACAACTATGTCCGTAGCAATGAAGACAAGGGTAAAGGATTTGAGTAGAGTTTTTCAAATCCTACTTGTATCTTCTGCATGCCTCTAACCCTATCACTGAGCTACGGGTTTCAAATAAAATGCAAAGCCTAAAGATGGGGGCCGCATTTTGCTTCATCATTTTGATACAATTGCCAACATCCTAGCTCAGCTGCAAACATTCTCTTCTATCAGCTTCCTGATTCTTTTTAATTCTTAGATCATTGCTATGAAAGACGGCACTGTTCTTCGAGAAGGGACCCTGAAGGACATCCAGACTAACGATGTGGAGCTGTACGACCACTGGAAAACTCTCATGAATCGACACGACCAGGAACTGGAAAAGGTAAATATGAAGAGCGGGAAAATGAAGGCTTGGTTTGATCCATACTTGGTGACATTCAGTGACATTTCTACCCAAATCTTATTCATTGGAAGTCTCTCGTTTTTATCTCTGATGACCTGTGAAGGTTGCGGTGCTCACGCCAAGAAGCACATTCAAGTCTACCAATGTCAACTGAAACACATGCAAGCACTAAAGTTGTAAATTGCTGATATAATAGAAGAGCTGTCCACTTCTTTGTCAGAATATATACAATCTCTTTGCTTCCTTGGCTGGACATCATCTTCTTCAGACTTTTAACTCAGTCTCAATCAGAATAGAGCTGGAAGGGACCTTGGAGGTCTTCTAGTCCAGCCCCCTGCTCAAGCAGGAGACACTATACCATTACAGATAAGTGACTGTTCAGTCTCTTTTGGAAAACCTCCAGTGATGAAGCACCCACAACTTTCATGGCAAGTTATTCCACTAGTTAATTGTCCTCACTGTCAGGAAGTTTTTCCTTAATTCCAGGTTGCTTCTTTCCTTGATTAGTTTCCATCCATTGTTTCTTGTCTTGCCTTCTGATGCTTTGGGGAATAGGTTGACCCCCTCTTTGTATGCTTTAGCCTCCAGTCCCCTAATCATCTTTGTTGCTCTTCTCTGCTCTGTTTTCCCAAAAAATACGACCTACCCTGAAAGTAAGCCCTAGCTTAATTTTTACATGTGTGCCCAATATAAGCCCTACCCCCCAAAATAAGCCCTAGTTAAGACCCCACCCACTCCAGGGTGCACGGGGTGGGGTGAGGCACATGGGTAAAAATTAAGCTAGGGTGGGGCTGGGGATGTGGAGCTGCCCTACTTACCAGGCTTTGCACACCCCGACACCTGCCTCGCCTTGCAGGCCCACTTCTTTTGCAGCCGCTTGCCGCCCGCTCGTGCACATCACCCCATTGCACACATTTTGCCGTCAGAGGCCTTCTGGAAAGGCCTCTGCAGCCAATAAAAGACCTCCAGATCAATCCTCGGGCCTTTTTTGGTGGCAAAAAATATATAAGACCGGGTCTTATTTTCAGGGAAGCATGGTAGAGTCGCAACATCCTTTTTACATTGTGGCGACCAAAATTGGATGCAGTATTCCAAGTGTGGTCTTAGCAAGGCATTATAAAGTTGTATTAAAGAGGAAGAGGGTGTTCTGACCCAGCTGCCGGACCAAGGAGCACAGCACAAACAGTGTCCGAACAAAACTTGTTTTAATATTAACAAACTGTCTTAGCAGTCTTTGTAAAGTCAATGAAATGATAAATCAGTCCTTTCGGTGCAACAGCTGTTAATTAACCTTCTTAACAGTCGGCAATAGTCCAAGCAAAAAGAATCAAAAGTCCGAAGAAGAGTCTGTCTGATAACAGCACACAATCTTACTGTTGTTGGCAAAATGCCCAGGAGCAATTTGCAGGAAACTAGATGTCTTCCAAACAAGAGCTGAACAGGAGTTTTGAAGTCAAAGACAAGACGTGGAATGAACGAAGTTGTTTCCTGCAAATTGGTCAGTCCTTTTCCTCACTTAAATAGACTATGGGAGTGGCCAATTAACCCCAAGCCTTACTCTTGAGTAGTCCTTCTCCTCAAGAGCCATTCCTGCCTTTTGGCAGCTCTGCACGTGTGCGCATTGAGAACAGG
Source organism: Diadophis punctatus similis (assembly GCA_023053685.1). Classification (NCBI taxonomy): domain Eukaryota; kingdom Metazoa; phylum Chordata; class Lepidosauria; order Squamata; family Dipsadidae; genus Diadophis; species Diadophis punctatus. Next base: position 7,361,722 of record JALIGW010000004.1, on the reverse strand, counting down.
CTCCTCTTCTTCTTCTTCTTCTGCACTCATGACAGCCTCTGGAGGTTCTGAAGGCCCTGGCTGAATCCCTGCCTCTGGCACCAAGTCTTCTCCAGCCTCCTCAGTGTCCATCTCTGGTGCCAGTTGCACAGGCCATTGGCGAATCACCACACCAGCCTCCTCGCTGTCTGAATTAGCTACCAGCTGCACAGGCTGCTGGCAGGCCACAACAGAGGGAGGCCTCCTACAGTAGGGTTGTAAAGAGTGGGATACAAACAAAATAGGAGTTAGATCTCTCCATCAATTTTGAGAAGATTTGAGAGGACAACAGAGGATTCCTTAGGGATAAACCTAATCCACACTAGAGGTGGGTTCCTCCCGGTTTGGACCGGTTCGCCCAAACCGGTAGCAATCTGCTGGTGACATCACAATGATGTCACGGAACCGGTTCAGTCGGTGCCGGTCCATGGGCGCTGCCATCTTTTTTTGGATTTTTTTTTGAATGTTTTTACGGGTTTTTTTCTTCTGAGCATGCGCAGAAGCTGAATTTCCCACACTGTGCATGCATCGATATCTTGTTTTTGGCTTTTTTTCGGAATTTTTTTTAGTTTTTCAGCACTGCGCATGCACCCATGCAGCGCGCCCACATGGTGCGCCCATGCGGCGTGCCCACACGGCACGCCCCTGCGGTGTGGGAGGAAGCGAACTGGCAGCAAGGTAAGTTAGAACCCACCCCTGACCCACACCTCAGGTTGAAATGATGGTCTTTTCCAAAAAGTCTTTGTACTAAAAATTTAATGTCCATATGCAGAGTATGGAAGCTGATCAAACTACTCTAGAAAGAAAAACTCTCCGAAGAGCTATGTACCCAAGAGAATCAAAGACGCAACTGGAGGATGAGGATGAAGGTAATGCTGGTGTTATTTTGTTTGGTTTGTTAAAAAAAGGTATTTATGCATGAATATACACTTAAGCTATAAACATGAAGCCTTGTAGGTTTCATACACGCTTGCTATGAATGACCTTCTAGTGAGTGGTATTTCTTAAACAGTTAAAAGGCTAAAATTTGATGACAAGTGGCAACAGAAAAGTGGGATGCAGGTCCCCTCTTTCCTTAAGTGTCCTGCCCCCGTCGGAGTTTGAATCTGAGACCGAAGACAAACAGCTGACAGAGAGCGGGAGAGTGACTCTGTTGGCTGTGGAGGAAACTGGGGAAGGGCAAAGTCAGGCTGGGCAGAGCAGGGGAGAGGTAGAACAAGGGAGAGGGGGTTCAGATGAAGACCACCCCCTCCTCATCCTAAGGCACGCAGGAAAGAACGCAGAAGAGAGCAACGTGGGTTGCGTGGCTTACGAGGAAGGAAAGGGCCCCAATTTCCTTCACAAGGCACACCTGGGGATGGAGTTTAAAGGAGAGGCAGTTGGGAGGGGCGTTTATCGGGAACAAACGCTGAATTCGTCTAGTGTTGAGAATTGTGGACTGCATTCCTGGCATCCCTCCTGACTATTTGAATTATTGTTGTGCTTCTGCGTGTTTATCTTGTCTTGCTGGAATTATTGGCATGAATTCTTCACTTCTGGACTCATTATCTTGCCCTGCTGGAGTGATTAATTGCAGTCATTCTGCTTACAGCGTTTGGACTGGCGTATCTGCAGCCAAAAGCTGCTGCAGGTTTGTGGGAGAGCTTTTCTCCAGGCCGGAGAGTAAATGGGACGTTGGGGCAAAGTTGGTGCCAATAAAGGGACTCATACCGTTTCTCTGGCTGTGTTGCCTTCGTGCCACACCCTGGGTCAGTCATCACATTAAGGCTTAGGACTTTGCTGATCTAATTGTGGCTCAAATGTTAAAAAGATTAGAACTGATTAGTACTTGAATGAAGCCAGATTAACTTTGTTACTAATTTAACAACTGCAGTGATTCATTTAAGAACTATGGCAAGAAAGGTCATAAAATGGGGCAAAATTAACTGAACCAATGTCTCACTTAGCAACAGAAATTTTGGGCTCAATTGGGGTCGTAAACTGAGGATTACCTGTACATAAATTTAACAAATGTGTAGTCCACGGGTGTCAAACCTGCGGCGTCATATTGCCGTCACATGATGGCTTGCGATGTTTTTCCCATTCCCGGAGCTGGGGTGAGCGTGGCCTGCATGTGACACATCCGGCCCGCAGGCCGCCAGTTTGACCACCCTGGTGTAGTCCAACTTGAAGGAGATTTTAGTTCCTAATATAGCTAAATACCAGGCAATAATCTACTTATTATGAGCTGAAGGTAAAGAGAATAGGGATGTAAGAAGCTGTAAGAATTGGAGGAACAGCTTTTAAGTCACACTTTAAAAAAAGATGGCCTTGGCTGTGCCATGGAGGCTGATGTCACTGCTATGGTGATGTCATCAAGGAGAACATGCCTGATTTTTTAAAAAAACAAGCTTATTTAGGATTTCTGGGGAAATAGTACGCTAAGCTTATATGAGAATTAATGCACCAGTTTTAGTTCCTCTCTGTCAGCCGTCAGTTGGAAAAGAAAGACTCTCGACTCCATTGCTAGTGAAAGTATACTTTACTAAAGCCAAGCGCAGCAAAGCCGAGTCTGATTTTTCGTGCCCAAAGCATCTGGTTAACTCTTCCTTTCTCACCACCTTTGCCCCTGGATATCTCCCATTGTCCAATTACATTCAAATGAATTGTCCCTGGCTTGGCGGACTAGAGGGTGTTGCATTTTATGATGTGAGCTTGGACCAGCCGGCAGCTCTCCTGGGACGGCGCAATGCGTAGTTTCAACTCCCCTTGCCTCCCCTCAGCTCCCTCCCTCCCCTTGTATTGCGTATGGCAGACTGGCATCTGGCGAAGCATGGCTGGTACCGCAGGATGACAGTCCAGACACTCTCTTTAAAAATCAAACATCTCGTCGGTGACTATTGCCGCTTTGTTACTTGAACCTAGTGGTGCAATGTTGGGCCGTGAGGCCCTATTTGAATCTCCGTCACTACCTAGAATCTCCCTATGTCTCTGCTGATCTTGTGGGAGATACTAAATTATCCAGGTTAACTGACTCAGTGACCTCTGTCATTTTTCAGAGGAAGAGGAGGAAGAGGAAGAAGACGACAACATGTCCACGGCAATGCCACTCAGGACGAAGATGCCCTGGAAGACTTGTTGGCTCTATCTCACTTCGGGTGGCTTTCTTCTGCTCTCCTTGATGATCTTCTCCAAACTCTTGAAACACTCGGTCATCGTTGCGATTGACTTTTGGCTGGCTCAGTGGACATCTACGAATCAGACCCAAACCCTCTGCTCCGAAAAGGTAGGTGAATGTTTCATGGCTAGATTAGGCTAGAGCAGGGATGGCGGACCTTTTAGACACTGAGTGCTCAAACTGTGTGTGCATGCCCAAACTGAAAGGTGTGTGCGGACGCAAATGCATGTATGCACGGACATGCATGCGTGCATGCACAGGACAAGCACAGACATGCACAGACATGCATGGACAAGCATGCACACATGCACGGACATGCGTAAGTGCATGCATGGACATGCCTGGACATGTGTGCGTGCAAGCATGGACATGCCTGGAGATGCCTGGACATGTGTGCATGCAGGCATGGACATGTGCAGATATGTACATGCGTGGACATGCACGCATGCGCAACAGAGACCCGAAGAGCAGCTGGCCGGCAGGAGGCGGGGCAACCCAACACCAGGAGCACGGCAAGAGGTAAGATCTTTTTCTTTCGTGAGCTTCCGTTTCGTCGTTTGCAGGGAAACAGAAGCTCACGAAAGAAACGCCATGGAGATCTGACCTGGGGCGACAGCGCACGTGCCAGCAGAGAGGGCTCTGCGTGCCACCCCTGGCACGCGTACCATAGGTTTGCCATCACGGGGCTAGAACAATCTTAATTCAATTAAAAACCAAAGGCTGGAACAAGACAGGCTGATGAGTGAATTAAACTCCTTACCAAAAGCCATAAGAATGGAAAAGAGGGCAAGCTGAAAAAATGCCCCTGAAAAAGATTATTTAATTTAGGGATTGTTCTTCTAGGCCACTGAATGTCTCTGGACAGTTTCCTGTGCAGTGTGTAGGGGGAAGCTTATGGGTAGTCCTTGACTTATGACCACAAGTGGGATCAGAATTTGTGTTGCTAAGCAAGGTGGTTGTTGTGAGTTGTGCCCAATTGTATGACTGCTTTTTCAAGGGTCCTTGGTGCTCCCTGAGCTTGGTTGCTTTCTTGCAGACGTTTCATGACTCAAACTGAGTAACATCATCAGTGCTAGTGCCATGGTAGTTAAGCGAATCACTGCAGTTGTTAAGTGAATCACACGGTCATTAAGTGAATCCAGCTTCCCCCACTGACCTTACTTGTCGGACGCCATCTGGAAAGGTCGCAAATTGTGATCGCATGTCTCTGAAACTTTGCCACTTGTCATAAATCCATGCTGGTTGCCAAGAACTAAATTTGATCATGTGACAATAGGGATGCTGTGATTGTCACAAGTGTGAGCACTGGTCATAAGTCAATTTTTTCAGTGCCGTTGTAACTTAGAATGGTCACTAAACAAACAGATGTTAAGTCGAGGACAATGCAAAAGCCAATGAAGGAAATGCACGATAGGCAAGATAAATCAACAGTAGGAATAATAGCAAAATAAATTGTAGCATTACCAATCTCGTTAACAAAAGTCACAATAAAACATCTGCCCATCTGTCTTCTTAAACCTCAGCACCTTCCTGATCTCATCCAGGCTGTAAGGCCATATCAAACCTGATTAGTTGTAGAATGGGAGGCCATCAGGAGATCAACGCTGTAAACTGGAAGCCAGAAAAAATGCCCCTGAAAAAATCAATGGCCATTTGGGCTGGTCTCTCTCTCTCTCTCTCTCTCAGCCCAACCAGGAGCGGGTTCCTATTTTTTTTACTACCACTCTGTGGGCATGACTTATTTTGTGGGTTTGGCTTGCCAGCCATGTGACCGGGTGGGCGTGGGCCTAGGGAGCTTGGCAGCGGCCGGAGAAGCAGGAGGGGCATTGCCCACCCGCAACGCAGGCCCCCCCCAGCGGGAGCAGCAAGACTGCGGCAGCGGTTCTTCTAGGAGGCTCCGTCCTGCCTGAATGCTTCTCCCCATTCGATGATCCTAGGCTCCTGCCACCTGTTCCCCCTCCCCTCAGCAGCTCAAGAAGCCTCAAATGTGCGAAAATGCCTGGGATCATCACCGCGCGTTCGTGGCTTCTCGGACTGCTGAAGGGCCGCCTGTTCTTTCAGCGTCTCACGCGCTCCCTCAGCCATCCTCCCCTGCTTGGACTCACTGTGGGGTAGGAAGGCAGCACATGCACAGTGCCAGAAGCTCGGCTTCTGGGCATGTGCAGAAGAAAATTTAAAAAATAATAATTTTTTTTAAAAAAAATGGTGGCAACCGACCGCACCGGTACTGTGACGTCACCAGCGGGCCACTACCGGTGCTATAGAGTGGACTGCACCGGTAGGAACCCACCACTGAGCCCAACCCAGGGTTGTTGCTGTGAGGAAAAAAATGGAGGAGGAAGGCGTGTTGGATATGTCTGCCATCTTGAGTTATTTCTAAAAATAATCATAATAAAGGAGGGATATACCGTAAATCCATCAGTCACTTTCATCTGTTACCAAGGAAACAACATGGAATATCCATGAAGTTACGAGAAGTGACTTTCGAGTAGATGTTACCTAATTTAACATTTACTGAAAACTTAACGTCACCTTTTAATGTATTTAGTCTCGTTCCTCTGTTCACGTCAGTTTAATAACAAATTGCAAACTTTAGAATTAAACTCTGCGGACCTCAGCCAAAGCCTGTCTCGGCTGCATCAGCAACGCAGAAAGTCGTATATTGAATAAACTTTCCTCAGTTTTAAATTAGAAACGATTCCTCGGTTATAAATACCTCCGGATAATCCTTCAGGGGGCGGGGAAAAAAGCTGTAATAAGCACTCGGTGTTAAATAGCTCCCCGCGTCCTGATATTAATTGTGAGCTGCCCAGAGTCGTTTGCCGAGATGGGCGGCTATAGAAATCAAATAAATAAATAAACTTATCCTCTAAAGCGGTCAAGAAAACGTGACAGGCACATTCTGTATAGATTCAAGGAAATCTCTTTTTTTTTTTCCTGTCTGCTCCTGGAAACTTCTCACAGCTTAGTCAGAGAGTTCTCAGAAGTGAACTCGGGATCCGGTGTATGATCTCATTCACCAATCGCAGGAATTTCAATTCCCATTTGGAGCGTCTGTTTAGCCCGGTGTGAAAAGTGAGTTCCAGGCCTGGGACTCGAACTAAGAACGGCGGGTATTGTTTTTTTTTTGCAAACTGGTTGAACTTCTGCAAATAATGTTTGGGGCTTGCCGTGCTCTGCTTAAATAAAATCCCACAGTTGTTTGCATTTGCAAGTCAGAAAACTCCGCAGCTCGTTGGTTTGGCTGCCAAAGCATTGAGTGAAGGACAGGAGAGGGAATCCCTTTGCCAGATCTACGAACCTTGGCAACTTGAAGGTGGATGGATTTCAACTCCCAGAATTACCACAGCCGACATGCATTTTAATCATGCATTTTACTCATAGGGTAAAAAGAAAAAAATTATCCTGTAAAGCAGTCACCAGAAAGGTAGAATTCAGGAAGTCTTCGAGAAGACTCACGTTACAGGCTAACATAATAACAGAGTTGGAAAAGGACCTTGGAGGTCTTCTAGTCCAACCCCCTGCTCAGACAGGAAACTCTATACCATTTCGGATAAACGTTTGTTCAACCTCTTCTTTAAAACTTCCAGTGTTGGAGCATTTATAACTTCTGGAGGCAACTTGTTCCACTGATTAATTATTCTCACTGTCAGGAAGTTTCTCCTTAGTTCTAGGTTGCTTCTCTCCTTGATTAATTTCCATCCATTGCTTCTTTAGATTTAGATTTAGATTTATTATTAGAGTTGGAAGGGACCTTGTAGGTCATCTAGTCCAACTCCCTGCTCAAGCAGGAGTTCCTACACCATTTGAGACAGATGGCAGTCCAGTCTCCCCTTGAAGGTCGCAAGTGTTGGGGCTCTCATGACCTCTGCTGGCAAGCTGTTCTACTGGTTGATCGCTCTCACCGTCAGAAAGTTTCTCCTCACTTCCAGGTTGAATCTGTCCTTGGTCAGCTTCCATCCGTTATTCCTTGTTTGGCTTTCTGGTGCCTTGGAGAACAGCCTGACCCCCTCCTCTCTGTGGCATCCCCTCAAGTATTGGAACACTGCTATCATGTCACCCCTGGTCC
>JALIGW010000004.1:7194478-7349478 GCA_023053685.1 Diadophis punctatus similis | reverse complement strand
TCACGACTGCAGGACACATGAACCACACAGGGTTCGCCTAACAATGGGAACCGGTACTGTCGTGAGTTGGATCAGTCACGTGACACCAAGTCTTACAAGTGTGTTGCTTAGCAACAGAGTTCCTGGTCCCAATTACCCTCAGGAAGCAAGGACCACCTGTATATGTTATCCATTCTCCTGCAATTTTAACTGAGAAGAAAAGGAGTTGGCAGCTTGTATGTGGAAAGAGTTCTAGCCAATGAGAACCTGCCTGGTGTGCAATTTTAGAGGACACGATGCACAAATATCTCCCATCTTGTCTTCTAGAGAAGCAAGTGAGTTTTATTCAAGCTGCATAGATCCATAGCAGAGGTGGGTTCCTGCCGGTACGCTCTTACCTGTTGGTCGCTGCAGAACCAAAGAAGCCGGTGGCGTTCGCGACGCGGGGCTTCCCCCGCCCGCTTTCCCCCGCCCGCCTAGATGCCGCCATTTGCGTTCTTTTGCCCTCTGCACATGCACAAAGCGTTCTGCTTGCACAGAGGGCAAAAGAACGCAAATGGCGGCATCCAGGCGGGCAGGGGAAAGCGGGCGGGGGAAGCCCCGCGCCGCGAAAGCCACCGGCTTCTTTGGCTCTACGGCGACCAACAGGTAAGAGCGTACCGGCAGGAACCCACCTCTGATCCATAGCGTGAGAAAGATTCAGGTTGCATGGTAGGGAAGCTGAGCATTACACAGAATTTTCAATGAGTTTCTAACTCTTTCTGTTTCAGATTAACCTTCTTTCAAATAAATGCTGTAACTGGGTGGCTGTAGGAGAAGGCCAGGCAGAGCTGGGAGGCAGAGTTAAACATCTCATCAGCTTAGAGCAGGACTGTTAAACTCGTGGCCCACGGACCAGATGTGTCACGCACTGGCCACACCCACACCCGGTTTAGCAAAGGTGAAAAAAGTCCCGATACATCACATGACGACGCCGTGACGCCATGAGTTTGACACCCCTGGCTCACCCCTCTTGGGTTCCACTGACCTTTTTCTAGAGCCAATTTAATGCTGACTGTTACTTAGTTAGATTAATGTCAGGTGCAAAGCATCAGGACCAAATGTTAAGCTGCAGCACAGAAGCCTATACACAAGAATCTAGTCAACTAGCAATCAACTCTAAATTGGCACCAGATGAAGTCAATGGAATTCAAGGAGAGACTGGACTTGGATCATTTGTGGCAATGTAAAGACTCTAAGCTGCTGACATATTTAACCCCACCACCCACCACCCTGCTCTTTCCCTACAGAGGCTGTGGTCTGATATCACATTTATTGTTTATGTTTGCTGCAGCACATTCCACCAACTGTGGAATCCCTCTCGCGTTCAACATTACTCTGTCTATCTGCTGTCGGGATGATTTCATATGCCACCCGCTATTTCCTACTTGCTCTTGTGCCTCTTGCAGTAGCGTTTTATTTCATCCAGAAATACTTCAGAGTTGCATCTAAGTAAGTGTTTCACTTCTCTCTCTCTCTCTTAAAAAAAAAAGATAGAAAATGTTTAATTAATGGATGACATTAGAATTTTGATGTTTGTTATCGCCAGCAGGGGAAGTGTTTGTGGCAGGATTGGGCATTGTGCAGTCATAAAGTCTGCATGTTCAAGACTAATTTTAATCCCATTCAAGGCTAATTTTAAAAAGTGGTTTTGTCCAAATAATTTAAACTTTTGGTGGCAGCATTCAATCCTTGTTTGATTTGCAAGGAAGCAAGTGAAGAAGAAAAGGAGAGTAAAAGACAAGGAAGAAAAAGAATCAAGTGGATAAGATATTAGGCTAAAAACCAGGAGAATGTGAGTTCTAGTCCTGCTTTAGGCATGAATTCGGCTGGATGACTTGTGAGTTCTAGTCCCGCCTTAGCCATGGAAGCCAGCTGGCAACTTTGGGCCAGTCAATTTCTCTCAGCCCAATTCAACTCACAGGGTTGTTGTTGTGGAGAAAACAGGAGAAGGAAGAAGTATTAGGTAGGTTTGCTGCTTGAGTTATTTATTAAACAAATAAAATAAGAGAGGGCCTCCTCGGGGTGCCATCAGCCAAGCGGTGTAGGCTGGTGACACCCAGGGGGAGGGCCTTCTCTGTGTGAGCACCCACCCTCTGGAACCAGCTCCCTCCAGATTTAAGAACCATTCATGACCTGGCCACCTTCCGCCGTGCCCTCAAGACGTAGTATTTTTATCAAGCCGGGCTGGTGTGAAAAAGTTTTTGGGGTTTTTAAGATTTTACCAAATTTTAATTGTATTGTCTTAAATCAGGGCCACATCTAATATTTTCTTTTAAATGTATATATATTTTAATGTTTATATTGTGTTTTTATTTGGCTGTTCACCGCCCTGAGTCCCCTGGAGAAGGGCGGTATATAAATTTAATTATAAAATAAATAAAAATAAAATAAAAGGCGGGATATAAATAAATAAAACAAAAATAAACGAGTATCAGAAAAACAAGAGAAACCCCTGAAACAAAATGAGTGGCGTCCTTCTCGATTGATGTCTTAAGCTCCTTTTGATAGGTGGCTTCCAATGGATAACGACCAAGGGAAGGTTTTTCATGCATAACAACCACAAAAGAGTGTCCCATTTTTGTTTAGGGAGAGCAAGTGATTCAATCGTTTCATAAGGAAAATAAGGTCTTTGTTTACTAGATGCTGACATATGGTTTCTTCTTGGCTCACTCTTGGTAACAGGGATCTCCAGGAACTTGATGACAGCACTCAGTTGCCTCTTCTGTGCCACTTTTCCGAGACTGCAGAAGGCCTCACGACCATCAGAGCATTCAGGTTTGCAAATAAGAAGCCATTTTGATAGTGTTAGAGCCATTTTCTCCTTCCACCTTCCCTCAGCCAAATGCACCATCCTTGTTTTCGACGCATCCTTGTGAAATTGCCCTTCTCTCATTTGGAGACCTTGAGTGAGATAGCCTTAAGTCATCCGTAGCTCTAGTGGTGTTCTTGTAGAGCAGGGATGGGGAACGATGGCCCCTTTATGACCTGTGGATTTCGACTCCCAGAATTCCTGAGCCATGGCCCAGGAATTCTGGGAGTCGAAGTCCACGGGTCATAAAGGGGCCATCGTTCCCCACCCCGATGTAGAATTTCCTCCCTTATTCCAACACCACATCAAGGCAGACTCAAAAAGGTGTGTCAAATCTGTTTTGAAGGCAGATACACATGTCCCAGGATTCTGTATGCTTCAGGATCCAATCTGGGTCGGTCACCGAACTTCTCCCTCACCACATTCTGGCGTGAGAGAAGTTCCCTGAGGATGGGCTCCAACATGAATCAGAAAGCTCGGAAAACTAAACCTCTGGTTCCAATGACCGACCCAGATTGGATCAAATCTGTTTTGTCACTTGTTCTTCTGGAGGGATTGTTATGGCACTAACTGGAAGCACTAACTGGAAGTCAAAATGGGGATCTGGCAATGGAGGCATCAAATGTCTTGCCAATGTAGTTAGCAATAGCAATAGCACTTAGACTTATATACCGCTTCATAGTGCTTTACAGCCCTCTCTAAGCAGTTTATAGAGTTCAGCATATTGCCCCCAACAATCTGGGTCCTCATTTTACCCACCTCGGAAGGATGGAAGGCTGAGTCAACCTTGAGCCTAGTGAGATTTGAACAGCTGAACTGCTGAACTAGCAATCAGCTGAAGGTCGCAATGCTGCTTTTAACCACTGCGCCACCTCGGCTCCTGAACTAGTTGACTGCCAGTTCAATGTAAGTGAAGACCACTTCAACTGAGCAGTGGGAAAAGACCCTTAATCAGATCAGTTGTACATGGAATGACCTTCATTTGCTCCTGTAACGTTGAGGACAACAACCACAACAAAAATCTGTGGTCAGGCTAAAGAGGAGAAAGAACAAAAGCTAGAACAGAAGTGAACCAAAATGTCTAGTTTAATGAAAAGAAGGACTAGATCAGTAGTGGGTTCTAAATCCCATTGCTACTGGTTCGTGCGCACACGTGCAACACTTCTGCGCATGCACAGAAGCGTCCCGGGCAGGTGGGCGGAGCCTCCCGCCGCCACCGCTACTGATTCGCAGAACCGGGTCGAACCAGGAGCAACCCACCGCTGGACTACATATGATAACAGTGTTTGGATAACTGCCTCAAAGAAGAGGGGGTCAACCTATTCTCCAAAGCACCTGAAGGCAGGAGAAGAAGCAATGGATGGAAACTAATCAAGGAGACAACCAATCTAGAACTAAGGAGACATTTCATGACAGTTGGAACAATTAATCAGTGGAACATCTTGTCTCCCGAAGTTGTGGATGCTCCATCACTGGAGGATTTTAAGAAGAGATCGGACAACCATTTGTCTGAAATGGTATAAGGTTTCCTGCCTGTACAGAGGGCTGGACTAGAAGACCTCCAAGATCCCTTCCAACTCTGTTATTCTGTTAATTTCATTCCCCTCTCCTCATCTTTGCAGCAGTTAAGCCAAGGTTCTTTCTCTTCAGCGTTTTATTAGAAAGCTAAGGTTTACTGCATGAAAACTGGTCATTATTTCCCTTTGTTCTGAGTTCATTAAGTACGCATCCAGAAGGCATGCATTCCCACCACAGGGCAACCTCTGAACAGCTCAGTTTTCTTCGAAGGGGATGTAGGTGACCTTTGTAGCTGTCATTTGGACGGGATGAAACGTGTAGTAATAATAAGCAGAAGAGTACGATGGAGATGAAATGATGCAGATTGTGTGTGTCAGAGTTTCCATAGAGGGAGAGGAGGGGTAGAAAGGAAGGGGAAAACGTGCAACTGCCAGAGAGGCCAGAGACAGACTGTAGTTATTATCATGTTATTGGAATAATGCATTCCGGTCTTTCATGGTGTGTAGGAAGGGCTATTTATGCCACAATGTTTTGCATGTGCCGTTCTTTGCACATCGGTGTCCTCTGTTGACAAACAAGTTGAGTTCGCACAACATCTTAGACAATGCAAAAAGTGGAAGTAGATTTCCTGGCTTCTGTATTTTAGCAATAGCACTATAGCACTTAGACTTATATACCGCTTCATAGTGCTTTACAGCCCTCTCTAAGCGGTTTACAGAGTTCAGCATATTGCCCCCAACAATCTGGGTCCTCATTTTACCGACCTCAGAAGGATGGAAGGCTGAGTCAACCTTGAGCCTGGTGAGATTTGAACAGCTGAACTGCTGAACTACCAGTCAGCTGGAGTAGCCTGCAGTAGCTGCATTTAACCACTGCGCCACCTCGGCTCCTAGATTTTGTTGGAATCTAGTTTTTGACTTGGGAGGGAAGTCTGGTGGATTTGCAAAGCTGAACGAAAATTCGTCCGTATGGAGAACGAGAATCATTTGAACCATTATAGATGAAAATAACCTCCCTCCTTGGCTGGGCTTCTAGCTCCTTTCCCAGCCTGACGTCATCCAGAAATCTCTGAGAATTTAAATCTAAGAAATTTAAAGGATACCAATTTGGGAAGGGATGAACTGGGAAAGTACCATTAGACAGAAGCATCTAGTTGATCTTGACTATATCAAAAGGTTGAATTAATAGTCAGGTGGGAAACCGTGAAGAAATTCCAAGTCTGTAAGAGAGACAACATAGTTGAAAAAACATCCTGGGAGACAAACGCACCATGCTGTTGACAAGAACACCACATGGACATGTTCATGAAATCATCAAAAGTCAACCATGGCTCGAAAGAATTAAGCAGAATGTGAATAATCATTTTCAGCTACACCCTTAGCCAAATCAGTTAGACCTTGTGACTGATTCAGACAACATGCTGAAATTTTACTAATTAAAAGAAAATATTTTAAGCTCAGGATTGAACAATGGGGTTCTTGGTGTTCTCCAAGTTTGGATGTTTTCTTGCAGACATTTCATGACCAAGCTAGGTAACATCATCAGTGATGTTACCCTTGCTGGGTAAGGAAACATCTGCAAGAAAACAACCAAGCTCAGATAGCACAAAGGTCCCCACTATTGGCTAATTTTTTTTTAACCTTGATTTGTAATGCCTTGTTTAGTGTATTGTACAAACTGAGTCCATTAGTTGCTTGATGATTCAAAGTATTGTGCAAATCCAGGAAATGAGCTGATTCAGTAACCAGGTTAAATGTGTTGTGCACACAGTAGTGGATTCTAAAACCCTTTGCTACCGGTTCGTGCGTGCGCTCGCATGCCGCGCAACACTTCTGCCCATGCGCAGAAGTGTCCCGGGAGGGTAGGCAGAGCCTCCCGCCGCTGGCGCTACCGGTTCTTAGAACCGGGCCGAACCGGGAGCAACCCACCACTGGTTGAGCAAATCCACATGATATGCTAGGCCAGGGGTCGGCAAACTTAAACACTCAAAGAGCTATTTGGACCCATTTCTCACAGAAAAAAACCCACCAAGAGCCACAAAACCTGGGTAGGCATGGCCAACTTGACATCACTCACTCCCACCCAGTGACATGACCCCCTAGCCATGCCCACCCAGCCAGTCATTAGGACAGAGAACTGGGAACCACAAAACCCTTCTCTCTCTCCCCTCCTCCCTCTCCCTCTCCCTCTCATCTCTCCCTTTCCATCTCTTTATCTCTCTCTCTCTCCATCCATATCATCTGTCTGTCTGTCTATCTATCTATCTATCTATCTATCTATCTATCTATCTATCTATCTATCTATCTATCTATCTATCTATCTATCTATCTATCTATCTATCTATCTATCTATCTATCTATCTATCTATCTATCTATCTATCTATCTTCTATCATCTATCATCTATCATCTGTCTGTCTGCCCATGGTTTTATTCCACCCATTTTGAGAAAGGGCAGGTCGGAGGAAGCCTGGGCAGCATGAAAAAAAAATGCTTTCGGGCTCCGGCCGGGTGAATACATGGATGCCAGCGGAGGGCCAGCTTCCGATAGGCTCGCTTGACGTCTTCATCGGACGCGTCGCGTTTCACACCCAGCACTTCATAGTGACACTTCATGCTCGGCGTCCCAGGGACTCTCAGCCCAGAGGCCAACCACCTTCTCCCCGGCCGGCACCTCCACATGAGGACCGCGGTGACGACAGCCGGCGGAGGAAAGGGGGAAGGACTGGAAGCAGCAGAACGGAGGACGAGCTCCTCCTCGCTGCCAGGCTGGGAGGCGGAACTGATGGAAGGCGAGGGAAGGGCTTCTGGGGAAAGGATTGAACGCAGAAGGAGGAGCGGCGGCTGAGCGCAGAGCTTTCAATGGCGTGGAACGTCGGGACGTGAACGTTCCAAGGCCGCTGAGCTGGCTTTGATGTCATGGAATGCCGAGGGACAGAATATTCCAGGGTCGCTTTGCCGGGAGGGGAGGTTTTTGGAGTTGGTTCATTGGAAGCCGCCTCTGCCTCTGATCGGAACGAGGGCGGTCCTGCCTGCTTTTCCTCCGATGGGAATCTAAAGGGCTTTGCGTGGGAAGGAGGGGGGTCTCTGCTTGGCTTTCCCCCCTCTCCTCAGGCGCAGCTGGGGTGGGGGTGTGAGGCGCGCGCATGATTCAGGCTGGGGGGAGGCGGAATCTCCCTGGGCTAGGGAAGGGAAGGGAGGGCGAGGGGCGGGGCAGTCAGTGATGGGACAGGGAGCCGTGGCAGAGGGTCCAAAGAGCCGCTTTTGGCCCGCGAGCCGCAATTTCCGACCCCTGTGCTAGGCAGAGGGAGAACAATTCCCAGCATGTGTCTGTAGATGATGGATGGTATGCTAAATGGGGTTCTTTCTCTACTCTCTCAACCCATGTTAGGGCACAAGCAATGACAATGATAGACTGAACCAAGATTTAGCAACACTATCAAATTATTATTATTTTTAATTTAAAAATTAAAAATGATTTAAAATTGTATCAGATAAATAAGGTTTGGGTTTTCCTTTGTGAAAATTAGAAGAGTAACGTATTATGAAATCACATGGGAAAACCCTGATATCTTGCTAGAGTTCACATGAAGACGCAACATTTACCCCAAACACACTGCAACCCTTCCGAATGTCATGCAAGCATGTCATGAGATGCTTAACGAAGTTGTGAGATTTGGGACATTTCTTTTTTAATGAGGACATGCCTAGGTCAGTGCATGAGATCATTGATGGGATCCATCAAGTGTAAACTTTCATGACCCTATATTGGAATGCTGTACTGTAATTGTTAGAGTTTAATGTGTTCTGGTAATCCCAACCATGTGGAACGTCAGCCAGTAAAGGTTCCATGTGAGTGTGCCTGGGAAGAAAGACAGAAGGAAGTGACCTCAGATTAGCATCCTCCGAGACAAAAACCAGGGAGAGTGATAGAGGGGGTCAAAGTAAATCTTAATTCTCTGTCTACACCTTACTGCCCCCTTGTGGTCCGTAGGTCATAAGACGCTGAAACAGCGTTGGATTGCTCCCAGTTCGGCCCGGTTCTGCGAACTGGTTGCGCCGGTGGCACGCTCCACCCACCCGCCCGGGATGTTCCGCCCACCCACCAGGGATGCTCCGCCCACTCCCATGGGACGCTCCGCCCACCCGCCCGGGACGCTTCTGCGCAAACCGGTAGCAACGGGTTTTAGAACCCATTACTGTGCTGAAGAGTCAATACCTTCAACACTATTTTTAATTCACTTTAAGAGTCAGGGAGACAATCAGATACAAAATAATATCTTTCCAGAGCAAGGCTGGGAGTTAGACAGTCTTTCAGATATTGCTGGATTACAGGATGTTTAATCATCTTTGACCACTGGTCACGCTGGCTAATGTCGACAGGAGTCGTGTCCAGTCATATCTGGAGAGCAAAGAGTCTGAATCCTGCTGTGGGATTGGATCTCTTTCACTAATTCTGGGCAAATTTAGCTGAGAAATTCTATGTCTAAGGAGCAAGCCCCGCTGAATCTCTGAATCAGCATCTTTCCAGAAGATAGGACAAGAAGCAATGGATAGAAACTAATCAAGGAGAGAAGCTACCTAGAACTAAGGAGAAGTTTCCTGACAGTGAGAATAATTAATCAGTGGAACAGCTTGCCTCCAGAAATTATGGTGCTCCATAACTGAAGGTTTTAAGAAGAGATTGGACAACCATTTGTCTGAAATGGTGTAGGGCCGTGATGGTGAACCTATGGCACGCGTGCCAGAGGTGGCACACAGAGCCCTCTCTGTGAGCACATGTGCCATCACCAGCTGCTCTTTTGGTTGCTGGCGCGCACATGCATGCAGGCCAGCTGGTCTTCGCACGCGCGGGAGTGCGGGAAACGCAAAGGCCAGTTGGCCGGTGCGCATGCTTGCGCCGGCCAGCTAGTCTTCGGGTTTCCAGCACTCCCATGCACGGGCATTCCGGTTTGGGCACTCAGTGCCGAAACGGTACGCCACCACTGGTGTAGAGTCTTCTGCTTTAGCAGGGTTTTGGACTAAAAGATCTCCAAGGTCCCTTCCAACTCTTTTATTCTGTTATATTGAATCTGATTGGAAATTGAATTATGGAGTGTCACGTTGTGAATATTGTCAGTTGTGAGTCTATGCAGGGTGATGCACCCCTTTCTTAATATGATGGTATATTCCAATACAAGCAGAACACATGATATGATGTTTTGCGCACGTCTACATTCCTAAGCCACCATTAACCTTCTTCTGCCTTAGCTCTTGACCCGAACGGTCGTGTTTACTTAGCAAAGATGTAGGTTTATTGTTTTATATTGTTTTGTACTGAAATACATATTTTCTATTAGACATTTAATCTCGGTTTTATTTCTAACTATTGAATTCCAAGTAAAAGATCCATGATGTCTCCTCTACTGGAATATTCTTCCCTTAACCTGGAGGATGAGAAGAAGCAGTAGAGAATAACTAACGGGGAGATATAAGAAAAAAAAAACATTGTACAGCATCACTGCTTGCTTTCTAAAAACTCTTCTTGACAACTTCTTATACACACGTTTGCTCAAATGTAGTTTTTCAGTAGCTCAGCAGCTGCTCCATTTCCCCTTCTTGGCATTCTGCCATCCTTTCTGCCTATTGTAGAGCGGTGGCATCAGACGATTGAGTCACCTATAACATCAGGGTGGTTTTCCCCTTTGCAGGCACGAGCCCAGATTTAAACAACGGATGCTGGAACTGACGGACACCAACAATATCGCATATTTGTTCCTCTCTGCTGCCAACAGATGGCTGGAGGTTAGGACGGTATGTATAACTTCATCACTGTCATAATTTGGAAATCACAAATCACAACCTGATAGATGTAAAGGTCCTCTTCGAACACGATGGGCGAACAACAACAATTTGGAAATCTTTGAATCCCAGCAGTTGCTTCATTGGATACAGCAGGTCAGGCAAAGATTTCTCATTGGGCCACATCTGGCAAAACAAAAACAAAAACCAGAAACACCTAAAATGGATTAATGTAGTTTCTGTTAAGGGTTTCCTACCCACTTTTCTATGTGGAAACAATAAAGTTTGCTACTGTTATAGGACTGAGACCAGGGGTAGGCTGCTGGGGGTTCGCAGGGGTTTGGGAGAACCTCGAGCTAAGATTCTGTACAGTTCGGAGAACCCCTAAATCCCACTCCTGGCTGGCCCCTCCCACCCTGCCCCTCGCAGGAGTCCCCACGCCAGAGGTGGGATTCAGCAGGTTCTGACCAGTTCTGGAGAACCGGTAGCGGAAATTTTGAGTAGTTCGAAGAACCGGTAAATAGCACCTCTGACTTGCCCCGCCCCCATCTATTCTCTGCCTCCTGAGTCCCAGCTGATCGGGAAGAAATGGAGATTTTGTAGTAACCTCCACCTGGAGTGCGGAGGGAATGGAGATTTTACAGTATCCTTCCCCTGCCACGTCCACCAAGCCATGCCCACCAAGCCACACCATGCCCACCAAGCCATGCCCACAGAACCAGTTGTAAACATTTTGGAATCCCACCACTGCCCCACGCGGCCCGTTTTGAATGCAAGTAAGTGCAGGATGTGCGCGGAAGTTTGGAAAGGCCAGAAACGGGCTCGTTTCCGGCCTCCAGAGAGCCTCTAGAGCCTGGGGAGGCTGTTTTCGTCCTCCCGGAGGCTCAAGGAAAGCCTCCGGAGCCCGGGATGGGCAAAAATGCCCCCCCTGCCATGGTGCAGGAGGCCGACTAGACCACCCCCACCATGGCCACGCCCACCCAGCAACCGGGCAGAGAAACCCTTGCTAAAATTTTTGAAGCCCATCCCTGACTGAGACGCAGAGGAGATGCTGAGTAGATCACTTCATCCTTTTTCCTGAACTGTCAAATCACAGTGATTATATCAATCCTCTTAAGCTGCCTGTCCACTTGGCCCCTGCAGTAGTCCTTGACTTACAACAGTTCGTTCAGTGACCGTTCAAAGCTACAATGGCACTGAAAAATACAACCATTTTTCACACTTATGACCATTGCAACATCCACGTGGTCATGTGGTCAGAATTCGGATGCTGGGCAACTGACTCATATTTATGACGGTTGCAATGTCCCAGGGTCACGGGATCACCTTTTGCGACTTCCTGTCAAGCAAAGTCAACAGGGGAAGCCAGATTCACTTAACAATGGTGTTACTAACTTAACAGCTGCAGTGATTCACTTAACAAATGTGGCAGGAAAGGTCATAAAATGGGTCAAAATTCAGTTAATAAATGTCTCAGCAACAAAAATTTTGGGCTCAACTGTGATTGAAGGTCGAGGACGGTCTTTATTTCTTTGTCCCTAGACCTTCTTATAGGATCATCAGTTACACTTGTGGAATGTAAGGCATATCGTTAATTTTGCAGAAATGAGAAAATCTGAGAATTTATTCCTTATGAGTTTATGGACTTCACTCTTCTGATTGCGTTTGATTCTGAATTAAGCCGTTTTTTAAAATTTGTTTGATAGACCATCATCCTGGAAGTATATAGGTTTCTTTGCACATTTGAGGCCCATACATTCCACTGTAAATTTCCCAAATAAAATTACAATGATTTCATTTGTTTGGCTTCAGAATGTTAGGTTGTTTTGAGGTTGAAATATGACTTTGCAATAAAATGTAGCATATTGCTGTATTAGAGGGTGCTCCATCACTGGAGGTTTTTAAGAAGAGATTGGACAACCATTTGCCTGACATGGTGTAGGGCTGTGATGGCGAACCTATGGTACGCGTGCTACAGTAGGGCTGTGATGGCGAACCTATGGTAACCGCAGAGCCCTCTCTGCGGACACGCAAGCCGTCACCCCAGCTCAGCTCCACTGCGCATGCGCATGTGACTCCCGCCAGGCAGCTAATTTTTGGGTCTCTGCTGTGCATGTGCGAGGGGAGTGGGGAGTGGGGAGTGGAGGGTGCCCCCCCTTTGGCCCATTTTTGGTCCCAGGAGGCTGCAGCAGTGGTGGGTTGCTATCGGTTCGCCCTGGTTTGAGAGAACTGGTAGCAGCAGTGGCGGGAGGCTCCACCCATCCACCCGGACGTCATCACAGACTATCTGCGCATGTGCAGAAGCGCTGCGCATGAGCGAAGTAAACGCACACACGCGCACATTCACAGTTCCGAACCAGTAGCGAAGGTAAGTGAAACTCACTACTGGCATGCTAGACCCAAAAGGCGGCACGGGGGGTGGGGGTGCGGCAGCTCCCTCGTGGCCCGTTTTGGGTCCCAAGAGGCTGCAGGGAGGCCTGCTAGGCCCAAAATGGGGTGCAGGGGGTGATACATGCATATATGGAAGGGCGGGGGAGTGGGGGGGTCATGCGCGCATGCGCAGGAGGGCAGGGAGGTTGTGTGTGACTGCGTGGGAGCGGGGGGAGCACGCGCATTGCATTATGGGTGCCGGCACACACGCACGTCGTCGCACGTACGCACGCTTTCGGCACGGGATGACAAGGTTAGCCATCACTGGTATAGGGCCTCCTGCTTGAGCTTGTTTGGAGGTTCTAGCAGGGGAGTGCAGCTATCGTATACCCTTGACCGAAGATCGGTACACTCCTTCTATCTGGGATGGTTGTCCTCTTCCACCAAGCGTGCAGCTTTGGGAGGGACGCACATGGAGCAGTGAGGGAGGAAGGGGACACCCGCCTAGCCAACCAAATCAGCCGAATCAACATGGGCGATCAATGGGGTGACAGAGATCACAGCCAGATCGCCCTCACATCCAGGGTCTCCTGCTTGAGGAGGGGGTTGGACTAGAAGACCTCTGAGGTCCCTTCCAGCTCTGTTATTCTGGCGAGTTCTCCCTATCTTCTTCTGCCGGAAACCCTAGAATGAATTTGCTTCAATGAATAGACATTATTTTCAGTGGAATCCCTCTGGCTGTTGATGACCCAAGATTCTCCTCTTGAAAACTGGTTCACAGGACTTACTTCCTGTTTGAAATTAATGTTTACAAATACCTCCCATATTTGTTTATAATATCTGAAGGAATACTTCCTCGTGCGTTGCTGTTTTTGTGTGTGTGACCCAGTTCATATATGCTAAACATGTTATTATTTGGAATAATCTACGTGAACAAAACAATGTGCATGCTAGGATTGTATAAGTTGAATCTCTACTTTCCACTGGAGATTTGCCGACCACCTTATCTGAAAATTGTATTTCTGTACTTGAGTAGATCATGATTGAGACTCAACATCTATTACTGTGGTCGTGGTAGCTCCCAAACTAAAATCTTCTTGGGGTTTGTACCCTTAGGGCCAATTCAACATGGAGTGTTTTGGATAATTGAAACACTGGAAAGATTGGACTAGATGGGGGTTGGACTAGATGACCTACAAGGTCCCTTCCAACTCTAATAATAAATCTAAAAATCCTCTGTTTCTCAGCATTATGAAGGGCTATGATGTCTCTCTCTCCAACCAAGGTCTTTCCAGATGTTTTTTGATTACAACTCCCATTGGAGGATTATGGACCGGAAAAGGCTGCCATATAAAATCTCTCCAATCTGAAGATCTACTAGAGAGGGGGTCATAGATCAAGTGCTTGTTTTACAGTGAGGAAGTCCTATATGGTCAAAAAGTTATGTAGAAACTGACAGAGAAGAGGAGGTAACTGGCTGATCATTGAGAGCAGATGGAAGTTTGTTTGTTTATTTATTTATTTATTTATTTGTTTGTTTGTTTATATTTGTCAAACATGTACAGGATAGCAGTTGTTTGTATAAACATAACGTGAGTAAAAAGTACCGACAACAGGACAGTAGGACAGGGACGGTAGGCACAGTTGTGCGCTTATGCACGCCCCTTACAGACCTCTTAGAAACGGGGTGAGGTCGACTGTAGACAGTCTAAGGTTAAAGTTTTTGGGGTTTGGGGAAGAAACCACAGAGTCAGGTAGTGCATTCCAGGCATTGATCACTCGGTTGCTGAAGTCGTATTTTCTGCAGTCGAGTTTTGAGCGGTTTACATTGAGTTTGAATCTATTATGTGCTCGTGTATTGTTGTGGTTGAAGCTGAAGTTGTCATTGACAGGAAGGCCTTTTTGATATATGATTTTATGAACTACATTTAGATCAGATCGGAGGCGGCGTAATTGTAAATTGTCTAATCCCAATATTTCAAGTATACTGTATACTGATACTGAGTGGAACAATCAGGGGTCACTAGTGAAGTTCCAAGCAACTTGGAATTAAGGAGAAACTTCCTAACAGTGAGGAGAATTAACCAGTAGAACAGCTTGCCTCCAGAAGTCATGGGTGCTTCATCACTGGAGGTTTTTAAGAAGAGACTGGACAGTCAGCTCTGAAATGGTATAGGGTCTCCTGCTTGAGCAGGGGGCTAGACTAGAAGACCTCCAAGGTCCCTCCCAGCTCTATTTTGATTGATTGATTGATTGGTTGGTTGGTTGGTTGGTTGGTTGGTTGGTTGGTTGGTTGGTTGATTGATTGATTGATTGATTGATTGATTGATTGATTGAAAAAAGCAGAAAAACCCAGTTTCCTTTTGGAAAAGCACCTTTGGGGCAACCAAGACTTGGATGATTGAGAACCTCCGTAGAATTCCAGCATAACAAAGAAGGGGTGATTGGTTGGTGACAGCAAAGCAACTACGGACCCCCTTATGGGGAAGGCAGCACCCTTGTGTTTGGTAGTGCTTTCTCCTTTTGGTAGCATCTGCATTCAGAAGAAGGTCAACCTGTTGCCTAGCAATGCAAAGAAAAATATCCATAGGGGTAGAATAGAATAGAATAACAGAGTTCGAAGGGACCTTGGAGGTCTTCTAGTCCAACCCCCTGCTTAGGCAGGAAACTCTATAGCATTTCAGACAAATGGTTGTCCAATCTCTTCTTTAAAACTTCCAGTGTTGGAGCATTCAAAACTTCTGGAGGTAAGTTGTTCCACTGATTAATTGTTCTAACTGTCAGGAAATTTCTCCTTAGTTCTAAGTTGCTTCTCTCCTTGTTTAGTTTCCACCCATTACTTCTTGTTCTACCTTCAGGTGCTTTGGAGAATAGTTTGACTCCCTCTTCTTTGTGGCAACCCCTGAGATATTGGAACGCTGCTATCATGTCTCCCCTAGTCCTTCTTTTCATTAAACTAGAGTCTAGACATACCTAGTTCCTGCAATGGAACAAATGGTTGATGGGGCTTTTAATGTTTGCTCAGCTTTGCTTTGCAGTATAAATAGTTCTTTTTCTGTCTCTCCCTTCTTTCAGGATTATGTGGGCGCCTTTGTCGTCCTCACTGCAGCTGTGGCCTCCCTCTCTGAAAAATCCGCTTCTGGCCTCGTAGGTCTGGGTCTCCTCTATGCACTGACGGTACGAAAAAAGGCATTTCCCTGGTATTTTATGCCAGGACGGTCCATTGTGTAACCAGCATCAAAACATGTAAGAGCCCTGCAAGATTCGGGATCATTTAGTTTTGACACAGCAGAGTTATTTTCTTTGCAAGCAATTCCTCAGGGTCCCCAGCCCGCACCCGAAGCCCTCTGGATATGCAGTTGCTTCTCAAGGTTCCCAATACTGAAAGAAACAATCTTGCAGTCCTGGATTTGAGCCAAGGCTGAAAGAGTTCAGAACAACTTGGAGCAGCTTGAGGTTTATGTGAGCCAATTGAAAAAAATGAGGAGGGTGATGATAATAATAATAATAAAGTCACTGAAATTCCCAGGCCCTCCATGCTCCCAAGGAAAGGAAGAGAAAAGTGCATGCAAGGACTAAAGTAGACGGAACAATGATTGGTCACCAGGTTTTAACTCTCCCAAATTCAGTTTAATTGTCAATTTCCTCCTTTCCTTTCCTTTCCTTTCCTTTCCTTTCCTTTCCTTTCCTTCTTTCCTTCCCTTCCCTTTCCCTTTCCTATTTCTTTCCTCCCGTCTTCTTTGTTTTCTTCCCTTCTTCTTTCTTTTCTCCCCTCCCTCCCCTCTCCCCTCCCCTCCTGTCCCTTCTCATTCCCTTCCCTTTTCTTCCCTTTTTCTTTCCTCCCTTCTTCTCTTCTCTTCTCTTCTCTTCTCTTCTCTTCTCTTCTCTTCTCTTCTCTTCTCTTCTCTTCTCTTCTCTTCTCTTCCCTTCCCTTCCCTTTTTCTTTCTTTCTTTCTCTTCTCTTCTCTTCTCTTCCCTTCCCTTCTCTTCCCTTCTCTTTCTTTCTTTCCTCCCTCCTTCTCTTCCCTTCCCTTCTTTCTTTCCCCCTTCTTCTCTTTCTTTCCTCCTTTCCCCTTCCCTTCATTTGCCTTCCTAGGATGCACTGTAGATGATCAAACAACATCCTAAATCCTTGGAGATGGTTTCCCAACCATTCAATGATTACCGTACACCTTCTCCAAAGGAATAAATATCTTGATGGATAAAAATATTATTTATTCACATGGTTCTGATCACGTCAAGATTCTGTCCCTTCCCAAATGCCACTCTTTTCATTTTTGCCCCTCTTTCCTTTCACTTTATAGATCACCAACTACCTGAACTGGGTGGTGCGAAATCTGGCCGACATGGAAGTGCAAATGGGGGCCGTGAAGAAAGTGAACAGCTTTCTCAACATGGAGTCTGAGAATTACGAAGGCACCATAGGTGCGACATTACCGATGTTGTTTTAACGGGCAAAACCCAGTAGAGTCTGCTGACCAAATATATGAAATTGATCTGATTAGCTGAAATTGACGGGCACCCCAAGATCAGAGGTCCCTTTGAGGCTCTCCCTCTACGGGTAGAGTCTTTAGTGAAATGTATCATATATTTAGAGGTAGCAACAGGGGTGGGTTCCTACCGGTGCGGTCCACTCTGCCGTCCCGGTAACGGCCCGCCGATTGCACAATTTGCGTGCGACGGCTCCGGTACCGTCTTCGCCGGTCCGTCGCGCGGCGCCATCTCTTTTCTTGAATTTATGGGCTTTTTTTGCTTCCTGCGCATGCGTGGAAGCAAAATCTTAAGGGGACGCGTGCGTGCATGCGATTTTGGCAATTTTTTGCTTCCGTGCATGCACGGAAGCAAAAAATTGCTGAAATTGCGCGCTTGCGCACATCCCCTCACAAGATTTCAACGATCTTTTGCTTCCTGCGCATGCGCGGAAGCAAAATCACATGAGGGGACGCGCATGTGTAGTGAGCGTGCATGTGCACGAAACACAATGATGCGCATGCAGTGCACCAGTAGGCAGGTAAGAGGAACCCGCCCCTGGGTAACAAGTGAGCTTGATGACTTGGTGACATGAGAGCAGTCTTCCAAGGGCTCCAAAGCACCTGAAGGCAGAATAA
This sequence comes from Diadophis punctatus similis, assembly GCA_023053685.1. Lineage (NCBI taxonomy): Eukaryota > Metazoa > Chordata > Lepidosauria > Squamata > Dipsadidae > Diadophis > Diadophis punctatus. The sequence continues at coordinate 7,331,873 of JALIGW010000004.1, read as the reverse complement.
GCAGCAATGGATGGAAAGTAATTGTCAGGGAATTGCGCAGCAAGTGTGTCCAAATGAAGTCAGAGATACTGACACAAACTTGTAATTTTATTCAAATTAATATAGTTAACATTTATACATTTACACCAGACAAGATAATCAGGCGCACGGGAACATCATGAGGTAAAACTCAACCAGCATACAGAGCACATAGAAGAAAAAGGCGGGAAAAAGGGGAAACTCCCCCTTTACTCCTACAACAACCAATCGTAGCGCAGATGGCCTCTTGCATGAGTCAGCACTCTCCAACCCATCAACTCCAACTCTGTGTTCTGACCCATTGTACAATTTTATTGTCCTAGCTATTAAATTTAATATCCTAACACTAATCAAGGAGAGAACCAACCTAGGAGAAACTGTAAGGAGAAATTTCCTAACAGTTAGAACAATTAATCGGAACAACTTGCTTCCAGAAATTGTGGATAGGATAGGATAGGATAGGATACAGAGGTGGGTTCCTCCTGGTTCGGACTGGTTCGCCCGAACTGGTAGCAAACCGCTGGGGACGTCACGGAGCCAGTTCGGTCAGTGGCACTCCGTGGACGCCGCCATCTTTTTATTTATTTATTTATTTATTTATTTATTTATTTGTTTATTTATTTTTGATTTATTTTTGAATTTTTTGCTGATTTTTTTTCTTTTGCGCATGCGCAGAAGCAGAGTCCCAGCACTGCGCATACGCCGCCATCTTGTTTTTGGCCTGGGTTACTTTGGATGGTGGTTGAGTTCTTTTGTTCTTTTTATGGTACGAAGTCCGTCTTGTTTTCTTTTTACTTCTTTTCAAATTATGAGCTGTTGAAAGTCGCTGTGGAGTCAGGCAGCCTCAACAATAATAAAGAGCAATTACAATCTAACACACACACACACACCCCTTTTTTTTGGCTGTTCATTTGACTTCATTTGCCAGCTATGGAATAAAAGGGAAGCATGATCTGGTCTCCTTGGTCAGCCATGAAGGGGACTGAAGTCAGACTTGAGTCATACTACAAGTTTGCAAAGCGGCCTGATTTGTTTACTTTGCATTGACACTGTTGCAAGTAACCTGCCTTGAGATTTGACCTCAAAGCAAGCCAACTTGTCGAAAGTAAAATAAATCTTGCTTTGCTACTGCTCTTCGTGACAAATTGTCTTCCAAAACAGATTGGGAATGTTGTCATTCCAGATTTTGTTCGGTTTGGTCCATGTTCGTCATAACTGATGTAAACCAAGGGGGGGGGGAATCACTTTATCTGGAGATGCAGCCCGGCTGAATCAAAAGTTTCTTCTTAACTGACATTCCCTTTTTCTTTTCTTTTCTTTTCTTTTCTTTTCTTTTCTTTTCTTTTCTTTTCTTTTCTTTTCTTTTCTTTTCTTTTCTTTTCTTTCTTTTAATTTTTTTATTGTTTTTCAACTTTAAGCATCATAATATTATAACACAGATCTACACCTATTCACATCCATTATTTTTGCTAATAAAAAAACTTATACAATATTTCTACATATTTACAATCTTCTTCTTCATCCAACATTATTTCGTAGTCTCTCCTTTGTCTTTCCTAATCCATTCATACCATTTTGACCATACTTCAAAATAGTCCGAGTTACTTTGGCCTTTGAGTTCAATGGTTAACCTGTCCATTTCTGCACACTTGTATATTTTGTCCAATAATATATTCTCCGGAGTTATTTGATTATTCTTCCAATATTGCGCATATGCAATCCTTGCCGCTGTTATAATGTGTAATATCAGGTATTGTATATTCTTGGGATGTTGCTTTTTTATAATTCCAAGTAAAAAAAGTTCCGGTGTGTATTCTATGGTTCTTCCTGTGATGTCGTTTAACCATTTATGTATTTGATTTCAATAACCTCTTGCTTCGGGACATGTCCACCACATATGAAAGAAGGTACCTATGTCTTTTTTGCATTTCCAACAAACTGAATTTACATTTGGGTATATCTTAGCCAATCTTGACGTTCCCTTTGTATCACACTGTCTGTTTTTCAGATGAATTTCTTTATTCTAGTAGCTTCTTTATTTATATCCCACCTGTATTAGATTTACAAATCACTCAAGCTGGTGAACATATCCAACACACACCTTCCTCATCCTATTCCCCCCACCCCGCAACAACAACCCTGTAAAATGGCTTGGGCTGAGAGAGAATGACTGGCCCAAAATCACCCATCCAGCTGTCATGTTTAAGGCGGGATTAGAACTCACAGTCTTCTGGTAATTGGCCCAAAGTCATCCAGTTAGCTCTCATGGCTAAGGCGGGACCTGAACTCACAACCTCCTCGCTTTCTAGCCTGGTGCCTTAACCACTAGACCAAACTGGTTCTCCCATCAGAGTATAAGAAAATTTTCTCTTGCATAGTAATTTGTCTGAAATCGTATAGGTTTCCTGCCTGAACAGAGGGTTGGACTAGAAGACCTCTAAGGTACCTTCCAACTCTTCTCTTCTCTTCTCTTCTCTTCTCTTCTCTTCTCTTCTCTTCTCTTCTCTTCTCTTCTCTTCTCTTCTCTTCTCTTCTCTTCTCTTCTCTTCTATATTCTATTCTATTCTTATTTATTTATTTAAATTTATATGTCGTTCATTTCAACTAAAGATGACTACTGTAGGTGGCTTCTGAAACAAACCCTGCTTATTCCTTTCTCTATTAGTATTAAACTGACTATAGGCCTCACAGCTTATGGATTGTAATTTTAGTAGTGTAGACATCTGTAATTGACAGACTGGATTTTATCATGGATTTTATCTTATTTATTATTTTATTTTATAACTTTTAATTGTATATTTACTGAGTGTTTTTGTTTGTTCTAGACTCTGGTCTATGACTGTAATAAATTGAATTGAGAATTGAGACTACTCTAGGTGGCTTCCGAAACATTAAAATCTTAAAACAATAAATGGTAACGTTAAATTTAGTTTAAAACGGACAAAGATGGGAAGGAATGGATCGTACAAATCAGAATGCTTCTGCTTTGATCTTTCCCTCAGATATTTCTCAAGTACCCAAAGACTGGCCGCAAGAAGGGGAAATCAAGATCGAAAACCTATGCGTCCGCTACGAGAATAACCTGAAGCCGGTTCTCAAGCACGTGAAAGCATATATCAAGCCAGGCCAAAAGGTTCCGCAATCTTATAATAATTTTATGCTTTTTCACGGGATTTCTGGCAAAAAAAGGGAAATGAAGGCTCCATTGTTGAAGATGATTTGGTATCAAAAAGAAGCTAAACTTTCTTGCTCACAGAAACTTTAGCAACGGGTGGACTCTAGTTGTTTATCCATATCTAGAATTAGTGAGTCGTCAGAAGAATATCCAATTATAGGTTGTCCTCAACCTACAACTTACAACGGCACTGAAAAAAGTGACTTATGACCTGAGCCCAGACTTACAACTGTCGCAACAGCAGCCCCATGGTCACACGACCAACTTTTGAGTGCTTGGCAACCGTTGTGTCTTTGTGATGGTTGCAGCATCTTGGAATCATGTGATCACCATTTGCAACCTTCACAGCAGTGGTGGGTTCCTACCGGTGCGGTCCACTCTATCGCACCGGTAGCAGCGGGCTGGTGACATCATCAAGAGGTTACCGGCCCGGTGCGGTCAGTTGCCGGTCCCTAGGAGCTGCCATCTTTTTTTCAGAATTTCTGGGCTTTTTTTCCTTTCTGCACATGCGCGGAAGCAAAATCTCGCAAAATCATGCGCTCCCCCTCGTGAGATTTCAACGCAAATTTGCTTCCATGCATGTGCGGAAGCAAAATCGCATGAGGGGGCGCGTATGTAGCGAGCGCGCATGCACACAAAATGTGGTGATGCGCACACAGCGCACCGGTAGCAAGATAAGAGAGCAACCCACCCCTGCTTCACAGCTGCAAAGTCAATGGGGAGAGCTGGATTTGATTAATGACAACCTGATTTGGTTAAGTGCAACAACCATGGCAGAAAAAAAGCTTGTAAAATTGGCCATGATTCATTTAACAATTTGTTCTGGATTCAATTGTGGTTGTAAGTTGAGGACGATCTGTTATCTCTATTTTCATGTTCCATTTTGCAAAGAGAGAGAGGGGGGAGGGGGAGAGAGAGGGAGAGAGGGGGAGAGAGAGAATATTTTGCATAAGGGTAGTAAGGGTAATATTTGTTTTAAGTTACCTCTTATTGTGGAGAACAGATTTTTTTCATTATCATTAAGCAATAACTACAGTATTGGTAATTACTCCACTAAATGCTACATATAAAAAAGCCACAATAAACCTTATCTTTAAGGTTGGAATTTGTGGTCGCACTGGCAGTGGGAAATCATCCCTTTCGTTGGCTTTCTTCAGGATGGTAGACATATTTGATGGTAAGTACTCTGAATCAGTTGCAGTTCAGGATTTATTTATTTATTTTATTTATTTATTTATTTGTCAAACATGTACAAGATAGCAGGTATTTGTATAAACATAAACATAAGCAAAGTAAGTACAGATAAATGAGGACAATAGGACAGTAAGACAGGGACGGTAGGCATAGTGGTGCGCTTATGGACGCCCCTTGCAGACAATAAGGGAGGGAAGTAAGCTTATGCACGCCCCTTGCAGACAGTAAGGGAGGGAAGTAAGGGAGGGACAGTAAGGGAGAGACAGTAAGGGAGACAGTAAGGGAGGGAAGGAGGGAGCCCACGCTCCCCTCGATCGCTCGACAAAAGCTTGTGTCGAGGGCTGACTTTCAATAGATCGCAGCGAGGGAGCTGCTCTGCTACGCACGAAACTGTAGGATGTGTGTAACATTTTGAATTTGCTGTCATTTCAAAATACCCCATTTGGAGTTCCTAGTGGACGATCTCAACATAAAAAAGTGTTCCTACCTTGAAACAGGGTTTTTTTTTGTACTCAAAGCATTTCCGAAAATGCTCAAAACGGGCCCACATTGTAGTTGGGATCTCTCTGTCAACTTGCAAAGCTTTCAAGTTGCCATAAGCAGGAGGGGGGGAGCTTGGTTGCCCCAACTGAAAATACATTCCACACATGCCTTTCTCCAGATTGTACCCTAGGTTACCGGAGTCAGCAGGAGGGGTGTGGGTTTTACAGCCCGCCAACGTGGTACCTTGGAGAATGTGATTTATGACATGCCCAGGGAGGAGGGGGGGAGACAGGGTCATGGGGGCCCGTAAATTATGTGAGGTCAGAGCTGACTCCGCCTGAGTAATTGCCGGAATGTTGTTCCTAATAAATGACTGGATTTCTTTTGAAACTTGGCTCGTGGCTCATGAATTAATTAGGGCATCTTTTGGAAACTTCACACTCACTTCTGTGCACTTCTCGTTTGATCTAGAATCAGCTTGCACAAATTGTGTTAAGACTTATCCCCTCGCCATCTGTCGTTTTGTGACTAGGCTTGCTAACAAATCCCTTCCTGTGAGGCTCACATCCAGAGACACACCAAGGAGCTGGTGAACTTCCTGCTTTTGCTACCTACAGATTCCCTGGGATGGTGTTTCTCAACGTTGGTCACTTGAAGACGGGTGGACTTCAACTCCCAGAATAGAGGAAGGAAGGAAGGAAGGAAGGAAGGAAGGAAGGAAGGAAGGAAGGAAGGAAGGAAGGAAGGAAGGAAGGAAGGAAGGAAGGAAGGAAGGAAGGAGATTATAATGAGAGGGAGGGAGGGTCTGAGGGAAGTCCTGGCTTAGCACTTGGCCACCACAGGTGCCCCCGACACGAGTGATGTCGCACTGTCCATGCCCCCCTGGCCACGTCCCCTCCCAGGTCAAACACAACCCTGATGCAGCCCTCAATGAAATCCGAGTTTGACATACCGGATCCACACTATTGCTGATCATTTTGTGGCCTGCAGATACAACCCTGCACAGCCCACCCCCCAAAAAAGGAAGGCGTAAAAGAGACAAGAAACCAAAGGATGGAAATCTTATTGCCTGGCCGATTTAGATGAACCACTGCTCTTTCTCTTCTCTCACGGTTCAACACATCGTAAATTATCCCTTTAGTAGCTCGTTAATCATGCACTATGCTCTCAAACTATTGCCTTTAGGGGAAGAGGGAAAAGCAGAAGAGGTGCTGGCTGTTTCCATTTCTTATTCTCAGCTGGATCAGTTCGGTTATCTTTTTTTTGTGTTTAGGAAGAATTTAGATTGGGAGGCTTTGAGAATGTCTTCTGGTTTTTTTGTGTTTTTTTTTTTTTTTTTGGCCTATTGACAGGCATCCCAATTTTTTTTCTGTTTGGGCCTCCCAAAAGCTAGAGAACAACAGAAAATCCACAAAATTCATACTACTGAGCTTCACCTGTGCTTTGTGAAAGGATATTCAGTGGTAGTTCTAAAGGAGAAGCTTCCAATTGCTGTGTTAGTGGCTCTCCCCACTAAGGGCGACCTACCATTCCTTAATTTCTTGCACTTTTTGGCTCAGCTGAGTTATACTAGAAAAGACTAAAAGACAAAGAGAGGGGGGAGGAGGGAGGGAGGGAGGGAGAGGAAAAAACAAAACTTATCCAGATCTTGTAATGGTCTGAGCAATAAAAGCTATTTTTGCCATCTCTTGATAACCCATAGATCACATATCTTGGTCACATATTTTTTTTCCTTCCTTCCTTCCTTCCTTCCTTCCTTCCTTCCTTCCTTCCTTCCTTCCTTCCTTCCTTCCTTTCTCCCTCCCTTCCTCCCTCCCTCCCTCCCTCCTTCCTTTCTTCCATCTCTTTCCCCTTCTCTTCTGTCTCCTTCCTTCTTCCTTCCTTCCTTCCTTCCTTCCTTCCTTCCTTCCCCCTTCCTTCCTCCCTCCTTCCTTTCTTCCATCTCTTTCCCCTTCTCTTCTGTCTCCTTCCTTCCTTCTTCCTTCCTTCCTTTCTCCCTTCCTCTCACCCTCCTCCCTCCCTCCCTTCTTCTCTCCTCTCCTCTCCTCTCCTCTCTCCTTCCTTCTCTTCTGTCTCCTTCCTTCCTTCCTTCCTTCCTTCCTTCCTTCCTTCCTTCCTTCCTTCCTTCCTTCCTTCCTTCCTTCCTTCCTTCCTTCCTTCCCTGATTGTCAATGAGTGGGATTCAAATGGACATCATGATATTCTCCACAGTACCATAAACTGCAGCTGTTGGGCACAGACTAAACCATGGCATTTGGGGAAAATTATTTCCAAAGGATTAAAATATCATGCCATTATTTAATTGCACATTTTGCCATTTCTATTCTTATGGGGATGTTTTTGTTTCTGATGGCCCCCTTGAACTTTCAAGCGATTTCTTCCAGGCTCACGCCCGTCTTTCTGGATGTTTCTGTGTGTTCTGCTGGTTTTGTAGCTCATCTCTTTTGTTTTGCTCCAAATGATTTCAAACAGGAAGGATAATCATTGACGGGATTGACATTGCAAAGCTGCCTCTCGATCTGCTGCGTTCCAGGCTCTCTATAATCCTCCAGGATCCTATCTTGTTCAGTGGTTCGATTCGGTAAGTTCTTGTAGGACAGAAAATTAGTTTCTTTTTGTGGATCTAGGAATTTGGTAGAGCAGAGATTTTCCCAGGTCCAGCCCTGCAATGAATGCATCAGATCCTTCTCACGTGACCCCGGGACACGGCAACCGTCATAACTGTGAGTCAGTTGCCAAGCATCTGGATTTTGATCACGTGACCATGTGGACGCTGCAACAGTCATAAGTGTGGGAAAATGGGAAAAGGTCACTTTTTCCAGTGCCGTTGTAACTCTGAACAGTCACTAAACGAACTGTTGTAAGCCGAGGACTACCTGTACACACAACTGATTTGTCTATTTCAGTAGCCCTCTGGGCTAAAACACGTACTAGAGATTAGAACTCAATGGATCAAGAATTGATTGAAGTGAGGTCTCAATCTAGAAAATTGAGACGTTAATTTGATTTCTAATACATAACAGATTAACAGAGTTGGAAGGGACCTTGCAGGTCATCTAGTCCAACCCCCTTTTTGTTTTGTTTCCCCCCCCCTAGTTTTAATCTGGATCCAGAGTGCAAATGCACAGATGATACCCTTTGGGAAGCCTTGGAGATTGCTCAGTTGAAGAACATGGTCAAAGTCCTGCCTGGTGGACTAGGTGTGTATATCAAAATAACTTTTAGTGCTAATTAGATCTGTCGACCTGTTCAACTGATAAACACACAGCAACCCTTGGGATGTTCATCTGAGTTGTAGCAAACTTGATGTATTACCAAGTGGCACCCATTGGAAAATAGTTGCAGACACTCTTGCCTCTCCGGTGATTGACAGCACAAGGATGAGGGTCAGCAGTGAACAGCCCCTCGGGGCCCCAAGCCAACCGGCAAAACCAGGTTTTAATACCCTTCCGGAAGGCCCAAAGGATAGGAGCAGTTCTCACCTGTGATGATAAGAGTGTTCCACAGGGATGGAGCCACAGCAGAAAAGGCTCTTCTCCTCGACCGCACCCATAAGAATTCCTTAGCACGGGGGTCCTCAAACTACGGCCCACGGGCCGGATACAGCCCACCAAAGCCATTAATCCAGCCCGCATGGGACCACAAGGCTGCCCCACCCATATCGCCCCACCTACCCGCCGGCTCCCACCTGTCTTCTAGAAGCTGAGGAGGCCAAAAAGGGGCCCGTTTTTGGCTTCCCCAGCCTCCAGAGAGAGAGAGGGAGGGAGGGAGGGACACACACACACACACAAACAGAAGTCCCTCACCCACCCCCACAAGGCAGCCACATCCCTTCAGTAACCTGCTTTCCACCCCCAGGAGAATAACAAATTAAAGTTTAATTTTTGTGTATTGTTTAATGGACTGCTAAATTGGCCACGCCCACCCAGTTACATGACCACCTAGCCACGCCCACCCAGCAGGTCCAGCCCCCCAACAGTCTGAGGGACCGTGAATTGGCCCCCTGTTTAAAAAGTTTGAGGACCCCTGCCTTAGCAGATGGGATCCATAGCAGGCCTCTTCCCCTGGCACAAGAGGGGAAAGCTAGTCCCATTAGGGTGAGATGGTTCCTCAGATACCTTGATTTGATCCTAACTGTCCCATTCCCAGATGCTGTTGTAACTGAAGGTGGTGAGAACTTCAGCGTTGGCCAGCGGCAGCTCTTCTGTCTGGCCCGGGCTTTTGTGCGTAAGAGCAGCATCCTCATTATGGATGAGGCCACCGCTTCCATCGATATGGCCACAGTAAGTAGGTGTACCTTCTTGTGTCCCTTTATTACTCAATTTTCTTTGACAACTGAGCTTTTTTAAAAAGTGGGGGGGGATTCCTTTGGTGAGACACTGTAGAAAACGACCAGGCTGAGCCTGGAGAGGGGTGTGTCAAATGCATCATCAGTTTGGAATCTCTATGCCTTTGTAAGAGATCCAAGTTCCCAGGGAGTAGGGCAGCATAGAAGAACTCTAAAATAAATAAGTTCAACCCCTCTTGAAGTCCATTGACTCTTATCTGGCACCAATTTACTTTTAACCGTTAGTAGTTCAGATTCTTGTGCATACAGTAGGTAGCAGGAAATACACTTGCACTGCTTTTGAACTCTATCCTTGTCGGATAGGAATTTTCCTATCAAAGAGGCGATTTAGGATCTTGCTTCCCTGAAGTCATTCTCACTTAGAAAATAAAACCGAGATTCAATTCTAATTAACAAAATATTTATTTCAGTACAAAAGTAACAAAAGAATATAAACCTTATTTAGCTACATTTTTTCAGCTAAAAATTCACGTCTGCCTCGGGCGAGGCTTCGAAGGAGAAGAAGGGTAGGAGGAGACAAAACTCCTGGAATGCACGCATGCATAGTAAAACATATCACACGTCTGCTTGATTAGGAAATACAGTAAATCTAGAAATAGTAGAGATGCACAACTGGCAATTATTCACATTGTGACAATCCTGGTTCCTGACTTCTTGCATCTGACAAACACTGGTTCCAGGTCTATTTTCCCTCTTCCAACTTCAGATAGAAGGGTGCTGAGCAGTTTTCCATTAGTAACCAAAACAGAGATCAGTCCATTCAAGTGTCAATAACACGAGGTCCCATGTTGGTCTCGTTCTGAGGCAGCATGAGACCTTCATTTCAGGCAGCAGATTATGCAAATGGCAGCAGAGATAAATGGATGAAAATTAAGGGGAAGGTATCATGCAGCCCATTAAAATGGGTCCTCGGACTTTATGGGTTGCTCTTGGTCACGATGGAACATTGTGTCTTAACAAGAATTTTGATATAAGTTCATTGGCCAAGGTGATCAGTTTCTGGACATACTGCATCCAGTTTTGGTCACCACATTACCCAAAAGATGTTGAGGCTTTGGAAAAAGTGCAAAGAAGAGCAACTAGGATGATTAAAGGCCTGGAGACTAAAACATATGAAGAATGATTGCAGGATTTGGGTATGGCCATTCTAGATAAAAGAAGGACTACGGGGGACATGATAGCAGTATTCCAGTATCTGAGGGTCTGCCACAAAGAAGAGGAGGTCAACTTATTTTCCAAAGCACCAGAAGGCAGGACAAGAAAAAATGGATGGAATGAAGGAGAGAAGCAACCTGGAATTAAGGATAAAACTTCTTAACAGTGAGAACAATTAACCAGTGGAACAGCTTCATCACTGGAAGATTTTAAGAAAAAGCTGGACAGCCACTTGTCTGAAATGGTGTAGGGTTTTCTGCCTGAGCAGGGGGTTGGACTATAAAGCCTCCAAGGTCCCTTCCAGCAATATTCTGAATTGATGAATTGAATTGATGGACTTGAGTTTGAGGGCAGCCCCAATTTTTCCTTGGCTGTAGACCAGAAGTGTCCAAGCTTGGTAACTTTAAGACCTAGCTGGCTGGGGAATTCTAGGAATTGAAGTCCACAGGTCTTAAAGTTGCCACCCTTGGACATCCCTGCTTGTCACGGTGTGAATATTGTCAGTTGTATGTCTATGCAGAGTGATGCACCCCTATCCTAATATTATGGTACATTCCAATATAAGCAGAACACGTGATATGATGAGTGCGCATGTGTGCATTCCCTAAACCACCATTAATTTCTCTTCTGCCTTAGCTGTTGACCTGAACGGTCGTGTTACTCAGCAAAATGTAGTTTATTCAGGATTTATTGTTTTTGTACTGAAATAAATATTTTCTATTAGACTTTTAATCTCGGTTTTATTTCTAACTGTCTGAATTCCAAGAAAAGATCCTACATCGCCTCTATGAGATATCATTCTCATTTCAACACTGCTGTAGACATTATTTGTGACCCAACAGGATGAGGGTCCCAAAGATGCTTTTCCAAAAAAGACAACTGGACTTTCTTGGTTTTTTCCCCCCTTGAAAATGTTTCGCTTCTCATTTATTTATTTATTTATTTATTTATAATTAAATTTATATACCGCCCTTCTCCAGGGGACTTAGGGCGGTGAACAGCCAAGTAAAAACACAATATAAACATTAAAATATGTATACATTTAAAAGAAAATATTAGATGTGGCCCTGATTTAAGACAATACAATTAAAATTTGATAAAATCTTAAAAACCCCAAAAACTTTTTCACGCTAGCCCGGCTTGATAGAAATAGTACGTCTTGAGGGCACGGCGGAAGGTGGCCAGGTCAAGAGTAGTTCTTAAATCTAGAGGGAGCTGGTTCCAGAGGGTGGGTGCTCCCACAGAGAAGGCCCTCCCCCTGGGTGTCACCAGCCTACACTGCTTGGCTGATGGCACCCCGAGGAGGCCCTCTCTGTGGGAGCGCACTGGTCAATGGGAGGCAGTTTGTGGCAGCAGGCGGTCTCAGAGATACCTAGGTCCAATGCCATGGAGCGCTTTAAAGGTAGTAACTAGCACCTTGAAGCGCACCCGGTAGACCACCGGAAACCAGTGCAGCTCGCGCAGGAGGGGTGTTATATGGGAGCGCCAATTAGCCTCCGAAACCACCCGCGCGGCTGCATTCTGGACCACTTGGAGCCTCCGGGTGCTCTTCATGGGGAGCCCCATGTAGAGAGCATTGCAGTAGTCCAGACGCGACGTGACAAGGGCGTGAGTGACTGTGCACAGGGAGTCCCGATCCAGAAAGGGCCGCAACTGGCGTATCAGGCAGACCTGATAAAAGGCCGCCCTGGTCACAGCTGTCAGATGGTCCTCTAAGGAAGCTTCATCCAAGGTCATCCAAGAAGCTTCTTTGGCTGAGAAGCGAAACGTCTTCAGAGAAAAACCAGAAAGCCCAGTTGCCTTTTGGAAAAGCACCATTGAGACAACAATGACCTGGATGACTGAGAATCTCCATAGACAACAGGACGAGTGGTTTGAATTGAGCATCTCCTTGACAGCTGTGTAAATCTAAATCATGCAGACCTCCAAATATAGTGACTTGGCCTAATCAAAAAACCATTCTCAAAGCTAGAAGACGCCTCCTCCTGATAACATGAGTTTTCCAGGGATCCCACAGATACCTTTTGGTAACTCCTGTTTTTATTTTTTTCCAGGAAAACATTTTGCAAAAAGTTGTAATGACTGCCTTTGCGGATCGCACAGTCGTGACGATTGCTGTAAGTAGACATTTCCTAATGGGCTTCTTTTCCTATTTCATCAGATGATGAACTTCTTCTCTAGAAGAAATTAAGGACATCTAAAATACAGAAATATTTGTTCACTCCTGTCGGTACCTAATTATGTCTTTGTTTGGACATCATTACACAAGCTCCATATTTTAAAATGAAGAATCCAATGAGAAGACTCAAATCTTAGTAGCTACGTAGATGTTGGCATGCACAAAAATGTCATCCTGGCAGAGTTATGGAAGTGGCTTGTCATTAGCGGATGAATTTTGACTTCCCAGCTTAGGCTAGCTCACAGGGCCTTGTCTGTTTGGTCACTTGAAATCCATTCTTCTACTGTACTTTACTTTTATTTTCATAATACTTCTACATACCAGCGAAATCTGCAGAGTAAAATGTCATTTCCATTTGCACAAAGTAGTCTAGCATGAAGATCAATATAGGAAAAAATGAAAGCATTTTTTCAGGATGGTTTTATCTTGCTTCATTGAATCAAAAGAAAAAGAGAGGAGAGGAGAGGAGAGAAGAGGGGAGGAGAGGAGAGGGGAGAGGAGAGGAGAGGAGAGGAAAAGGAGTGGGGGAGAGGAGAGGGAGAGGAGAGAAGAGGGGAGGAGAGGAGAGGGGAGAGGAGAGGAGAGGAAAAGGAGTGGGGGAGAGGAGAGGGAGAGGGAGAGGAGAGGAGAAGAAGGAGAGGGGAGTGGGGTGGAGAGGAGAGGAGAGGAGTGGGAGAAGAAAGGAGGAGAGGGTGGAGAGGAGTGGGAGAAGAAAGGAGGAGAGGGTGGAGAGGAGAGGAGAGGGAGAGGGAGGGGAGGAGAGAGGGGGAAGGAGAAGGAGCGGGGTGGAGAGGAGGGAGAAGAAAGGAGGAGGAGAGGGTGGAGAGGAGAGGGAGAGGAGAGGAGAAGAAGGAGAGGAGTGGGGTGGAGGAGAGGGAGAAGAGAGGAGAAGGAGAGGGGGAGAGAGAGGGAGTGGAGTGGAAAGGAAGGAAGGAAGGAAGGAAGGAAGGAAGGAAGGAAGGAAGGAAGGAAGGAAGGAAGGAAGGAAGGAAGGAAGGAAGGAAGGAAGGAAGGGAGAGAAAGAGCTTTCTTGCGGAATGTTCTCTTAATTCTCTAGCCTACAGCCCAAGAATTTCCTATGCTCCTCCTTTCAAGGTCTAATGAGGCCTGATCCTCCTTCTGAGCCCAAAGAAAGTCAGCTAGTTAGTCCTGCTACGGCAGGGTTCTAAAACTAGGCAAACTAGAGGTCCAGCCAAACAACCTCACTGCTCAGGCTGCTTCCCCAGTGGAGAAAATGGGGTAGCTGGATAAGGAGAATGTGTGAATGAGCACCAAAGGGGTGGGGGAATCTGAAGTAGACCACCGGTCAACTGGCTCAACACCACCATAGTTCTGGCCACAGGTTTCTATACTTGCACGTTTGCTTTCTCTATTGTCCATCGGACAATTCTTTCTGGTGTCCTATTTTTGGAATGCGTCGCCTTTCTGTTATTTCCTCTCTTTGCCTTTGCTTTTCCTTGCTTTTCCTTTCAGCACCGGGTCTCCAGCATCCTGCATGCCCACCTTGTCTTAGTCCTTTCGGATGGGGTGGTTGCTGAGTGTGACTCAGCTGCCAATCTGCTCCTCAAAGAGGACGGCCTCTTCACCACTTTGGTGAGGACCAACAAATAGTCGCTCCAGCTCAGGATTCCTGCGAGGTTTCTGGCTTTCTGGTACTGCTGTTTTCTCTTCTTTCCGCTCCTTGAGGTTATTCTTGCTCTCGCTTTTCGGGGTTTTTTCTAACTTCGCCAAGGCCACAGATTGAAAAGAGAAGGTTTATTTCACCATACCAAACTGCACGCCTGTGTTCTTGATTTACTCTTCCCCAACAACCTTGAACAATTCAGAGAAACAAGGAATTTTAAAAAAAACATTAAACTCTCCTTCAAGTCTAGCTCAACTCCTGGTTATGTCATGGAGCCTTTCTTGTGATGCTTCTGGGCAGAAATATGGCAAGGGTTCTCCTGTGCATAAACTCTGGGGATTCTTTTTTTAAATTTCCAGATCTACTCTATGCCCTGTTGATCTCTGATTCAAGTACTAGCTGTATTTTTGGGAGTATAAGACGCACCTTTTTACCATCAAAAAGAGGGTGAAAATTTGGGTGCGTCTTATACACCGAATGTAGCCCCAGCCAGCCACCCCCCACACTTTGGCCTCTGTCTTCCAGCAATTTACCTTTTTGCAGCAAACAGGGCAAAGCCTGATTAGCACTAGAAGAGAATATCTGCCTCCCGACCTACAGCTGACTGAGGCTTGCAAGCCACGTGGTAAAATGAAACTAACTACAGTGGCTGTAATGAGACAAATTGCTGGGAGATAAACTGCTGGCAATGTTAGACTGCTGAAATTGCAAGGAGGTAAGCTATACCTGCTGTGGCCTAGAGTCAGAGTTCTTGCCTCACAATCAGGAGGTTGTGAGTTCTATCCTAGGTAGAGGCAGATTCTGTTAATATGTTATTTTGTTCAATGTCTGTAGAGTGTTTAAAGTATAAGACTTATTTTTTAAAGACTGCTTTATTATTGTTCTAGACAACTTAACAAAATGAAAAAGCTTTTTAAAATAAATACTTGCTCTGAAGAGGCCCAGTCTATTGTATCTTCTTTTAAATAGCAGAGAATACTTCCAGAAAGCCACATCAATTTTAAAGATCTGTAAAAGTATAATCTGAAATGTCCTGTTTTAGTATTAAGTATTAGTATTAAGTATTAGTATTAAAATAAGGCATCTGAGTTAAACCCTTAGTCATGTTTGGAGTAGATCTATTTAAATCATTGGGAGGAGTTAGTGTGATTACATTTAAGAAAACATTCTGGGATTAATATACTGCCATAATGTACATTTCTCCAATTTTTTGCTATTTCTATGGGTCAGACACACATGCACAGAAATACACAGCAAACAGTATATATCATCTGTACTGTTTGCTGTTTGGCAAATTGCTGGGAGACAGAGGCCTTTTTTCCTTGTTTTCCTCCCCCAAAACTAAGGTTCGTCTTATACTGTGGTGCGTCTTATATTCCGAAAAATACAGTTTTCAGTCACCCAGACATTTGAGAACAGCAAAGGAGGTTTCTCTGCAATTCATCCTTAATTCCTTTTATGTTAAGATGGGATTGAGAGAAACTTAGGCTTTCAAGTTATTTTCAATAGCCAGTTTGGAACAGTGTTTAAGGTGCCGGCTTAGAAACCAAAAGAAACTCAAGTGACTGTGAGTTCCAGTGTCACTTTAGGCATGAATGCTGGCCAGGTGGCCCAATTACAAGGAGACGGTGAATTCTAGTCCCACCTTAGGCACAAAAGCCAGCTAGGTGACTTTGGGCTAATCACCAGGAGATAATCAATCAATCAGTCAGTCAATCAATCAATCAATCAATCAGAATAGAGCTGGAAGGGACCTTTGAGGTCTTCTAGTCCAACCCCCTGCTCTGGCAGGAGAACCCGTACCATTTCAGACAAGGGGCTGTCCAGTCTCTTCTTGAAAACCTCCAGTGATGAAGCACCTACAACTTCTGAATGCA
The DNA here is from genome assembly GCA_023053685.1 of Diadophis punctatus similis. Classification (NCBI taxonomy): domain Eukaryota; kingdom Metazoa; phylum Chordata; class Lepidosauria; order Squamata; family Dipsadidae; genus Diadophis; species Diadophis punctatus. Next base: position 7,315,820 of record JALIGW010000004.1, on the reverse strand, counting down.
ATGGTCTAGTTCAGGGGTCCCCAAACTTGGCAACTTTAAGACTTGTGGACTTCAACTCCCAGAATTCTGGGAGTTGAAGTCCACAAGTCTTAAAGTTGCCAAGTTTGAAAACCTCTGGTCTAGTCCTAGTCCTGCCATAGGCATGAGAGCCAGGTAGGTGACTTTGGGCCAGTCACTCTCAGCCCAATTCCCCTCACAGGTTATTGTGGGGAAAATAGAAAAAGGAAGGGATATTAGGGAAGTTTGGTGCCTTGAGTTACTTATCAAATAATAAAGGCGGAATAAAAATTAAGTAAATAAATAGAAAGAATAAAGCAGACACCCATTGACCTTGGTAATGTCTCTCCTGACTTGCCTACCTCAAACCACGAAAAACCAAATAACACTTTTTTTTTAAACTGCAGCATCGAGTCCACACTATCCTGACTGCAGACGTGGTCATTGTGATGAAACGAGGGGTCATTTTGGAAAACGACACCCCTGAGAATCTGCTGGCCCAAGAAGACAGCATCTTCGCCTCTTTTGTTCGGGCTGATAACTGAAAAAGCCACATTACTGGCTCTTTTTTTTTTCCAATGCTGATTTTTTTTTTAAAAAAAGAGAGAGCGAAGGGACTCACCACCCCCTCTCCCCTTTATATATAATGTATTATCACTGTATTTTTTCCCATCTGTAATTTTTGTAAAACTCAAGTGCATGATGTAAGTCTCAAAGCAATAAATTCTTCACCAAAGGCTAGAGATACCCTTTTGCATGTTTCTTCAACAGATCTTGTTAGGACCACGCTGAGTATTTCGTAGTTCAAGAGAAGACTCCTTAAAAGGGTCTCCAAATTTATTTATTTATTTATTTATTTATTTATTTATTTGTCAAACATGTATAATAGTAATTTGTATAAACATAAGTAAAAAGTAACAATAAAAGAGGACAATAGGACAGTAGGACAGGGACGGTAGGCACAGTGGTGCGCTTATGCACGCCCCTTACAGACCTCTTAGAAACGAGGAGAGGTCGACTGTAGACAGTCTAAGGTTAAAGTTTTTGGGGTTTGGGGAAGAAACCACAGAGTCAGGTAGTGCATTCCAGGCATTGATCACTCTGTTGCTGAAGTCGTATTTTCTGTAGTCGAGTTTGGAGCGCTTTACATTTAGTTTGAATCTATTACGTGCTCGTGTATTGTTGCGGTTGAAGCTGAAGTAGTCATTAACAGGAAGGACATTTTGGTATATGATTTTATGAACTACATTTAGATCAGATCGGAGGCAATAGCAATAGCACTTTACTTATATACCGCTTCATAGTGCTTTACAGCACTCTCTAAGCGGTTTACAGAGTTCAGCATATTGCCCCCAACAATCTGGGTCCTCATTTTACCCACCTCGGAAGGATGGAAGGCTGAGTCAACCTTGAGCCTAGTGAGATTTGAACAGCTGAACTGCTGAACTAGTAATCAGCTGAAGGTCGCAATGCTGCTTTTAACCACTGCGCTATCTCAGCAGTGGCGACGTAGTTGTAAATTGTCTAATCCCAATATTTCAAGTCTGGTGGAATAAGGTATTTAATTGCGAGCAGAGGAGTAGAGGACTCTTCTTGTGAAATATTTCTGGACTCTCTCGATTGTATTTATGTCTGATATGCAGTGCGGGTTCCAGACAGGTGAACTGTATTCCAGAATTGGTCTAACAAATGTTTTGTATGCTCTGGTTAGTAATGTAATGTTGCCAGAGAAGAAGCTATGCAAGATTAGATTAACAACTCTTAGTGCCTTTTTGGCAATGTTGTTACAGTGGGCTCTAGCACTTAGGTCGTTGGATATGAGTACTCCAAGGTCTTTGACAGAAATTGGCAAACCAAAGAACTTATCAGTAACAGAATTCCTAGACCAGTGATGGTGAACCTTTTTTTGGGCTCAGGTGCCAATTGTAGACTTCTACAATAGAGTACCTTCATTCCAAGCCCTATGCCAGATATGGCATCTGAAAAGCAGGTTGGAAAAGATGGAGTTTGCTTCTAAGTCCCAGAGCCCTCTAGATTCGCTTAGAGGGGAGGTTGGCCAAAGAACTGTCCTGCTTTGCGGTTTCCAAAGGCTGTGATATAATCTCAAAACTGCAACTGGAAAGCCAACATTTTATATGTTAAAAAAAAACAGCTGCTCCTTTGGGATGAAGCGAAAGCAGCAACATTTTTTGCAGTTCCTTTGGGAAAACACCAGCTTTCCATCTTAAGTTGAAAACAGGGCTTGCTCCAAGCTGACCAAATCCGTCTTGCCCAGCTCATCCCTAAACCGACAACAGTGAATTCCTACTAACCGGTTGGAGGAGGTCCTTTGCTAAAATGTAGGGCTTTTCGCCCTGGTTCTCTTGAGCCCAATCCATTCAAATTAGCGCTTGTTGGGGCAGGAATAAGTCCTTCACTCTGAAAACTGAAAAACGGCTGCAGAGCTTAGTCTGAGTCCACGGAACGTTTCAAGGCAAATATCAGACATTAATACAATCGAGAGAGTCCAGAAATATTTCACAAGAAGAGTCCTTCCCTCCTCCGCTCACAACAAAATACCTTATTCCACCAGACTTGAAATACTGGGATTAGACCATTTACAACTACGCCGCCTCCGATCTGATCTAAATGTAGTTCATAAAATCATATACCAAAATGTCCTTCCTGTTAATGACTACTTCATCTTCAACCGCAGCAATACACGAGCACGTAATAGATTCAAACTAAATGTAAACCGCTCCAAACTCGACTGCAGAAAATACGACTTCAGCAACAGAGTGATCAATGCCTGGAATGCACTACCTGACTCTGTGGTTTCTTCCCCAAACCCCAAAAACTTTAACCTTAGACTGTTTTCAGTTGACCTTTCCCCGTTTCTAAGATGTCTGTAAGGGGCGTGTATAAGCACACCACTGTGCCTACCGTCCCTGTCCTACTGTCCTATTGTCCTCTTTTATCAGTACTTTTTATTTAGCTTATCTTTATACAAACTACTACTATCCCAGTGATGGCGAACCTTTTTTGGTTCGCGTGCCAAAAGGGGGGGGCGAATGCGGGAGATCACATGTGTGCGTGCCCACACTCATAATTCCAGGCACCCCCGCACATGCACGCATGACCCCCCTGCTCCCAGCATGCAATGGCACGCCCATTTTTCGCTCTCCCCAGGCTCCAGAGCCTTTCTAGGAGCCTGGGGAGGGTGAAAACGGCCTTCCCCACCCCCTCTGGAGGCTGGAAACAGCCTGTTTCCCGACTCCCAGTGGGCCCAGAAGGCCCGAAAATCAGCCGGCTGGTGCACACATGCACGCCGGACCTGAGCTCGCGTGCCCACCGATATGGCTCCGCGTGCCACTTGTGGCACCCGTGCCATAGGTTCGCCATCACGGTACTATCCTATACATGTTTGACAAATAAATAAATAAATAAATAAATAAATAAATAAATAAATAAATAAATAAATAAATAAATAAATAAATAAATAAATAAATAAATAAATAAATAAATAAATAAAATTCTTGGCTGCTCTTACCAGGGTACATGTTTATCTTTCTAACTATGGCTGGTAAGCACAGCATGGGCCAAGATAGACTTGGTTGAGATCCAAAGGGGAAAGACAGCTCAGCCTCTCACTCCCTCTCCACCCCCTAAGCACTAAGGGGGGTGGGGAGAAATCAAAATGAGTTCTTATGCAACTGGCAAAGCAGAAGGCTGGGCACTGTAGAAAGTTAGCACCCACCCCTCTCCTAGAAGAATGACATATTTTTAGGAAATATTAAAAAGGCAGAATATTGTATTTCCCTAAAGTGAGAAATGGCGAGACATGCTCTTGGAGGGAGAAAGCAGCTCCCACCTTTTCTTAATAGCCCACAGCAGATGCCAGCACTTAAGAGATAAAGAGATAGATAGCTCTATTCATAAACAAAGCAAATATGTCAGGCAGAAACCCATTCAAGATAGGATATTTTGATACTCCCTGCAGCGAAGTCTGAACAAAGGCAGAGTGATAGGATTAGCCCTCACTCAAGATCCAATACAGGAAAAAGCCATTAAGCCACAATAGGAATTACCCAACACCCAACACAAGGCCCTGCGTTGCATCACTCTCACAAACTTCAACCAAACTTGAGAGCTCAGACAAACACCTAGGATTTGTACTTTGACTATAGAGCCAGCTATGACCCCTGCATAACCCCTACAACAGCCAATAGAACACATGTTCTTGCACAGGAACAGGAAGCTCAAGTGCAAAGCCCAAGAGAAGGTATAAAAAAACCCCACTCTCAACTCCATGTGGTCAGCTGACCAGAATCACATGTGCTTGGTGGTTCTGCTTCATCATTAAACCTTCTTTCCAATCAGCCTCCATGTTTCCATTGTCTTTCTCCCGGATTGGAACTGAACCAGATGGATATTTCTTTCCACAGTACAATCACGAGAAGGGACTGATCAAGGCTTTGAGTTTTGTTCCTGAATCCACTTCAATTTTCCAAAATCCATTTCAATTTTCCAAACAGTTCATTGAAAAACTCATGAACGTTCACGGCTTGTCCGCAGAAGTTGTGGGGCGGTCCAACACTGGAGGTTTTTAAGAAGAGATTGGACAGCTATTTATCTGAAATGGTATAGGGCTGTGATGGTGAACCTATGGCACGCGTGAAAGAGGTGGCACGCAGCGCCCTCTCTGATGACACACGAGCCGTCACCCCAGTTCAGTTCCGCCATGCATGCGCGCGTGCCTCCCGTCGGCCAGCTGGTTTTTGGGTCTCTGCCGTGCATGCATGGGGGAGGGCTGTGGAGGAGCCACGCGCATGCATGGGGTGAGGCATGTGCAGGGGGCACACGCACATGTGCAGGGGCAAAGTGTGTGCAGGGGGCCATGCACGCATGCACAGGGGCAGGGTGCATCCACGGGGGCCACGCGCACATTGCATTTTGGGGGTTTGGGCACTCAGTCCAGAAAAGGTTAGTCATCACTGGTATAGAAGACCTTCAAGGTCCTTTCCAATTCTATTATTCTGTTATGTATATTTTTTATTTAAATTATTTCACCAAATGTACTGGGCAAACACTATTATTGCCCAAACACCGTTTTTGTAAGACTTTTTCTGAACACCCACGTTTGAGTTGGGAACTGCACTTACAAAATTCAAAAACATGTCATTGTTGATATGTAACACACTTACAATATCCATATAAATGCAAGAAATACGAACTGGGTTTTTATTCCCATGTGAATTGCCAGAACTGAAGGAAGGTTAGGCAAGAACCATTCCTGATAATCTTCTGCACAGATTTTAGTTTAGGTAAAAATCTAAAGCCGATTCTGACAAAAATGTGGAATTTATTATCCTAAATCAGCATTGTTCCATCGGTAGGTTGTGTCTGGCTCTTTGCGAGCCTGCATTCTTATCAAATTTAACAAGGGCAACTGCATTGTAATTTACTTGTAATTAATATAGAAGCCATTGTTGTTGTTTTTGTTCAATCACTCCAAAAGTCTCCTAGATTTTCCCCAAATTCATGTTCATTGAATATGACACTAACATATTCTAACATATATGCAGCAGCAGCCAAAAAGGCCAACACAGTCCTGAGCTGCAGAAATAGAGGGATACAATCAGGGACCAGAGAGGTACTAGTACCACTCTATAAAGCTTTGGTCAGACCACACCTAGAGTACTGCATCCAGTTTTGGTCACCACACTACAAAAAAGACATTGAAACCCTAGAGAAAGTGCAGAAGAGAGCAACCAGGATGATAAAGGGTCTGGAAAATAAAACATACAAAGAGCGGTTGCAGGAACTGAGCTTGGCCAGTCTGGCGAAGAGAAGGACCAGGGGTGACATGATAGCAGTGTTCCAATACTTGAGGGGATGCCACAGAGAGGAGGGGGTCAGGCTGTTCTCTATGGCACCAGAAAGCCAAACAAGGAATAACGGATGGAAGCTGACCAAGGAGAGATTCAACCTGGAAGTGAGGAGAAACTTTCTGACGGTGAGAGCGATCAACCAGTGGAACAGCTTGCCAGCGGAGGTTGTGAGAGCCCCAACACTTGCGTCCTTCAAGGGGAGACTGGACTGCCATCTGTCTCAAATGGTGTAGGAACTCCTGCTTGAGCAGGGGGTTGGACTAGATGACCTACAAGGTCCCTTCCAACTTTAATAATAAATCTAAATCTAACTAAGTGGGTTTTTTTTGTTTTGTTTTTTGCAGCTCAGAATCTGATAAATCCCAATGAGACTCTGAACACGAGACTACTGATATTCAGCTTTATTATTGATCAAGATCAAAGCCGGGCATTTTCTTTTAATCTCCCACCTTAAACAGAGTGGGCAGAGAGAGAGAAAGCAAAAGCTGCGCCCAAAAACTTTTTCTCGAACTTCTCATAGTTTACACAGCTTGCACAGATCGTCGTAGTGTTAGAAACATAATTTCATATCCATTAGTTCATGCAAACCTCATGATTTTCTCAGCGCTCTGAAAACAAAGGACCTCAGAAAGGGGAAAGGAATACATTTTCTGGCATACTGCCCAGAGCTTTGTTAGGGGGTGCTAGCTCACATTAGGTTGCTGAGAATATACATTTTAAGTTACAAGCAAGGCTGTTTGGCAATTAGCCTGGAAGCTTTATCTTTGCAGTTGGCACATTAGGATACAATGGAGCTTCTCTCAGCAGCAATAACAAAAGCTGAGTTGGGTTACACTCTGTGCATGCTCTAATCCCATGATGGCGAACCTATGGCATGTGTGCCAGAGGTAGCACGCAGAGCAGAGGTGGTTTCCTACCGGTTCGGACTGGTTCTATAGAACCGTTAGTAACTTGGCGGCCTGGGTCATTGGAACTGGCAGCGACCCAGGCCTGCCACGCCCCCGAACTGGTTCTCTCGACGGCGCCATAGATGGCACCATCTTGTTTTTTGCTTCTATGCATGTGCAGCTTTTTTTAGTACTGCGCATGTGCGCGTATGGTGCGCAATGTCTGCCCGCCCGTGCAGCGCATCCCTGAGCAAACCGGCAGTAGCAGAATCCGGAACCCACCCCTGACGCAGAGGCCTCTCTGCTGGCACGTGCGCTGTCAGCTCAGGTCAGATCTCCGTGGCGTTTCTTTCGTGAGCTTCTGTTTCCCTGCAAACGACGAAACGGAAGCTCATGAAACAAAAAGATCTTACCTCTTGCCATGCTGCCGGTGTTGGGATGCTCCGCCTCCCACCAGCCAGCTGGTCTTTGGGTCCCTGCTGCACATGCACATGCATGCACACGCACCTTTCAGTTTGGGCATGAGGACCCACGCAGTTTGGGCACTCGGTGTCTAAAAGGTTTGCCATCACTGCTCTAATCCTTTCATAACTATCTCGTCCTCTGCGTCCCCTTCTCTTTTTGCCTTCCATTTTTTCCAACATCAGGGTCCAGTGACCCCTCCCCCCCAAAAATGGGGGTTCAAATGCATTTGGAATTTGAGAACGTGCCACGGATAGTCTCGAAAACATTTTCCATGATGGGGTCCTAACCACTTACAAAAGGACTGCCGTAATGAGTGTAGACAATTGCTAAACAACATTTTCCCAGAAGGAAGGCAAATGGTGTGGCCCTTTTTCAGACTGTGCTTCAAGTTGCTTCACTAGAAACAGGAGATGGCCTCCGAAACACCATACTGGAGTGTAACATTTGTCATCTTTATTTTCTAAGGACACTAATGGGGCCTTTGGGACGATCAAGACAACTTCTTGGAAGTGACGAGCAAAACTTGCATTTGGCTTTGCGGCAGGCCACCTTCCCCTTTTAACGAAAAGGGTCTTGTGAAGCCTTAAGAGCGGACAGAAGCATGAGAGGTGTTTGACATATCCATGGTACCTGTGTGGAGGCTCCATGGATGCCACGTTGCAAAATTCAGATCTAAGCCATAGTGTCATTTTAGGGCAGAAAGTAACATGTATACAGGAGCTTGTGGTTGTAAGCCATGACATCTGTATGATCCATGCTGTGATACCTTCTTCAATCATGGTGAAGACAAGCCACAACTCATTTTCTCATTTCATTTTAATGTACGCAGATTAGGGTTTCTGGCATTCTGCGTCTTCTAATGGAAATTTACATCCCTGCGAATCTAATTCGTCTATTCCTCTATCTATCTATCTATCTATCTATCTATCTATCTATCTATCTATCTATCTATCTATCTATCTATCTATCTATCTATCTATCTATCTACCTACCTACCTACCTACCTACCTACCTATCATCTATCTATCTATCTATCTATCTATCTATCTATCTATCTATCTATCTATCTATCTATCTATCTATCTATCTATCTATCTATCTATTATGTATCTATCATCTCTCTCTCTCTCTCTCTCTCTCTCTCTCCATACATACATACATACATACATACATACATACATACATACATACATACATACATACATACATATATATATATATATATATATATATATATATATATATAACATCTATCATCTCTATCTATCATCTATCATTATCTCTCTCTCTATCATCTATCTATCTATCTATCTTTCTATCTATTTCTATCTATCTATCTATCTATCTATCTATCTATCATCTATCTATCTATCTATCTATATCTATCATCTATCTCTCTCTTGCTATCTCTATCTAACATCTAACATCTATCATCTATCTATCTATCTATCTATCATCTCTATCTCTCTATATCTCTATCTCTCTCTATCATCTATCTGTCTGTCTGTCTGTCTGTCTGTCTGTCTGTCTGTCTGTCTGTCTGTCTGTCTATCTCCATCCATCCATCCATCCATCCATCCATCCATCCATCCATCCATCCATCTATCTATCTATCTATCTATATCTATCATTCTATCTTTGTATCATCTATCTATATCAATTATCTCTCTCACTCTCTCATCTATCTATATCTATCTTTCTATCATCTATCTATATCATTGATCTCTCTCTCTCTATCTTTCTATCATCTATCTCAGTGGTTCCCAAACTTTTTCAGTCCACCGCCCCCTTGGTGCTACAAACTCATCCTCACCGCCCCCCACCCCACCCCCTCAGGTGGGCGTGGCTTAGTGGTCAGATGACCGGGTGGGCATGGCCAAATTGTAAAGTGTCGTGAAACTCACTTAACAACGCTCTTGCTTAGCAACCAAAATGTTAGGTCTTTCTTTCGTTCTTTCTTTCTTCTCTACCTTCCCCCCTCTTTCTTTCTTTTTCTTTCTGTCTTTCTTCCTACCATCTTTCTTTTCCTTTCTTTCCTTTCTTTCTTTCTTTCTTTCTTTCTTTCTGTCTGTCTTCCTTCCTACCTACCATCTCTTCTTTCTTTCTGTCTGTCTGTCTGTCTTCCTTCCTACCTACCTACCATCTTTTTCTTTCTTTCTGTCTTCCTTCCTACCATCTCTTTCTTTCTTTCTTTCTTCCTCCCTCCCTCTTTCTTTCCTTTTTCTTTCCTTCTTCCCTCCCTTCCCTCCTTTCTTTTTCTGTCTGTCTTCCTTCCTTCCTTCCTTCCTTCCTTCCTTCCTTCCTTCCTTCCTTCCTACCATCTTTCTTTCTGTCTTCCTCCCTCCCTCCCTCTTTCTTTCTTTCCTTCTTCCCTCCCTCCTTTCTTTTTCTGTCTGTCTTCCTTCCTTTCTACCATCGTTCTTTCTCTTTCTTTCTATGTTTCTGTCTTTCTTCCTCCCTCCCTCTCTCTTTCTTTCCTTTTTCTTTCCTTCTTCCCCCCTTCCCTCCCGCCAGCCGTGGCCAGGCCGCTACCGCTCACCCAGGCCGATGGCTTGGTAAGTGTTCTCTGGGTCGTGCACCAGGTCGCAGAGCGCCATCAAGGCCGGCAGCCGCGTCATCAGCTCGGGGTGCTGCAGCTCTTCATTGAGCTTGGGGAGGCATCGGCGGCCGAAGGCCACAGGCACCTTGGTGGGGTCGATGTCTGGGGGCAGCCGGGCTGAGATCCGCGGGTGCTCCATGCCGAAGGGAAGCCCGCTGAATTGCGCGTGCTGGGTTGCTAGGCGACAGGGATGCCAGGCAGGAAAGTCCGCACATGCGCAGGTTCCACAGCAGGGCCTTCCTGTGGGTCTGCGAGCGCTCGCCCGAGCAGCTTCAGGAGCGGTCAGCTTCCCTCATCTCTGTGCCATGTTCAGTACCTAGCACTTGTAACTCTGTCGCATTCCACGCTCTTGGGTGCAGGGCAGCCCATTCTGAAAGAAAACACCTCGCATTTTCTTTCAGAATGGGCTGCCCTGCACACAAGAGCGAGGAACGTGAGAGAACTTCAAGTGCTAGGTAGGATGCCCATTGTGCAATGGGACGCAGTTTGGAGTGACCAGTCGTGTGGGGTGGAGCAGAGCAGGGGCTGGGCAGGGGCTGGGCAGGGGCTAGCCGGGTCGCGAGACAGGCATCATACCTAGCACTTGTAACTCCATCACATTCCATGCTCTTGGGTGCAGGGCAGCCCATTCTGAAAGAAAAAGTCTCATGTTTTCTTTCAGAATGGGCTGCCCTGCACACAAGAACGAGGAACGTGAGGGAGCTTCAAGTGCTAGGTAGGACACGCAGTGGGATGCAGTTTGGGGTGACCAGTCATGCGGGGCGGGGCGGAGCGGAGTGGAGCGGAGCCTGGGCGTGGGCTGGGCAGGGGTTGGGTGGGCCACGAGATGGGCATCATACCTAGCACTTGTAACTCCATCACATTCCACGCTCTTGTGTGCAGGGCAGCCCATTCTGAAAGAAAACATCTCTCGTTTTCTTTCAGAATGGGCTGCCCTGCACACAAGAACAAGGAATGCGAGGGAGCTTCAAGTGCTAGGTAGGACGGAGTTTGAGGTGACCAGTCATGTGGGGCAGGGCGGAGCAGAGTGGACCCTGGGTGGGGGCTGGGCGGGCCGTGAGACATCATAGCTAGCACTTGGAACTCCGTCGCATTCCACGCTCTTGTGTGCAGGGCGTTTTCTTTCAGAATGGGCTGCCCTGCACACAAGAGCGAGGAACGCACGGGAGCTTCAAGTGCAAAAGCATGGTGAACCACCTACCGCCCCCCTGGCCCCTCTCACCGCCCCCCTGTCGCCACCCTTGCCTCTCACCGCCCCCCTAAGGGTTCCCACCGCCCCCCAGGGGGCGGTACCGCCCACTTTGGGAACCACTGACCTATCTATGCCTATCTTTCTATCATCTATCTATATCATTTATCTCTCTCTAGATAGCTAGCTATCATCTAGCTATCTATGCATATATCATCATGTATCCCTCTGCCCCATCCCCAAAACTATTAGAATTTCTACCAGGGAGAGTAAACATTGGAATTTAACATAAAACAAGTGAGATTTTCTTTTGCATATGATAGATGATACGGTAGATAGATAGATAGATAGATAGATAGATAGATAGATAGATAGATAGATAGATAGATAGATAGACAGACAGACAGACAGACAGACAGACAGACAGACAGACAGACAGACAGACAGACACAGACAGACAGACAGACAGACAGACAGACAGACAGACAGACAGACAGACAGACTGACTGACTGACTGACTGACTGACTGACTGAGGAATAGAGGAATTAGATTTGCAGGGATGTAAATTTCCATTAGAAGACACAGAATGCCAGAATTAAAACTCTTCATCCATTCCAGGCAGTGGGAAAATACCAAACTTTTGCTAACTACTGATTAGCTTTGTTTTATTTTCCAGTGATGTCTGGCACGTATACTTCTCCTGTCTCTGACGCATTTTCAGGATGTGTTCAGCAGAAAGAAAAGGAGCAAAAAATAATAATAAATTTAAAAAAATTAGATCAAGGGTATACCAAAATATTTTGCTAACTTTCCAACTGTAATAAGTTGAAAGTGATGCATATTGTTGCTTGATTTGTCATGTGGGTTACTTTGAGAAAGTCAAGTACTTCCGGAAGTTGGAGAAGGTTTCTGTTACAGATTTCAACCCATCTGCTTTGTGGGTTGGTAATGTAAGTTAACTCAATCATGGTCTGTTCAGTAAACCCGATTCCACATCAGACTCTAAAGTATAAGGTAACCATGATGGCTACTATAATGCTAGAAAAAAATGGACCGGCATTCACACAACACCCTTAAGTTGTTTGGCAGTTTTTAAAAGGTTCAGACAATAGAGTGAACTATAAACCAACAAATCAAGATTTGAAACCTAATATTCCTTTACAAAATTTTTTTTTTAAAAAATAATCGAACAGGCTGGGTTCAGATAACACTAAAGATCTCCATTCCATCCCTGCACCCTAAAATCAGATAATTTTAAAGCTTAGTATATATTGCATGAATCCAGCCTGCTTAAACCTTCAGACCCAGCTAAGGTCACCAAGATAAACTAGCATCCCCTGTGCAGAACACAGCTGGGTTAACCGCTGCTTTGGGCAAACCTTGAGTTGGGACAGGCCCTCCCCAAACAAGGGGGGGGGGAACCAACCCCAATCTATTCAGAACCAGCTTCTCCATTTCTTAGACGCAGGGGTCCCCAAACTTGGCAACTTTAAGACTTGTGGACTTCAACTCCCAGAATTCTCCAGTCAGCTATGCTGGCTGTAGAATTCTGGGAGTTGAAGTCCACAAGTCTTAAAGTTGCCAAGTTTGAAGATCTCTGTCTTAGAGAGACCAGCCACTAATTCTACCAAATGGCTTTTTAAAGCCCAAGAGCTGATTCCCTGGAGTTTCCTAGGGGTGAATTCTCATCCAGTGCTTTCTGGATCTCTTTCTCCTTCTGGAGCTCACCCCCTCCCCAACCCCTCGCCTTTTCGTTGCGTCAGTTGAATTTTGGACCCGGGCCAGTCTCCCTCCGCCTTCCCCCCTTCCTTTCCTCCGTCCCATCCCCAATCTCAGAAAATGCAGAAAAATTCCCTTCGCAAGAGGGGGCGCGATCTCGCCCGGCCAAAGCAGCAACCGTAGGACCCTTGGCGCCCGCTGCCTCGTTCTGCGCCCAGCCAGGCGTCCCAAAGCGAGACAAGGGGAGCCCCTTGGCGCCACTCCCGGGAGCTGCGCGTCTCCTCCGCCCTTCTGGACAAAGGACGGGTCTTCGTCTCTCGGAAAGAACCCGGTCTCCAGCGTCCGTCTCCTTCCTCGCCTTGCGCAACCGGCGGATCTCCCTGCGCCCATGGCAGCGCGCAAGAGTTGGCCCAGCTGACTGCAGGCTTTGCAGCGTCTCTTGGTAAGTGTCCCGTTTCCTTCTTTGGGCTTGAGCGCAGAGAAGAGCAACAAAGAGGGTAAAAGATCTGGAGGCTAACCTGTAGGATGAACGGTTGTGGGAACTAGGTATGTCTAAGTCTAAGGAAGAGAATGATTGACAGGATTTCTTTTATTTATTTATTTATTTATTTTTTGTCAAGTACGTGTTAGTAATATACATAGATATAACATTGTTTATATACATAAGATGGGTACTGCTAAGAGGGAACATTAGGACAGGGACGGTAGGCACGCTGGTGCACTTATGCACGCCCCTTACTGACCTCTTAGGAATCGGGTGAGGTCAACAGTGGACAGTCTAAGGGTAAAGTTTTGGGGGTTTGGTGACGAAACCACAATGTCAGGTAGTGAGTTCCAGGCATTTACCACTCTGTTGCTAAAGTCGTATTTTCTACAGTCAAGTTTGGAGCGGTTCACTTTGAGTTTGTATCTCTTGTGTGCTCGTGTATTGTTGTGGTTGAAGCTGAAGTAGTAGGATGAATGAATACTTCAACCACAACAATACACGAGCACACAATAGATGCAAACTTAAGGTAAACCGATTGCAGGAAATAAGACTTTAGCAACAGAGTGGTCAATGCCTGGAATGCACTACCTGCCTCTGTGGTTTCTTCCTCAAACCCCCAAAACTTTACCCTTAGACCACCGTCTACTGTTGACCTCACCCCATTCCTAAGAGGTCTTTAAGGGGCATGCATAAGCGCACCATTGTGCCTACCATCCCTGTCCTAATGTCCCCATGTATTCGTATGCATTTCATGTATTCATAATCATGTTTATACCTATATCTGTTATCTAATACATGCTTGATGAAATAAAAAATTAAATTAAATTTAAAAAGGATGGCAATCTCCCAATATTTGAGAGGCTGTCACGGAGAAGAGGGAGGTTAACTTATTCTCCCAAAGCACCTGAAGGCAGGACAAGAAGCAACCGATGGAAACTAATCAAGGAGAGAAGCAATCTGGAACTAAGGAGAAGTTTCCTGACAGAACAATTAACCAGTGGAACGACTTGCCTCCAGAAGTTGTGGGTTCTCCATCCCTAGAGGTTTTTGAGATTGGATAACCATTTTTGTCTGAAATGGTATAGGATTTCCTGCCTGAGCAGTGGACTGAAGACCTCCTGATGCTGTTGTCCCAAAGGTGCTTTTTTTCAAGAGGCAATTTGGACTTTCTGGTTTTTTTCTTTGAAGACGTTTCACTTCTCATCCAAGAAGCTTCTTCAGTTCTTCAGCTCAGAGCTGAAGAAGCTTCTTGGATGAGAAGTGAAACGTCTTCAAAGAAAAAAACCAGAAAGTCCTGTTATGCTGTTATTTTGTTAATAGAAAAACAAAACAGAAAGGAGCCCTTTGGCCCCAGCTTCAGCAAGTTAATAGAGTTTTGCACGCCATCGTTGCTCTTCCAGAGAGTTCTTCCCTTCAACAGAGGGGTTGGGCTAGAAGACCTCCAAGGTCCCTTCCAAAGCTATTATTCTATGATCTTTAGGTTCCCCCTCTCAATGTCATGTTTTTGCAAGCCTTGTCCAGTTGCTACAATAGGGCTCAAAATTCTTTTCGTGGTGTGTGTGTGTGTGTGTGTGTGTGTGTGTGTGTGTGTGTGTGTGTGTGTATTCAATATCAATGATATAAAGATAGATGATAGAAAGATAGATAAAGATAGATGAGAGAGCGAGAGAGATAAATTATATAGATAGATGATGCAATGATAGAATGATAGATATAGATAGATGATAGATAATGGATAGAGATAGATAGATAGATAGGTAGATAGATCGATAGATGATTGATAGATGAGAGATGAGAGACAGAGATAGATGAGAGAGGGAGACAGAGAGAGAATCTAGATAGTGTGTGTATGTATATATATATATATATATATATATATATATATATATATATATATATATATATATATATATATATATATATATATATGTAGGATTTTTTGCTGATAAATGAAAATAAAGGGAGACTATTATAGATCTATTTCGAGCTTATTTTGCTCTCGTCAGATAGCCATACCCCTTACTGGGATTTGAACCCGGGCTGGCTATATATATATGTGTGTGTGTGTGTGTGTGTATGTGTGTGTGTATACAAACTTAAAAAGAACTATATACATACATACACATACATGCATGCATGCACGCACGCACACACAGACACATACACACCCTGGAAGGATCTCTCCTTAATCTCAGATCCGGGTTTGAGCTGCCGTAATAAATTAAGGAATTAAAGCAAGGCACTTGGGACGTGCTGGGAAAAAGTATTCTTGCTCTGTTTCAGGACTATCACAGAAGTAAACTTTCCCTCACCCTTCCCAGGTACTAAGGCTAAGCCCCATCTCCAATTAAATCCTGTTTAATTCTAAGAAGCATTTGTAATATTGCCAACGTGGAGTGATTTTTTTAAAAAAAAAGTTCCTTAGTGCAACACACATCAAATGTTTTATTAATACTTGCATTTATTTCACGTTTCAACGGTCAGGACATGGATGTTTTGTATATATAAATAATGCTCACTTGATGTGAGACATCAGCAGTGGAGGAATGGAACAGAACAGAACAGAACAGAACAGAATAGAATAGAATAACTTTTATTTGGTCAAGTATGATTAAATAAGGAATTTGTCTCCAGGGCAGAAGCTCTCAGTGTACATGCAAAGCAACAGGGTAATAATAATCATAATATGATGCCAATAAGAGGGGACAGTAAAGAAGATGGGAAGGTTAATAATAATACTAAAGCCATACAATCAGAGATGGTATTCAGCCCGTTCGGACCAGTTCAGGTGAACCGGTAGCGGAAATTTTGAGTAGTTCGGAGAACCAGCAAATACCACATCTCGCTAGCCCTGCTCCCACCCGCCTGGTCACCGGCTCGCCGCTCACCCCGCCTGCCTGGTTGCCCCACCCTGCCCCACCCCACCCTGCCCCGACCAGCCCTGCCCCACCCCACCCTATATATCTTGCCTTCACCACGTGGCCCAGCTAATCTCCACGCTTCACCTCCACACCTTGCCCGCTCTGCTCACCAAAGATAAGCATGCTGCCTGCTCGCCCTTCACCTTGGGCCGGGTCGGGGAACGCGCCATTCCCCTGCTCCGGCCTTACCCCAGGCCTCTGCCCACATGCCGCTGCCTGTTGTGACCCAGCACCGCAACCCCCCAGAAACACACACACACAGTCGTTGGGAGGCAAACAAAAAAGGTTCCTTTTACTAATAAAGTTTCTTAGTAAAACTCAGAGGGTTTAGAAGTCCAAAACAACACAAACGGAAAGTCTTCAGGAATAAGGTTCTTTGGGTTACGTGAGGGTTAAATAGCACACAGACAAAAGTTCAAAGCAAGACTCATTAATTCTTATCTGAACAACTTGGCTGGCTTCCCGGAATAAAGCTGGCAGAAGCTGGTGATAAGATTCCCAAACAGACGTAGAAACGAAACTCTGGATTTGCTGCGGTCAGTGAATTGTTGTTCTCAGCAATGAGCACTAATTACCATGGCCTAATATAGCCACTGAAGGGCGTGGCCCAATTAGCCCTCACTGCTTCCTCCTATTGGACCGACGCTTACTCAGCCAGTCCTGTCTTCTGGCTGCTCTGCGTGCTCTGGCATTCAGCATGAGTTCTTCATCTCCTGATGAAGAACTCTGCTGCGCAGGTGCAGAAGGTCCTGGGAGATCGTCCTGCTCTGGCACCGAGTCCTCATCACCAGCCGTCTCTGGTGCCAGGCACATAGGCTGGTACTGCTGCACCATGAGCGGCTCCGCGTCCTCCGGATCCTCCAGACTCGGCGCCGGACGCGGCCAAGGCACAACACTATCCCTCACCGCAGGGCCCTTCCCCCGGGTCTGTCGGTCCGGATGCGGCCGGGACGGGAATTGAGCGTGGAAGGCCCGGACCAGATCCGGAGCATGCACGGCGGTCGCATCCTCCCATGTGAAGTCTTCAGGGCCGTACCCCTTCCACTCAATGAGGTACTGGAACCGGCCCTTCAGCCAGCGGGAATCCCGAATACTGGCAACTTCGTATTCGGGTGGGTCAGCGGGAGTGCGGATCACAGGCTGAGGCGGAGCGGGAGGGCGGAGCGGACAGGCAGGACGTTCGGGAACAAGGAGGGACCGATGGAAGACGGGGTGGATCCTGAGAGAGCGGGGCAACGTCAACCGGTAGGCCACGGGGTTAATGACCGCTTCCACCGGGAACGGACCCAAGAAGCGGTGGTCAAGCTTGCGAGCCGGTCGGTCGGAGGGGAGATGCTTCGTGGACAGCCAGACACGATCCCCGACCGCCAGAGGTGGAGTTGCTCGCCGGGAGCGGTCCGCGACCCTCTTGTAATCTTCCTTGGCTTTATTCAACGAGCGTTTGACCAGTTGGTGAACGGCCTGGAGCTCGGACAGGAATTCCTCTGCCACAGGAACAGGAGAGTCTAGGAGCGTGAGCGGGAAGAAACGGGGGTGGTAACCAAAGTTGGCGAGGAACGGAGAGGCGTGCGTGGAGGTGTGCTGAGAGTTGTTAAAAGCAAACTCGGCCACGGCAAGGTATTCCGCCCAGTTGTCCTGCTGCTGGTTGACAAAACAGCGCAGGTACTGTTCAAGGATGCCGATGACTTTTTCAGTGCCCCCGTCAGTCTCCGGATGATGCGCTGACGAGAGGCAGACTTGGACCTCCAGGGCCGCCATCAGACCCTTCCAGAACTGGGCCGTGAACTGGGCTCCCCGATCCGACACGACCCGATCCGGCAGACCATGCAGGCGGAAAACATGCTGGATAAACATGCGGGCCGTGGCACGAGCTGTCGGCAACCCGCGACAGGGGATGAAATGTGCCATTTTGGTCAGCATATCGACCACTACGAACACGGTCGTGAAGCCGGCGGACGGGGGCAAGTCCGTGAGGAAGTCCATAGAGACGGCCCCCCAGGGTCTCTCAGGCGTCGGCAAGGGCTGCAGCAGGCCCGGCGGCGCTCCAGGGGCGTACTTGGCCTGGCGACAGCGAACACAAGACGTCACATAGGCCTGGACGTCATCACGGAGTCGGGGCCACCAAAAAGTCCGAGCCACCAGGTTCAGAGTCTTGAAAAGGCCGAAGTGGCCAGCCGCAGGGCTGTCGTGGCACTGCTGCAGGATCAGGCCACGGAGCGGACCGGCAGGAACGTAGAGCAGGTCCCGGAAACGGAGGAGGTCATCCGAAAACGTCCAAGGGGACTCAGGCCCTATCTCCTGCCTCCGTTGTGCCGCGTAGGCGTCGTGTCGCTGCGCCTCCCGGATCTGTCCTCGGAGGTCCACGGGATCCTGGGTAGCTGCAAAGGACTCGACGGGCAGGACCGTCCGGGGTGGCAGCGGTTCCTGGGCTTGGGCGTATTCCGGCTTGCGGGACAGCGCGTCCGCCTGCTGATTCCGGCTACTCGGGATGTACGTAATGCGAAAATTGAAGCGGGAGAAAAAGAACGACCAGCGTATCTGGCGCTGGTTGAGCTTCCTGGCCGTCTGCAAGAACTCCAGGTTCTTATGGTCTGTGCGCACCTCCACTTGATGACGAGCCCCCTCGAGGTGGTGCCGCCAGGTCTCGAAAGCCGCCTTGATGGCCAGCAACTCCTTCTCCCAGATCGTATAATTGCGCTCCGACGAGGTTAATTTCCGGGAATAATAAGCGCAAGGGAAGAGATGGCCGCCATCTTCCCGGGTCTGGAGCAAGACGGCGCCCACGGCAATGTCGGACGCGTCCGCCTCCACAACAAAAGGGCGGTGAGGGTCTGGGTGCTTGAGGATCGGCTCCTGCATGAAGGCATCCGTGAGGATCTTGAACGCCTCCTGTTCGGAATCGCCCCACCGGAAAGGGACTTGTTTCTGCAGGAGTCGAGTGAGAGGCGCGGTCAGAGTGGCGAACCCCGGGATGAAGGTCCTATAATAATTTGCGAACCCCAGGAGTCGCTGAACGTCCTTCACCCGGCGCGGGGGTTGCCAGGTTTTCAGGGCCTCGACCTTGCCCCGGTCCATGGCGATGCCTTCTGGCGAAATCCGATGGCCCAGGAAATCCACAGTCGTCTGAAAAAACTGGCATTTCTCTAATTTCGCGTATAGCTGGTGGTCTCTCAACCGCTGCAGGACTTGACGGATATGTTGGATGTGGCTGCTCCGGGACGTAGAATAAATCATAATATCGTCCAGGTACACGACAACGAACTGGTCCAGCAAATCTCTAAAGATGTCGTTCATGAAATGCTGGAACACAGCCGGAGCGTTGGTCAAGCCGAACGGCATGACCGTATACTCAAAATGACCGTAGCGGGTTCCGAACGCCGTCTTCCACTCGTCCCCCTCACGAACACGCACCAAATTGTAAGCCCCACGTAAGTCCAATTTGGTGAAGATGGTCGCCGAGCGGAGGCGTTCCATCAACTCCGGGATGAGGGGCAACGGGTACCGGTTACGCACTGTGATGGCATTCAACTTGCGATAATCGCAGCACAGGCGCAAGTCCCCGGTTTTCTTCTTGACGAAGAGGACGGGGGCAGACAAGGGCGATGAGGAGGGTCGGATGAAACCCCTGGCCAGGTTTTTATCGATAAAGTCCCGCAGTGCGGCCAGTTCGGGTTCTGACATGGAATAGAGGCGGCCCACAGGGAGCGGAGCGTTGGGAATCAGATCCACAGGGCAATCGTAGGGCCGGTGCGGGGGCAACTGGTCCGCCTCCTTTTCGCTAAACACATCAGCGAAGTCTGCAAACTCAGCTGGGAGTGAAATGTCCGGAGGGTCAGGTACCGCGCCCGCACAAACCTGGCGCGTATGGTCCACACACTGGAGACTCGGGAAGGCAATGAAGTTCTGGGACCATACAACCTGAGGGTCGTGGGTGCGCAGCCACGCCAGTCCGAGAACCAAAGGGAAATGGAGTCCCGACGTCACGTAAAACTGGATGGCCTCCTCGTGCCGTCCAATGCAAAGGCGCACCGGCTGCGTGATGGCCTTAATCGGACCGGACAGCAACACCCGGCCATCGATTGTTTCCACCCTCATCGGCGGGTCCACGGGGCACAGGGGAACGGCAAGATGCTGGGCGAACGCCTCGTCAATGAAATTGGTGGTTGCCCCGGAGTCCACCAAAGCGTGTGCGGAGACGCCGCGGTCCCGGTGGTCAATAAAGACCTTGGTGTCCAAGAGCAGATGCCGCGGAGGACCGGGATCCACGTCAGCTGAGCCGGAGTCCTTCGGTGTGCATGCCCGACCCAGCGTCTCCGCTAGGCCGGGCGCTGGCCGTTTCCCGACGGCGATGGCTGGGACGGTGGAGCAGGACCAGAAGCGGTGGGCCCCCGACCCTTCCTAGGGCACGAGCGAGCGAAATGGCCCGGGTCGCCGCAATACAAACACAACCCCCCTGCCCTGCGTCTGTCCTTTTCCGCGCCGGTCAAGCGGGGCCGAACAGCGCCAAGGTCCATAGGCTCGTCACGGGGAGCCGGGGCCGACGGAAGTCCACGGGGAACAGGAGGTGCCTGAGCAGCGCGACGTGGAGCCAGAACAGCGGGGACGTCAGGTGGCGCGAGAGGCGCCGGAGCAGCACGGCGTGCGTTCCTCGCTTGCAACCGGGCATCAATTTTCAAGCAGAGCCGCACCAGTTCTTGGGTGGTTGCAGGAATGTCCACGTGTGCCAGCTCATCCTGGATGCTGTCTGCCAAGCCCTCCTGGAAGGCATCCAACAACGCTGCCTCATTCCAGGCCGAGTCTTGGCTGAGGAGACGGAACTCACTGATGTATTCCCTGAGTGGTCTCCGGCCTTGCCTCAGCTGCCTTAATTGCCTGCACGCTGTCTGGGCCTTAATTGGATCCGCGAACATCTCCTCCAAATGAGTGCAGAAACGCCCAAAGTCCTGGAGGAGGGGACTGTTCTGGACCAGTAGAGGGGTGGCCCAACGTGCTGCATTTCCAGACAGCAGGCTAATTACAAACCCCACCTTGTCCCGGTCGTGGGGGAAATCCTCTGGCCTCAGAGACATGAACAACTGGCACTGGCCCAGGAACGCCGGGAACATAGCCTCGTCACCATGGAACTTATCCGGCATGGCTATCGGGCAGCGTGTCCGTTGGGCTGGGGCCAACGCAGGAGCAGCTGCCAACTGATTTTGCTGCCTTGTTAACTGAGCGTTCATGATTGCCAGCTGCTGCCGAAGTTGAGCATTCTCGTTCTGAAGCTGCTCCATGATGCAATCTGGGCTTGTGTGTGGTCAGTTTGGGCTGAGAACAAACTGTTGTGACCCAGCACCGCAACCCCCCAGAAACACACACACACAGTCGTTGGGAGGCAAACAAAAAAGGTTCCTTTTACTAATAAAGTTTCTTAGTAAAACTCAGAGGGTTTAGAAGTCCAAAACAACACAAACGGAAAGTCTTCAGGAATAAGGTTCTTTGGGTTACGTGAGGGTTAAATAGCACACAGACAAAAGTTCAAAGCAAGACTCATTAATTCTTATCTGAACAACTTGGCTGGCTTCCCGGAATAAAGCTGGCAGAAGCTGGTGATAAGATTCCCAAACAGACGTAGAAACGAAACTCTGGATTTGCTGCGGTCAGTGAATTGTTGTTCTCAGCAATGAGCACTAATTACCATGGCCTAATATAGCCACTGAAGGGCGTGGCCCAATTAGCCCTCACTGCTTCCTCCTATTGGACCGACGCTTACTCAGCCAGTCCTGTCTTCTGGCTGCTCTGCGTGCTCTGGCATTCAGCATGAGTTCTTCATCTCCTGATGAAGAACTCTGCTGCGCAGGTGCAGAAGGTCCTGGGAGATCGTCCTGCTCTGGCACCGAGTCCTCATCACCAGCCGTCTCTGGTGCCAGGCACATAGGCTGGTACTGCTGCACCATGAGCGGCTCCGCGTCCTCCGGATCCTCCAGACTCGGCGCCGGACGCGGCCAAGGCACAACACTGCCCCCTCTGGCTTCAAAATACAGCTCCCTGGGCCAAAGCAATTTATTTGGCCTGTGACCTGCCACGCTAGGCCGAAGGGCCGTGGGGGGGGGGGCAGGAGGGCCAGAGCAGTTTGGGAATGTACCGGATGGTTCTTCTTACCTGTAAGAAGTCCCATCCAGAAAGCTTCTTCTGTCCCTTGCCGAGCCTCGGTCGCTCACAGAGATGCTCCATGTGCTCTCCGGGTCGGCAGCTGCTGCTCTTGCTGGGAGAGCGTCTTGTGCAATTTAGCAGCTATGAGCCGCCGCTTTCCTCTAAGTCCCATCCGGAAAGCGCTGCAGCACAGAGAAGCAGCAGCCATGTTGAATGCTGTTTCTCTCAGCCACAGCGCTTTCCGGATGCGACTTAGAAGAAAGTGGCGGCTCACAGCTGCTAAATTGCACAAGACGCTCTCCCAGCAGGGGGAAGAGACGCAGCCGCTGCCCCGGAGAGCCCCGAAAGGCTGCTCGGTCGAGCCTCACCACGTGGCAGAAGCATTTTCGGCGAACCGGTGGTGGAATTATTTGAATCCCACCACTGCATACAACATGGGTGAATATACTTAGACATACTGTGAGGATTAGATGTTCAGCAGAATGATGGCATGAGCGGGGAGGAAACTATACCTGGGTCTAGGTGTCTTGGGATACAATGCCCTATAGCAGCATCCTGATGGGAGGACCTGAAACAGTTTGTCTAAATGAGGACTGTCAAACTCGCAGTCTGCAGGCCAGATGCATCACGCAATGGCCACACCCACCCCCCTTTTAGTGAAGGGGGGAAAGGTTGTGATACGTCACGTGTCGACAACTGTTTAAACATGTTTAAATATGTTTAAACTGTGGAAGGAAGGAAGGAAGGAAGGAAGGAAGGAAGGAAGGAAGGAAGGAAGGAAGGAAGGAAGGAAGGAAGGAAGGAAGGAAGGAAGGAAGGAAAAAGGGAGGGAGAGATGAATTTTGGAGGTATTCAATAAAGCTTAATTCAACTCAAGGGACTTTGGATGAGGGATATATGCAATAGCATCACATTGGCTGCCTTAAGCTATTCCATTTCCTCTGCTGCCTCTTCCCATATCAGCTGGGTTCATGGGAGGACTACTCAAAAAAAAAAAGTCAAAATGGCAGCCACAACCACATGGTCAAAGCCCACCCCCTTTTACATGTAGATGGCCCTGCCCAACTCCTATGGTGACTCCTCCTAGCCCCTTCTCTTCCTCTCTCCCCCTGACCCGTTCCTTTCTCCCACATTGCCAAGGGTTTTTTTGCTCTTCTTCTCCAAGTAGCCTTCTGTGCTGTCGCTTGCTTTCTCCCACCACGGGTTGTGAAAAGCCTTCAAAAGCACCATAAATACTTGCCTGACCCTGTAGTTTCTCCAGACATATTCAAGAAAAAGGAGGAGGAAGAAATGGGAAGCACCCAGAGATGTACCTGTCATAAAAGTAGCCCGTGTTGAACTATAAACCATAGTTAAACATCAGCTCAGGAAATATTTTATGACAATTTGTATTATGTCATAAAGTGTTTTATGATCATACAGAATACAGAATAGGGACCTTGTAAGTCATCTAGTCTAATCCCCTACTCAAGCAGGAGACCCTATACCCGTGATGGCGAACCTATGGCACGGGTGCCACAAGTGGCACGCGGAGCCATATCGGTGGGCACGCGAGCTCAGGTCCGGCGTGCATGTGTGCACCAGCCGGCTGATTTTCGGGCCTTCTGGGCCCACTGGGAGTCGGGAAAGAGGCTGTTTCTAGCCTCCAGAGGGGATGGGGAAGGCCGTTTTCGCCCTCCCCAGGCTCCTAGAAAGGCTCTAGAGCCTGGGGAGAGCGAAAAATGGGCGTGCCATTGCATGCTGGGAGCAGGGGGGTCATGCGTGCATGTGCGGGTGTGCATGGAATTATGAGTGTGGGCACGCACACACGTGATCCCCCGCATTCCCCCCCTTTTGGCACGCGAACCAAAAAAGGTTCGCCATCACTGCCCTATACCATTTCTGACAGATGGCAGTCTACTCTCTTCTTGAAAGCCTCCAGTGATAAAGCGCCCACAACTTCCGAAGGCAACTTCTGTTCCATTGGATGATTGTTCTCACTGACAGAAAATCTCTCCTTATTTCCAGGTTGAATCTCTCCTTGATCAGTTTCCATTCATTATTCCTTGTCTGGCCTTTGGAAAATAGCTTGACCCCTTCCTCTCTGTGGCAGCCCCGCAAATATTGTAAGACTGCTATCATGTCTCCCCTGGTCCTTCTCTTCACTAGATTAGCCGTGTCCAGTTCCTGCAACCATTCATCATATGTTTTAGTCTCCAGTCCCCTAATCATCCTGGTTGCTCTTCTCTGCACTCTTTCTAGAATCTCAATATCGTTTTTATAGTGTGGTGACCAAAATTGGATGCAGTATTCTAGGTGTGGTCCAGTGGTGGGTTCCTACCGGTGCGGTCCACTCTATAGCACCGGTAGCGGCCCGCTGGTGATGTCACAGTACCGGTGCGGTCGGTTGCCGGTGCCTGGGCACTGCCATTTAATTTTTTTTTAATATTTTTTTTTAAAAAAATTCTTCTGAGCATGCCCAGAAGCCGAGCTTCCGGCACTGTGCATACGCTGCCTTCCTACCCCACAGTGAGTCCAAGCAGGGGAGGATGGCTGGGGGAGCGTGTGAGACACTGAAAGAACGGGCGGCAGGAGCTATCTCCATTCCCCTCCCTTCAGCAGTCCGAGAAGCCACGAACGTGCGGTGATGATCCCAGGCATTTTTGCATGTTCGAGGCTTCTCGAGTTGCTGAGGGGAGGGGGAATGGGCGGCAGGACCTATCTCAGTTCCCCTCCCTTCAGCAGTCCGAGAATCCATGCCCACCCGGTCACATGGCCAGCAAGCCACGCCCACCTGGTCACATGGCTGGCAAGCCACACCCACAAAATAAGCCACGCCCACAGAGTGGTAGTAAAAAAATTAGGAACCCTCCCCTGGTGTGGTCTTACTAAAGCTTTATAGAGTGGTATTAGTACCTCACGTGATCTTGATTCAATCCCTCTGTTAACGCAATTTAGGATTGCATTGGCTTTTTTGGCTGCAGCAGCACACTGCTGGCTCATATTTAATACCATGTTTATGTCATAAACTGTTTTATAACGTTTGACAAATTTCAATTCCACATGAGTCATGAATTGAAATCTTGGATGCATTCTATAAGTTAGTATGTTTGAATTATCTTAGTTCAAAATTTTTGACTTTATAATGCACCGTTTCACCCAGTTAAAGGTTTCAAGAACAAGAGTTTTAGTAGTATATATATTTTATGATGTCAATAAAATTCATTTTAAATGATAACCCATGAATAAAATTTACAGCACAGAATAAAAATGTCTGCCAAGAAAGATGAGTCAATTAAAAACTAAGGAAAATCCTCTATATTTAAGAAAATAGTACAGTAAAATAACAGTACTGGAAATATTTGTATAGATCAGTGTTTCACAACCTTGGGAACTTTAAGATGTTTGGACTTTGACTCCCAGAATTCCCCAGCCAGCATAGCATAGCATAGGTGGCTAGAGAATTCTGGGAGTTGAAGTCCACATATCTTAAAGTTGCTAAGGTTGAGAAATACTGGCATAGAGGTTATAATCAGTGGTGGGCTGCAACCGGTTTAACAACCGGTTCGGTGACCGCGTGCTTCATGCGCGCAAGTGCGCTTTGCGCACGCCTAACACACGTGCACGCAGCGTTCAAAATACAGCAATTTGAAGCTCAGCTGCTTACCTTCTAAGGCAGCCCTGGTTAGTAGAACAGCTGAGGCACAAAAATCAGCTGTGCCGCGCGAATCAGCTGAGCCAGAAAGAAGGAAATATAGGACAGGATAGGGCAGGGGCCAGCTGATTGTTGGAACTACCAGTTTGCCCGAACCGGTTCGAACCGGCAGCAGCCCACCACTGGTTATAATTATTCTCAAGCAGGAATTAACTACGATCTCTTTGGAATCTACTTCTTAGCTTTGTAATCTTAGCTTGCAGCAGAAAAAAGGGAAGAAAAAGATGAAGATGTATTTTTTTCCCCTCGTTGCAGGATTTGAGAAAAGTAAAAGGAGTCTTTTGTATGCCAGTTGCTGGGCAATGGTGGCAGGAAGATGTTGGCCAGGAAAAGCATTATCCCAGAAGAATATGTTCTTGCCCGCATTGCAGCTGAGAATTTGGGCAAGCCCCGCATTCGAGACCGCCAACGCAAAGCCCGCTTCATTGCCAAAAACGGCGCTTGCAACCTGGCCCACAAGAACATCCGTGAGCAGGGACGGTTCCTGCAAGACATCTTCACCACCTTGGTGGACCTGAAATGGCGCCACACTTTGGTGATCTTCACTATGTCCTTCCTCTGCAGCTGGTTGTTCTTCGCCATGATGTGGTGGCTGGTGGCTTTCGCCCATGGAGACATGGACAAGCCTTGCAGCACTGAAGACTTCGGCAAATGGAAACCATGCATCACCTGCGTCAGGTAAGGAGTCACGTCTTGAAGATGAGATGTTGGATGCTATGACTACAGACTGTCAACTCTGAAGTGAACCTGACTGAGAGGGGGAAGGGAGGGGGGGAAGTAGATAGACTGGCTAACAGTCAAAACAAAAAGTTTTCTTGTGGGAACCAAGGTCATCTCAACAGGTGCCAGTTTGAAGGAGGAGAGGAGTGACCAAGCAGCCAGCCAGCCATGTTCATTGGACAATGTAACTGGTGACCCCTGGGGAGGGGGGAAAATTTGCTCTTTTAATTAGGGGGAAACCGCAGTAATTTTTAGAGTTGGTTTTCACCGGCTGTGCCGATATGATGTATCCAATAAACATGTTCTTTGAGGAATCTACCTGCCTCAGAGTTCTGCTTTTGGTGAACACATTATTCGGAACGCTGACACAGACATGCAAACAAATCCATGGCTTCATAAATACAAGTAGTCCTCAACGTACAGCCACAATTGAGGCCAACATTTCTGTTCCTAAGCAAGGGAGGTTCCTAAGTGAACTTTTGCCCCATTTTACAAGTTTTCTTTCCACAGTTGTTAAGTGAATCACTGCAGATGTTAAATTAGGAACCCAGTTGTTAAGTGAATCTGGCTACCCCGTTGACTTTGCTTGTCAGAAGGTCGCAAAAGGGGATCACATGATCCTGGGACATTGCAACTGTCATAAATACGAAGCCAAGCATCTAAATTTTGATCATGTGATGCTGCATTGGTTGTAAGTGTGAAAAACAGTCATAAGTCAATTTTTCAGTAACTTCAAACTAATGGTTGGAGGTCAAGAATATAGAATAAACCTATAGTTTATGCACATAATACGTTAAGGCCATGACCCATAAATTACTAGCCCAATCTTGGTTTGATCTGATGTGTTGTGTGAACCCATGTATACAATGCTGGATTTTTCAGTTAATTTGACCAACCTTATATGCAGGCTTTCAAAATGGAAAATAACCGATTTATGAAGTTTCTGTATTTCATGACTGTATTCCACTTTTTCCGCCTTTCCAACAGGTCCTTCGTCTCTGCTTTCCTCTTCTCCATTGAGGTCCAGGTGACCATTGGTTTCGGTGGGAGGATGATGACCGAGGAATGTCCCATAGCCATCAGTGTTTTGATCCTCCAAAACATTGTGGGCTTGATCATCAATGCCGTCATGTTGGGTTGCATCTTCATGAAAACCGCCCAGGCCCACCGGAGAGCAGAAACTTTGATCTTCAGCCGGAACGCGGTCATCGCCGTCCGTAATGGCCACCTGTGTTTCATGTTCCGCGTAGGGGACCTGAGGAAAAGCATGATCATTAGTGCCTCAGTGCGAATCCAGGTTGTCCGGAAGACCACCACTCCAGAAGGAGAAGTCATCCCAATCCACCAGCTCGACGTCCCAGTAGACAATCCCCTTGAAAACAACAATATTTTCTTGGTGGCTCCGTTGATCATTTGTCATGTCATTGATAAGCGGAGTCCTCTTTATGACATCTCCGCCAATGACCTGGCCAGCCAAGACCTAGAAATCATTGTCATACTTGAAGGTGTGGTGGAAACCACTGGAATCACCACCCAAGCCAGAACGTCCTACATATCGGAAGAGATCCTCTGGGGTCATCGCTTTGTGCCCATCGTCACGGAAGAAGAAGGGACTTATGCTGTCGACTACTCCAAATTTGGCAACACCAGCAAAGTCGCGGCACCCCGCTGCAGTGCCAAGGAGTTGGATGAGAAGCCTTCCATCCTCATCCAGACCCTCCAGAAAAGTGAGCTGTCCCACCAAAACTCTTTGAGGAAACGCAACTCCATGCGAAGGAATAACTCCATTCGGAGGAATAATTCGATCAGGAGGAATAACTCTTCCTTCATTGTGCCTAAAGTCCAGTTCATCACACCTGAAGGCAACCAGAACACCATGGAAACATGACAGAGCCAAGCAGTCATATGCAGCGGTCCTGCAAAAACAGGGCTTTCCCTTTGTTATAATAGTAGTATTAATTTGATATACCGTATTTTTCGAAGTATAAGAGGCACCTAGATTTTAGAGGAGGAAAACAAGGAAAAAAGTATCCTGAACCAAATGGTGCAGTAATATATTATTTAATAAAATACCAGTGTAGCAGAATACTTTTTACAACCATGTACACTTTTTACAACCATGAACACTTTTTACAAACTTCAAACTTGACAGCTTTAAGACTTGTGGACTTCAACTCCCAGAATTCCTCCTCCAGTCATGCTAGCTCAGGAATGGGAGTTGAAATCCACAAGTCTTAAACTTGCCAAGTTTAAAGACCCTTGCACCCCTAACCCCTAACCCAGGGGTCTTCAAACTTGACAGCTTTAAGACTAGTGGACTTCAACTCCCAGAATTCCTCCTCCAGTCATGCTAGATGGGGTAATTAGAAGGCAAAAACACCCTCGTTTTTGCGAAAAATAGCCCGTTTTTTGCTTGGTTTTTTTTTGCAAAAACAAGGCATGCAGAGGGTTTGGGAAGCCTGCAGAGAACTCCTAAAGGGTGGGGGAAGGCAAAAATGCCCCCATTTTTGCAAAAAACAGCCCATTTTTCACTTGTTTTTTTGCAAAAACGGCAGGCAGAGGGTTTGGGAAGTCTGCAGAGCACTCCTAAAGGGTGGGGGAAGGCAAAAATGCCCCAATTTTTGCAAAAAAAATGGCCCATTTTTCACAAAAATGCGATGCGGGGGGCGGGGCTTTGGGAGGCCAAAAAATGGCTGTATTCAGTGTATAAGACGCACCAACATTTCCACCCTCTTTTTGGGGGCAAAAAGGTGTGTCTTATACTCCGAAAAATACGGTAAACATTTAATAGATATTAAGGGTTATTTATTATATGCAGACACCAGATCTAACCAGTGATAGGTTGTAGTTGAGTCCATTATCAATATGTGGTCCAATATTTGCATGATTTGAGGTTGAGATGTTACAGCTAGTCTTCAACTTACAACCACAACTGAGGCAAAAATTTCTGTTTTTAAGCAAGACTGTTATTAAATGCATTTTTGCCCCATTTTACGATCTTTCTTGCCACAGTTGGTAAGTGAATCACTGTAGTTGCTAAGTGAATGATGCGGTCATTAAGCGAATCTGTTTTTCCCCATTGACTTTGCTTGTTCGGAAGCCAACTAGGAATGTTAGACGTGGTGAACCCCGGGACAGTGCAACTATCATAAATACATCTTGGTTGCCAAGCACCTGAATTTCGATCATGTGATTGAAGGGATGCTGTGATGGTCGTAAGTGTGAAAAATGGTCATAAGCCACTTTTTTTCAGTGCCATTGCAACTTTGAACGGTCACTGAACAAATGTGTCAAGCTCGAAGCATGCTTATGCTGTTACAACCATTATTGCTTCTCGACTTGCCAAATGACTAGGGGGGAGGGAAGGGTGAGATGGAATACCGGTTCCAGACTTCAAGAACGAGAGCTGTGAGAGCCAAGGACACATCTGCAGGCTTTAGCCAAGATCAGACACTCTTTCTCATAACAATACAATGACACTCAATTGGATAACCTGACTTACACCAACAGGGGGCAGGGAGAATTCTATATTGTAACTATGTGGGTTTGCGCGGGAATTAGGTAGAGCTGGTTTTGTCTTCAATAGTACCAAAATGATGCACTCAATAAAATTTTGCATTAAGACATTGGCAGGTCTCGAGTGTGCTTGCTTTAGTTGGGTTCGTCAGTTGGGACGTTGATGGAATGCTTGCAAGTTGAGGACTATCTGTAATTTGTTGGCTACCCATAGTTTTGGAAAAAGTATAGACATCAAATTACCTCTTTTGTTTACATGAAGGTTGGGCCGATTGTCATTTGAATCTATTTTTCATGCTCTCTTTATCTACTATTTAACTCAAAGCTGTTTTACTGTATCTCCTTGGGAATGTTTGTTATGGGAAATGTGTGCATGTATCTCTCCCTCTACATGTATCTAAGTCTCTATCTCTATCTAGATATAATGCTTGAACTGTATTTCTAGTAGTCCAGGAAACCTAATAATCCCAGCGCTCAATGTAAGGTTACAGATAATCCTCAACTTATGACCAAATTGGAACCAGAATTTCTGTCGCTAAGCAAGGTGATTGTTAAGAGAGTTGCGGCTGATTTTATGACGTTTTTCGCCATGGTTGTTAAGCGAATCACTGCAGTTGTTCAGTGAATCATGCGGTCGTTAAACGAATCCAGCTTCCCCCATTATCTTTGTTGGAAGCCTGCTGAGATGATCACAAATAGTGATCACATGGCCACAGGATGCAAAACCTAAATACATTCCAGTTACCAAGCACTCAAATTTCGATCATGTCACTGTGGGGATGCTGTGACCGTCATAAGTGCGAGGACCAGTCAGAGATCACTTTTTCAAATGGTCACTAAATGAATGATTGTAAGTCAAGGATTACCTGTGTGTGCACAGACTGTTTCCTTCCAGACTTAGACTATGTCTCACTTATCAGTGATAACCCTACTTTTTCGCACTGCCTTCCATCAATTTATTAACAAATGCTTGAATACAATTCTAGTCACTTCAGAATAATTTTACTAAACCCCATTAGTGTTCAGAAGCTAAATGGAAGAGATAATATTTGCTTTACTGTATAGTAAGTGGTGGCCAACTAGTATTCAATCTCCACATCTGTTTATTTATCAGCAAATAGTGCACCTTCAAGAACCTTGTTAAGAATCTTGACATATCTTAAATGTAGGAAGTATTAGATGTCCAGCTTCACAAAAAAGATTTCTTCAATAAAGTTTTTCCACTTTCTAACTTTGCTCTGATGTACTTACGTTTGAGGTGAAGAGCATAAAACTGGGATCTGGGACTATAATTATGCAAAGATGTAGATCACTAATCTAATCAATTACAGTAACTAATTAAGGAGAGAAGCAACTTAGAACTGAGGAGAAATTTCCTGACAGTTAGAACAATTAATCAGTAAAACAACTTGCCTCCAGAAGTTGTGAATGCTCTAACACTGGAAGTTTTTAAGAAGATGTTGGATAACCATTTGTCTGAAGTGGTGTAGGGTTTCCTGCCTAAGCAGGGGGTTGGACTAGAAGACCTCTAGGGTCCCTTCCAACTCTGTTATTCTATTCTAGATCCTTGACATTTTCCATCTTGGAGTCCGTGGGATGCTGTCTTCAAAATCATTTGTGTTGCTAAAACATCGGCCTTACATCAATCCCACAACTATTAGCACTCTGTCTGTGGTCTGTTAAAATTCCCCCAAAGGGAAATGAGCAGGTAATGAGATCATGCAGCCAATCAGTAGTCCCTTTATTTCTCTTACCAACCATCAATTCTTCAACCTTTTGAGGAAGTCTCCAGAATTGCATGCTTTAATCATCGGTCTGCCCTTCTTCAAAAAGCAAGGAAGCAAAAAAAATGTTTCTACATTCCGGAATGCGTATTTCATGAATACGATATTTTCATTTGTACTTCTAGTCATTGATCCTCTGATTTGTAAACTATTCCCCAAGAGAGCAAAATGCACTTTATCTAAGAAACTGTTAAAAAAAAATGCAGTGAACTCTCATGCCTTCTGTTCAGCATAATAGGGTTTCAGCAAACCTAACTGAGTTAGTTAATCCAGTAGAAAGGTTAGTTATTCCAGTACATATTTATTAATATGGCACATTTGATTAATAGGTACTGGAATAACTATGAACTGGAATAACTAATATATGTAACTAATGGACTGGAATAACTATTGAATGTGCCATATGAGAAGGGGGGGGGTGGAAGATAGATAGATAGATAGATAGATAGATAGATAGATAGATAGATAGATAGATAGATAGATAGATAGATAGATAGATAGATAGATAGATAGATAGATAGATAGATAGAGATAGATGAATTCTAGATCTGTCTATCTATCATCTATCTATCTATCGTCTATTTATCTATCTTCTATCTATCTATCTATCCATCCATCCGTCCATCATCTATCTATCATCTATCTACCTATCTATCATCATCTATCCCGATATAGATGATAGAAAGATAGATAGATGATAGATAGAAGATAGATAGATAGATAGATAGATAGATAGATAGATAGATAGATAGATAGATAAATTCTAGATCTGTCTATCTATCATCTATCTGTCTGTCTGTCTGTCTGTCTGTCTGTCTGTCTGTCTGTCTGTCTGTCTGTCTGTCTGTCTATCTATCTATCTGATGGATGGATGGATGGATGGAGATAGATAAATAATCTATCTATCTCTATCCATCCATCCATCCATCCATCATCTATCTATCATCTATCTACCCATCTATCATCTATCCTGATATAGATAGATAGATAGATAGATAGATAGATAGATAGATAGATAGATAGATAGATAGATAGATAGATGATAGATAGATAGATGATAGATAGATAGATAGATAGATAGATAGATAGATAGATAGATAGATGATAGATAGATAGATGATAGATAGATGATAGATAGATAGATAGATAGATAGATAGATAGATAGATAGATAGATAGATAGATAGATAGCTCATTTCAATACATTCAAAGTATTGTTTTAATTAAGCAGTTTAAGAGGCATCCATTGATGAACTACTCATACAATATCCCAAAGCATAATTTTTGAGCCCCTCTCCCTTTGTATGGCATGGCTGCTATAAAATAGTATTGGGGAAGTTGATAATGTAGAGTTCCCAGACTTGTAAAGATACAGGAAACCATTATGTAAATAACCAACTGCAATATGAACCAATAGACATTTGGGGTGGGGTGTACGGGAAGACAGTTGATCCAATAAGAAAGCAAACACATAAAACATTACAAGAACAGATAAAGCAAGAAAAGGGTGGGGAAACCTTCATTTTCAAAAGATACGGAGGAAAATTGAACCTTTAAATTTTTATAGGGCATTATGAGGGCTTTGTGAAATGCAGAATATAAGCCTTTAAAAAAAAGGCTCCAAGTAATCAGATACAGCCTTAAATCATAACCATGACGGGCATCTTCTGTAAAATTCTTTTTTATTTCTTTTAAGTTACTGGTAGTTCTTGCTGGTTAGTTCTGTATACTCAGGCGTGGGAGCCTTTCTTAAGTTCTTCCATTAGCACACTGGAGCGACTGAGTGTTGACAGAAACATAATCCAGATAAGACTATTAAGAAAGAAAAAGGAGGCACAGATATGTCTGAAGCAGGGGCGGGTTCCTAATTTTTTTACTACCACTCTGTGGGCGTGGCTTATTTTGTTGGTGTGACTTGCCGGCCATGTGACCGGGTGGGCGTGGCTTCTCGGACTGCTGAAGGGAGAGGAACTGAGATAGGTCCTGCCACCCATTCCCCCTCCCCTCAGCAGCTCGAGAAGCCTCAAACGTGCAAAAATGCTTAGGATCATCACCGCACGTTCGTGGCTTCTCAGACTGCTGAAGGGAGGGGAATGGAGATAGCTCCTGCCACCCGTTCTTTCACCGTCTCACACGCTCCCTCAGCCATCCTCCCCTGCTTGGACTCACTGTGGGGTAGGAAGGCAGTGCATGAGCAGTGCCGGAAACTCGGCTTCTGGGCATGCGCAGAAGAAGAAAAATTTTTTTAAAAAATTAATTTTTTAAAAAATGGTGGCACCCAGGCACTGGCAACCGACCGCACCGGTACTGTGACGTCACCAGTAGGCCGCTACCAGTGCTATAGAGTGGACCGCACTGGTAGGAACCCACCACTGGTCTAAAGGAAATAATTGTGTGTGAACCCACAAAAATGGCGGGGAAGGAGGAGGAGGAAGAGAAGAAGGAAGGATAATAATGAAGGGGAAGGGGAAGAAAAAGAAAGATAATTAAAAAAAACTGGGTTTATATTATGTACTGGACCAGATTTAAATGAAGTTGTCCAGTGTACTGTGAACAACCTGGCACCGTCTTAGCATTTGTGTGTGAACCAAGCCAATATATTAACCCAGGGGTCCCCAAACTTGGCAACTTGTGGACTTCCACAAGTCTTAAAGTTGCCAAGTTTGAAGACCTCTGTATTAACCTGTAACATCGTGCATTTTGTTTGATCATGGAGTGTTACATGATCACAGGATTTGTGTTTTCTTAGCCACATTTCAAAGTTTAGAGTTAGGTTTGAATACAGAAGAATTATTGTATTTTACTTTATACGGTGCTGTTGTAGCACAAACTTATTCTGCCCCGTCTTATTCATCGGCAAATTCTTTTGGTTTTTTTTTTACAATTGCACAAACTACATATTTCTAGGCAAATTTTGTCGGCGTGAGAATTCATAAATATTTTTCCAAGTACAATCGCATTGTTTGCCCCAAGCTTTTTCAGTATGCAAATGTCCGTAATGTATGCATTTTCACATGCAATTAACCGTAACTGTGCGTCACAGACATTTCCCCTCTGCTGTGTCAAGTTGGCAAAAATCCTTGAACTGGTGGAAAATTATAGCGGGATTATATTTACTGCATAGAGGTCATCTTGAATCCAACAGTGCTGTACGGTTATCATCCAGTTCCATCCTTCTCTTCTTAAAAAGGAAGAAAGTAATTGAGAAGGTGGTCAGATTTCGGTTATGGAAAATCCTGGACGAAGCATATTAACCAGTATCCTTCTCTTCGCCAGTCTGGCGAAGAGAAGGACCAAGGGTGACATGATAGCAGTGTTCCAATACTGAGGGGCTGCCACAGAGAGGAGGGGGTCAGGCTGTTCTCTATGGCACCAGAAAGCCAAACAAGGAATAACGGATGGAAGCTGACCAAGGAGAGATTCAACCTGGAAGTGAGGAGAAACTTTGTGACGGTGAGATCGATCAACCAGTGGAACAGCTTGCCAGTGGAGGTTGTGAGAGCCCCAACACTTGCGACCTTCAAGGGGAGACTGGACTGCCATCTGTCTCAAATGGTGTAGGAACTCCTGCTTGAGCAGGGGGTTGGACTAGATGACCTACAAGGTCCCTTCCAACTCTAATAATAAATCTAAATCTAAACCAGAACTATTTCAGGTGATTTAGTATGGCGAGAGTATTAGCCACATTTGTCCATGAACGTCAGTAGATCTGGGTTGAGAGCGATGGATTCATTCTTGTGCTTCTTGATTTCTCAATGGCCTTCAATGCCAATGACCATCTCATCCTTCAGAAGTGGTTGAGGAGTTTGGAAACAGGGGCGCCATTTTACGGCGGTTCTCCTCCTTCCTTTGCCACTGGTTCCAGTAAGTGCCAGTTTACTCCTAATCCTTGGACTTTCCCTTGTGGGGTGCCACAGGGTTTGGTACTCTCTCAGTTCCTGTTTAACATGTACACAAAACTGCTGGGTGAGGTCATCTGCTGGTTTAATTATACCTCTTGTGGATCTTGTGGATATTAAACACACACACCCAAACAAGTTGTGGGTTTCACTTACCTTTGCTACCGGTTCGGGAACAGGAGCGCGCACACGACACTTCTGTGCATGCGCAGAACGTCCGTGATGACAGCCGGGCTGGTGGACAGAGCCTCCCGCCACCCCTGCTATTGGTTCGCCCGAACCGGAGCGAACCAGTAGAAACTGTAGTAGTGTAGGGTTTCCTGCGTAAGCAGGGGGTTGGATTAGAAGACCTCCAAGGTCCCTTCCAACTCTGTTATTATTATTATTATTATTATTATTATTATTATTATTATTATTATTATTATTATTATTATTATTATTATTATTATTATTATTATTATTATTATTATTATTATTATTATTATTATTATTATTATTATTATTATTATTATTATTATTATTATTAAACCCACCACTGCCCCAAACCAACTTAGAACTAAGGAAGAATTTCCTGACAGTTAGAACAATTAATCCGTGGAACAGCTTGCCTCCAGAAGTTGTGAATGTTCCAACACTGGAAGTTTTTAAGAAGATGTTGGATAACCATTTGTCTGAAGTGGTGTAGGGTTTCCTGCCTAAGCAGGGGGTTGGACTAGAAGACCTCCAAGGTCCCTTCCAACTCTGTTATTCTATTCTATTCTATTCTATTCTATTCTATTCTATTCTATTCTATTCTATTCTATTCTATTCTATTCTATTCTATTCTATTCTATTCTATTCTAGTGATTTTCCATGCCGAATCTAGGATGGGGTTATTCCCCAATCAAGATAGATGCACAATCTTGATGGCACACTGGACTCACAGTTCTTGTTTGAACAGTAGGTGATAGCTGTGGTTAAAAAACGTCTCTACACAGCTTCATTTTCCTAAAATGGAAGAGCCATCAGACAAAGGCCTTAGTTTTGGCTTGACTACTGCAGTCCAGTCTATGTTGGTCTACCCTTGGAGACAATTTGGAGCCTTTCACTGGTCTGGAATGCCTGAATATTATGCCCTCAGCATTTCCTGCTGCCAGCTAGATGTCCTGTCTCCTTTACCTATAAAGATACCATATTTTTCGGAGTATAAGACGCACCTTCCTCCCCTAAAGGTGGCTGAAAATTTGGGTGCATCTTATACTCTGAATGTAGCTTTTTCAAAGCTTTTTTCCCCAGTCCTAATGAGGTGCTAATGATCTTCCCCGGCTCTTCCCGGCTTGCAGGCTTGTTTTCATTGCTACTCCCTCTGAAGAAATTTTTTTCCAGCTCTAAGTCTTTGCAGGCTTGTTTTCATTGCTACTCCCTCCGAAAAAGGTTTTTTCAGCCCTAACGAGGGGATAAAAGCTGACCAGACTAAGGACGCTAGCCAGATGAATACCTGGTAGGTAGATTTTTTCCCCTATTTTCCTCCCCAAAAACGAAGGTGCGTCTTATACTCCGGTGCGTCTTATACTCCGAAAATACACTAAATATTGCAGATATTTGGAGAGAAAATGTCTAGATAAAAGAAGGAACATCAGTTTCTATGAACTTTTGCAAACATGATTACAATTGGGCCTGCTTTCTTTCTCCTCTTCGAAATAATAGAATTTCATAAGATATTTTGAAGGAAGCATTCAAACCTGCTCATTCATTGCAAGATCTAGTCATCTTAAAATGATAGGCACTGGAAAGCATTTCAAAGTTGCTTTTTAAAAAACTGTCTAACAAACAAACAAATAATAGGCTTCAGCCAATCTATCTCTAAATTAATGCCTATTAGATGATTTCAGAACAAAGCATCGCAAGATCTTCATGGACAGTATAAAATTATTGGTCTCTGACAAAATAACATAGAGAAAAGCATAGAAATATCTATTATCCCCATAAGATCAGTCTGTGTATTTTAAGAAATGGACTTTTTTTTAAAGGAAACCAGATACTAATAATTAGATATACAACTTTCTCTGCTTGCTCATAATCAACTGAACCTTTGTAAACTTCAGTTGTTCTATAAATATACAATAGCAAGAATTTTCATACTTCCAAATGAGTCTGCTATTAAAATGTATTATCTTCAGATACTTTGTGATGATGGAGTAGTTATGAGCCGAAGTAAACTGAGAATAAAGACTTCATCGGGCTTTGTCTGTATATCTGCAAGAAAAGTTTTCTTAAAGTTCTGCTGGTGAAAAACTTCAGCTCAGGATAATGCATAAACTCTGCATATAAAAGTTTCAGGTTTGATTCTTCACACTGACAGCCAGTGTGATGTAGTAGGGAAGATGTTGGACAAGGTGACAGTGGGCTGGTCATTCTCTCAACCCAACGTCTTGGAGGAAGTGTAGGATAAAATTAATAAACATAATTGGAGCTACTGTTCATGTTGTGTTCTGACTGACCTATAACTGAACCATGAACTTGTTTTGACTAGACGACCTCTGACTGAACTGTTGTTGTTATGTTTATAATTGAACTCTACCTGAACTGTTGTTGCCACCCTGGTCATGTGTTTGAATGCTCATACGCTATTGGTTGTTGTGTCTGACAGCTCCCTATAAAAGGGCTATCTGTCAGACTGCAAGCTGCTGGTTGCTTGAGTGAGCTAATAAAAGAGCTGTTCTGAAGTCTGTCTCCTGCGATCTTTGCCCACAATTTAACAGTGGCGACGAGGGTTTGGGACCAGAAGAATGAAGACCAGCCCTCAAGCGCTGCAACCAGCCAGGCAGCACTAGCCACGTCTGCTTTCTTTCATCGGGATGTCCACCTTCCACCCGCCGGCGCCTTTCGATCAGCTATGGCAGGGGTGTCAAACTCAAGGCCCACGGGGTGCTTAGATCTGGCCTGCAGGGCCGCCCTGGAAACAGTGAAGAACTGGCCTGCGGTGCCTCTGCAAGTGAAAATGGCGGTCGGGAGGGCTGTGGGCGGCCCTCCTGAGCTCCGTTTTCGCTGGCAGAGGGTTGCAGGAGGCTGTCGCAGCCGAAAATGGAGCTCGGGAGCCCGTTTTCACTGGCAGAGCACTCGGGCCACCACAGGTGCCCCCAACACGAGTGAGGTCAAGCTGGCGATGCCACCCTGGCAACGCCCACTTCTCCCCCCCCCCCGAGGTCAAACACGATGCTGATGCGGCCCTCAATGAAATCGAGTTTGACACCCCTGAGCCATGGTATCTATTTTCTGTACTACATCTTTGAGTCCAAGTGTGTCAACTAGTCCCAACTGGATTGGTCCTGAACATGGGTATTTTCTCGTTCTGGCGGAAAACCTGCGGACCACTGTCACCCATACCTGACAAGGGTTGCTTTAAATTTAAAACAACAGAGTTGTGCTTGATACATAGGTAATCCTCGACTTACAACCATCAATCAAGGTTGACTCAGCCTTCCATCCTTCCGAGGTCGGTAAAATGAGGACACAGACTGTTGGGGGCAATAGGCTGACTCTCTAAACCAGCGGTCACCAACTGGTGGCCCGTGGACCACTGGTGGTCCGCGAGAATGTTTTGGTGGTCCGCAGAAAAATTATTTGCATTTTTTATATTGCACTAAATCAGGGGTCCTCAAACTACGGCCCCTGGGCCGGATACGTGCAATGAATGCTTGTGTTGCTGCAGAGAGTCTCCCCCTTTGGGGTCTTTTTGTGTGGGTCAGAGGGAGGCAGAAATTCCGACTTGGGGTCTGCTTCAGCCTCCTGGTGCGGGGCTTTGGCCGAAGGTTGGAGGGAAGTGCCACAGGTGGCGAAGAACCGGAGGGCCTTGTTCCAGTTGGACTGTATCATGGCCTGGAACTGGCTGACCATCTCACCTGTTAAGCCTCCAACCTTGCACTCCCGCAGGTCTTCCTTCTGCTTGGAAAGCCTATGCTCGTAGTCCTCAGTGAGGTGCTTCTGCTGAGCCTCCTTCTCGGTCAGATCCAATTTGAACTGAGCCACCTGTTTTGCCAACTCTTTCTCATGGTGGCTGCTTAACTCCAACAACTGCTTCCTATTGGGGCCCTAAGGAGCCTGGGCGGGCAGGTGAGTAGTAGCTGGGAGGAGAGGGGCGAGTAGAGGCCGGCGAGGTGCCCCTCGACGTGATATCAAGTTGGCCACGCCCATCCAGTCACATAACCACTTAGCCACACCCACCAAGCCGGTCATTAGGCAGATCATATTAGTGGTCCGCGGGATTTAAAATTATGAATTTAGTGGTCCCTGAGGTCCGAAAGGTTGGGGACCCCTGCTCTAAACCACTTAGAGAGGGCTGTAAAAGCACTGTGAAGCGGTATATAAGTCTAAGTGCTAGTGCTACTTGTTCAAAGTTACAACAGCGCTGAAAAAATGCCCATTTTTCACCCAACTGTTGCAGTGTTGCAGTATCCCCATAATCATGTGATCAAAATTTGGGAGCTTAGCAACAGGTTCATATTGATGATGGCTGCAGCATCCCAGGGTCGTGTGATCCCTTTTGCAAACCTTCTGACAGATAAAGTCAATGTGGAAGTCAGATTCACATTGCAATTATGTTACTAACTTAACAAGCCGAGCCGAGGTGGCGCAGTGGTTAAATGCAGCACTGCAGGCTACTGCTAGTTCAGCAGTTCAGTTGTTCAAATCCCACCAGCTCAAGGTTGACTCAGCCTTCCATCCTTCTGAGGTCAGTAAAATGAGGACCCAGATTGTTGGGGGCAATATGCTGAACTCTGTAAATCGCTTAGAGAGGGCTGTAAAGCACTATGAAGCGGTATATAAGTCTAAGGGCTATTGCTATTGCTATTGCTATTGCTATTGCTAACAACCGCAGTGATTCGCTTAACCAGCGAATGTGGCCAGAAACGTCATGAAAGGGGTGAAACGCATTTATCAATTGTCTCACTTAGTAACAAAAACTTCAGGCTCCGTTGTGGTCGTACGTTGAGGACTACCAATATGCTTTAAGCATCCCTTAAAAGCAGGCAAAAAAAGGGGAAATTAATCTCAGCTGCATCCGTTTAATAATTTCTTGCAAACCCTGAAACATACATACTCACACACGAACACTCCATCTTCTGGGCTGGGCTTATCTTCTTTTCATGTCGGCGATGCTCGTTTATAAAATAATGGTGAAAACTCTGCTTGAGTTTTAATTTTTCCAATGTCACCCGCTTGTATATATTAAAACATTCTTTCCTAGCCCACTTTCAGCACAGACTGGTTCGCGCAGCAGTAACCTCTTCAATCTTCCTTAGGCTGAGTGTATATTTTTAAATCAACAAAATAAGCGTATTGCTCCCGACTGATGTAAACTAAAGAAGAATGTTCTCTATATAGCTGACATTAGGTGAAAAAAGCTTCCGAAGTTTTGAGTTTCATCCAAAGACTCAACCAAAAGATTACGGCCTAATAGAAAAGAATATTTAGAATAGAATAGAATAGAATAGAATAGAATAGAATAGAATAGAATTAGAATTAGAATTAGAATTAGAATTAGAATTAGAATTAGAATTAGAATAGAATAGAATAGAATAGAATAGAATAGAATAGAATAACAGAGTTGGAAGGGACCTTGGAGGTCTTCTAGTCCAACCCCCTGCTTAGGCAGGAAACCCTACACCACATTTGTAGTTCAGGGTTGATCTGTTGTTCATGCTCTCTGAGCTTGGTTGTTTTCTTGCAAGCATTTCATTACCCAACTAGGTTACATCATCAGTGCTAGAAGGGAATGAGGTTGCTCTCTGTTAACATACAAGTGGCTTGTCCTGTTGTTTATAAACAGAGAGCAAACCTCACTCCCTTCTAACACTGATGATGTTACGTAGTTGGGTAATGAAACATCTGCAAGAAAACAGCCAAGCTCAGAGAGCACCAAGGACCCTACAAATTATGTTCTCTCTGTACCTGGATATCTACAGATGCTTCCTAGCTGTGTGGAGAACTGAGACATCAAAAGAAATAAAGCTTGCTTATATGAGTCGACTGCCTTCTAATAAAGTCTGGTGAATCCATTTTACTGTTGTCTACAGAAGAGATGTACAGCTTCTTCACAAAGGTTGGTAGGCACATGCAGTGCCTACCACAGGGGCGTGCATAAGCGCACCACTGTGCCTACCATCCCTGTCCTACTGTCCTATTGTCCTCTTTTATCGGTACTTTTTTTTTTACTTATGTTATGTTTATACAAACAACTACTATCCTGTACATGTTTGACAAAATAAATAAATAAAATAAAATAAATAAAACATCACACACCATGGACAATTCAGAAGACAAAGTACTGATTGGAAGTGACTTCCTTATATATTTCTTTTTCCTTAATTCACTCTTTTGAGGAAGGGGAGGGAAAGGAAGGAAGGAAGGAAGGAAGGAAGGAAGGAAGGAAGGAAGGAAGGAAGGAAGGAAGGAAGGAAGGAAGGAAAGAAAATAAAAGAAACTGTTATGAAATATTACTTCCATCTTCTTTTCAGGAGATAAATCTTGCAATCTGTCCTCCCTCTAAGACAGCGGTTCTCAACCTGGGGGTTGCGATCCCTTTGGGGGTCGAACTACCCTTTCACAGGGGTCGGGAGACTTTGGCCGGACACCACCATTTGGGTTCTTTTACCCTCTGCGCATGCGCAGAACGCTTTGTGCATGTGCAGAGGGTAAAAGAATCCAAATGGCGGTGGCAGGGTGGGGGTCGCCGCGGGGGTCACGGCGGCGGGATGGGTCATGGTGGAGGCACAGGGGCAGGTCGTGGATCGCGGCATTAGGAAGGTTGAGAACCACTGCTCTAAGATATTATACAAGTCCCTTCAGCCCTTCATTTGATCCACATCCTCTTAAATCTTCAAATCCACAAATCATGTCATTTCTTTCCTGATACACTTAACACAAAAAATTG
Organism: Diadophis punctatus similis; assembly: GCA_023053685.1. Lineage (NCBI taxonomy): Eukaryota > Metazoa > Chordata > Lepidosauria > Squamata > Dipsadidae > Diadophis > Diadophis punctatus. Next base: position 7,273,028 of record JALIGW010000004.1, on the reverse strand, counting down.
GGGCTTGTGGTTTACTGCAGGTAAAGCGGACATCCGAAGAAGAAAAACAGGGATTAAATAAATAAAATCAAGCAAGCAAGCAAACAAGAAGAAAATGCTAGTCAGGGTTTGCAAACAAAATAGCCTGCAGCAGAAGCAAAATATGACTGTTCAAGCTGAACGGTGGGAGCAGCATATGGAATATTAGAAAAGTCAACAATCACACGATCAATACATAAAAGAAACCACAAATGAAATGGACAAGTTGGATTACAAGTTGGAACAAAGGAGCAGAAAAATTCATTTTTGCAGTTCTGGAATAAGCACTGCAAACAAGTGGGATCAAACAGCCAGAGTTAGGCTGATGCCGGTTTGGACCAGTTCAGACAATCAGCTGGCCCGGCCCACCCGGCCCTGATTTCCTTCTTTCTGGCTCAGCTGATTCGCGAGGCACAGCTGATTTCCACGCCTTCGCTGTTCTATGTACTGTTCTACTTCTGTTTTACTCCTACTGCCTTAGAAGGTAAGCAGCTGAGCTTCAAATTGCTGTATTTTGAACGCTACACGCAAGCGTGTTAGGCGTGCGTGCGAAGCATGCATGCGTGTGCAAAGCGTGCGATCACCAAACCGGTTGTTAAACCGGTTGCAGCCCACCACCGCAAACAGCAGCAACTGTTGACTTTCTAAAGAAAAAAGATGAAGGAATGGATTGGATATGCTTTGGAATTGTGTTAGAATATTCATGAACTGGGAGAGCCCATGTTAACAAGGTCAGCCAATGAATAGGCATAGCAACTGAATCAGCCAATGGGAGTTAAACACTTCTGAGTCTGTGCAGAGAATCGAAATTGAAACTTAAGCTTAAGGCTGGATGTGGCTCCAGTCTCCACTCTGTATTTTTCCTCTCTGAATTTTGCTCTAATGAAACTAACTCTCCTGCTTGTGTTTACTTGTAACTGATTGAAGAAGAACTCTGCTAATGGTATTGTAAATGTATACATTATTATGTTTATAAAGAAGTTATTGAATCCAGCTGAATCAGTCATCTGTGTGCGCTTCTGGTTTTGATTTTTGTGCAACAAACTTTAATAAATTGCTGTGCTGGAGGAGACTCTTGAGAATCCCTTGGACTGCAAGGAGATCCAATCAGTCGATCCTAAAGGAAATCAACCCTGACTGCATCAATCAAAATACTGCAAAATCAAAATACTGCAGCGGGTTTATGGAACATTATCCATGCCGCTAGTGTTACATTAGGCACAATAACAAGCAGTTTAAACAAACTTTTACAAGAATTAAGTATTTTCTAAATATATCGTCTGCAGATTTGCAAAACAAAACAAAACACTTTTCTAGGCACATGCTGTATCTTACAACATGGATCATTCCTAAGTTCTTGGCTGGAACTCAAATTTCCAAAAAGACACTAGTCAAGTATAAGATAACCTTTATTGTCATTTTTTTACTGTGAGCACACTGGTCCATATTAAAAATGACATTCTGTTACCTGCTTTCAGAAGAAATTGTGTATCTACCCATATCACACACACACACACACACACACACACACACACACACACACACACACACACACACACACACACGTGTGTGTGTGTCATGCCCCCGTCACAGTCGGAATCTGAGACAGAAGATGAACAGCTGACAGAGAGCGGGAGAGTGGCTCCATTGGCTGTGGAGGGAACTGGGGAAGGGCAAAATCAGACTGGGCAGAGCAGAGGAGAGGTAGAAAAAGGGAGAGGGAGTTCAGATGAAGACCAAGGCCCACCCCCACCTCATCCTAGGGCGTGCAGGGAAGAACGCAGAAGAGAGCAATGTGGGTTGTCTGGCTTATGAGGAAGGAAAGGGCCCCAATTCCCTTCACAAGGCACACCTGGGGATGGAGTTTAAAGGAGAGGCAGTTGGGAGGGGCGTTTTGTCAGGAAAAAACACTGAATTCAGATAGTGTTGAGAGTTGTGGCCTGCATTCCTGGCATTCCTCCTGACTGTTTGAATTATTATTGTGCTTCTGTGTGCTTATCATGTCTTCCTGGAATTATTGCCATGAATTCTTTGCTTCTGGGACTCATTATCTTACCCTGCTGGAGTGATTGATTGCAGTCATTCTGCTTACAGCATTTGGACTGGAGTATCTGCGGCCAGAAGCTGCTGCAGGTTTGTGGGAGAGCTTTTCTCCAGGCCGGAGAGTAAACGGGACGTTGGGGGCAAAGTTGGTGCCAATAAAGGGACTTATACCAGTTCTCTGGCTGTGTTGCCTTCGTGCCACGCCCCGGGTCATCACAATATACACATATATATGTATGATGTAAATATTAATATTAATAAAGATAAATATTAATATTAATCATTGTCATTTTGAATACATAGCGGAAAGAGGAAACTTGAGAATTCACAAGGCTGATGCTACATGGAACAAAGCTGTGCCCGAATCTGGATGTTCTGCTTCGGATACCACGAAGCCCCTCCCAGAAGGTAACAAGGAAAACAGGTCATGAAGAGGACGTGTAGCATTCCAGACAATCCTGCAGACCCTGCTCAAGCATCGCTTATATGCCATGTCCTGGATAGAAGGAAGTGAACTACCAATAATCTTTTTTTGCTGTCCTCACCACTCTCTGCACTACCTTCCTGTCTGAAGCAGAAATGCGTCCAAGCCAGACAGTAATGCAATATGACAGGATGCTCTCTACAGAAAGTGGTAAGGACAGGGGAAGGAAGATGTACTTTTCTCCTGAGATGCAGAAAATGTAGGCGCTGCTGTGCCCACTTCACCAGTGTCTCACTGTTGAGTGACCAAGCTAGCTAGCTGCACTCACAATATGTGATTTTCTTTTTAATTTTTTCTTTTTGGGGGTATGTACTATGCTATTCCTTACTGAATAAAAACAACAAATAAAAATAATTTTTAAAATACTACAGATTGCTAAGTCTCACAACCATTCAATCATCTCATCCCAAGACCTTACAAAACTTTCATCCACGAATTTCTACAAATTTGCTACTCTTGCAGGATATTTGTGATTGTTTTTACAGATAGTCCTCAACTTGTGCCCAAAATGGAGTCCAGAACAACAAAGTTGTTGTGGTCATACCGGTAATTCAAGTGAGCATGTGACTGGGCTCACTTTTACAACCATATTTACGATGGTCATTAAATGAGCTACCACCATTGTTAAGTGAATCGTATTGTAAGTCCAAATCTAGCTTATCCAGTGGGTGTTTCTTTTGCTGGAAAACAACAAAAACGTCACAAAATGAGATCACGTGACCACAGGATGCTGCAACCGGTTGTAAACGTCAGCCAGTTGCCAAGCTCTTGAAATGCAATCGCATGAGACCATGCAACCACGCATGACCATGGGGGTGGTGCTGCAGTTGTAAGAGCTGAGGTGGCGCAGCAGTTAGAGTGCAGTACTGCAGGCCACTTTAGCTGACTGTGATCCGCAGGTCAGCGGTTCAAATCTCACCGGCTCAAGGTTGACTCAACTTTCCATCCTTCCGAGGTAGGTAAAATGAGGACTCAGATTGTTGGGGGCAATATAAATATAAAGGTGTAAACCACTTAGAGAGTGCTTGCACTGTGAGGCAGTATATAAATCTCACTAATAAATAAATAAATAAATAAACTTCAAGGACATGTTGTAAGTAATTTTTTTAGTCCATCTTAACTTCGAATGGCTGTTGAGTGGCTAGTTGTAAGTTGAGACCTACCTGTAATTACCTGTAATAATAATGTTGTTTTAAAAAAAATCTAAAGCACGTTCTGATTTAATTTTGGGTGCCTCTCATTTAGCAACAAGAGATAGTTTGCAGTGCCAGTTCCTTCAATGGTTAAAGATCTTATCCAGCAGTTAATATCAATAATACCATGAAAATCAAGCATGTTTTTCCTCCTTCCTCAACAAATTACCATTGGCAATTCCATCAATTTTTATCTGAATATGAATACTCTGGGAGATTTTCCAATACATTTTAGTACAAGTGGCAATGTTTCAGTTAATTCAAATGTCCCTTTTTGTGACCTTCTGACAAGCAGAGTCAACAGGGAAGTCGGATTCACTTAACAACCGTCTTACTAATTTAACAACGGCGGTGATTCACTTAACAACCATGGTAAGAAAGATCATAGATTGGGGGCAAAGCTCATTTAACAACTGTCTCGCTTAGCAACAGAAATTTTGGGCTCAATTGTGGTCGCAGGTTGAGATACTACAAGTATTAAGCATCCTGCGTTTAGCTTGAACTTCCTCTCGAAAGTCACTATTATGTCTTCTCGGCCACTGCATCCTGCATTTTGGTAGCCATCGTACGATGCAGGAGAGAGGGATAGAATCAAGATCATGTGAAGTGATAATACCACTTTATAATGCCTTGGTAAGGCCACACTTGGAATACTGCATTCAGTTTTGGTCGCCACGATGTAAAAAGGATGTTGAGACTCTAGAAAGAGTTCAGAGAAGAGCAACAAAGATGATTAGGGGACTGGAGGCTAAAACATATGAAGAACGGTTGCAGGAACTTGGTATGTCTAGTTTAATGAAAAGAAGGACTAGGGGAGACATGATAGCAGTCTTCCAAGATCTCAGGGCTGCCACAAAGAAGAGAGAGTCAACTTATTTTCTAAAGCACCTGAGGGTAGGACAAGAAGCAATGGGTGGAAACTAAACAAGGAGAGAAGCAACTTAGGAGAAATTTCCTGACAGTTGGGACAATTAATCAGTGGAACAGCTTGCCTCCAGAAGTTGTAAATGCTCCAACACTGGAAGTTTTTGAGAGGATGTTGGATAACCATTTGTCTGAAGTGGTGTAGGGTTTCCTGCCTAAGCAGGGGGTTGGACTAGAAGACCTCCAAGGTCCCTTCCAACTCTGTTGTTGTTGTTGTTGTTGTTGTTGTTGTTGTTGTTGTTGTTGTTATTATTATTATTATTATTATTATTATTATTATTATTATTATTATTATTATTATTATTATTATTATAGCTCGGTTTATATTTTTGTGACTTCTTGAAATCTGCAGAAGATCAATGTGAACAAGGATGGGAAAAATCTGTTGTGGAATGAGACCCATCCCTCAGTGTAAAAGCCACCTGACTTTTCAAGAGAGCCAACGGTAATCTCTTTCCCTTTGTTGATCAACAGTATGACTTCAAGGAAAAACCAGCAGTTTCTCTTACGTCCCAAAAGTAGTGTGAGCCGCTCCAATATTTTTTTTCCAGTGTCACTGACCTGTTGCTTTGGAGAGTTTGTTTGCCTCTGGATCAAACCACAGAGGGCCATGATAGAAAATGTTCTCACTCACTAAGGAAGACAGACTCCCTGGAAAGAAAGCGTAGTGGGACCTCTGCGGAGGAAATGTCTCCAGGAACGAATGCTAATGTTTAATTCCTATGAGATACGGAGGGAATCATTTGATGCCGGCAAGCTGTACGATTGGCCTTGGTCGATTCGGCCGGGCTGCTCACGATGGAACAGCTTACGTTCAGGAAGATGAAGTTTTCCCATGACCTACAGCAGGATCTGCGAGGGGAGTTCACAGATGTTTTGCATTAAAAAAGTTGCACAGCAGAAATCATCAACAATCTCCACTTGACATTCAGCAACACGCTACATGACAGAAGGGATCCTGCAAAGTTGAGGTTAAGGAGACTGAGAAAGGCAACCTTTCTAAGCAGTGTTTACTATGAAAGAGGTCAAAAACGTTTTGAAAAGAGATTTTGCCTTCCTGTTTCCCAGTGGAAAATAGAAGCCGAAATTGTTACTGTATGATTGAGAATGTTTAGAGGCAGGGGTGGGTTCTAGCTTACCTCGTCGCCAGTTTGCTTCCTCCTGCGCTGTGTGGGGGCGCGCGCATTGCAACACTGCATGGGCATGCGCACATTGTGGCATTGCGTGGGTGTGTGTGCATTTTGGCGTCACGTGGGCGCACATGCATTGCGGTGTCACGTGGGCACGCGTGCATTGTGGCATCGTGTGGGGGGCACGCATTGCAACATTGCATAGGCATGGCACACATTGCGCCATTGCATGGGCATGCCGCGCATTGCACCATTGCATGGGTGCGTCGTGCATTGTGGCGGTGCGCAGGCGCTTCACACATGCGTAGATGTGCAGTGCCGAAAACTTGGCTTCTGCACATGCGCAGAAGCAAAAACCAGCAAAAAAAAGGCAAAAAAAAACACCAAAAAAATATGGCGGCGGCCACAGATTGGCACCAACAGAACCAGATCCATGAGGTCACCACCAGTTTACTACTGGTTCTATAGAACTGGTCTGAACTGGGACTAACCCACCTCTGGTTAGAGGTTTTTCTGTTGATTCAAGCAGAGTTATCAATGGTAGAACTTCCCTGTACAATGTGAACGTAAGGCCTATGGCACATTAGATCAAACATTTGTGTAGTCCAGTGGTTCCCAACCTGGGGGTCGGGACCCCTTTGGGGGTCGAACGACCATTTCCCAGGGGTCGCCCCGGCATCCTCAGCTCCCCCCCCACTGCCACAAGCCTGGCCATATCGACTCAACTCGCCCGAGCCCTTCGATTGGTCAGGAGAGGTGCCATTTGGTGAGAGGCATTTGTGATGCCTGGGGGCCGAGCTTTGACAGCATCAGCTAAGGGGCCAGCTTTGCTTTGAATTCTGGGAGTTGAAGTCCAGGCACCTTAAAAGTTGCTGAGATTGAGAAATATTGCTGTACACTTGTTGGTTATCAAGTCTAAATACAGAAGTAGACATTGTGGAAGATGATATTCCTTGTGTTCTTGCAAAGACTGGCCCGAGAATTTCTGATCTGGCATAATTACATATTGTTTTTGTGATTAATCGCTATGCTTTAATTATGTTCAATTTGTAACAATGAAAATACATCCTGCATATTAGATATTTACATTACGATTCATAACAGTAGCAAAATTACAGTTATGAAGTAGCAACGAAAATAATTTTATGGTTGGGGGTCACCACAACATGAGGAACTATATTAAGGGGTCGCGGCATTAGAAAGGTTGGGAACCACTGGTGTAGTCCATCTTATGTCAATCAATCAGAATAGAGCTGGAAGGGACATTGGAGATTTTCTAGTCCAGCCCCTTGCTCAAGCAGGAGACTCTATACCATTTCAGACAGGTGGCTGTCCAGTCTGTTCTTTAAAAACCTCCAGTGATGAAGCACTCACAACTTCTGGTGGCAAGCTGTCCCACTGGTTAATTATCCTCGTCATTAATCCATTGTTTCTTGTCTTGCCTTCTGGTGCTTTGGAAAATAAGTTGACCCCCTCCTCTTTGTGGCAATCTCTCAGATATTGGAATATTGCTATCATATCACCCCTACTCCTTCTTTTCTCTAGTCTAGCCAAATCCAAATCCTGCAGTCGTTCTTCATATGTTTTAGTCTCCAGACCTTTCATCATCTTAGTTGCTCTTCTCTGCATTTTTTCCAAAGTCTCAACATCTTTTTTGTAATGTGGTCACAAATGGGCCAGTGAGATGCTTCTCGAAATGCACAAACTGGTCACAATAGAACAATATTGATGGCTAACACCATCAATAGAATCATAGAATCAGAGATGGGTTCCTCCCAGTTCGAACCGGTTCGCCCGAACCGGTAGCAAACCACTGGTGACGTCACGATGACATCACCAAACCGGTTCTGTCAGTGCCGGTCCGTGGACGCCGCTGTGGCTTTTTTTTTTTTGGTGGAATTTGTTTTTTTGGGGGGGGGGATTTTTTTCTTATTTTTTTCTTCTGCGCATGCACAGAAGCCGAGTTTCCAGCACTGCGCATGCACCGCCATCTTGTTTTCACTTCTTTTTAATTTTTTGGTACTGTGCATGCGCGCGCGCACCACGTGGCACAGGAGGAAGCGAACCGGCAGCGAGGTAAGTTAGAACCCACCCCTTCATAGAATCATAGGGAGGGAAGGGACCTTGCAGGTCTTCAAGTCCAAACCTCTGCCCAAGACAGGAGACCTTATGCCATCCTTGTCCAATCTTTTCTTGAAAACCTCCAGCAATGGAACATCCACAACTTCTGGAGGCGAGCTGTTCCGCTGATTAATTGTTTAATTAATGAATTCATTTTAATTGATTATTTGTGAATGCATCCAACAAGTGATGGAGATAAAGTGTCCTGGAACCAGAAGTTGACCTAGAAATGTCTCTGATACTCTCCTTACTTTAGGGCCCGAACAAGTGGAGGGAAAGCTGATTTTTAGCAAGGACCAATTGAGGTAAGGGAGGATGGATGGTGGAATCAGACCAACACAGTGCAAGCCAACAACAATATAGCAAAAATAGCAGGAGTGTATTTCCTTATCCCCAAATCAAGTTATTCCTAAAGAAGAGGACTTGGTAGGATTATCCATTTATTTATTTATTTATTTATTTTGTGACATTTATATACCGCCTCACAGTGCAAGCACTCTCTAAGCGGTTTACACCAGTAAGCAATGTATATTTATATTGCCCCCAACAATCTGGGTCCTCATTTTACCTACCTCGGAAGGATGGAAGGCTGAGTCAACCTTGAGCCGGTGAGATTTGAACCGCTGACCTGCGGATCAGTGTCAGCTAAAGTGGCCTGCAGTACCTCACTCTAACCGCTGCGCCACCTCAGCTCATTAAATGTTTGTTTGTTTGTGTTTATCTCCCAAAGGTGTTTTTTCCGCCCAAAAGACAAGTGGATTTTCTTGGTTTTTTCCCCTTGGAAAACATTTTGCTTTTTATCCAAGAAGCTTCTTCAGTTCTAAGTCAAGAAGCTTCTTGGATGAGAAGTGAAACATTTTCAAAGGAAAAAACCAAGAAAGTGCAGTTGTCTTTGGTGGGGGAAGTACCTTTGGGACAACATGACCTGAATGATTGAGAATCTCCACAGACATTGTTTATATCTCACTTTTATTTTATAAATAGCTTATTTTATTTAATAAATAACTTATTTTTTTTACCGATAACTCATAATACGCTTTCCTTCTCCTATTTTCCCCATAACAACAACCCTGTGTGGTGGGTTGGGCTGAGAGAATGACTGGTTACCCAGCTGGCTTTCATGCTTAAGGCGGGATTAGAACTCCCAGTCTTCTGGTGATTGGCCCAAAGTCACCCAGCCAGCTCTAATGGCTAAAGCGGGACTAGAACTCACAGTCTCCTGGCGTCTGGTCTAGTGCTTTAACTACTAGACCATATTGGTTCTCTACTTGCTTGGTTTTTAAATTTGCCTGCTCAGATAGCGTAATATAACAGTTTATAAGTCTTCTTCTTTTACTCAGTGAAGGACTTCAAACCACTTTTCCATTCCATTCTTGGCAGTGTTTTTATTTAGTTTTAACATTTATATTTTTGTTTTAATTCTGCTCTCCATCAGATTATTTTACTTCTGTCTTCATTATTGTTATTGGCTCTCTGATCACCCGGCTTTTGTGGGAACCCATTAAGTAAGCAAGAAAATAAACAAAATATTTATTCTTTAGTTGCCAGATCAATCACAGGTCTATCTAATCTAGCATTCTGTTCCCATGGTGATCAGCCAGACATCTCTAGAATGTTCAAAACTGGCACACAAATCGATCAGCTTTCCTTCAGTTATTATATCCAGGAATTGATATTCATATTATCGTTACTACTGGAAAAAAATGCATTGGCATAGAATTCTGTAATCCGTTTTTCAAAATGATCAACCACATATGGTCACAAATGGTCACCACACTACAAAAAAGACATTGAAACTCTAGAGAAAGTGCAGAAGAGAGCAACCAGGATGATAAAGGGTCTGGAAAATAAAACATACAAAGAGCGGTTGCAGGAACTGAGCTTGGCCAGTCTGGCGAAGAGAAGGACCAGGGGTGACATGATAGCAGTGTTCCAATACTTGAGGGGATGCCACAGAGAGGAGGGGGTCAGGCTGTTCTCTATGGCACCAGAAAGCCAAACAAGGAATAAGGGATGGAAGCTGACCAAGGAGAGATTCAACCTGGAAGTGAGGAGAAACTTTCTGACGGTGAGAGCGATCAACCAGTGGCACAGCTTGCCAGCGGAGGTTGTGAGAACTCCAACACTTGCGACCTTCAAGGAGAGACTGGACTGCCATCTGTCTCAAATGGTGTAGGAACTCCTGCTTGAGCAGGGGGTTGGACTAGATGACCTACAAGGTCCCTTCCAACTCTAATAATAAATCTAAATCTTTGTTATCTCCCACTTGCAAAATGCATATTTTAGCTGTGATGGATGGAAGATTTTCCTTTTATCTTTTCCTACAGTTTGGTTTAGTTCCATTTGAGGAGTCCCAATCTGAAAATTCTTTGATTAACTAGATTTATATCTCAACTTTATTTCATGCAACTCAAGGAAGAGTTACATAATATTATTAATAGGTAGTCCTCAACTTACAGCCGCAATGAGTCCAAGGTTCCCATTGCTAAGTGAGAAAAGCTGTTGAGTGAGCTTTGCCCCATTTCATGACCTTTTTTTGCCACCGTTGTTAAGTGAATCACTGCAATTGTAAAGTGAATCAGGCTTCCCCACTGACTTTGCTTGTCAGAAGGTCACAAAAGGGGATCACAGGACCCCGCGACCTGGCAACCGTCATAAATATGAGCCATCCGAATTTTGATCATGCGGCCATGGGGATACTGCAAGAGTTGTAAGTGTGAAAAATAGTCAAAGGACACTTTTTTGATGTTAAGTTCGAATGGTCATTAAACAAAAGGTTGTAAGTCAAGGACTACCTGTAGCTCTTATTTTCCCCACAACAGTCACCCGGGACATGGATTGGGTTGAGAAAGACTGATTGGCCCAAGGTCATCCAATTGGCTTTTGTGCCTTAAGGAAGAGTAGAACTCAGTCTCCCAGTTTCTAGCCAGAACCTTAACTTTTAGAGCAAGGGTCTCAAAACTTGGCAACTTTTAAGACTTGTGGACTTCAACTCCCAGAAATCCCCATGCTGGCTGGGGAATTCTGGGAGTTGAAGTCCACAACTCTTAAAAGTTCTCAAGCTTGGAGACCCCTGCTCCAGAGCCAACCGATTCTCAGTTCTCTGCTTCTCATAATGTTAGAAGAATAGAAGACCAATCTTTCCATCCACGTTCACCATAAGCATAATTTTATGCAACTCAGTGATGGCCAGTGGTGGGCTCCAAATTTTTTAACAACTGGTTCTCTGCCCTAATGACTGGACGGGTGGGTGTGGCTGGGGTGGCTGGGCATGGCTGGGTGGTGGGGTGGGTCATGTGACTGAGTGGGAATGGCCAACTCTGACACTTGTGTGGGTGTTTGTGTGGGTACGTGTGCCAGTGTGTGTGTGTGTGTGTGTGTGTGTGTGAGAGAGAGAGAGAGAGAGAGAGAGAGGGTGGGGGATCACAGATGTATAGCAATAGCAATAGCACTTAGACTTATATACCGCTTCATAGTGCTTTACAGCCCTAAGCGGTTTACAGAGTTCAGCATATTGCTCCCAACAATCTGGGTCCTCATTTTACCCACCTCAGAAGGATGGAAGGCTGAGTCAACCTTGAGCCTGGTGAGATTTGAACAGCTGAACTGCTGAACTAGCAGGCAGCTAGAGTAGCCTGCAGTAGCTGCATTTAACCACTGCGCCACCTCGGCTCCTCTATATGAGAGAGAAAGAGAGGAGAGAGAAAGAGAAATGGAGAATCACAGGCATATGAGAAAGAGAAAGAGAGGAGAAAGAAAGAGGGAGAATCAAACATATGTCAAAGCATTACAATCTGCTTTAGTGGCCCAGTTTTTCCCCCCTGATAAGCAGAAATGACAAATATCATATTTAAAAGACCCAAGATACAAATATTCCCCTCCTAAATAAAGATATTTGACCCTAATAATCATTCTGCCATGTTTAATAAGCCTTTGCAGGGTTCCAGCATTCCCATATTCCCATTAGATGCATAATAATTGAGCCATTGTTTACATTGTGATGTCATCATGGAAACACATCTATAAATGGCTGACTTGATCTGCTGAGATCTTTTTTTTCCCCTGCTGGCTGATATGAGGGAGATGTGTAGGAGCTGCCAAAAGAGCCCCTATGGAGAACAATTTAGAGAGGCATTTTTGTAAACTGTGTGTCCAGTTTTTAAAAGTCAGTAGCTGTGGACAAATTAACTCTACACCGGTATTAAAAGTTCAGAATAGCACACTGATCTGCAAATACCTCTAAAAAAAAGTTACTAGAGAGGTAATCCTTGACACAACATCACCATTGAGCCCAAAATTTCTGTGGCTAAGCAAGATAGTTGTTAAGTGAGTCTTGCCCCATCTTTTTTTCTTCAAACTCAGTCAAAATTTGCCTTTCTGTCACTTAAATCCATTCTTCTCTGTCTTTTATTCTAAAACAGTTGTTCTTGTTAACCTAATCTTGCGTAGCTTCTTCTCTGGCAATATTACACTGCTAACCAGAGCATACAAAACATTTGCCAGACCAATCCTCGAATACAGCTCACCTGTCTGGAACCAGAGATATTTCACGAGAAAAGACTTCCACTCCTCTGCTCGCAACAGAATACCTTATGCCACCAGACTTGAAATTCTGGGCTTAGATAACTTAGAGCTACGTCGCCTTCGATCTGATCTAAATGTAGTTCATACAATCATCTGCCACAATGTCCTACCTGTCAATGAATATTTCAGCTTCAACCGCAACAACACACACGCACACAATAGATTCAAACTCAGTGTAAACCGCTCGAAACTCGACTGCAGAAAATACGACTTCAGCAACAGAGTGATCAATGCCTGGAATGCACTACCTGACTCTGTGGTTTCTTCCCCAAACCCCAAAAACTTTAACCTTAGACTGTCTACTGTTGACCTCACCCCATTCCTAAGAGGTCTGTAAGGGGCGTGCATAAGCGCACCATTGTGCCTTCCGTCCCTGTCTTACTGTCTTATTGTCCAAATTTACCTGTACCTACTTTGCTTTTGTTTATGTTTATACCATACCTGTTATCTTGTACACGTTTTGACAAATAAAATAAATAAATAAAATAAAATAAATAAAAAGTATTTCTCAACCTTGGCCGCTTGAAGATGCGTGAACTTCAACTCCCAGAATTCCGCAGTCAGCCAGGCCTTTCCCCATTTTATGACCTTTCTTGCCACAGTTGTTAAATGAATCACTGCAGCTGATAAGTTAGCAACACGGTTGTTGAGTGAATCTGGTTTCCCTATTGATTTTGCTTGTCAAAAAGTTGCAATAGGTGAGCTTATATTACCTTGGGACACAGCAACGGTCATAAGCATCTGAATTTTGATCACATGATCATGGGGATGTTACAAAGGTCGTAATTATGAAAAATGGCCGTAAGTCACTTTTTTCAGTGCCGTTGTAACTTTGAACCATCACTAAATGAACTGTTGTAAGACAAGGGCTACCTGTATTATAATCAGTATATGTTACAGATTAACAGAGTTGGAAGGGACCTTACAGGTCATCTAGTCCAACCCCCTGCCCAAGCAGGAGACCCTACATCTGCCTCTACCTAGGATTGAGTCCCTAGGGATTGGGCGGCATAGAAATCCATCAAAATAAATAATAAAATAAATAATAAATAAATTGAACTCACAACCTCCTGATTGTGAGGCAAGAGCTCTACCTCTAGGCCACAGCAGCTATACCAAGATCTGTTTCACAAGTCACGTTTAACAGGGCCTGTCCTGAGAAGAGAGAAAAAAAGGAAAGCAGAGAATTGCAAACCGACTAATTTAACATTGGAATTTAGACAGATTCCAAAGCAGATCAGAGAGATTAATCCATTAAAAAAAATGAAAACATCAAATAATTGCCAAGAGTTCGCATGGATTTGCCCAGAACTTATCTCATGTTTTGATCGATGACGTTCCTCAGTAATGTGTGGGAATCACGTACGTTGACATATGTCCCATACTGCTGTAATTAACAATCTTGATAAGAGTTAGCTGGACGTAAATTGGAATCAAAGAGCACCATGACGACTTGCCAAGAAATTAGAAGACAAAAAGAAGTTTTTAAAGTGTAAAAAAAAGTTAGGGACCTTTTTGGCAACCTACCACCGACTTGGCGGCAAGAACATGGTTCTCCTTCTCGGAAAACATAAGGAAAAGTTACTGGCAATATTACAGGAGCTCAACTATAAACCTCATGATTTCTAGTAAAATAAATGGGGGAAATATCCACATATCCCTGAAAATAAGACCTTTTTTGCCACCAAAAAAGGCACTAGGTCTTATTTTCGGGAGGATGTCATCCACTGACTCACCTCACTTGCGCATGCAGCCCTCCCGAGCTCCGTTTTCCCTAGCAGAAGCATCGCAGGCCAGTCCTTCGCTGTTTCCAGGGTGGCCCCACGGGCCAGATCCAGGGGTGAAATCCTCCCGGTTCACTCTTACCAGTCGGTCGTCGCAGAGCCGATGGCGGTCACGGCGCAGGGCTGCCCCCACCTGCCTGGACGCCGCCATTTGTGTTCTTTTGCCCTCTGTGCATGCAGAACGCATTGCGCATGCGCAGAGGGCAAAAGAACGCAAATGGCGGCGTCCAGGCGGGCGGGGGAAGCCCCGCACCGTGACCACCACCGGCTCCATCGGCTCTGCGACGACCGACAGGTAAGAGCGAACCGGGAGGATTTCACCCCTGGCCAGATTTAAGTACTGTAAGAAGTTAGCACCCACCCCCTCCTAGAAAAAATGAAATATCCTAGGAACTATTGAAAAAGGAAAGAATATGTTTCCCTGAATGAGGAAAGGAGAAAAATGTTTTAAATAGAAAGCAGCTTCCTGCAGCTCCCTGCCCCCACCCTTGCCAATGAGCCATTAAGGACTGGGCCCAGCTCACACATTCCTCCCACCTAGTCTTCTACATAACAAAGAACCATAATAGGAATCCCAAAGCCTTTTCATTATACCACATGGGACCTGGTAAGATTCCATCAACCATGCCCACAAGAGATGCCCCAGCTGAAAGTCTGACAGCCAGTGGAATGCATTTCTGTACAGGAACAGGAAACTAAGAGGTGGGGCCCAACAGAGATTATAAAACCAAGGGACTCAACATCTCTCCCTTCCCTTTTCTCTTCACCCACACCTGGAAGCATGTAATCAGGGGTGGGTTCCTACCGGTGCGGTCCAGTACGGAGCTCCGGTAGGGACCCGCCGATACCCCAATATGCGCGCGACTGCTCCGGTACCGTCTCCACCGGGCAGTCGCGTGCGTCACCATCTCTTTTTCGTGAATTTTTGGGCGATTTTGCTTCTGCGCATGCGCGGAAGCAAAATTGCACCGAAATCTCGCGAGGGGACGCGCACGTGCGCAAGATTTCAGTGAGATTTTGCTTCTGCGCATGCGCGGTAAAATCACGCCAAAATCTCTCTCTCTTGCGCGTCCCCTCGCAAGATTTTGGCGCAATTTTGCTTCCGCACATGCGCAGAAGCAAAATCGCGCGAGGAGGCGCGTGCACACAGCGTGCACGCGCACGCACAGCGCGCACGCGCGCGCACAAAGCATTAAGGACCGGTGCAGCGCACCGGGTCTGGGTAAGTGAGCATCTCACCCCTGCATGTAATCTACCTTTTCTGTACAGGGGCTCCTGCCATGTGCTCCTGTCCACCATTAAACCTTCTTTCCAAGCAACTTTCATGAATCCAGTGTCTTTTTCCCCACTTGGAACTGAACCCAGAAGGATATTCCTTACAACAGTACCCCATGGGCCAGATCCCGTCTGCGGGCCTTGAGTTTTGTATTTGTATTTGTATTTCTTTATTTGTCAAGCATATATGATTATAAGCAAAGTATAAACAGTAAAACATGATTGAATATATATGTAATAGTACAAGCATGAATGAGAGTGAAAGAGGTATGAATATATGGGTACATTAGGACAGGAACGGTAGGCACGATTGTGCGCTTATGCACGCCCCTTAAAGTAATATAGAGTTTGACACCTCTGTATTACTGTGAATATTGAAACAGGAAAATTAGCAGAGAAAAGAAGCTACCTCTGCAGCTACTCTTTTGAACCGTTTACAGTTCTGTAGTAGCTTTGTCACGTAAAAACATTGCAGAATGTTTTTTAATCATCCCATCATAATTCAAGTAGGAATTCATAGCTCACTTACAGATCTTTTGTTGAATTCTGCTATTTCTTTCCTCTGACTTAAGAAACAGGATATTGTATATATCTACTGCCACCAAGTGGCAACCTGTTAAGTCACTTTTAATTGCTGTTGGTATTTTAGAAACACAAAGACAACTTTGCAAAGTAAAACAGTGTGATTTTGTGGCAAAATTTATGTTTTATTTATTTATTGGTCGCATTTATATGCCGCCCATTCCACAGAGACTTTGGGCGGCTGAAAAATGTTCCACTTTTTCCTTCTGTTCTTTTTCCCTCCATGAAACTGTTCTTTTGCAAAGTAGCTTATGCTGATTATATACACATAGCCCTTAACTTATGGCCAGTTACTTAGCAACCATTCAAAATTATGATGGAATTTAAGTTTTTTTTATAGAAACGCATTTCTGGTTTCCAGTAAAAAAAACCCACCATCTATTGCAGACACAGGGTTCGCTTAGCGGACATGGTATTCACTTAACGACTGAAGCATTTATTTTATTACCACAAACAAAGATTATAAAAACATGATGACTTGCTTAAAGACCAGCAAGATTTAAAACCGTAATTCCACGTTCAATTACAGTCATAGGTCAAGGACCACCTGTATACAAATTCAGCTTAGTGCTCTCTGAGCTTGGTTGCTTGCTTGTAGATATTTCATTATCCAACTAGGTACTCCACAATTCAACCCTGAGCTACAAATATTCTCTTCTATTGAAATTTAACTTAGCCTGAGGGTGTTTTTAATTGGAATGAACCAAATAAAAGAGAAGGTGAATTAATGAATGAATGAACCACTAACGCCAACATTAATTGCTGACCACAACTGTTTGGTCGCTGTACAATAACTGTGTGACTACCTTACATTGCTGCTGTAGGAATTCCCCCCCTCACACACACACCGATTGTGCAGCTAGTAATTTATTGGTATGTCAAATATTAATTCAAAATACTTGAAAATAAAATCGAAAGCCTTGGAAGCACAAAACAGCTAGGAATAGGTGGTATTGAAGGTGCTGGACTGGGACGATGGACATTCACATTCTGGTCCTCCTTTAGCATAGAAGCTTCCTAGGTGACTCTGAGTCCGTTACTGTGATCAGGTGATGAAGATGTTGGGCTAGGAGTGGGAAGATCAAGGTTCTAGTTGCCCTCCGCCACAGAAGCCATCTGAGACCCAGGTTCTACTCTTCCTCCACCACAGATGCCATCTAAAATTGTTCTTGTTGTCCTTTACCACACAACCAACTGAGATCCAGATTCTAGTCCCCCTCCAACACCACCGAAGCCTTCTGAGACACAGGATCTACTCTCCCTCCGCCACAGAAGCCATCTGAGACCCAGGTTCTACTCTTCCTCCACCACAGATGCCATCTAAAATTGTTCTTGTTGTCCTTTACCACACAAACCAACTGAGATCCAGATTCTAGTCCCCCTCCAACACCACCGAAGCCTTCTGAGACACAGGATCTACTCTCCCTCCGCCACAGAAGCCATCTGAGAGCAGGGTTCCAGTTGCCCTCATCACAGAAGCCATCTGGGATCTGAGTTCAAGTTTCCACCCTCAAAGCAGCCATCTGAGACACAGGTTCTAATTGTCCTCCACCACAGAAGCCATCTGAGAACCGAGTTCCCCTCCATCACAGAAGCCATCTGAGACCCAGGTTCTACTCTTCCTCCACCATAGATGCCATCTAAAATAGTTGTAGTCGTCCTTTACCACAGAAACCAACTGAGTTCCAGGTTCTAGTCCCCCTCCACCCCAGAAGCCTTCTGAGACACAGGATCTACTCTTCCTTCCCCACAGAAACCATCTGAGTTCAAGTTTCCCACCATCAAAGCAGCCATCTGAGACCCAAGTTCTAATTGTCCTCCACCACAGAAGCCATCTGAGAACCAAGTTCCCCTCCATCACAGAAGCCATCTGAGACCCACAGAAGCCATCTGAGACCCAGGTTCCACTCTTCCTCCACCACAGATCCCACCTAAAATAGTTGTAGTCGTCCTTTACCACAGAAACCAACTGAGATCCAGGTTCTAGTCCCCCTCCAACACCACCGAAGCCTTCTGAGACCCAGGTTCTACTCTTCCTCCACCACAGATCCCACCTAAAATAGTTGTAGTCGTCCTTTACCACAGAAACCAACTGAGATCCAGGTTCTAGTCCCCCTCCACCACCGAAGCCTTCTGAGACCCAGGTTCTAGTTGCCCTCCAAAGAAGCCATCTGAGACCCAGGCTCTCCTCTCCCTCTATCACCATCAAAGAAGCCATCTAGAGAACTTTGGACCTGTTCTTTTCTCACAGACCAATCTATTTCACACAAAAGTTATTGGGGGGTAAAATTGAAGTAACACAAATTATTCCTTGAACTCAGTGAAAAAAGGCAGGATACAAATCAATAATTTTAGGAAAAAGAAGATGGGAGCCCAAACTGTCAAAAGAACTAGACTAGAGGATAGAAATAACACAAATCATTGCCAATGAGAGACGTGTTATCTGTCATAATCACCAATATATCTTACAAGGTTTGAAATCTTCCTTAACATGAGTACCATTTAGACTTATGTCTGGGTCTTCAGGTTATTCTTTTCTGAGGAAATGTCACTCATCAGTGGGCCAGAGCCCACTGTAACAACACTGCAAAAAAAAAAAGCATTAAGAGTATTTAACCTAATCTTGCGTAGCTTCTTCTCTAGTAATATTGTACTGCTAATTAGGGCATATAAACATTTGCTAGACCAATTCTTGAATACAGCTCATCTGTCTGGAACCCGCACTGCATATCGGACATTAATACAATTGAGCGAGTCCAGAGGTATTTCACAAGAAGAGTCCTCCACTCCTCTGCTCGCAACAGAATACCTTATGCCACCAGGCTTGAAATGTTGGGCTTAGACAACTTAAAACTACGCCGCCTTTGGTCTGGCCTAAGCGTAGTACATAACATTATTTACTACAATGTCCCACCTGTCAATGGTTACTTTAGCTTCAACCACAACAATACACGAGCACACAAACTTAAGGTAAACCACACCAAACTCGATTGCAGGAAATACGACTTCAGCAACAGAGTGGTCAATGCCTGGAATGCACTACCTGACTCTGTGGTTTCTTCCCCAAACCCCCATAACTTTAACCTTAGACTGTCTACTGTCGACCTCACCCCATTCCGATGAGGTCTATAAGGGGCGTGCATAAGCGCACCAGCGTACCTTCCGTCCCTGTCCTAATGTCCCCTTTTATTCATATCCATTTCATGTATTAATAATTATGTTTATACTTATATCTGTTATCTAATACTTGCTTGACAAAATAAATAAAATAAAAATAAATAAATCTTACCATCCTCTCAAAACTGAGGTGGATGAAAGTCTTATAAATACAAATACTTAATGATCACCACTAGAGGGTGTGATTGTGCGAACATCTCTAAGTGCAATCACCTGTATAACAGAAATGTCTCTTTAAGAAAAAGTTTACCTGTTGCTGTTGGTTTTTATACATTGTGGTTGTTACTACCATATACTATTTTATACTGGTATATTAACTGTTCAGAAATAACATTTATCAAGTGAACAGGCATCAAAGTTTCTTGCTCGCAAAGAGACTCATTTACAAGATGAATTTGATGCAAAGTATACGGTATATCTGACCAGACATTTTTTGTGGGGACAGGAGCGGGTGTTTTCTAGGCAATTTTCATTCTTGATGACTGCCTGGATTAGTCCCTGCAGTTTTCTTGGTAAGATTTTCAGAAGTGGTATGCAATTGCCAGATTCTTTAGGCTGAGAAAAAAGGATCCAGGCTTATCCAGCTGGCTTTGTGCCTAAAGTGGGACTAGAATTCACAGTCTCCCAGTTTCTAGCATTGCACCTTAACTGCTACACCAAT
The DNA here is from genome assembly GCA_023053685.1 of Diadophis punctatus similis. Taxonomy (NCBI): domain Eukaryota; kingdom Metazoa; phylum Chordata; class Lepidosauria; order Squamata; family Dipsadidae; genus Diadophis; species Diadophis punctatus. Next base: position 7,253,052 of record JALIGW010000004.1, on the reverse strand, counting down.
CTGGCTCTCTGACAATACATTTCACTTTTGTTGTTAGTTGCAAAGTCGTGTCCGATCCATCGTGACCCCATGGACAACGTTCCTCCAGGCCTTCCTGTCCTCTACCATCCCCCGGAGTCCATTTAAGCTCACACCGACTGCTTCACCCTGACTCCATCCAGCCACCTCATTCTCTGCCATCCCCTTCTTCTTTTGCTCTCAATCTTTCCCAGCATTAGGCTCTTCTCCAGTGAGTCCTTCCTTTTCATTAGGTGGCCAGAGTATTTGAGTTTCATCTTCAGGATCTGGCCCAGGGGCGGATTGCTGTCGAAGTTGCTACCGGTGCGCTGCGCACACATCTCCATGTTTCATGTGCTTGCACGCATGCTACGCGTGCGTGCCTCTTGCAAGATTTTGTTTCCGTGCATGCGCGGAAGCAAAATCTTGTGAGGAGATGTGTGCGCGCGTGCGATTTTGGCAATTTTTTGCTTTCGCGCATGCGCGGAAGCAAAAAATTGCCAAAATCTCTCTTGTGCGCGCGCATCATCTCGCAAAGCCCAAAAATTTTGGGAAGCCCAAAAATTCTGAAAAAAAGATGGCAATACGCGAAGGACCAGTGAAGACGACGGACCGGTGTCACGTGCAAATTATGTAATTGTCCGGCCGCTACCGGTGCGGTAGAGTGGATTGCACTGGTAGGAACCCACCACTGATCTGACCTTCTAAAGAGCACTCAGGGTTGATCTCCTCTAGGACTGACCGGTTGGATCGCCTTGCAGTCCAAGGGACTCGCAGGAGTCTTCTCCAGCACCATAGTTCAAAGGCCTCAATTCTTTGGCGCTCAGCCTTTCTTATGGTCCAACTTTCACAGCCATACATTGCAACTGGGAAAACCGTAGCCTTGGCAATACGCACTTTATGTTGCACTTACTGCAGTGGTGCTTTTTTTGCCGGTTTGGACCGATTCTTTAGAACCGGTAGCGGAAATTTACCACCGCTCGCAGAACCAGCAGCAATGACTAGGGGTCCACGCTCCCGAACCGGTCCTCCGGTCACCACAGCTTGCAAAAAAAACCCTCTACGCATGCGCAAAGGCTTCTATGCATACGCAGAGGGTCATTTCCGGGTGTTTTGCGCGATGTGACGGGGTATTTTGCACATCGCGACGATCGTGACCGTTGCGATGTGAACCGTTAGGGAAGGGAAGTGGAACCCACCCATAACTTACTGGTATTCTTATGAAAAAGAAGGTGACAAGATATGTAAATAATAATATAATGGAATTTAGCATTAGACAATCTTTGATAGATAATATCCAAAGCACTTTAACTTTAGCCGCTCAGAGTCCCTGCGGAGTTGAGCAGCATATAAATGCAATAAATAAATAAATAAATAAATAAATAAATAAATAAATAAATAAATAAATAAATAAATAAATAAATAAATAAATAAATAAATAAATAAATAAATAAATAAATAAATAAATAAATAAATAAATAAACAAACAAACAAACAAACAAACAAACAAACAAACAAACAAACAAACCTATAGCAACATATCTGAAGTCTTCCAAAAATCAAGAAATTGCTTAATCATATTTTAGGTATGCGTATTAAAAATATATTACAAAACCTAGAGGCTCAAGATAACAGGTAAACTACGTATAATTATTGCATACACAAACAGTATTCTATTATATTCAAATCAAGATTCCAGCAATCTAAATCCTGGAGAAATAAACTGATTCTCCTTTTGATGCCTAAAAGATTTTTTTTAAAAAAATAACAGCTCCTACTTGTCGGAAGACAAAAGACAAACATATATGCCAGGCAGCCGTCAAACAATAACCCCACTTGAAAATATTAAGGGTGGAATCTTTACATTAAGCTTCAAAATGCAAATTAAACTGGAAGAACTTCTCAACTGAAACTGAAAAAAAATCTACCCTGTTTCAAAATCTGGGGTGAGTAGTTCCGGAAAATTCCAAGAGCTTCAAAAAAAAAGGGGTGATGGATCACCCCATCATTCATCCATGTTTGAAAACGACCTCTCGTAAACGTTCCCATTGTTCCTCCAGATTGTTTTCCACATAAAAGATGGTTTAAGATGATTCATCTAGGATTGTTTGTGGCCCTTTCTTCAGATCCTCCTTTTCTGCAAAAGGCTTGATTAGAATGGCATATACGTACGAACGCGAGAATAATCGTTCTAAGGAAACAATGGCCAGTGACCAAAGCAACATAAAATCCTAACTACTATGCAGGATTATCTATGTCATGATGAGTTAGACACCTCACTCTTTACCAGGCAGCTTCACTGGATGACACACGAAATGTTATCACCATCCCATATCTCTACTGTCCATTTTTGGACTGCTTATGTAAGTTCTGTACATGAGGCAACCTCAAAGACACCCATAATAGCAATAGCACTTAGACTTATATACCGCTTCATAGTGCTTTACAGCCCTCTCTAAGTGGTTTACAGAGTTCAGCATATTGCCCCCAACAATCTGGGTCCTCATTTTACCGACCTCAGAAGGATGGAAGGCTGAGTCAACCTTGAGCCGGTGAGATTTGAACAGCTGAACTGTTGAATTAGCAGTCAGCTGGAGTAGCCTGCAGTGCTGCACTTTAACCACTGCGCCACCTCGGCTCTAAACACACACACACACCCTCCCTACCACAACCTCACACCCCAGGACGTCAAGAATCCATTCAGCCATTGGAGGTGATGCAGTGGTGGGATTAAAAAATGTTTACTGCCGGTTCTGTGGGCGTGGCTTGGTGGTCATGTGACTGGGTGGGCGTGGCCAAGTCAACGTCACTTCTTTGCCCTAATGACCTACAAAAAGATATATCAAAAGGTCATTTATTATTTCGTGCATTTAATACTTAAATAAGAATAAAAGAAGTACACGAAATAATGAGGTACACAAATACTTACATAAGAACAATAAAAGTGTTATTTCTCTTTGAGGTATTTCCAAATTGATGTTTCATTGGCGTCCTCATTTGCACTTTTCTTCACTTTGACTCGAGCATCATCGGCTGTGTGATGTGCTCTCAAGATGCTTGGATTTATGGAATTAGTTCTTTTATTCCAGTGTGCAAAATGCTTTAAGGCAGTGGTTCCCAACCTGGGGATCGGGACACCTTTGGGGGTCGAATGACCATTTCCCAGGTGTCGCCCCGGCATCCTCAGCTCCCCCCCCCCACTGCCACAAGCCTGGCCATATCAGCTCAACTCGCCCGAGCCCTCCGATTGGTCGCGAGAGGTGCCATTCGGTGAGAGGCGTTTGTGACGCCTGGCGGCCGAGCTTTAACGGCATCAGCTAAGGGGCGGGGCATCGCAAGATTGCACGCTGGAGAGTACAAGGCGGTGCTTAAGACATCTGTGGCCGCCCCTGTCTCCTGCTCGCAGCGGCAATTTCTTCCCACTGGTGTTGAAGGGAAAGGGAGTCATGGGAGGGAACGGCCAGCCAATGACCACTTAAGTTTCACAGCGCATGACGGTGGGAAGGAGGACAGCTGGGTCGGAATCATCTGTCTGCCCTCTCGCCCTCGGCTGGCGTGGAGACCCAGCGAACAAAGAGGCAAACAGGGAGGGAGGGAAGAGAGAGACTGAGAGATATTAGCGCAGGGCTAGCCTGATCATACAGCCTTGGTGCTGAGGAACTAAGCCGGAGGGAACTGGAGAAGGAGGTGGTGCCGGAGCATGGTCTATCACCGCCGCCCTGCTCCATATGATTAGCCCTGTGCTAATATCTCTCAGTCTCTCTCTTCCCTCCCTGTTTGCCTCTTTGTTCACTGGGTCTCCAAAATAATTTTATGGTTGGGGGTCACCACAACATGAGGAACTATATTAAGGGGTTGCGGCATTAGAAAGGTTGGGAACCACTGCTTTAAGGGCTGCAGAATAGGGATAGGGGATGGCCTGAAAAACAGCCAAAACCAGGCCATTTTTGTGCTGTTTTCAGGCTGTTTTCCCGGCCAAAATCGGCCTGAAAAATAGCCTGACATGGCCCAAAAAAGCTGGTTGCGAGAGCAAGAGAAGCCAGGTGAGCCGGACCCAGACCTGTCCCAGGTCCCCTCGTCCCAGAAGCAGAAACCTCACACTCTTTCCCTCTCTCCTAGCCCCCTTCTTCGCACGGGATCCCTCAGCAATGGAGATAAAGAAGGAGATGGGGGCGGCGTTTCTGTGTGCTCCTGTTTCTGTTTGGCACTCTCCCCTCAATGCTAGCAGCCGCCGCTGCCCACTTCTCCCTCTCCGTCTTTACTGCTGGGTGATCCCGTGCGAAGAAGGGGGCTAACAGAGAGGGGAGAGTACGAGATTTCTGCTTCTGGGATGAGAGGACCAGGGAAGCATCTGGGTCCAGCTTTATCCAGCTTATCTTCCTCTCACAGCCAGCTTTCCCAGTCAAGCTTGAAGCAGTCTCTCTCTCTCTCTCTCTCTCTCTCTCTCTCTCTCTCTCTCTCTCTCTCTCTCTCTCTCTCTCTCTCTCTCTCTCTCTCTCTCTCTCTCTCTCTCTCTCTCACACACACACACACACACACACACACACACACACACACACACACACACACACACACATTGGATCTTTCTTTCCTCCTCCCCGCCACACAGGAGACACCTGGATTCCCTCCCCAACCCTGCCTGTCCCATACAGGTACCACCCACACAAGTGATCTAGAGTCACATGACCCCACCCAGCCACACCCACCCAGACAGTCATTAGGGCAGAGAACCGGTTGTTAAAAAATTTGGAGCCCACCACTGCTGTAAAAGCATATCTGACAGAAGACTTTATATCAGAGGTGGGTTGCTCCCGGTTTAGACCGGTTCTTTAGAACCGGTAATGGGAATTTTCCCCCACTTGCCAAACCGGGAGTGATCGCCGGTTGGCCATTCCCCCGAACTGGCTCTAATGGTGGCGCCATAGGTGCAGCCATTTTGTTTTTTGCTTCTGTGCATGCGCAGAAGCTGTTTTTTGCTTCTGCGCATGTGCAAAAGCTTAGTTTTCAGCACTGTGCATGCGTGTGTGTGCCCACGCGGCGCAAGAGGAAGCAAACTGGCGGCGAGGTAAGTTAGAACCCACCTCTGCTTTATATGGTGAAAATTGGGCATGCTTTGATTCTATGTTCAGTGTAGTAGACATAGTGTAGAACTCTTAGTGCAATAGAATTTTCTGATTGCTTCCTGTATTTATAAGCTAAGATTCCCTTCTTGGTAAGGTTACCATTAGAAAAGGCACTTGTTTGAATTCAGTTGCATGCAAAACTGGTCAGGATATATGTTTCAACGAAGACTTTGTGAACCGAAGTTGGCTCACACTCTGTTTTTCTCAACCTTGGCAACTTTATGATGTGTGGATCTCAGCTCCCAGAATTCTCCAGCCAACCATGCTAGCTGAGGAATTCTTGAAGTTCACATATCTCAAATCTGTCAAGAGAGAGCAGTGTTTCTCAACCTTGACAATTTTAAGATGTGTAGTCCTCAGCATGTCCGCTAGAGATTTCTGGGAGTTGAAGTCCACACATCTTAAAATTGCCAAGAAACAATTTAGAGCAGGGATGGCCAAACTACAGCTCTTTGAGGACCTGTGGACTTCAACTCCCAGCATGGCTGGCTCAGGAATTCTGGGAGTTGAAGTCCACAGGTCCTCAAAGAGCTGTAGTTTGGCCACCCCTGATTTAGAGAAACACAGGCATAGACCTTACTACAGATTTAAGATGTACAGTAGTAAATCTTTTGTTATCCTAAAACTAACTGAGCGAATGATGGCTAGCGGGAATTTCTGTAGCGCCATGGTTGAATTAATAGAGACTTGACCCCCCCCCCCAAAAATACTAACACTTCTGAGTGGCTCTGAGTGAACCTATTTAATGATCCTAATTATTCTTGGGACAGTGAATCACAGCAAATAATTAGAAAAAGTGTAGTTTAGGGGACTAATGTAACTCCCCTAATGTATATAAAAAAGTAAACATTGTAGTTATAACATTATGGACATGGAAAATATTGATAGAGACCAGTTGGTTCTGTTTTTTCCAGTGTCAGAACTCAGGGTCAACTAGTGGAGCTTAAAAGCAGGAAAAACCAGAGCGTTATGCCCAAGTCTGAAATTCACTATAACCAGACTTAGTAATATTCACCAATTTAGAGGATTTTAAGAGGGTCTATATACAAATGTGTGCAGGATAGAGCTATTAACAACCATTAGTGTTGATGGTGGAATCGGCCTCAGAAGCCCTCCATACTAATTGTAGGTGAGTAACCATGTCCGTATACACCTTCTGATACTGGCTGATCCAGAAAGTTGGACTGGGTGAGGCCTTGTCTGACTCCAGTAAAGGTTCATCCTAAAGTTTCCTTCTTATGTCTGAATGGACAGTTGGAAGAGAAAGAAAACCTTTAACAGCAAATAAATCAATGGACAAAAATGGTTACATGCAAGATACCCTAAATAGCTCCCTTGCTGTTTATTATGCACTTAACTACTCAAGATTTAATTTAATTTAATTTAATAGATTTGTATGCCGCCCAACTCCCGGGGGACTCTGGGCAGCTCACAACATGACAAATCCATTACAATAAAATATATAACAGTTAAAAAAATATAAGAATTAAAAGAAGATCTCCAACATTCATAATTAAAGGGGGGAGACCCCGGGATAATCTGTTCGGTCTCACTTTCACCCTGCCTGCCGGAAGAGCCAAGTTTTTATTGCTTTACGGAAGGCCAGCAGGGTGGGGATGGCCCTGATCTCCGGAGGGAGTTGGTTCCATAGGGAGGGAGCTCCCACAGAGAAGGCTCTCCCCTTAGGCCCCGCCAACCAACATTGTTTGGTCAATGGGACCTGGAGGAGACCAACTCTGTGGGACCTAACCGGTCGTAGGGAGGTATGTGGCACGATGCGGTCCCGAAAGTAGCTTGGCCCTGAGCCATGTAGGGCTTTAAAGGTCAAAACCAACACCTTAAATTGGATCCGGAGACTAATGGGCAGCCAATGCAGCTGGTGGAGGACAGGTGTTACGTGGGTATACCTGGGCACACCCACCACGGCTCGCGCAGCTGCATTTTGCACCAATTGTAGTCTCCGGATACTCTTCAAGGGTAGCTCCATGTAGAGCGCATTGCAGTAATCCAGCCGGGAGGTGATAAGGGCGTGGGTGACTGTGAATAGCGCCTCCCTCTCCAAGAAGGGTCGCAATTGGTGCACTAGGCGAACCTGTGCAAAGGTCCCCCTAGCCACAGCTGAAAGATGTAGTTTCAATGAATTATTAGTGAACAGCGGCTGGCCCAGCCTCTACATCAATGTTTCTCGACCATGATAATTTTAAGATATGTGGACTTCAACTCCCAGAATTCCCCAGACAGCAATGCTGACTGGGGAATTCTGGGAGTTAAGTCCACACACCTTAAACTTCTCAACGTAGAGCAGCATTATTCAAATTTTAGTCAGCAAGATGCGTCTTCTTCAATTCATGCTGACTGGGGAATTCTGGGAGTTGAAGTCCACACCTCTTAAATTTACCGAGTACACTGATATAGAGGAAAGATGTATGTATTTCAGAAGATCCTTGTGCTGTTTTTGAAAATTCCAAAGACTTCAGTTACAAAAGCAGAAAATGAATTGCTGAAAGATTCTTAACCTTCAATCTGCAAGAAGGGATCCATATTACCTTTGAAAGTGGATTGTTCAGGCCTGGTGATCATTCTGGAAACTGTGGTAAGTTTGGATAGGGCTTAAGTAAGATGCTACAAGTTGTTCATGTGAAAACAGTGTGATCCAAATCCATAATTTTCTCTTAGAGTTCCAGTTTGCTGTAGTAGTTAAGATCTGGTCAAGAAACTAGGAGGCTGTGAGTTCTAGTCCCGCCTTAGGCATGAAAGCTGGCTGGGTGACCCTGAGCCAATCCCCAGGAGACAGGGAGTTCTAGTCCCACTTTAAGCATGAAAGCTGGTTTGGTGACTTTGGGCTAATCACCAGGAGACAGTGAGCTCTAGTCCCGCTTTAGGCATGAATGCTGGCTGGGTAACTTTGAGCCAATCACCAGGAGACAGTGAGTTCTAGTCCTACCTTAAGCATGAATGCTGGCTGGGTGACTTTGAGCCAATCACCAGGAGATAGTGAGTTCTAGTCCTACCTTAGGCATGAAAGCCAGCTGGGTGACTTTGGGCCTATCACCAGGAAACTAGAAATTCTAGTCTTGTTTTAGACGTGGAAGCTGGCTGGGTGAATTTGGACCAATCACCAGGAGATAGTGAGTTCTAGTCCCACCTTAGGCATGAAAGCCAGTTGGGTGACTTTGAGCCAATCACTCTCTCTCTCAACCCAACTCACCTCACAGAGTTGTTATTGTAGGGAAAATAGGAGGAGGAAGGAGTAATATATATGTTCATTGCTTTGAGTTACTTATAGTGTAATAAAGGCAGGATAAAAATCTAATACATAAATAAATTAATATGACTATTATATCTCACAAGGACAGATTCTCTGATGTCTTCCAGAAAACTCCTCTCACACTGCAGTTGGATAAGGCCTGCAAAGGAAAGGTTGAGATGGCTTGGTGATGGCTTGGTATATAATTGTCCTGTAGAATATTATCATTTCTATTCTTTCTACTGAAGAGGGTCATGGAGGAAGTGTTGTTAGAGTTTTTGCAAGTTAGTTTGGCAAGACCAAGCAATCGGTTTCCTAAGTTCTCTAAAACCACAAAGCAGCAATTTGTCAATCGTTCTAGATTTCCTCTGCAGGAAATATATGAGATTTATTTCTACATACTTTGAGCTATAGCAGCAATTCAGCTCAAGCATGCCTATAAGCCGTCAAAGTAATCCAATGTTTGCAGAGCACTTAAGAGTCCCCAAAATTGAACATTAAAGCTATAAATGGCTTTTCAATGGACAACCTAATGGCCGGACAAGGAAGCAGGAAAACTCATCTGTCGTCTCTTAAAACAATAACCCCTCTAAACAAAGACAGTAGCACCAGAAAGCTTGTTTGAGCAACCTGTCAGAGCAGTGGAGCATGTCAAGAACAGCTGCTAGACTCAGGAGAAACCCACCGAAAAGGTTTTTTCCCCTGATCAAACCAGAGTCTGACCTAAGCCAAGCCTTTGGCACAGTCCACGATTCCACAAATTATTGTAAGCACTATGTCTTTTTCCTCTTTAAACTATAATTTAGCTCCTTTTATCCTCTTCTCTAACACCAGAGGCCTCATGGAGAAACAGAAGTGCCAGATGTGACTGGCGTATAAGACGACCCCCAACTTTTCCAGTTCAAATATAGAGTTTGGGATATACTCACCGTATAAGACTACCCCGTATAAGACTACCCCATCTTTCTTTTTCTTTCTGTCTTCCTTCCTTCCTAACTTCCTTGTTCTTTCTCTTTCTTTCTTTCTTTCTTTCTTTCTTTCTTTCTTTCTTTCTTTCTTTCTTTCTTTCTTTCTTTCTTTCTTTCTTTCTTTCCTTCTGTCTGTCTGTCTGTCTGTCTGTCTGTCTTCCTTCCTTCCTTCCTTCCTTCCTTCCTAACTTCCTTCCTTCCTTCCTTCCCAACTTCCTTGTTCTTTCTTTCTTTCTTTCTTTCTTTCTTTCTTTCTTTCTTTCTTTCTTTCTTTCTTTCTTTCTTTCTTTCTTTCTTTCTTTCTTTCTTTCTTTCTTTCTTTCTTTCTCCCTGCAAATCAATCCCCACCGTGGCTCCTTTCTCCCTCGTCCAGCCCTCTTCCAAGACGCCAAGTGGAAGCGAGATAGATGGGTGGGTTGCTCCCCTCCCCTCCCCTTGGAGGAAGAAGGAGCCTCTGTCGCCATTTCCCACGGGGCTCCAGCCACCCAACTGAGTCCCCGACCGCGGCGCTGGCAGGGAAGGAGAGCGCGCGCTACTGCCGCCGCTGCTGCTATCGCCGCTCTGATATTTCTTCGGTGGGCACGCACGGGAGGGACCGTGGAGCAGAGGCGCCCGGCGAGCGGGTCAAGAGGCGCAGGGATGCCAGAAGTGGCGGCGTCGGCAGCAGGCTCCTGCCCGCGTCTCCCGCCCACCTCTTGCCTTAAGCCACCGGGCGCCTCTGCTCCGAGGTCCCTCCTGCGCGCGCCCACCTGCTGGGAAGGCTGCAGCTGGCGGTGGTGGCCGCAGCCTTCCCAGCAGGAGACCAAAGACACAGGGTGGTGTCGATACTCCGGGGCTCCTTCAGCCGCTTGGCTGGAGAACTGTGGGGATGTGGCCGCAGCCGTTTTTGAGCTCCCCCCGGCTCGGAAGTTTCAGTACCCGACGTATAAGACGACCCCCGACTTTTGAGATGATTTTCAAGGGGTAAAAAGTCATCTTATGCGCTGGAATATACGGGTATATTGTTTTGTTATTGTTTTGTTTGTAATAAAAATCAGAGAAGATGAGAATGTTGGGTAGAATCCTAATAATTAGACGAAAGGAAGTGCATTACTATTGTCTTTTCCTGTTCTTTATCCATTGGAAACTTCTCCCAACTCTTAGGAATAAAATAATAGCATAGGTCACTCTTGCATCCTGAATCCTAATCTAGTTACCTCTGATCAAGTCTTACCTTAAAATTGAAAGGAACATTGGATGTAACTTGATATCATTCAATCAAAAGTTGGTTGCTGTTGTTTTTTTACTTTTATCAGTTAGTTAGTTTTGGCCTCACATATTTCCAAAATATTTAATACCCTACCCTGCCTTGTGGCTCTTGTTCAGGTAAAATGTCACTGTGGCAAACACCCATCAAACCTTAATGACGCATTTTCTAATCTCACAATGACTTGCTGACATTATAAAGGTGCATTAGCTGCCTGCATTAAATCTGAAATTCTCACTTGGAGGGGCCTGTGTGACCTGAATTGGATGGAAAGCTATTATGATCAATAAAATATAATGTTGATTATGTTGAAAAGTGAGGTAACATAAAAAAACAGAGAGCAAACAGAAGCATCTCCTGTGAGGAAATTTCTCTGATGAAAAAGTTGGATGCACTTGCAAAGCAAGCAAGCAAACAAACAAACCTAAGTTTGGAGAGAAAAGGTAGCCTAATGAATAAGCAGGTGAACTATTATTCTATTCTATTCTATTCTATTCTATTCTATTCTATTCTAGTCTAGTCTAGTCTAGTCTAGTCTAGTCTAGTCTAGTCTAGTCTAGTCTAGTCTAGTCTAGTCTAGTCTACTCTACTCTACTCTACTCTACTCTACTCTACTCTACTCTACTCTACTCTACTCTACTCTACTCTACCTCTATTCTCTACATTCTATTCTATTCTATTCTATTCTATTCTATTCTATTCTATTCTAGTCTAGTCTAGTCTATTCTAGTCTAGTCTAGTCTAGTCTAGTCTAGTCTAGTCTACTCTAGTCTAGTCTACTCTAGTCTACTCTAGTTTAGTCTACTCTACTCTACTCTACTCTAATCTACTCTACCTCTATTCTCTACATTCTATTCTATTCTATTCTATTCTATTCTATTCTATTCTAGTCTAGTCTAGTCTAGTCTAGTCTAGTCTAGTCTAGTCTAGTCTGTTCTAGTCTAGTCTGGTCTAGTCTAGTCTAGTCTGTTCTAGTCTAGTCTAGTCTAGTCTAGTCTACTCTACTCTACTCTACTCTACTCTACTCTACTCTACTCTACTCTACTCTACTCTACCTCTATTCTCTACATTCTATTCTATTCTATTCTAGTCTAGTCTAGTCTAGTCTAGTCTAGTCTAGTCTGTTCTAGTCTAGTCTAGTCTAGTCTATTCTAGTCTAGTCTAGTCTAGTCTAGTCTAGTCTACTCTACTCTACTCTACTCTACTCTACCTCTATTCTCTACATTCTATTCTATTCTATTCTATTCTCTACATTCTATTCTAGTCTAGTCTAGTCTAGTCTAGTCTAGTCTACTCTAGTCTAGTCTACTCTAGTTTAGTCTACTCTAGTCTATTCTACTCTACTCTACTCTACGTCTATTCTCTACATTCTATTCTATTCTATTCTATTCTATTCTAGTCTATTCTAGTCTAGTCTAGTCTAGTCTACTCTACTCTACTCTACTCTACTCTACTCCACTCTACTCTACTCTACTCTATTCTACTCTACCTCTATTCTCTACATTTTATTCTATTCTATTCTATTCTATACATTCTATTCTATTCTATTCTATTCTAGTCTAGTCTAGTCTAGTCTAGTCTAGTCTAGTCTAGTCTACTCTAGTTTAGTCTACTCTAGTCTGCTCTACTCTACTCTACTCTACCTCTATTCTCTACATTCTATTCTATTCTATTCTAGTCTAGTCTATTCTAGTCTAGTCTAGTCTGTTCTAGTCTAGTCTAGTCTAGTCTATTCTAGTCTAGTCTAGTCTACTCTAGTCTACTCTACTCTACTCTACTCTACTCTACTCTACCTCTATTCTCTACATTCTATTCTATTCTATTCTATTCTCTACATTCTATTCTATTCTATTCTATTCTAGTCTAGTCTAGTCTAGTCTAGTCTAGTCTAGTCTAGTCTAGTCTAGTCTAGTCTACTCTAGTTTAGTCTACTCTAGTCTACTCTAGTCTACTCTACCTCTATTCTCTACATTCTATTCTATTCTATTCTATTCTATTCTATTCTATTCTATTCTAGTCTAGTCTAGTCTAGTCTAGTCTAGTCTACTCTACTCTACTCTACTCTACTCTACTCTACTCTACTCTACTCTACTCTACTCTACCTCTATTCTCTACATTTTATTCTATTCTATTCTATTCTCTACATTCTATTCTATTCTATTCTATTCTAGTCTAGTCTAGTCTAGTCTAGTCTAGTCTAGTCTAGTCTACTCTAGTTTAGTCTACTCTAGTCTACTCTACTCTACTCTACTCTACTCTACCTCTATTCTCTACATTCTATTCTATTCTATTCTAGTCTAGTCTAGTCTAGTCTAGTCTAGTCTAGTCTAGTCTAGTCTAGTCTACTCTAGTCTACCTCTATTCTCTACATTCTATTCTATTCTATTCTATTCTATTCTATTCTATTCTATTCTATTCTATTCTATTCTATTCTATTCTATTCTATTCTATTTCTATTTCTATTTCTATTTCTATTTCTAATTTAATTCTTTTTCGATTTTATACAGCTACACATCAGGGGTGGGTTCTGGTTTCTTCTGCTGCCGGTTAGCTTGGGCGCGGCGCGTGGGTGCGCCCATTTTGCACGTGTGCATGCGCAGTGCTTTAAAAAAGCTTCTGCGCATGCGCAGAAGCAAAAAACAAGATGCTGGCGCCTATGGCACTGCCAAGAGAACCGGCTTGGGGGCGTGGCAGGCCTGGGTCGCTGCCGATTCCAGCGACCCAGACCGCGAAGTTACTACCGGTTCCATAGAACTGGTCTGAACCGGGAGGAACCCACCTCTGCTGCACATATGTGTAATCTCTCAGAAAATAGTCCATGAATGTACCTGGGGTTGACTCAAAGAAACCTTCACCTTTTAGCATTGCAGGTAATCCTCAATTTGCTACCACAATTGAGCCCAACATTTATGTTGCTAAGCAAGACAGTGGTTAGATGAATTTTGTGACCATTGCTGCCACAGCTGTTAAGGGAATCACTGTAGTTGTTAAGTTAGTAACACGGTTGTTAAATGAGTCTGGTTTTCCCATTGACTTTACAACCTTGCCACAGCTGTTAAGTGAATCGCTGCAGTTGGTAAGTTAGTAACCCGTTTGTTAAGTGAATCTGGCTTCCCCGTTGCCTTTGCTTGTCAGAAGGTCGCAAAAAAGTGATCACATGAACCTGGGACCCATCAACGGTCCTAAATATGAACCAGTTGCCAAGCGTCTGAATTTTGATCACATGATGATGGCAACGCTGGAAAGGACATACTGTAACTGTGAAAAAGGTCATCAGTCGCTTTCAGCGCCCTTGTAACTTTGAACGGTCACTAAACGAACTGTTGTAAGTCGAGGACTACCTGTATTTGCAAGTTTTGGGTGCAATATTTGAGTGTCCCGGCCTGCCCTGAAACAAACATTTTGGACTCTCGGTCTATCACAACTCTTGGGAAGGTTATCCACTTAGCCATTCATTGACCCCCCCCCCCCAAAAAAAACCCCAACCCCATATTTGTTGAATCTGAATTGCCATAATGAGGAATATTAGTGCCACAGGGAAGCATCAACCCCAGGTACAAATGAGCTGCTATAGGAAATGTTAAAATTACCAGACTGTCTGCATTAGCTAATGTTTGGATTTTATTTAAGGCAAAATGAATCGGACAGAATGGCACAAAGGATCTTCAGTGCTGAGGTTTTAGTAACCTGTCTAGAGCTTCTGCTTAATGGATTTATTCCCAGGGCCCTGAAAGGAAGCCAGATAATTAAGCAAAGGGCATTGAAAGACTCTGAAAGCTCAGTGCTATAGCAACGCCGGCTTACATCAGGCTAGTTTCAAATAATACCGTCTTAGGGACCGGCTGGTAGAACACAGATTTAGCTTCCATTATACAAGCGGATCTGACGTTTTGCACCAAAATGCATAACGCACAGAAGGAAGTTATTTTCCTTTTTTAAAAAAAGAATAAGAATAAGTCTCGACTTATAAGGTCTATAGAGCTAGGGCATTATAGAGCACTGGCTATAGAGCACTGCACACCAAGACAACTAGACACAAGAACAGTTTTTTCCCCGAACGCCATCGCTCTGCTAAACAAATAATTCCCTCACCACTGTCAAACTATTCACTAAGGCTGCATTACTATTACTATTAGTCTTCTCATCGTTCCTATCACCCATCTCCTCCCACTTATGATTGCATGACTGTAACTTGTTGCTTGTATCCTTACGATTTATATTAATATGGATTGTTTCCTGATTGCATATTTGTACCCCATGACAATCATTAAGTGTTGTATCTCATGATTCTTGACACATGTATCTTTTCTTTTATGTACACTGAGAGCATATGCACCAAAGACAAATTCCTTGTGTGTCCAATCACACTTGGCCAATAAAGAATTCTATTCTATTCTATTCTATTCTATTCTATTCTATTCTATTCTATTCTATTCTATTCTATTCTATTCTATTCTATTCGTTTGTTTAATGACCAAAGTAACAACGGCACTGGAAAAAAGTGACTTATGACCCCTTTTCACACTTACAACCAATGCAGGATCCCCGTGGTCACGTGGTCAAAATTCAGACGTTTGGCAACTGGCTTGCATTTATGACGGCTGCAGTGTCTTCGGGGGTGGGGGGTGTCATCTGATTCAGGGCTGAAATTCAAAAATTTTCCCTACTAGTTCTGTGGGCGTGGCTTGGTGGGCGTGGCACGGGAAGGATGCTGCAAAATCCCCATTCCCTCCCTACTCCTGGGGGAAGAATATTGCAAAAGGCAACTGCCTCTTTAAGTGCTCAAGGTACACTGATAATATATTAAATAACCATTTGATGAATAATAGAATAAGAGAGTTGGAAGGGACCTTGGAGGTCTTCTAGTCCAATCTCCTGCCCGTGGCAGGAGTTCCCATGCCATTCTGGACAAATGGCTGTCCAATCTCTTCTTGAAAACCTCCAGTGATGGGAGCACCCACAACTTCCAACCTGAATCAACTGCAAAAAGGCAACTTCATATCTATGTATTTTCCTTGGCAAATGCAGATGGTAAGCTAGACTAGGAAAACAAATTTATGAATGCTACCGTAATACTTACTTTTATTGCAAGGATTACAATAACAGAATCCTGCGAGTTTGAGGTGCTTTCCTCTTCTTTCCCATTAACTTTATGACAATTGGAGTGTGTGTGTGTGTGTGTGTGTGTGTGTGTGTGTTTGTGTGTGTGTGTGTGTGTGTGTCTTACTGAGGAATCTGTCCCAGCAAATCACTGCAGTTGTTAAGTGAATCACATGGTCATTAAGTGAATCTGGCTTCTCCTCTTGACTTTGTCAAAAGTCAGTTGGGAAGGTTGCAAATGGTGATCACATGATCCAGGATGCTGCAACCATGATAAATAAATGCCAGTTGCAAAGCACCTGAATTTTAATCATGTGACTGTGGGGAATGCTATGAAGGTTGTAAGTATAAGGACAAGTTGTACGTGCCATTTTTCAGTGCCCTTGTCACTTCAAACAGTCTTAAAATGAATGTTTTTAAATTGAGGGCCACCTGTAGTAATTTTTCCTCCTTTTTCTTAAGGTTATTCCATCTCCCTATTGCAAGAAAGGTACCCACACTACCTTCTTCCAGAATAGTATTTATTTTTTTTATTTTATTTTATTCCTTCTTATAAGCTGCCCAACTCCCGAGGTATAGACTTGGGAGTATAGACTTGGGATCTCCCCATGGTCTCCCATCCAACCACCAAACAAGGCTGGCAGTTCTAACTTTCTAAGCACTGGCTTTAGGTGTTTTAGGAGAAAGTTTGGAATTTGAAACAACCTTTTTCTACTTTAAGACTATCAACTGGATTTCTAGGGAGGTAACAAGAATTGTCATCCTTTGTTTTTTGGATAAAATGGAAGAGAAATCTTAGTGCTCTGGCTTCAAAATCAAAATGAAAACACAGCAAGAAAACACAGTAAATGTAAAATTCATTGTAACTTTCATAACAGTTATGGCTTTTTGCAGATCCTTTTCCCTGTATGACTCGTATGGGAGTTTTTAAAAATACAGCGCAAATTGATTAATGACCAAGGTGTGGATTTTCCCCGTTGAATCTTTGGAAACTGAAAATAATCTGCATGGTGCATACTCATTTCAGATTTAATTCTGAGTTATCCCTAGAATTTCTCATCAAAGTCGTAAAGAAACAGAAATTTCTCTGTTTCCCCCACCCACCCATTACTGCCCTCTCTCTCTCTTATCATTTTATAGGCCTGGAACTCCTGTAGACTATAATTTCTTCATTCATTATTACATTTAGTGGGGGAAGGAGGAGAAATGAATGAATTCTTTTTAAAAAAAGTTTTTTTATTTTTTTCTCCACCATTTCCATATATACAACAATGCATATATCAAAAACATATCAATAACATACATACTTATATATTTTTATCGAATCAATCAAAATTCAATATCCTATTTTTGAACCTATTATTTGCTGTTATTTATCAGTCAGTAAATCAGATATTTATTTATCAGAAAAACATTTTCTTTACACTCCGCTCCTTCTATCCCCACCTCTTCCATCTACCTTCTTACTCCTTCTCTCCCGCTTCCTACTTCCTTCCACTCCTCCTCCTCCTCTCCCCTCCCTTTCTACTTCTTCTTTCTCCTTCTAGACCCGTGATGGCGAACCTATGGCACAAGTGCCACAGATGGCACGCGGAGCCATAGCGGAGAGCACGTGAGCGTTGCCCACTGTCAAACCGGAAGTGCAGAAAAATGCACTTCCGGTTTGCTGGTGGGCTGTTTTTTGCACTCCGGAGGGTTCAGGGAAGCTTCCTGAAGCCCTGGAATGCAAAAAGCGGCAAAACGGGCAAAACGGAAGTGCGTTTTCTGCACTTCCGGTTTGCCCGTTTTGACGTTTTTTCGCATTCCGGGATTTCAGGAAGCTTCCCTGAACCCTCCGGAGTGCAAAAAATGGCAAAATGGCAAACTGGAAGTGCGGAAAACGCACTTCCGGTTTGCCCATTTTGCCTTTTTTTGCATTCCAGGGCTTCCCTGAATCCTCCGGAGTGCAAAAAACAGCCCAATGGCAAACCGGAAGTGCGTTTTTCCACACTTCTGGTTTGCCCATTGTGCGCATGCGTGGGGGGGCAGTGGGCGTGGGCACGCGAACCAGAAAAGGTTCGCCATCACTGTTCTAGACCTTTCCCTGAGTGATTCTAATTCTAATATTATATTTAACAGACTGATAACATATTTCCATACATCTTTAAATTTTCAGTGCCACTTTAAAACTCATTATTTTTTTTAATAACATATCTATACTTACAGCTCTTTATTCTAGGTATATACTATTAATCTAGTGCTGCCTCCTCCAAATCTAATTCTTTGTCATCTGGGTTAGACCCATTTATTTATTCATTTAAATGAATGAATTCTTATGGCCCACTTCCAATTCCGAATTATCAAGGACTGTAAAAAGAGATTCCTGAAATGGTTGAACGCGTTGAACAGGTTCAGCCTGGCAGATTTTTATTTGTTCTGGAGATTATTAGCTCCAGATTACTCTGATCAACAACCGAGGAATATTTGAAAGGATTGCTGAATGAGATCATTCTCACGAAAGACTATTATATTAGGGTCTGGGCACAAAAGAAAGCAAAAACATGTTGTGAGATTATAGCTAGTCCTTGACTTACAACAGTTCATTTAGTGACTGTTCAAAATTACAACGGCACTGAAAGAAGGAGACTTATGGCCATTTTTCACACTTACGACCGTTGCAACAGCCCCATGTTCACGTGATCAAAATTCAGATGCTTGGTAATTCATATTTATGACCGCTGCAGTGCCCTGCGGTCATATGATCCCCTTTTGCAACCTTCTGACAAGCAACGGGAAAGCCAGATTCCCTTAACAACCAGGTTACTAATAATGATTCACTTAACAACCGTGGCAAGAAAAGTCGTAAAATGGGGCAAAACTCACTTAACAAATGTTTCACTTAGCAACATACATTTTGGGCTCAATTGTGGTCGTAACTCGACTACCTGTATTCAAATCAACTCCAGGTCTTCTTGTAAAGGGAGCTAAGCTTTAGTAAGCATGGAAAACCAATGAAACATATCGTTGCTTGATGTCTGTGGAGATTCTCAACCTAACAGGTCATGGTTGTCTCCAAGGTGCTTTTTCCAAAAGGCAACTGGATTTTTTTTCACCTTTGAAAACATGTTTCTCATCCAAGAAGCTTCTGTTAAGAACTGAAGAAGCTTCTTGGATGAGAAGCGAAAAGTTTTCAAGGAAAAATAAAAAAAACGAAGAAAGTCCAGTTGTCTTTTGAACAGCACTTTTGGAATATGAAGAACGGTTGCAGGAACTGGGTATGTCTAGTTTAATGAAAAAAAGGACTAGGGGAGACATGATATAAGTGTTCCAATATCTCAGGGGTTGCCACAAAGAAGAGGGAGTCAAACTATTCTCCAAAGCACCTGGGGGTAGAACAAGAAGCAATGGGTGGAAACTCATCAAGGAGAGAAGCAACCTAGAACTAAGGAGAAATTTCCTGACAGTTAGAACAATTAATCCGTGGAACAGCTTGCCTCCAGAAGTTGTTAATGCCCCAACACTGGAAGTTTTTAAGAAGATGTTGGACAACCATTTGTCTGAAGTGGTGTAGGGTTTTCTGCCTAAGCAGGGGGTTGGACTAGAAGACCTCCAAGGTCCCTTCCAACTTTGTTGTTGTTGTTGTTGTTGTTGTTGTTGTTGTTGTTGTTGTTCTTCTTCTTCTTCTTCTTCTTCTTCTTCTTCTTCTTCTTCTTCTTCTTCTTCTTCTTCTTCTTCTTCTTCTTCTTCTTCTTATTATTATTATTATTATTATTATTATTATTATTATTATTATTATTATTATTATTATTATTATTATTATTATTATTATTATCTCATTGCTTGGAAAACACGGGTAAACCCAAGCATGCAATGGGGAGGGGGAGTCATAATGCAGATACAGACACCCACCCACCCCCAATTTTGTGAAAGGTCTAGCAAGAATCAAGGACTGCAGACAGACATCCACCTGACTTTAGAAGGCTACTACTACTTAAATGGAATTGGCTCATTGTATGACTTTTGCTTTTGGGGAATTCACTTTCTGGTGAGCATGGAGCTATTTCGGAGGCAATCGGTGACATTGTGAAGAGGTTATCTTTCCACGGCCAAGAATCCAGATTCATTCTTTCTAGCCGCAAGCTGGCACTGCTGTAAGGATTGTGGCTGAAGCTCTGGAGGCTTGGATGGCCTCCAAATCCAGCATCAGATAGCTAGGTCCTCTAGTGAAAAGAAGGTGTAATGGGGAAGGACGGAGGGGAGGAAAACAGGAAGGAGAGAAAGAAAACAAGAGAGAGAATCTAGGGATGTTTTCACCCCAAAATTCAAATTCTAAGGTTACAATTAGTCTTAATTCTTAGAATAGAACAACAGTCCTATTGTTGTTCTATTCTAACTGTTAGGACTAACAGTCTTAGCCCTAATTCTAAGGTTACAATTAGTCTTCAACTTAGAATAGAACAACAGAATTGGAAGGGACCTTGTAGGTCATCTAGTCCAACCCCCTGCTCAGGCAGGAGACCCTGTACCATTTCTGACAGAAACTTAACACCACAATTGGGACCAGAATTTCTGTTCCTAAGCAAGGTAGTTGTTAATGCCCAATTTTACTACCTTTTTTTTTGCCAATCACTGCAGTTGTTAAGTGAATCACACAGTTGCTAAGTGAATCCGCTTCCCTCATTGACTTTGCTTGTGGGAAGCTGGCTGGGACGATTGCAAACAGCAATCACATGACCCCGAGAAGCTTCATCTGTCGTAAGTACATGCCAGTTGCTGAGGGTCTGAATTTTGATCATGTGACTGTGGGAATGCTGCGACACTCATAAATGCAAGGGAAGGTTGTGAGTCACTGTCATTGATGTTGTAACTTCAAATGGTCACTAAACCAGAGGTGGTTTCCTCCCGGTTCACACCGGATCTATAGAACCGGTAGTAACTTGGCGGCCTGGCTCGTTGGAACCCGCAACGACCCAGGCCTGCCACGCCCCCGAGTTGGTTCTCTCGGCGGTGCCATAGGCGCCATCTTGTTCTTTTGCTTCTGCGCATGCACAGCTTTTCTTTTAGTGCTGCGCATGCGCAGAGGGTCATTTCTGGGAAGTGACGTGTGCGCGCAAAATGTGCACTTCCATCGCGATGCGAACCAGTGGAGAAGGTAAGTAGAACCCACCCCGGCACTAAATGAATGGTTGCAATTCAAGGACCACCTGTACTAGACTTTGGATGCAAACAATCAAGAGCTATGAAACTGCAGCAAAAAAACTCCAGAAAAATCTTTGCTTCCATCTAGTTGTTATCCAGATGTTTGCATCCCAGATCTGATAGCCCAGTTGAAAATACAAAGGCTAGCCATAAATGGCACATGTCATTCTGTCTTTTAATTTTATTCAGTCTTCCCTGCCCTCAAAGGATGGGGCCTGAGCTGGCTACTTGGTAGTTTCTACTATTCTTGTTATGTCCCTACATCTACATACTAGGCTGGAAGTTCCCACTCTGGTCCAGCTGATTGTCACCAACAGGTATCTCCTGATTGGTCCTGGTTCAAGCCAGGGCTATCCTATTTAAACCCAAGCCACACTGGGGTCTTGGCTGTTGTTTCCCACCATGACCTAATAAAGAGCTGAAGCCACTCACTCGCCTCCTGTCTCTTCAGTATGAGAACTTAACAATTCTGTTTCTAACAAAGTTAAAAAACAACTCGGCTGCAGACCCACCAAATAAGGTTACAGTGATCTTTGTGATCTCTCTCTCTCTCTCTCTCTCTCTCACACACACACACACACACACACACACACACACACCCCAGAGCACGCCCTTTCTTGTCTCTTCTCAGTAAGACAGAAGAATCTGCTGACAAGCAACTGTGCTCCATCACTAAGCTCAACACTTCTAAAGTTATTATTTTACCCATCTGCAGGGCGTATACACCATCCTAGCGTCCAATGGCAGCGTGCCCTCCGGCCATCTCCCAAGGGTGTCGTCCAATCCAATTCCAAGGATAAATTCCCCACCACAGTATTTATAGCAGTATTTCTGTATCCTGATGACAAGAGTGTCAAAGCATCTCAAATGTTTGTGCAACCAACATCAACAGGAGGGCAAAGAATGGGACCGGTATCTAAGGGGGCCAGAATAGAGCCTGCTTTTGCGGTTGAGAGATCTGATTAGGGGTGGGTTCTTCCCGGTTCAGACCAGATCGCCTGAACCGTTAGCGACCTGCTGGTGATGTAATTTTGGTGTCACGGATCCGATTCTGTTGAGGTGGCGCAGTGGTTGAATGCAGCTACTGCAGGCTACTCCAGCTGACTGCTAGTTCAGCAGTTCAGCTGTTCAAATCTCACCAGGATCAAGGTTGACTCAGTCTTCCATCCTTCTGAGGTCGGTAAAATGAGGATCCAGATTGTTGGGGGCAATATGCTGAACTCTGTAAACTGCTTAGAGAGGGCTGTAAAGCACTATGAAGCGGTATATAAGTCTAAGTGCTATTGCTATTGTCTGTGTGGGTCCGTGCTCGCCGCCATCTTTTTTTCTGAAATTTTGGCTGATTTTCCTGTGTTTGGATGGCTTCACAGCATTCTGTGCTTTGAAAAAAACCCTCCCACCCGCCCCCGAATTAATACTGACCTTTATTTCTTCGCCCGAAGCACAGCTGATGAGCTCCTCAGCTGTGTTTTGGGCTGAATCCACCTTCTGAGCATGTGCGGAAGTTAAATAGCGGCCGGGGGAACACGCGTGTGTGCATGAAACGTCGCGACGCGAACCAGTGGTGAAGGTAAGTGAAACCCACCCCTGGATCTGATGAAACGTGACATCAAGGTCATGTGCTATCCACTCATCTCCATTGTCAGTGTGTGTTGTGCTCCCAATGGCGATCGTTACCGAGATGCTTCATTAGAAAACTCCAGATGGTCGAAAGAGAAAGTGGCGTTGAAGCAGCTTCCTCATTTTCCTGTTCTTTCATGGAGGAACAGAAGCCCTTAAGCATCTCAGTTGCATCCTGCCCCTGTAGCTTTCCCAAAACATCACAAAGGGATGGGTCTTCCTTGCCAGCGGTCCCCAACCTTGGAGGGAGCTTGTGCTTGCGAGTGGAGGGCATGAGCACGCAAAGCTCCATTTGCGCAAGGAGCTTTGCGCATGAGCACAATTGTTCTCCACTCGCGCAAGTGGAGCTTAGCATGCAACCACAAGTGCCTGCCACTCGTGCAAGTGGAATTTCATGCACATGTGCTTGCCCATTTCTCTCACGGCCTGGTTTCGAACAGGCCGCGACCTGGTAGTGGGCTGCAGTCCAGGGGCTGGGGACGCCTGTTCCTTGCAAATAGCAATCTAAAGACAAAGAATATAAACTAATTTTATCCGGTGCTTTATTCATTTGTCAAACATGTACAAGATAGCAGGTATGGTATAAACATAAACAAAGTAAGTAAGTACAGATAAATTGGGACAGTAGGACAGGGACGGTAGGCACACTGGTGCACTTATGCACGCCCCCTTTACGGACCTCTTAGGAATGGGGTGCGGTCCATGGTAGACAGTTTGAGGTTGAAGCTGTGAGGGTTTGAGGATGTAACAACAGAGTCGGGTAGAGCATTCCAGGCGTTGACCACTCTGTTGCTGAAGTCGTATTTTCTGCAATCGAGTTTAGAGCGGTTTACCTTGAGTTTGTATCGACTGTTTGCCCGTGTATTATTGTGGTTGAAGCTGAAGAAGTCGCTGACAGGTAAGACGTTGTGGCAGACAATTTTGTGTACTATGCTTAGATCGGACCGCAGGCGGCGCAGTTCCAGATTGTCAAAGCCCAGAATTTCAAGTCTGGTGGCCCTCTATTGTGAGTAGAGTGGAATAGTCTTCTTGTGAAATACCTCTGGACCCGCTCAATAGTGTTAATGTCTGACGGAGGCGAAAATTTATCTCACAAAGGAGAAATAGATCTTTTCCCGGACATCAGGCATTAGAAAAGAAACCGCAGTTTAAAGTCTAAGTAAAAATATTTATTTCGGTACAAAACAATAAATCCTCATTATTCTACATCTCTGATATAAAAATAGGTGTTGCTTCAATGGAAGCCAGGAACAAAAGGAATGAACGGAGAAAGGAATGTGCACATGCGTACTAGGAACATATTAATCACGTGCTCAGGAATAAACCATTATATTAGATAGGGATGCTTCTCCCTGCATATACATATAACAGGCAATATAAAATCACTGCTTGACAATGTCCGATATACAATGTGGATTCCAGGCGGATGAGCTGTATTCAAGAATTGGTCTGGCAAAGGTTTTGTATGCCCTAGATAGCAATACAATGTTACCGGAGAAGAAGCTTCGCAAGATTAGGTTAACAATTCTTAATGCCTTTTTGGCAATGATTCTATGGCTGAAGAATTCCAGGACACATCTTGGCAGACACATCAGGACATGAGGAAGGCTAGCGCAGAGCACTGGAACTAAATGCCACTGGCATCATTTCAGAGTACAGATAGTCCTCAACTTACAACCATTTATTTAGTGACCATTCGAAGTTACAACAGCACTGAAAAAAGTGACATGACCATTTTTCACACTTACAGCCATTGTAGCATCCCCATGGGTCATGTGATCATAATTTAGACACTTGGCAACTGATACCAGTTGAGGTATACCTGGGTCTTGCAATCACCTTTTGCAACCTGACAAGAAAAGTCAATGGGGAAATCTAGATTCACTTAACCAGTGTGTCACTAACTTAAGATCTGCAGTGATTCATTTAACAATTGTGGCAAGAAAGGTGATAAAACAAGGCAAAATTCACTTCACAACTGTCTCGCTCAGCAATAAACTTTTGGCTCTACTGTGGTCGTAAGTCAAGGACGATCTGTAATAAACTTTTTTTTTGAATGCCATTCCCTCTTTGTG
Organism: Diadophis punctatus similis; assembly: GCA_023053685.1. NCBI lineage: Eukaryota > Metazoa > Chordata > Lepidosauria > Squamata > Dipsadidae > Diadophis > Diadophis punctatus. The sequence goes on along the minus strand of JALIGW010000004.1, from coordinate 7,228,498 downwards.
TGCCTTTACAAGGAGGAAGTGACTCCCTGGAACCTGATAAATGAGCATTATTTATTGCCATCTATTCCATTCTATTCCATCTGTGGGAAGGAAATGATTCAGCTAATTTTTTTTTTAAATGACACAAACTTCTCTATAATTAACACAGTTCTATGCAAGTTTAACCTGGGACTAACCCTTAGTAACAGAAACCAGAGTTTAGAGTCACACATCACACTTTTATCATTTAACCATGATTGGTAAAGATGGGTAAATGTCATTAGGGCTTAAACCATGGTTTAGGAACCATTACGGCTGGGCTGAGAAAGTACCGTATTTTTTGGAGTATAAGACGCACCGGAGTATAAGACGTACCTTAGTTTTTGGGGAGGAAAATAGGGGAAAACAATCTGCCTACCAGGTATTCATCTGGCTAGCATCCTTAGTCTGGTCAGCTTCAGCACATTATTTTATCTCCTGGTTAGGACTTAAAAAAACCTTCTTCTGAGAGTAACAATGAAAGAGCATGCAAGCCAGTAAGAGCTGGGAAGATCGTTAGCACCTGGTTAGGGCTAAAAAAAAAGTTATTCGGAGCAGCTGCAGCACATTATTTTATCTCCTGGTTAGGACTTAAAAAAACCTTCTTCTGAGAGAGTAACAATGAAAGAGCCTGCAAGCCAGTAAGAGCTGGGACGATCGTTAGCACCTGGTTAGGGCTAGAAAACAACTTCTTTGGTGCAAGTAGAGCAATGAAAAAAAAACTGCAAAGACTTAGGGCTGGAAAAACATTCTTTGGAGAGAGTAACAATGAAAAAGCCTGCAAGGTAAGAGCTGGGAAGATCTGTTAGCACCTAGTTAGGGCTGGAAAAAAAGCTACATTCGAAGTATAAGACGCACCTGAATTTTCAGCCACTTTTAGGGAGGAAAAAGGTGCATCTTATACTCCGAAAAATACGGTACTTGTCAATACTGAACAAGCTATATCCTGGGATAATGTTCTAGGTCAGTGTTTTTCATCCTAGGCATTTTAAGGTGTATGGACTTCAACTCCCAGAATTCCCAGCTAGCCCGACCAGGGGAGACATATCTGATCTAATACATATAATAAAATATAATAAATATTTGATCTAATTGGCCATTATGTCACGCTGTTTTAGATTGATGAATGTTGATGATAGCAAATTGACCCACACCCAAGTCTCTCCTCTTCATCATTTTCTCCACTGTACCTGCTGTTCCCACTTTTGCTGACCAACTGGTTCTGTTTTGTTGTCATGGTTTGCTTACCTGCTTTAGAAAGCAGCCACTTGAACACGTCATCCGCTTGGCCTTTAAATGAACCACACCAAGAGCAAATAATTCTGCCACAGAAGAACTACTAAGATATGAAATACCGAGCCTTTAAATTTACAAGGATCCTTCCAGATGCCGTATTTTAACACAACCTACCTCATAAAAATCTGCAGAATTGTGGAACTGGAAAGAAAGAACCACAACTTTTATTGAAATTAACCCTCTGTGATCTGCAGAAAAAGTAATTCGACTATTCTCAGGATCAACGGTCTCCAAACTTAGCAACTTTAAGCATGACTGGCTGAGCAATTGTGGGAGTTGAAGAAATCCACAAGTCTTAAAGTTGTCAAGTTTGGAGACCCCTGCTCAAAATGAAGCCTCCGGCTTCTTCTTACAAACCTCCAGAGAATGGGAAGCCATAATCTCCATGAGTTGACTACAGGTAGTTGACTACAGGTAGTTGACTACAGGTAGTTGACTACAGGTATGACTGGCCACTTGGTGATCATTCAATTTTGATGTTAGCAATAGCAATAGCACTTAGACTTATATACCGCTTCATAGTGCTTTACAGCCCTCTCTAAGCGGTTTACAGAGTTCAGCATATTGCCCCCAACAATCTGGGTCCTCATTTTACCGACCTCGGAAGGATGGAAGGCTGAGTCAACCTTGAGCCGGTGAGATTTGAACAGCTGAACTGCTGAACTGCAGTGCTGCATTTAAACCACTGCGCCACCTCGGCTCCACAATCAATCCCTCCCCAGACACATGACTGCATTTTAGGTGCTCAGCACCTGGGCCATATTTATAGTTGTTTACAGTGCCCTGCAGTCACAAGACTATCTAATGATGGTTTTACTAAAAACCAGCATTTACTTTTTCATGGAATTACGCATCAGCTGTCCAAATGAAGTCAGAGACACGGACACAGATGTGTAGTGTGTGTCCATGTTTCCGACTTCATTTGGACAGCTGCTATGCAATTCCATGACAAAGTAAATGCTGGTTTTTGGCAAAACCATCGTAAGATGCATATATAATATAATATAATACGAGGGTGAGTCAAAACGTAATTCCATTTTCTTTAGGACAGGTATAATTACCAACACAGGAACATGTAGCATACATCAAAATGAAGCTGGTCCTCTGTGGATCACATCCCTACTTCTCAACATAGTCACCGTTTCTCTCAATAGCAATGTTCCACCTTCGAATGGGAGCATGTATCCCTGTCTCATAAAATTTTGTTGACTGTTCTTTGAGCCACTTCTTCACTGCAGATTTCACTTCCTCGTCACTGGAATCATGTTTGCCTCTCAAACCTTCTTTCATGGGGCCGAAGAGATGATAGTCTGAAACCCCATGAAAGAGGGTTTGAGAGACAAACATTATTCCAGTGACGAGGAAGTGAAAAAAGGTTGTGATATCATTTTATGACTGTCACGAGTTAAGACCAGGATAGGCAGGCTTCATTATGGTCTACAAGGAGTACTTGTATTCTATTGTTATACAGATCTTACATCCCCAACATTTTTTCCACTGTTTAATATCTGTAGAAGACTTCCAGAGAATTCTGGAAACTTGCACACTATTTTGAGACCTTGAGTCGGTGTAGGAAAGATACAGGTAGCCTTCCTTTAACTTGTTCAGAGAATGAAGTTACAACACTGACCAAGGGGTACTTTATGACAGGTCCTCGTAGTGTTCCTGCAGTCATGTAATCGCAACTCAGTCGCTTGGCAACAACTTCACAATTATGACATTGCAGCATCCCACACTCACATGATTACCATTTGTGACCTTCACTGTTGTCTTCTGATAATGGGAAGCCAGCAGGATTTTGCAAATGATGATTGTGTGACTGCAGGACACTGCAACGATGTGATATTCTTCTAACAATGGCAAATGGAACTGCCATCGTAAGTGGTGTTTCATATGATGCTCCGTATTATGAGCACATCACTTAGTGATGGAGTTCACGGTCTGTCAGTAAGTGAGGATTACCTGTATTGCCATAAAATAGACCACTCTTCCCATTTCCCAATCCTGCAAAAACAGCCCTCTTGTGTCACCCTCACAATAGCAACAAGGAGCTAAGTATCCCTGTCATATTTAGCCGCTGCAAATCCTGGAAAAGAAAATAATTCCTCACCTCCATTTATGACAAAAAGGGGGAAATGCTTATGTACTGTATGTGCAGATGTGCATACTAACACACACCAATCTACATCTTCACTTTCTGTCAACATGGTCAGATACAGAAAAAAAATATCAGAGCAGTTCCGATGAGGGGGAGCTGAAAAGCCATCAAAGCACCATTCCTTTAAAAGTCCTTCTTAAACCTGGAGCCGGGAGATGAGATTAGGTAGCAGTTCCTAGAAACTGGTACACCCCAAAGACTTTCAAACAAAATACTATTTCCCAGTGGTGAAATCCAAATTTTTTAACTACCGGTTCTGTGGGCGTGGCTTGGTGGGGTGGGCGTGGCAGGGGAAGATACTGCAAAATCTCCATTCCCACCCCACTCCAGGGGAAGGATATTGCAAATTCTCCATTCCCACCCCACTCTGGGGCCAGCCAGAGGTGGCATTTGCCGGTTTACTCAAAATTTCCGCTACCAGTTCTCCAGAACCTGTTAGAACCTGCTGGATTTCACCCCTGTATATTTCCCCTATGGATTCAAATACGCCGCAAAATAAGCCAGGAATGACTTCTTTCAGCTCTCAAAGAAAGTCATCACATGAAATCAAAAGTCCAGAGATGCTCTTGAACTTATGCAGATTCCTCATACTATGTATAGAAGAGCCACTATCTCTACACAGAGACCTCTTTAAACTCCTCATCTGGCAAATTAGGGATGATTTAGGAGAATATCACAGTAGACGATGAGTAACCATTACTATTGACTATTCTTTCATCTTCCTGGCGGTTACCATTTGTTTCCAATTTAAAGTAGGGCTCCTATATCAGGTGAGCATTGAAACAACCCATGCTTTAAGTTTAGCCATTATGATGTGACAAGACAGTGGTCATACCTTCTGTGCATCATAAAGCAACTCAAGGACCAGCTATCAACAGGTTGGCTTAGTGCAAAGGAAAGCAGGAGGAAGAGAGGAGAGAGAAGAAGAGGGAGAGGGTGAAGAGAAAAAAAACAATTAAAAAAAGAGGTAAACTAATTAACAGGTGGGGATAAAATTAACCTAGGTGGCTTGAAGATCTCTGCTTCATTTGGAGATTACAGAAGCCTATGGGATAGAGACGTTTTGCTTAGGCTACAAGTTGGGTCTCTGTTGACTTTTCTGGTTGACTTCTTTCAAGCTCCTACTGCCAATATGAACTTAAAAAAAGAGTCCTGTTGGCTCAGGTTGTAGGTCTACTTAGTTCACCCTTGTAGACTCTGGGTGGTCAACCAGATGCATCTAGAATGGTCACCAGCAAGAGCTATAGGCAGGGGCGGATTCCTATTTTTTTTACTACCACTCTGTGGGCGTGGCTTATTTTGTGGGTGTGGCTTGCCAGCCATGTGACCGGGTGGGTGTGGGCCTCGGGAGCTTGGCAGTGGCCGGAGAAGCGGGGGAGCATTGCCCACCTGCAACGCAGCCCCCCGCAGCGGGAGCAGCAAGACCGCGGCAGCGGTTCTTCTAGGAAGCTCCATCCAGCCTGAATGCTTCTCCCCATTCGATGATCCTAGGCTCCTGCCGCCTGTTCCCCCTCCCCTCAGCAGCTCGAGAAGCCTCAAATGTGCGAAAATGCCTAGGATCATCACCGCGCATTCGTGGCTTCTCAGACTGCTGAAGTGAGGGGAACTGAGATAGGTCCTGCCACCCATTCCCCCTCCCCTCAGCAGCTCGAGAAGCCTCAAACGTGCAAAAATGCCTGGGATCATCACTGTGCATTCGTGGCTTCTCGGACTGCTGAAGGGAGGGGAATGGAGATAGCTCCTGCCGCCCGTTCTTTCAGCGTCTCACGCGCTCCCTCAGCCATCCTCCCCTGCTTGGACTCACTGTGGGGTAGGAAGGCAGCGCATGCGCAGTGCCGGAAGCTCGGCTTCTGGGCATGCACAAAAGAAAATTTTTAAAAAAATTAAAAAAAATAGCGGCGTCCAGGCACCGGCAACCGACCGCACCGGTACTGTGACGTCACCAGCGGGCCGCTACCGGTGCTATAGAGTGGACCGCACCGGTAGGAACCCACCACTGACTATAGGGATCATTTCTCAGAAGCTAAAACTTAAGAGGTGCTGAATCTGAAACAGGATTGAGGTCAGCAGATAGTGTTCCTCCACAAACGCTGCTGAGAACCATCCATATTGGCTGTCTATGGCCACCACGGAATGCGCCCACTTTAATGAGGGCAAACTCTGCTTCCTTGGGTCATTCTCGACCTTAACCCTGCATCAAGTTCCTAAAGAGGCCCTCAAGATCCAAGAGAGAGAGGGACAAAACAACCCTTCTCTCTTGTTATCTACACCAAGCATGATGTCATACTCCCTTATCATCTGCCTATCTCAGGGGTCCCCAAACGTGGCAACTTTAAGACTTGTGGACTTCAACTTTCTGGGAGTTGAAGTCCACAAGTCTTAAAGTTGCCAAGTTTGAAGACCTCTGGCCTATCTTCTGGGAATTAATAGCCATTAAAGGAGAGAACATTTGTAGTTCAGGGTGGAAATGTGGGGTCCTCGGTAAGTTTCACTTTTGCTCAAGATCAGTGGTTCGCAAGATGGGGTTTCCCCTTTGAGTCAGACCATCTCCTGACACCCGATTTATGTTGTGAATTTCACGTTTCTTGATACTGACCCTGAATCCTTTTTTACAGCACACGCAAGAGCTGGATTAAACATCATGCTAAGGATCTAAAGAGCAAGCAGTAGTGTAAGTAAAATTAGATGCACGCCTAATCTTATCCAGGTAATCTCGGCGTGATACTACAAGCTCCCGTGCTACTTTTAAAAAGGAAGATATGAATATTCACAATATAATCTACAGGCCCCTACAAAGCGCCTTTGTTCCTACCTGAAACATCCGCATGATTTATTAAGGCAGTTTTCTTTGGCTACCACACAAACTCAAATCATGCCTTTCTTTTTTCTTTTTTAAACAATTTAGTAGTATTCTGATCTCTCTCGACAGCCGTGCAACGGTCCAAACAATTAAAAATGACAATACATAACTTGGAATCTTCCCCACCCATATCTTGGATGCAGTTCCAACTTCTTTTTAAGAATGGTTATCGAGTTTTAATTTTAGATGGGTAATAATATGGAGAGGAATCCTATTTTAATCACTGTAATGTAATTTTGAGAGACAGTTTGGTATAATGCTTAAAGATGCCAGGCTAGAGACAGAGAGACCTTGATTTCTAGTACTGTCAGGCACCAAGATAGCTGGGTGACCTTGGGCCGGTCTCTCCCCCCCTCTCTCTCTTAGCCCTGGGACAAAGAAGCAAGCAATCACAAACGCTTCTGAAATCTTGCCAAGAAAAATGTAGGAATGTGTTTCAGCAGTCACCAGGGTTCACCACTGACCCGAAGGCACACACAGTTCTAGGCTGCATTAACAGAGGGATAGAATCAAGATCACGTGAAGTGTCAATACCACTTTACAATGCCTTGGTAAGGCCACACTTGGAATACCGCATTCAGTTTTGGTCGCCACGATGTAAAAAGGATGTTGAGACTCTGGAAAGAGTGCAGAGAAGAGCAACAAAGGTGCCAAAGTCAACCAGCTGATTTTCATGCCCAAGGCTGGACTAGAACTCACAATCTCCTGGTGAATGGCCCAGTCACCCAGCCAACTTCCATGCCTAAAGTGGGACTAGAACTCAGAGACTCCTAACATTTGGCCCAAAGTCATGCAATCTGCTATCATTCCCAAGGCAGGACTAGAACTTACAGTCTCCTAGTGATTGGCCCAAAATCACCCAGGCAACTTTCATACCTAAGGCAGGACTACAACTCACCATCTCCTAGTTTTTAAGCCAGTGCCTTCACCACTGTCCCAAACTGGCTCTCAGTTGCTTCTACTGCCCACATTTGCAAAAAGTTGGCTTGTTTGCAAGGGCATGACAAGGCTGTGTGCCAGCTAGGTAAGATAAATATCTGAGTACCTTGGGCAATACGATGGGAAAGTAGACTCTGTAGGTACATGTTCCGTGTTACAACCTTGTGGAAATCAACCTTGCCTGTTGTAACAAAACCAACCAAGCATCTTACGCAGCCTTAAAGACTTCTTGCCTCCCCATAGGTGTGAACGAAATATTAAATCTTTTATGCTGCCCCCTTCGCCAAGCAACTAAATTGCTGCAAAATAATGTTTAAACCCCAAAGCCTTCCCAAATCACGGGGGGGGGGGGAATCACACTTTAAAGCAGCAATGTCCAACCTTGGCAATTTTTAAGACGTGTGGACCAGGGGTGGGTTCCTACCGGTGCGGTCCAGTGCATAGCTCCGGTAGGGACCCGCTGATGACCCAATTTGCGTGCGACTGCTCCGGTACCGTCTCCACGGGGCAGTCGCACACGTCGCCATCCTTTTTTCTGAATTTTTGGGCAATTTTGCTTCCGCGCATGCACGGAAGCAAAATCGCACCGAAATCTCACGAGGGGATGCGCGCGCGAGAGATTTCAGCGCGATTTTGCTTCCGCGCATGCGCAGAAGCAAAATCGCACAAGGGGGCGCACGTGCATAGCACGCACAAGCATGCACAAAGCATGAAGAAACGCAGAGCAGTGCACCGGTCTGGGTAAGTGAGCAACTCACCCCTGGTGTGGACCTTTAACTCCCAGAATTCCCCTGCCAGCCATGTGGAGTTCCAATTCTGGGAGTTTTAATCCGCAGGACTTAAAAGTTTAAATCCACACATCTTAAAAGTTGTCACTCTGCTTTAGGACTTCCCTTAACCTGCTTCCCCTAAAGGAAATAGGAAACCTCATAATCTCAGTCTTTTTTTCAAAAAGCAACCGGATTATGTTTTTTCCTTCGTTGAGGAAGATGTTTCGCCTTTCATCCAAGAAGCTTCATCCATTCTGACTGGATGGTGGGGATGGATGGAAGGCTCATATTCATCTAGTGCTTAGCACTCCCTCTGAGAGCCGTCGAGGCTGCTGGGTGGGGGGTTTATCTGTGCGCAGATGACTGCAAAGAAATATGATCCTTTCATTTCCCCACCATCACCATCCAGTCAGAACTGATGAAGCTTCTTGGATAAGAAGTGAAACGTCTTCTTCCTCAAGGGCAAAAAAAAAAACATAGTCCAATTGCCTTTGGAAAAAGCACCTTTGAAACAACCATGATCTGCTCAGGGGTCTCCAACCTTGGCAACTTGAAGATTTGTGGACTTCAACTCCCAGAGTCCCTCAGCCAGCAAAGCTGGCTGAGGAACTCTGGAAGTCCACAAGTCTTCAAGTTGCCAAGGTTGGAGACCTCTGAATTCACTGAGAATCTCCACAGATACTCATAACCTCAGGCTTGTACAGATAGTCCTCAACTTACAACAGTTCATTTAGTGACCATTCAAAGTTACAACGGCACTGGGGTGGGGAAATGACTCATGACCATTTTTCACACATCCCCATGGTCAAATGATCAAAACTCAAGACGCTTGGCAACCAGCTTACATTTATGACGGCTGTAGCGTCTCGGGGACATGTGACCCCGTTTCACAGACCTTCCGACAAGCAAAGTCAACGAGGAATCCAGATTCACTTAACGACCATGTCCCTAACTTAACTACTGCAGCGGCTCACTTTAGCAACTGCGTCAGGAAAGGTCGTAAAAGGAGGCAAGACGGAGTTAACGAAGGCCTTGCTCAAGGACATAAATTTTGGGCTCCACTAGGGCGGTAACTCGAGGACCACCTGTAGCCATATTCCACCGGGCTAATCCTAAAGGACTTGCGCCCCTTCGGAGAGGCGAACCACCCGGAAGCAAGGCAGGAGCGCAGAAAGGCAGGAGCGCAAAGGGATCGATGCCCGCCTCTGCCCTGGTTGGTCGCCTGAGCTTAGCAGCCGGCGAGAATCGGAGGGCAGAGGTTGCCGAGGGAGGGAGAGTGTTAGGATGAGAATAAAATCTCATAGAGGCGACGTTTGGATCTTTACTTGGAATTCAGACAGTTAGAAATAAAACCGAAATGAAATGTCTAATAGAAAATATGTATTTCAGTACAAAAACAATAAATCCTGAATAATTACATCTTTGCTAAGAAACAGGACCATTCAGGTCAAGAGCTAAGGAAGAAGAAGATTAATGGTGGATTAGGAATGTGGACATATGTACCAGGGGTGGGTTCCTGCCGGTACGCTCTTACCTGTTGGTCGCCGCAGAACCGAAGAAGCCGGTGGCGTTCGCGGCGTGGGGCTTCCCCCGCCCGCTTTCCCCCGCCCGCCTAGAGGCCACCATTTGCATTCTTTTGCCCTCTGCACATGCGCAAAGCGTTCTGCTTTCACAGAGGGCAAAAGAATGCAAATGCCGGCATCTAGGCAGGCGGGAGAAAGCGGGTCGGGGGAAGCCCCGCGAACACCACCAGCTTCTTCGGTTCTGCGGGGACCAACAGGTAAGAGCGTACCGGCAGGAACCCACCTCTGGTCCACATCATATCAAGTGTTCTGCTTGTATTGGAATATACCATAATATTAGATAGGGGTGCATCACCCTACATCAGTGGTTCCCAACCTGTGGTACGTGTACCACTAGTGGTACGCGAGGGCCTTCCAGGTGGTACGCAAACACTTTCGGGGTCATGAACGATTTTTAGTTAGTTATTTTTTACTTCACAAAAATGTTTACTGCCTAACACAAGATAATCTGGCAACGATTTGCAACTGTTGCCACACGCCACCCACCTGGTCCCAGCGGCCCGAGAATCCAGTTGCTGGATGCGCGGGGCCAAAAAAGGAACGGTACAATTATGGAAATAAAGTGATATCTGATCGAATTTAGTTTCTCTGGAACCAGGTGGTACGCGGCGACTGTACGGGACCTCCAAGTGGTACTCGATCACAAAAAGGTTGGGAACCACTGCCCTGCATAGACATATAACTGACAATATTCACTACATGACAGAGAGAGAGAGAGAGAGAGGGAAGCGGGCGGGCGGGCAAAGGATGCTCCGGCCTGCGCAGCCGAGAGGAGGAGAAAGCGCTTCACCCTTGCGCGGCGTCCTTGAAGGGGATTGCGCGAGGCAAAGGGGCGGGCGAGGCTCGGCTTCCCAATCACAAAAGCGTAACCCGAGGAGAGCAGCGCCGGCGGCAGCCGGATCCGCCCCGTCTCTCTCGCAACCCCTCCCGCTTCTTTTCTTCCTGTCCTTGCCGGCCTGACCCGGCACGTTGCCTTCCTCCTTTCTCCTCCGTCTCCTGCAGGCTGCTGCTGCCCCGCGCCGCTCTCTGCCTTCCATCCAGTCCATCAGCCGGCCGCGAGCGAGCCTAAGAGGTGAGTCCTGGAGAAGCGGGATCGCATCTCTTTCTCCCCCCCCAACCCCCAAAGCCTCTTTTTCTAGCAGATCTGGGGGTTTCCCTCCCCCCCTTAAAATGTACATACATATAAAATAATAAAATATTAAAATATATTTGCAATAGTGGCGAACATTCATACATGTGTGTGTGTGTGTGCGTGTGTTCGCCACTATTGCAAATATAGATGTTATTTTCCCACGCTCTGCAACGTGGGCTGGAAAGCGATCCGGGAAGATGCTCGCGGATCAGGTTGGAGGATGGGGGTGGTGGTGGGAATTGGGGAGAGGGGCGATTTCATCCCTTAATGGTGCATCTGTTTTTCTCTTTCCGCCCCACCCCCAACTCTCTAGGCCCCCAGTTTCAATCAACCCCCCCCCCAGGCCTGGAATTGTCTTATGCACGCATACATGCAAATAACAAAGGGGAACGCTTAATAAAAAGGATGCGATCAAGAGGGATGGATGGAGGATGGATGGATGTATGTTCTCCCCTCCGCGGGTTTTTATTCTTCTCTTAAATGAATTTTTAATCTGCTTCCATTTCCCTAAAGGCCGAACCCGAAGGGTTAGAGGGAGGTCGTTTTCCACTTTCTTTCCCCCCTACAAACCCCCCACCCCGGCTGAGAATTTTTGCCCAGATCGCTTTTCTTCCTCTTGTCTCCCGAATGGGGCGGGTTAAAAAAAGAAAAAAGAGAGAGAAAGCGCCCGATCCATAGTCCGATCTTTCCCCCAGATCGTCTTGGCTAAGATGCCAGAAGGAGAGGACTTGTTGCATCATAATCCCGAGGTTGAATGGAGAGGCTTTGGGGAAGCAGCTGTCAATCAAGCAGCGGGGGGGGGGGTGAGAGAGAGGGACGTGCCTAGGAACACGCGGTCTGCGGAGAGGTTTTTTTTTTAATTTGCAAGGAAGGGGGGGGGGAGCCGTGTAAAAAAATTGCATGCTCACTTTTTCCGTCCCCGCCCTCGTCGGCAGTGGAATTGCCAGGAGGGGAGGGAGGGGGGGGAGATGAGTAAAAAAATGGAGAGCTCCCCCCCCCTCCCTGGAAAGAAAAATGATTTTGTTTTCCTGGTGCGTTTTTTTTTTGTTGTTGCCAGCTGCAGTGTCATTTGGGTGCCAAGAGGGTCACGTGACCCCCCCCCCCTTTGGAACAAAACTACGCACTTTATATTTGCTTGCCTGTTGCCAGAATCTTCCGGTTCACACCCAGGGAAGTGAGCCATATCCTGTCCAAGGCGACCTTGCAGAATTAAGCAATATTTTTTTTTTTAAAAAAAAGACAATTAGGCTTTTTCAAAGGCTGCAAGAGATGGGGCAGAGTCCCTTGGCGGGGTTTCTGCAGCGTTTGCTGTGTCTCGATCCCTCCAAAGAGTCATGTAGCATCTTAAACAGGGTTCACTTCCATGTTAGTCCTCTAATTATGACTGTACTTGAGCCTGGCAGAATCATACATAATACATACAAGGTGGGCCGTCGTGAGGCCGGACTCAGTTTTTATGGCCTTGTTTTGCTGTGGTCGTTAAGTGACTATTGTGGTCGTAAAGCAGCGACGCAGTCCTTAAGCGAACCCTGGAGTTGTTAAGCGAACCCATTGTTTGCTGTGGGTTGGGGGGTTTTTTCCCCCTGGAAACCAGAAATAAATATTGGTTTCTGGGAAAAAAAATACGTTGTAAATTTCAGTCGCATATCTGCTGCGCTATTGTAAACGTGGACTGGTTGCTTAAAATGCAGTCACATGCCCAGGGACTGAATGTCATAACTTTGACATTCTGGGAAAAAAATATGTCGTAAATTTCAGTCACATATCTGCCGCGGTATTGTAAACGTGGACTGGTTGCCTAAAATGCAGTCACATGCCCAGGGACTGAATGTCATAACTTTGAAACTGGGTCGTATGTAGGTTTAGCGGGGTCTGTTGTAATTTTGAATGGTCGCTAGCAGCCGGTCATAAGCTGAGAAACTACCTGTAGTTTCTGGCTTCTACATGTTGGGGCCTGAAGCAGTGGTGGGATTCAAAACGGTTCTGTGGGCATGGCTTGGTGGGCATGTGACAGGCAGCACTCGGCCTCCTGCACCCCCCTGGGAGCAAAAACGCCGGGGGGGGGGAAACGCGCTGCACGTGGACACACACCGTTTTGGGCCTAGGAGGCCTCCCTGAAGCCTCTTGGGAAGCGAAAACGGGCCTAGCAGGCCTCCCTGAAGCTTCCTGGGAAGCGAAAACAGGCCTAGGAAGCCTCCCTGAAGCCTCCTGGGAAGCGAAAACAGGCCTAGGAAGCCTCCCTGAAGCCTCCTGGGAAGCGAAAAAAGGGCCTAGCAGGCCTCCCTGAAGCCTCCTGGGAAGCGAAAACAGGCTGCAGGGGCCCCCGCATGCGCATCGCCATCTCCCCCGCGCCCCATTTTGGGCCTAGGAGGCCTCCCTGAAGCCTCCTGGGAAGCGAAAACGGGCCTAGGAAGCCTCCCTGAAGCCTCCTGGGAAGCGAAAATGGGCCTAGCAGGCCTCCCTGAAGCCTCCTGGGAAGTGAAAACGAGCCTAGCAGGCCTCCCTGAAGCCTCCTGGGAAGCGAAAACGGGCTGCAGGGCCCCCCGCATGCGCATTGCCGTCTCCCCCGCGCCCCATTTTGGGCCTAGGAGGCCTCCCTGCACTTGCCTGGGATGGAGCGTGTGGGGACTCCTGGAAGGGGAGGGACAGGAAGGGGCGGGGCTAGCCAGCAATTTAACAACGGTTCTGCCGAACCGGCTGAATCCCACCACTGGAAGCAAGGAATGTAAAAATATTGTCTCCCTCTCTCTTTTGTTTCAGTTTAGCTTTATTAAAACACAAGGGGCCTGGTTGGGAGTAGGATGGCTCAGTACAGGTAGTCCTCTATTTACAGCAGTTCGTTTAGTGACTCTTTGAAGTTACAACAGCACTGAAAAAGTGACTGACCGTTTTTCACACACCACTTGCAGCATCTCTATGGTCAGCTTGGCAACCGACTCAGATTTATGACTGTTGTGACGTCCTGGGATCTTGTGATCCCCTTTTGCGAACTTCTGACAAGCTGGGGGAGCCAGATTCACTTATCACTGTGTTACCAACTAAGTCACTGCCTTGATTCACTTAACAACCGAGGCAAGAAAGGCTGTAAAATAGGGCAAAAGTCACTTAACTGCTGTCTTCCTAAGCAACATTAAACCTTTGGACTCAGTTGTGGTCCTAAGATCACCTGAAGCAGTGATACCTTAATTGGGATAGTTGGAAAATGACAAAAATGCATCTCCTTGTGAGAGACTCTGGAAGGTTCCAGGAAGGTGAGTTTGAGTGTTCCTGCAAATTCAGATTGATTAGTAGCATTTGTTCATGTGAACCCACAATCTGGAGTCAATGTGCACCACCCACCCTTTGGCAACGTGGCTTTTCCTTGGGAGCAATTCACATTTAACACTCAGAATCCTTCCAGTTGGCCATGAAAAGAACATTGACCTTAAGTGTGGAACCATAGTTCCAAAGCCACGTGGGCTGTATCCTAGCCATCAAAAATTAAATTATATTGTATTACTCTTCCATCTGTTATACTTTGCCCCAGCTGATGGCATGCCTCAGAATTGGGCACAATTAGGAGTGTGACATTTTTAAAGCAATGTTTTTCAAACTGTCAGACGACAAAAGAGGTCTACAGTGAAAATCCAATTAATCTGATTTATTGATAATCGTGCTTATGCACGCTAATGGCATGTGCTTGGCGTGAGATAAGAGTCAACGGCATTTGGGGGTTGGACTTGGTCCGCTTGTGACTACGTAGGGATTCTAGGCTAATCTCTCTTTTAACTCCGCCCCCAGGGTTTTTCCACTGCTTCTGAATATAAACGTGGCATTTTCAATAGGGGTGCATTTCAACCGACATTGAAGTCCACACCTCTTAAAGTTGCCAAGTTTGAAAAAAAAACCCTTACACGTTCCAACTTCATCCCCTGTGGCACTCCCAGGGCACCATCAGACCGACTGAGAGCAAAGAAACCCTCAGTCATTGCTTTCTACTAACTGTGATTAAACTCATGATTGCTTGGCAGCTATGGGGCCTTGACTTCTCCTCCCCCCCCTTCCTTTTCCCATTCCTGTTTTGTCTGTTGTTGTAGATTGTAAGCCTTTCGAGGCAGGGACCATGTCAGTTGTCTATTGCGTCTCTGCTGTCGTTGCTGTGAAACAGTAGAAGTTCACTATGAGCGACTTCACATTCTTTCTTGTTTGTTACGCCTTGGATTCCTCGGATGACGAAAGCAGCAACCGGTGGCCTCCATCTTGGAGTGCTGAACAAAAGGTAAGTGGGAGACTTAGCCCACCGCCCTCCTTTGTCCCAGTTTCGACAAGGGCAGAACATTTTTGATCAATGGGCGAAAGTCAAATTTCATCCAAAACCATTAAACATAGGGAACGCAGGTCAGTCAAATTACTCCATACGCAAGTACGGGCCGTCCTGTAAATGGTTACGGTCATTAAGTGGGTCACCATGTGACCAGCCTCCGATTTACTGTCCACCATCAGTCATTCACTGGCTAGGGGGCAATCATTCTCTCTTCTAACCTCAACGAACTCGTAAAGGTTGTTGATGGAGAGGGAAAAAATTAGAAGGGTGCCGCTGAAGTGGCCATCTTGAGTTTTTGGAGCACTCTAAATCTGACCCAAATAGTAGACGTTGGTATTTAGAAGGGAGTGAATTGAATACGTGAGGAAGACGAACGTTTGCTAAATTAGCATCCGAGATATTTTTTTTAAAGGATTTCCTTAAGCATTAACAAGTACCCTAGATATAAAGAAGTGGCTGAGTTGAAGAAGCTATTAAGAATACTCCATGTTGGCATTTGAGACATATAATAAAAGAATCACTACCTTTAGGCCCTAAGCTCTTTGATTCAGAAGTTTACACTTTGACTAAAATTGCTCAAAATACTCCTGAATCAGCCCTCTGTGTAAAGTTCATAATTCCTCAGGAACGTCTTCTGTTTGTTTTATTGGGATAGGATGCCCTGCCGCATATTAGGAAATAACAAGGACAGTTCTTTCTTTTGCTCCTGAACAGAAAAATGGGATAATATATAGAAATATGGGATAATATAGAAAAATAAGTCTTGACAGATAAGAAAAGGAGTGAGCCTCAGCACCATAGTGGGAAGTTTACAGGATACCAGATTTGCAGAGGAAGGATATACACAAGGGGAAGTCAAGTAATCCTCAACTTATGACCACAATTGAGGCCAAAATGTCCATTGCTTAGCAAGACAGTTAAGTGAGTTTCGCCCTCTTTTATACGATCTGCCTTACCACAGTTGAGTGAATGAATCACTGCAGTTAAGTTAGTACCGTGGTTGTTAAGTGAATCGGGCTTACCCACTGACTGCTTGTCAGAAGGACGCCAGAGATGATCACATGACCTCCAGGGACCCTGCAACCGTCACAAATATATACCAGTTGCCAAGCGTCCAAATTTTGATCAATCACGTGACCATGAAGAAGCTGCAACTGTTGTAAGGGTTGAAAAACGGTCATAAGTCACTTTTTTTCAGTGCTGCTATAACTTCGAATGGTCACTAAACAAATGGTTGTAAGTCGAGGACTTGGCTTTGCAGATGTCATGTATAAATTTACCTTCCCCAACTTAGAGCCCCCACAGTTGGAAGGTACCTTGCAGGTTATCAACTTCATGTAGAATCCACTACGGTAGGGGGTGTCAAACTCAAGGCCCATGGGCCAGATCCGGCCTGCGGAGGTGCTCAGATTTGGCCCACAGGGCCACCCTGGAAATAGCAAAGGACCGGTCCATGGTGAAATGTCCGCATGGGTTGAGGACATACAAACTGAGGCAAGACGAATGAAGAGCCAACAAGCCTTTATTAAGGCTAACAGACAACAGCTAAAAGCAACCAGCAACAAATGTAATAGAAAGCAACCTCAGCCGTGTCTTGACAGCTCTTTTATAGCCGGCTGTCAAACGCGCCAGCCAATAGGAAGCCTTCAAACTCCCGCTTCCAAGCAGCGCCCGCTCTGGCCAATCAGGAACAGTCCTGAGGTAAACCGGCGTCCTGAGGGGACGCAACACATGGTGCCTCTGCCAGTGAAAACACTGCTTGGGAGGGTTGCGCGCGCGGTCTTCCCGAGCTCTGTTTTCGCTGGCAGAGGGTTGCAGGAGGCCGTCACAGCCGAAAACTGAGCTTGGGAGCCCATTTTTGCTAGCAGAGCACTCAGGCCACCACAGGTGCCCCCGACACTAGTGATGTTGAGTTGGCCATGCCCACCCTGACCCCGACCCTCCCAAGGTCAAATACAACCCTGATGCGGCCCTCAATGAAAGCGAGTTTGACCCCCCTGCACTACAGTATCTCTGCAGAAGATTCAGGTACAGCTGTCCAATTTCACAGCCCAACATCCTGACAAATCTTCTGCATACAGTTTGCTGGTATTTTATTGCGCCCAGAACTCAACCATCCAGAATGAGAAAGTGGGCTTTCCTTAGGTTTTGTGGAATTGTAAAGTACAAGGCGTTTGTGGTTGTCGTAAAACCTGCAACTTGCCATGGGAAAACCTGGTGTGGCTGATGGATCTTTGATTCAACCCAGTGGCTGGCTACCAGGTGTATTAGGCATCTGTGAATTCAATTGGTCAAAATCTCACAAGGACACTGCATGATTTAGACATTCTACCCCAAGTCTTTCATTTCTGATTTAAACTTCAACACTTCATGGGACTTGGTCATCCCATGAGATTGGAGTTTGTTTTTTTTTGGAAGAAGTAACTTTAATGTCATTTCGGAGTCTCACCAGTGCTGTTGGTAAACTCAACAGGGCCATGATGTCTGCAGGCATCAGGTTGCTTAAGCCTTGTTTGGTGCTTTTCCAAAGTGTTGGTCAGCAATGTGGGCAGTGTAAAAGTTTTAAAAACTAGGTCCATCTTGAAGGTCCTCTGCCTAGAAAGGCAGATTTTTCATGGTGTTAATAAAGACCTTCCTTCACAAGGTTATTAAGAAGCTAAAACAGGGATCCCCAAACTTGGCAACTTTAAGACTTGTGGACTTCAACTCCCAGAATTCTGCGAGTTGAAGTCCACAAGTCTTAAAGTTGCCAAGTTTAAAGACCTCTGAGCTAAAACATTGAGGCAGGGGAGAACACCATCAGCCTGGGGAAAAGATAGAAAAAGCACTGATTCTGTCAGGCACAAGAAATCGGGAATCAAGGTTAGGTGCAAAATTAATAAAAGTTTATTCCATCCTGCCTCTAAACAAGAATCTGAACTACTAGCAGTCAAGGCAAATTGGCGGCAGATAAGAGTCAACGGAACTCAGGGAGGGCTGGATTTTGATCTCTTGTGAATGCAAAGAGACTCCAAACTGATGACATACTTGATCCCTCCCTCAGGCTCAGCCTAGTCATCTCCTACAGATTCCTTTCCCTCTATCATAGAAGCTTAATTGAAGAAGCAGATCTTCTCTTGGATTCATCTGCCTCTTGGAGAGGGTGTAGGACAACTCACCACGGCCAACTCGTCACAGGACAAGAGTTACACCAACGTTGAAGAAATGTTGGAATAGAATCTTTTTTTTAAAAAAAAAGGATGCAGAAGGAGGGACCAAATAAAATGTGAATGACAAAAATTAAAATACTTTTAAAATTATTTTAGATAATTAAATTGTTGCATTACCTGCGTTGAATTGGCCGCGGGGAGTTATCCATGGTGAGTTGGACATGGTTGGCCATTCTGCATGGAGACACCCAATCTTGGACCTTCACAGTTCCAAGAACAGGAATTAGGCAAAGCAGAGAGGACACTGGATAATGGTTCTGTATGATTCTACTGTCGTTATTATTGTAATATCTTAAGTAAACTAAGAATTCTGGTTGTAAATGATATTCCAAACTTCCCCTTCTTTTGAGAACCAGATTATCCCTTTGACATTTGGAGAACATGTAATGGGTGGCTCATACAAAATGCTGTTAAGAGAGAGACACCCATCCATAATATGGCTGCTTTGTTGGAAACCCACTAAGAGGATCTGCTCTCTTCCTCACTCTGATTCCAGCAAGGCTGTTTATCCCCACGTTTTCTTGAAGTTCTTTTTTTTTAAAATTTGAAATATTTCAACATCAAATATTAAAGAACGAACAAAAATGTCAGGAAATGGAAGAAAAGATGGGATTGGAACAGAAGAGAATGGACAAAATGAATGAGAGGTTAACTCAAGCAAATAAGGAATTGGAGACAACTGTTATTTTTCTAGAATCTGAGACAGCAAACCACTACTTGCGCTTTCAAAATCTAAAAGAGGAAAAAGGAGAAGACCTACCAGAGACAATGGCAGAGACATTGGCGAAAGCTTTAGGTACCGGGAAAGAAGAAATGTTGATGGAAATAGATGAAATCTATCACATACATACAAATTATGCCAGATGTCACAATTTACCAAAGGAAGTACATATAAGGTTCGTCAAAAAGTCAATCAGAGACGAAATTCTACATAGAACAAGAGATGACCCTATCGAATGCAAATGAAGGCAATTGGTGGTATTAAAACAGGTCCCGAGAAGAGTGAGAGAACTAAGGAAGCCATATCAATTCCTGACCTCTAAACTGATCAGGCACAATGTTAATTTTAGATGGCTAACACCAGAAGGGGTGATGATTTCATGGCAAGACAAGAGGGTAAGAATTGACACAAGTTGAAAAGACAGAGGAATTTTATTATAGAAATTTCAGTAATGGAGAGGTGACAGAAGAAAGAGAAACAAGAGAGGAAGGAGCAATAAGAGAAACGAGACTAACAGAAATGGAAGTGACAGAAGTACAGGACAGAGAGAGAGATAGAGAGATAATAAGAAGGAAAGAAAATAATGAAGACAGACTTAACGAACCAAAGGAAATTAGAACGACAAGGGAAACAAGTTCTTGAGGGTGGACATGGCTGAAAAATATGTTCTCTCTGCTGTGATCTCATGAAGATTGCCAAGGAAGAGAACAAAGGCCTACTTTGTTCTGCCTTGTTTTCTTTTGAGAAGACGAATGTCTCAGCTCATCTTTCAAATCAAGCTACGTACAGTAAACAAATCCTTTCTGTGTCGCTTGTAAAGCTCTTAGTAGCACTTGGCGGTGTCCAGCAATGAATGGGGTTGGGGTTGGCGGTTTCTATGGACATTGCCAGTTCTGTGATTTCCATCAATAAATAGCAAGTACGTGTTGGTATAATGCAGAGGTGGGTTCCTGCCGGTATGCTCTTACCTGTTGGTCGCCGCAGAACCGAAGAAGTCGGTGGCGTTCGCGGTGTGGGGTTTCCCCCGCCCGCCTAGACGCCGCCATTTGCGTTCTTTTTCCCTCTGCGCATGCGCAAAGCGTTCTGCTTGCGCAGAGGGCAAAAGAACGCAAATGGCAGCGTCCAGGCGGGCAGGGGAAAGCGGGCAGGGGAAGCCCCGCGCCGCGAACGCCACTGGCTTCTGCGGCGACCAACAGGTAAGAGCATACCAGCAGGAACCCACCCCTGGTATAATGGTGCATGTTGTCCTGATCTTGTTGAAGTACGAGTCAAAAATTATACTTGGATGATATTGTTGATGATAATCACAGTGATAATGGGTAAGTGATATTCCATCCTTTCTCAACTTTGTAACCCCCCCAGATAAATTGAATTATGTCTTCTATTACCCTTGACTGGGAGAAAAATGTTAATGAAAGAGTTGGCAGCGTTAAGACTTGTGGTCTTCAAACTCCTAGAATTCCATGCTGACTGTGAAATTCTGGGAGTTGAAGTCCACAAGTCTTAAAAGTCGCCACGTTTGAAGACCCATGACTAAAGAGGATAGAATCCATGCTGGTGGTATATATTGAGAATTCCATTTTGGCGGGGCATTGAATTGTTGAGGTTGCTTCACATGTCTTTCTCTTTCTTTTCTTTTTTCCAGAAAGCCATGGCTTCCCTCAAGGACAAACTGATTACCCCAATTACCCAGCCCAGCACTCAACCGAACAACAAGGTCACCGTGGTAGGGGTCGGCCAGGTGGGGATGGCCTGTGCTGTCAGTGTCCTGGAAAAGGTATGTATGTCCATTTCAGATGCTTGTGTGCTGGCTGTTCTGACCCAGCCTTTGCAAGTAATGATAAGCCACCTACTCACGAGTAAAACAAACCCCTTTTCAAAACAGGGCAACAACAGTCTTTTTTATTCACGTGGATAAACAAAAACCAAACGTGATGAGTCCCAACAAACCTGGTTCTGGCCAAGGACTCTGAATTGCTTGCTGTATACTAGAAAACAAACGGAACCGATCACTCCCAAACCCCTACTATTTATTTCCCAGCCAGGGAGGGGCTGGCTAGTGTCCATGTCTACTTTTCCCTGAGAGCCGGCTTATTGATTTCCGTTGCACTCCTCTCCTTTCCTCTCTCTGCATCTGGGATGGGCCCCATCTGTTCCTCCCCCTCACTCAGATCAGGCCCTGTAGACAGCTGCCTCTCTACCTGAAGGAAGACAGAAGGCCCCAGCTCTGCCTCTGCCTCTGATGCTGTTTCCTTATCAGGGCCTTCCAAAGGCTCCGAAGCCGGCCCAGGCTCTCCCTCCGCCACCTCTTCGTCTGACTCTGCATCTAGCTCTGCTGGCAGCTGACGGGCCACAACAACATTGGCTTTCATGCAGAAGATGCACAAGATGCCATGTAGAATTCAATACAGTATTTAAAAAGGCTAAATCCCAATTAAGTAGCATGCATCGTGCTAATTGTTGCATAGGTACTCAACAATGTACACAGTTGGGACCTGAATGTTGGTTGCTAAGTGATATAGTCATTAATTGAGTCATCACACGACCAGATCGGATTTTAGAACCATTTTTACTGCAGTGGTTAAGCAAATAAGGTGGTGGTTAAGTGAATCACATAGTCATTAAGCGAATCCAATTTCCTCCATTGATTTTGCTTGTCAGAATCCAGCTGGGAAGGTTACAAATTGCAATCACATCACCCCAGGATGCGGCAGCCATTGCTCATGTGAGCTGGTTGTCAGGCCCCCAAATTGTGATCGTGTGACCCCAGAAGTGTTGCCTTGTTTTTAACTTTGAGGACGGCTGATAAGTTTTCCATCCCCCCTCCCCAAGGCTGCGTAATTTCAAACTGCCGTTAAACAAATAAATGGTCATAAGTTGAGGGCTACTTGTAGTTGAGAAAGGCGATAAATTGGTCTACAAATTCTTAGCTATAAAGATAAGGTCTTCCTTGCACTCTCAGCTGGGAACTTTATGATACAGCCATGCAGTATTTTTTGGTAATAGAAAAGATGGTTTGCTGTTCCCTTCTTCCAGAATTTTTGATTGCCTTATAGCTTGGAAATTTCCTCGTGGTCTCCTGTCCATTGACTAACTAAGTCTAGCTCTATTAGCTTCGGAGTCCAGCTCAAAACAAATAAGATGGTGGCGGCTAACACATTTGATTTATTAATGATATGGAAATGAGTTTTGAAGGCCACAAGCGATCCATTCCTGACTCAGAAGCTTCTATCAAGGCCTGTCTCAGTTCTGGAAGCCATTATTTCTGTTTGCTTCAACTGCCATATATTTTAGCCTGGGAAATTGGGAAGGTTTTTTTTTTTGTGGGAGTGGTAGGAACTTAGTCATAACAAAATCCCTTACTCAAGGACGAATGTGCCTGCACCTGCGTGGAGACAGTATCCAGTTGAGCGTGAAGATTTGATTGGACAATGTGATGAGCTTGTGGGTGTGGGGCAGGGTTGTGAACTTTCAGCTGGGTGGAGAAAAACCGGAAGCTTTCAGATTCGGGTTTCCCCAGATGTTGCCAACATGACATCTCTAATAAATTGGAACTTTGAGGAACTTCTAGCCTCGGAGTTTTATTTCGTTGGAGGGTGTTTACTGGATCGCTGACAACCTGCTTAAGATAGCAGTCGGCAAGTCTTAGTCCACCGTTATGGGAAGAGTTTGGGCCTGTTTCTCCCGAAGATGTGGACAGAGCTGTGGGGGCGATGGGTACCTCCACCTGTTTATTGGACCCATGCCCCTCCTGGTTGGTCTCGGCCAGTAGAGTGGTGGCACGCGGCTGGATCCAGGCGGTGGTCACCGCTTCTATGAGGGAGGGATCCGTACCGCAGTCGTTAAAAGCTGCGGTGGTGAGACCCCTCCTGAAGAAGCCTTCCCTGGATCCAGCTGATTTGAAGAACTATCGTCCGGTCTCCAACTTACCCTTTTTGGGGAAAGTTGTAGAGAAGGTGGTGGTTACTCAGCTTCTGCAGCTTCTGGATGAAACAGATCATCTTGATCCTTATCAGTCGGGCTTCAGGCGCGGCTACAGTACAGAAACTGCCTTGGTCGCCCTGATGGATGATCTCTGGCGGGCCCGGGATGGGGGAAATTCCTCCATCCTGGTGCTACTTGACCTCTCAGCGGCTTTTGATTCCTGAGTCCTTCGGGAGTTGGGCGGCATATAAGAACACCATAATAAATAAATAAATAAATAAATAGATTGATCACTTCCAAGGTGAGTTGGTTTTATTAATACACAAAGCGTGCCAGTCCTCGTCCTTAACTCTTGGCACCATGTTTCTTCCTGATGCCAGGGTCTCTGCGATGAACTTGCTCTTGTGGATGTCCTGGAAGACAAACTGAAAGGAGAAATGCTGGATTTGCAACATGGAAGTTTATTTCTGAAGACACCTAAGATCGTAGCAGACAAGGGTAAGGTTTGCATTCTGTCTCATCCCCTTCTCCCATTGACCATCTCCAAACAAATATCTGGCCAATAATTGGAAGATCACCAGGAAGTCAAGATCAATCCTGTCCTGGTTACTCAGTTTCTTGGTGGTCATTGGTGACCAGAATTTCAGGTAAGTGAGCAACCAAGTGATTGTTGAAGAAGGGAAAGAAGGTTTTTGGCCGCTTCCATTCCCCACTAACCAGTCAGAGCTGAAGAAGCTTCTTGGACGAGGAGCGAAACGTCTTCAAAGAAAAAACAAGAAAGTCCAGTTGCCTCCTGAAAAAGCACCTTTGGGACAACCATGATCTGGATCAGCAGTCATCAACTGGTGGTTCGCGAGAAAATTTTGGTGATTCGCAGAAAAATTATTTGCATTTTTTATATTGCACTAAATCAGGGGTCCTCAAACTACGGCCCCTGGGCAGGATATGCACAATGAATGCTTGTGTTGCTACAGAGAGTATCTCCCTTTGGGGTCTTTTTGTGTGGGTCGGAGGGGGGCAGAAATTCTGACTTGGGGTCTGCTTCAGCCTCCTGGTGCAGGGCTTTGGGCGAAGGCTGGAGGGAAGTGCCGCTGGTGGCAAAGAGCCGGAGGACCTTGTTCCAGTGGGACCGCATCATGGCCTGGAACTGGCTGACCATCTCAGCCCGCTGAGCTTCCAGGCCTTGCACTCCTGCAGTTCTTCCCTCTGGTTAGAAAGCCTATGCTCCTAGTCCTCAGTGAAGTGTTTCTGCTGAGCTCCTTCTCGGTCAGATCCAATTTGAACTGAGCCAGCTGTTTTGCCAACTCTTTCTCATTGTGGCTGCTTAGCTCCAACAACTGCTTCCTATTGGGGCCCTAAGGAGCCTGGGCGGGCAGGCGAGGAGTAGCTGGGAGGGGAGGGGGAAGTAGAGGCCATCTAGGCACCCCTTGACGTGAGTGACATCAAGTTGGCCATGCCTGCCCAGTCACATGATCACCTGGCCATGCCCACCCAGCCAGTCATTAGGCAGATCATATTAGTGGTCCGCGGGATTTAAAATTATGGATTTAGTGGTCCCTGAGGTCCAAAAGGTTGGGGAACCCTGATCTGGATGACTGAGAATCTCTACAGACTTTTTGCTATACAATTTGGGATGAACACCCTTTGAATGGTGTGGGAATAGGAATGGAATTCCAGACGAAAAAATTGCTGATTACAGGAACCAGGAGCACTACTCAGGTGACCCCTGAGGACACAGATAAACCTCCCAAGTGGCCTCAACGACCCTCTAAAAGGATGCAAATGACCGGCTGTCTGCAAGGAATATAAATCCTTCCATTCCCCACTATCCTGTCAGAGCCCGAAGAAGCTTCTTGGATGAGAAGCGAAACACCTTCAAAAGAAAAAACGAAGTCCAGTTGCCTCCTGAAAAAGCAACTTTGGGACAAGAGAAGGAAGTTTCTTGGCCACTGGATTTCTCTGCTCTTTGCAAACGTTTGGAAAAAAACCCAAATGTAATCCATGCAGTAACTTCACCTCTCCTTCTTTTCAGATTATTCTGTGACCGCTAATTCAAAGGTGGTGGTTGTAACCGCCGGGGTCCGGCAGCAGGAAGGAGAAAGCCGTCTTGACTTAGTTCAGAGGAACGTAAACGTCTTCAAATTCATTATCCCACAAGTTGTGAAATACAGCCCAAATTGCATCATTCTGGTGGTGTCAAACCCAGGTAAATTAGGGCTTGGGGTCAAAATCAAAATAAAAAAAATGTGGAAGGGCTGATGCTTGAAACCAAATATTGCTCAGATCTCTATAATTGGTTATTGTATAATTAGCTATCCACAGGGATAGTTTTCACTTACCTTCCCTACCGGTTCGCAAATGTGCACATGCGCTTTACTCGTGCACACACCTTCCACGCATGCACCCGGCCTCAAAAACATGCCCAAATAGGATGCCATAGAGCTGGGGCATGTGGGCAGGCCGACCCGTGATTTCCGCTACCAGTTTGAGTGAACCGGTCCAAACCGACCGAATACCACCTCTGGCTATCCACCATAAGATTGAAGCATGTTATAAAGCAAACATGTATTATTGTTAACACCTTAGTATCGTTTGGATATGAGCAGCATGGTGGCCTAGTGGTGAAGACACTCGTCTCCCACTAGGAAGGTTGAGCGTTCAATCCTAGGTAACGGCAGATTTTTCTCTCTCTGGGTGGAAAGAAAAAATATCTGCTGCGAACTCCGTGTGGCATCAGAAAGGGCATCCGGCCAGTAAACGCTCAGTTCCAGTCACCCTGAGACTATTCCGTATTAAAGAATTACAGGGCCATAAAAATGAGGTTTTTTTTTAATGTGGTTTGGATATGTATGGACATGCAGACACCACTATATACTGCATTAAATGTTTATTGAGGTTTATTCCACATTTACAAATATCCTGGAATCATTTTGTGCAGAACAGAAGACAGATAACTAATAAATAATAGAATAGTAGTTTTGCAGTAGCTTGTGTTAAAGATAGTGATGCCTATTGCTGTAACTGCACAATTGGGCAGATAGAAGTAATCCTTGAATTACAGCCACAATTGGGACCAGAATTTTCAATGCTAAGCAATGAAGTTGTCAAGGGATTCGCATGCAATTTAACAATTTTTTTGGCCATGGTTGTTAAGCAAATCACTGCTGTTAAGTGAATCGTATGGTCATTAAGCACTTTCCCCATTGACTTCACTTGTTGGAAGCTGGCTGGAAAGGTCTCCAATGGTGATCACATGACCCTGTGATGCTGCAATCATCATAAATACCAGTGGACAAGCGTCCAAATTTTGATCATGTGACCATGGGGGATGCTGTGACAGTCGTAAATGTGAGGACCAGTCATAAGCCACTTTTTTCAGCGCCATCACAACTTTGAAAGGTCACTAGACAAGTTGTTGTAAGTCAATAACTACTTATATTTGCACATTTGTTTTGCACATTTTTTGAGGTCAACATTTTGGCTTCACATGTGGCACTAAGACATAAACCGTGGTGTATAAGCAAAGTGGCCAGGATCAAGTTGCCATGCAGACCTTGCCAAAGAGCTGATCGGCAGCTTTTATCCCAAGGCTGCCATCTTAACCAGATGCTTGGAGGATCCATCCTTCAGTCTGTCTGTCTGTCTGTCTTCCCTTTTCCAGTGGACATCCTGACCTACGTGACATGGAAACTTAGTGGCCTGCCGAAGCATCGTGTCATCGGTAGCGGTTGTAACCTTGATTCTGCTCGGTTCCGCTTTTTGATGGCAGAAAAATTGGGCATCCATCCCTCCAGCTGTCATGGCTGGGTCTTGGGAGAACATGGCGATTCCAGTGGTAAGTAGGCCTTACTTTTCCTAGAAGTCTTGCAGTGCAGGCAGTTTGACGCCTTCCATATGTTCTGCACTACATCTCCCACAGTCCCTTGCTCTAGGGATCATTCAGATAAGACGCTCCTGGGAATTAAAACGCAAAATTCTAGAAAGCATCGACATTGGCCTGCCATTGGTTTTCTTTACGTAGCAAAAAAAAAACCCAATTCCTAATGTGATCAGAATCACTTCTTACTGAACTTTCATTCTGATATCTTGTGTCTCTAAATCGGGAAAGTAAAAAATGAGTTAAGAGCCATACTTCGCCCCCGCCCCCCAAAAAAGCCATAAATTGCAGACACGTGACCAAAGCATGCTGCAAATAGCCACAAAGACAGGCCGGTTGCCAAGCACCCAAAATGGGATCACATGACTTGACAGGCTGGGAAGAGGGTGTTGGAATTTTGAAAGAGTGTTATGTAGGGCTGGAGGGGATAGAATAGAATAGATTTCTTTATTGGCCAAGTGTGATTGGACACACAAGGAATTTGTCTTTGGTGCATATGCGCTCAGTGTACATAAAAGAAAAGATACATTTGTCAAGAATCATGAGGTACAGCACTTAATGATTGTCATAGGGTTCAAATAAATAATCAGGAAACAATCAATATTAATATAAATTGTAAGGATACAAGCAACAAGTTATAGTCATACAGTCATAAGTGGGAGGAGATGGGTGATAGGAACGATGAGAAAAACTAATAGTAATAGTAATGCAGCCCTAGTGAATAGTTTGACAGTGGTGAGGGAATTATTTGTTTAGCAGAGTGATGGCGTTGGGGAAAAAACTGTTCTTGTGTCTAGTTGTCTTGGTGTGCAGTGCTCTATAGCGATGTTTTGAGGGTAGGAGTTGAAACAATTTATATCCAGGATGTGAGGGGTCCGTAAATATTTTCACGGCCCTCTTTTTGACTCATGCAGTATACAGGTCCTCAATGGAAGGCAGGTTGGCAGTAATTGTTTTTTCTGCAGTTCTGATTATCCTCTGAAGTCTGTGTCTGTCTTGTTGGGTTGCAGAACCAAACCAGACAGTTATAGAGGTACAGATGACAGAGTCAATAATTCCTCTGTATCAGCAGCTCCTTGGGCAGTTTGAGCTTCCTGAGTTGGCGCAGAAAGAACATTCTTTGTTGTGCTTTTTTGATGACGTTTTTGATGTTAGATGACCATTTTAGGTCTTGAGATATGATGGAACCTAGAAATTTGAAGGTCTGTACTGTTGATACTGTGTTGTCTAGTATTGTAAGAGGTGGTAGGATGGGAGGGTTTCTCCTAAAGTCTACCACCATTTCTACAGCTTTCTACGATCTTCTGTTATTTGAACAGTCAATAAGCAATTGGACGTAGATTGAGGATTGCCTTTGTTTTTCAAATTTGGCATTTTTAAGATGTGTGGATTTCAACTCTCCATGCCAGCTGGGAAATTCTGGGAGCTGAAATCCACACATCTTAAAGTTGCCGTGTTTGGGGAAAAAAATAATTTCACTGAAACATATAATGGCGTTGTTCGAATGTAGAACCATCACTTATATTACATCGCAGTAAATTCTCTTTAACCCTTTCAGTACCGATCTGGAGTGGGGTCAACGTAGCAGGTGTTTCTCTCCAGGGTCTGAATCCACAAATGGGGACTGACGAAGATCCAGAGGAATGGAAGAAAGTCCACAAACAGGTGGTTGAGAGGTATGACACTATGAAGTTACGGAAGCAATAGACAAAACAAAAAACATTTTGCTTTCTTAGACAGCAAGTATTGTATATACCTGTGGATAAGCCCATCTGCAGACAAACTGAGCCTCAAAATTTTTAACCTTTTACCATTAACCATTTACCTTGAAAAATGTGCTACCTGCGCATAAGCCAGTCCTTTAAAAATTTTATGTTTTAATTTTCACAACTAGCTTATGTCTGTGGCATCTTTTTCATGGTATTCCGATTAAAATTTTGAGGATTAGCTCATCCGCATATGGGCTTATCTATCTGGATACAAGGGTACTTTTCAAATGTATTGTCCTATATCCGTGATGGCGAACCTATGGCACGGGTGCCACAAGTGGCACGCGGAGCCATATCGGTGGGCACGCGAGCTCAGGTCCGGCGTGCATGTGTGCACCAGCCGGCTGATTTTCGGGCCTTCTGGTCCCACTGGGAGTCGGGAAACAGGCTGTTTCCAGCCTCCAGAGGGGATGGGGAAGGCTGTTTTCACCCTCCCCAGGCTCCTAGAAAGGCTCTGGAGCCTGGGGAGAGCGAAAAATGGGCGTGCCATTGCATGCTGGGAGCAGGGGGGTCATGCGTGCATGTGCGGGGGTGCATGGAATTATGAGTGTGGGCACGCACACACGTGATCCCCCGCATTCCCCCCCCTTTTGGCACGCAAACCAAAAAAGGTTCGCCATCACTGTCCTATATTCTCACGTATAAGCCTACAAGCATATTTTGGCACCTGTAATTCTCCATTTCAGAGAGCCTTGGTGCTTTCAGAACTTGGTTGTTTCCTTGCAGATATTTCATTACTGTAACTATGTAATATCGTCAATGCTAGTAAGGAGGGGGGGTTGCTCTCAGGTCTAGGACAACTCGCTGCAGCGGACAGGCCCCAGCCAACTCACCCTGGGACAATTCAACACAAGATAACTTGGGAGAGGGATAAGTGAATTACAGCTTGCCTTGCCTTGCTTTAGATTTGAACCTTCTCAAATTAAAAATCCTCAAGGCTGAGGTGAGTTGCAATACTGCTTGTCCTTCTTTTGAGTTACCCTGCATTGAATTGTCCCTTGGCGAGTTGGCTGCACCAACGCATGTTGGAAAAAAGGGAAAGGAATATAGCAGATGGTTAGTTTCTCCTTTCATGGATTCCTTGCTTGAATTTAACTTACTTGAAAATGACATCGGCCGTTTGTCTCCTCTTACAAGGACGATTTCAGATACTCCTCCAGACTTAACAGTTTTAGAACTTTTTGTTTCCCGTTGACCAAGTTGACCTCCGCTTCCTCTTGTGTGTCCAATAGTGCTTATGAAGTGATCAAACTGAAAGGCTACACCAACTGGGCCATTGGCTTTAGTGTTGCTGATCTTCTAGAAACCATTTTGAAGAACCTTTCTCGAGTCCACCCAGTGTCTACCATGGTTAAGGTAAGGGCCGGTGTGAGCTGGCAGTATTTTCCGTTCTTCATATACCTCTCCCTCTCCTTTGTTTTAGGTCAGGGGTCTCCAAACTTGGCGACTTTGAGACTTGTGGACTTCAACTCCCAGAATTCCACAGCCAGCAGTGCTGGCTGGGGAATTCTGGGAGTTGAAGTACACAAAGTCGCCATCTTTGGAGACCCCTGTTTCAGGTGAATATAGAGATAAATATAGAAATATAGTGAATTTAGAGATAAATGGGTTACCTAGAGATAAATGGGTTAGGATTGGGGAAAGAGGAGTCAGCCTTTAAGATAGACTGGACTAGGCAAAGTCACTACTTTCATTGTAAGGTCATAGTGACAAACTCTTGCCAGTCTGAATGTGCTTCCCTGGATCTCACTTTATTTTCATGAAAAATAAGGAGCGGCTTGGCTAAGGCTCTGGCCCGTATTTTTTTTCCAGGTAGTCCTCGACTTACAACCATAATTGAGCCCTAAGTTTCTATTGTTAAGCGAGACCATTATTCGATGAATTTTCCTTATTTTACAACCTTTCTTATAGTTGTTAAGCGAATCGCCACACTTAAGTGAGTAGCATGGTTGTTAAATGAATCTGGCTTCCCCATTGGCTTTGCTTGTCAGGAGATCACCAAAAATGATCACATGACCTCTGGGCACTTCAACCGTCATAAATATGAGTCAGTTGCCAAGTGTCTGAATTTTAATCGCGTGACCACGGGGGTGCCGCAGTGGTTGTAAGTATGAAAAAGAGTCATAAGTCACTTTTTACAGTGCTGCTGTAACTTCAAATGGTCCCTAACTGAATGGTTATAAGTTGAGGACTACCTATAGCTGACCATGTTCTTGGTTTCAGCCCTTTTTCCTGTTCCTCAAAAGTTATTTTTTCTGCCCGTTAAAGAAGACTGGCATTAGAATTACGGGACATCAACCATGATTTATTATAGGTGATCCTTGACATAACCGTAATTGAGCCTGGCAATTATAGTCATAAGTCACAATGTTAGTAAAGCAGGTCCACCACGTGAGTGGACTTGTTTATATGACCTTTTTTGCGGCAGTTGTTAAGCAAATACCACGACTCTTAAGCGAACCCGTTGTTTACAATGGGTCATTTTTTGCTGGAAAACCAGAAGTGAGTGCCATTTTCCTGCAAAACTGACGTAAATCGGGATCAAGTGACTGCAGGGCGTTGCAGGGCAAGTAATGTAAATGTGATCCAGTTGCCAAGCACCAACATTGTGGTCATGTCACTGGGGGTGGGCCTTTTGAAAGGTCTGTCACAACTTCAAGCGGTTGCTAAGCGTTCGGCCATGTGCACACAACAATTGCATCAGTGTAGGAAGAACGGCAGAGCCGGGGAGTGGAGTTAAAAGAGGGAATCAGCCTAGAACCCCTACGTAGTCAACAGTGATTGCACTTTCCGGTAAGGCTTGAGGATGGGGGATTTTCTAATTCTCCATTTTGGGTTGCAGGGTATGTACGGCATTGAAAACGAAGTGTTCCTGAGCCTTCCTTGTGTGCTGGGATCTGTGGGGTTGACCAGTGTGATCAATCAGAAGCTGAAGGATAACGAGGTGGCTCAACTCCAGAACAGCGCATCTACGTTGTGGAACGTCCAGAAGGACCTCAAGGACCTGTAGGCACTAGAGATGCTTTCGTTCTCCGTAAACAAGAAGACAAGCAGTGTTAAGCCAACACGTTCATGTTAACTCCATAGCCGAGCTTCCAGTAAACATCTTGAAAGGGTACCAGCTTTCCTCCACCACAGCTAAGATCCACATTGTTGTAAATGCAGGTGTTCCGAACAAATAAAACCAGCTCTTTTGTGTGTGCTCCCATTCTTGTTTCATGTTCATTTTTTCCCCTTCTGTGTCTCTAGTTCATTTTTTGCTTATTTCAAACAGTCCCGCCCTACGCATAAAAGCTGATTGGGTGACTTTGGGCCAATCACCAGGAAGAGGGTGAATTCTAGCCCCACCTTAAGCATGAAAGCTGACTAGGTGACCTTGGGCCAATCACTAGGAGATTGTGAGTTGTAGTCCCACAGCAAACATGAAAGCTGACTAGGTGATCTTGGCTGATCACCAGGAGATTGGGAGTTCTAGCCTCGCACCTTAAGCATGAAAGCTAACTAGGTGACCTTGGGCCAATCACCAGGAGATTGTGAGTTCTAGCCCCGCCTTAAGCATGAAAGCTGACTAGGTGACCTTGGGCCGATCACCAGGATATTGTGAGTTCTAGCCCCACACCTTAAGCATGAAAGCTAACTAGGTGACCTTGGGCTGATCACCAGGATATTGTGAGTTCTAGCCCCGCACCTTAAGCATGAAAGCTGACTAGGTGACCTTGGGCCGATCACCAGGATATTGGGAGTTCTAGCCCCGCACCTTAAGCATGAAAGCTAACTAGGTGACCTTGGGCCAATCACCAGGAGATTGTGAGTTCTAGCCCCGCCTTAAGCATGAAAGCTGACTAGGTGACCTTGGGCCGATCACCAGGATATTGGGAGTTCTAGCCCTGCACCTTAAGCATGAAAGCTGACTAGGTGACCTTGGGCCAATCACCAGGAGATTGTGAGTTGTAGTCCCACAGCAAACATGAAAGCTGACTAGGTGATCTTGGCTGATCACCAGGAGATTGGGAGTTCTAGCCTCGCACCTTAAGCATGAAAGCTAACTAGGTGACCTTGGGCCAATCACCAGGAGATTGTGAGTTCTAGCCCCGCCTTAAGCATGAAAGCTGACTAGGTGACCTTGGGCCGATCACCAGGATATTGGGAGTTCTAGCCCCGCACCTTAAGCATGAAAGCTAACTAGGTGACCTTGGGCCAATCACCAGGCGATTGTGAGTTCTAGCCCCGCCTTAAGCATGAAAGCTGACTAGGTGACCTTGGGCCAATCACCAGAAGATTTGTTAGTTCTAGTCCCGCCTTAGGCATGAAAGCCACGTGCATGACTGGGCTAGTCAACACACTCAATCCAACCCACCTCACAGGGTTGGGGAAATGGGTGAAAAGAGGATTAGGTATGTTCTGTACCTTGAGTTATTTCTAAAAATAATAAAAGTGGGACATTTTCAGCCATGATATGACTGATTTCCCACTTAATTTTTGTTCAGAAGATTAGTAATATCAGAAGATAATATGTATTATATTGACTAGGAATGGTAAAGGGATCTAGAGCAAGAGTCATCAATCTTTCGGACCTCAGGGACCACTAAATTCATTATTTTAAATCCCACGGATCACTAATGAATTTTTAAAAAAGATAAATAGGTATTTAGTGCAATATAAAAATTGCAAATAATTTTTCTGCAAGCCACCAAAATTTTCTCGCGGACCACCAGTGGTCCACGGACCATCGGTTGGTGACCACTGATCTAGAGAGCCTTGTTCAACACAATAAAACTGATTGTTAAGAGCCGAGGTGGCACAGTGGTTAAGAGTGCAGCATTGCAGGCTACTTCAGCTGACTGCTAGCTGTAGTTCGGCTGTTCAAATCTCACCGGCTCAAGGTTGACTCAGCCTTCCATCCTGAGGTCGGTAAAATGACCCAGATTGTTGGGGGCAATATGCTGAACTCTGTAAACTGCTTAGAGAGGGCTGTAAAGCACTATGAAGCGGTATATAAGTCTAAGTGCTATTGCTATTTGCTTAGTATCAACTGATTATGTATCGGTGTGCACAGTTGTGATTTTTTCCAAGATAAACTATGGCTCTTAACGCAACAGTCAGTGTATAATAATATGAATAAACTTTTCAGTGAGTGAATATGAAACCATACTTTTCAAGGAATCTATAATTCAGCAACCTCTCATTAAATGTAGGTATTGAATACTTTCCGAACGCTGAGAATAAAACAGTTGTGAAGAAAGATTCAGTTACTGCCACCTTTGTGACTCATCATACAAATAATTCCAATCAATTAAGCTTCAAATACTGTGTAATTCCATGAAACTTAATATTAGTAATCAATAGCATTGGGTTGATTACATCACTGTTTCAGGAATCCTACATTAACTTGGTTGCCTTTCATTTAAAAACTTTCATAATGTGGCTCATTCATGCTAACATTTTTATTCCGAAGATTAAC
>JALIGW010000004.1:6709478-7184478 GCA_023053685.1 Diadophis punctatus similis | reverse complement strand
TGCTATGTTTGAGCGTTATCCAGCGACTTCCAAAATTAGTCAAGGTCACAATGAGTAGATGAGGAAGGCATCGTCCTTCCATTGCATTTCTAATTGTGTTTATTGGAAGGAGACCTTGGCATGATGTCACAGGGGTTGAACCTCTATGAAAAGAGGGTGGGGATGGGGAGGGAGCTGAAGAAGAAGAGGCAAGTCACCATAGCTGGAAAAAGAGTTTTCTCCAAAATTATGCAGCAGTCTTGGTCCTGTAAACAAAAGATTTGTGAATCAGGGAAAGATGGGAAGGAAGGAAGGAAGGAAGGAGGGAGGGAGGGAGGGAGGGAGGGGAGAAGGAAGAAAGGAGGGAGGGAGGAGGGAGGGAGGGAGGAAGGAAGGAAGGAAGGAAAAAGACAAGGAATTAAAAGGCAGGGAGGGAAAGATGGGAGGGAGGGAGGGAGGGAGGGAGGGAAGGAAGGAAGGAAGGAAGGAAGGAAGGAAGGAAGGAAGGAAGGAAGGAAGGAAGGAAGGAAGGAAGGAAAAAGACAAGGAATTAAAGGGCAGGAAGGGAAAGATGGGAGGGAGGGAAGGAAGGAAGGAAGGAAGGGAAAGGAAGATGAAGGAAGAAAATGAAGGAGAAAGAAAGAAGAAAAAGAAAAAAGAAAGAAGGGAAGGAAGGAAGGAAGGAAGGAAGGAAGGAAGGAAGGAAGGAAGGAAGGAAGGAAGGAAGGAAAAAGACAAGGAATTAAAAGGCAGGGAGGGAAAGATGGGAGGGAGGGAGGGAGGGAAGGAAAGAAGGAAGGAAAGGAAGGAAGGAAGGAAAAACAAGGAATTAAAAGGCAGGGAGGGAAAATGGGAGGGAGGGAAGGAAGGAAGGAAGGAAGGAAGGAAGGAAGGAAGGAAAAAGAGACAAGGAATTAAAAGGCAGGGAGGGGAAGAAGGGAGGGAGGGAAGGAAGGAAGGAAGGAAGGAAGGAAGGAAGGAAGGAAGGAAGGAAGGAAGGAAGGAAGGAAGGAAGGAAGGAAGGATCTGGTGAGCCTCTGGATGGCAGGAGGAAATCCAGGGTAAAGCTAGACCAAGATGTTGAAAAAAGTCATGAAAAACAAATCGCGTTTTGCATTGTCTATGGCGATTCTCAGTCATCCAGGCCACGGTTGTCCCAAAGATGCTTTTTCCAAAGATGCTTTTTCACTGTCTGGTTTTTCTTTGAAGACCAAGAAGCTTCTTCAGCTCTGACTGGATGGTGGGGAATAAAGCTTTTGCATTATTGCCAAGAAAACAATAACATTGTCTGTTAAAGAACAGTCCAATTCCACTTCAAGGCAGTCTTTATTTTTAGACATGCCGCAGCTGTGCCAGAAATAGGTCAGCGTACGCTGGCCAAGATGAACAACGGTGTGAGATCATCCAGGAGTGGAATTACAATGGGAATAAAGCAAAATTTAAATTAAAAAAAACTGCATGAAAACGTCCAGGGAAAGAGAGGCACGCAAGGGACTTATTACCATGCACCATTAATGTGCAAATGAGCGCACTCTTTTGTCCTCCTAATGGTGCATTTTCAAATTAGGGATGGTGTTATTTCGGCAGCTCCAAAGGTATCAGATGGATAAATCAGAATTCGCACCCTTTTCCAAAAGAAATGGATGTAAACAGTTCATGTGCACTATTGAGATAATGAAGTTTATTAAACTGCATGCTTGGGTTACATGTTTTATCTCTATTTGAACAAACATACCTGACCGATATGGACACTGAGCAAGCAGTCATGACATTTTAATATATTTTGAGATAAATGCTTAAAACCGAGATTTACCAATGGGCAAGGCTTTAGAGCAGTGGTTCCCAACCTTTCTAATGCCGCGACCCCTTAATATAGTTCCTCATGTTGTGGTGACCCCCACCATAAAATTATTTTCGTTGCTACTTCATAACTGTAATTTTGCTACTGTTATGAATCGCAATGTAAATATCTAATATGCAGGCTGTATTTTCATTGTTACAAATTGAACATAATTAAAGCATAGCGATTAATCACAAAAACAATATGTAATTATGCCAGATCAGAAATTCTCGGGCCAGTCTTTGCAAGAGCACAAGGAATATCATCTTCCACAACAAGTCTACTTCTGTATTTAGACTTGATAACCAACAAGTGTACAGCAATATTTCTCAATCTCAGCAACTTTTAAGATGCCTGGACTTCAACTCCCAGAATTCAAAGCAAAGCTGGCCCCTTAGCTGATGTCGTCAAAGCTCGGCCGCCAGGCGTCACAAACGCCTCTCACCGAATGGCACCTCTCCCGACCAATCAGAGGGCTTGGGCGAGTTGAGTCGATATGGCCAGGCTTGTGGCAGTGGGGGGTGGGGGGAAGCTGAGGATGCCGGGGCGACCCCTGGGAAATGGTCGTTCGACCCCCAAAGGGGTCCCGACCCCCAGGTTGGGAACCACTGCTTTAGATTTAGAAAAAAAAATGAAGACGCCTCCAAATTAGTTTATGTAGTCCTCGAACTTACAACTATTTGTTTAGTGACTGTTCTAAGTTACGACACTGGGGGGGAAAGTGACTTACGACAGGTCCTCGCACTTACAACTGTCGCAGGAGCTCCGCGGTCACGGGGATCAAAATTTGGGCACTTGGCAACCAGCATTTATTGGCAACGGTTGCAGGGTCCTGGGGTCATGTGACTGCCACTTGTGACCTCCTCAGTCGGTTTCCAACAAGCCAAGTCCATGGGGGGGGAAGCTGATTTGCTTAGCGACCACATGATTCACTTAACAACTGCAGCGAGTCGCTGAAGAATTGTGGCCAAAAACAAAAAAAAGGCCATATCATCGGTCACAAGCCACCTACGACTGCCTCGCTCAGCAATGGAAATTCTGCTCCTAATTGTGGCCATAAGTCGAGGACTACCTGCACTGAATATCCAGTGGCTAGAAACCAGGGTTAAAGAGTTTGTGATGGAAATTATCTCCCCCCAATGTCGCTTTAGAGAGCCGCTGCTTGCGATTGCTGGACTTAAACTGGCTTTTCGAAACTTAACAATTGTCCTCGGAACTGTCGTCACACCGAGCCAATATCCTCTCCAGGTTGACCTTGAACAGGGTGTCCACAATTTCCCCGCGGTTTCGAGAAGCCCGTTGTCCGTCTTCAGCCAAGGGAGACCCCTGCCGTTTTCCAAACCGGAGTCCGAAAGAATTGAAGTTAAATTTACTTCTGGTGAACCGGAGCCTACACGAGATCTGGCTTTCTGTCTCGCTCTCCTGGATAAAATAGCAAAGGCTGGTAGGATCAGCCAGGTTGGGCTCTTCGGAGTCCTGGGTCGTGTAATAGGAATTCCTCTTTTTCGGCCATTCCAGAGGTGGATCTAGGAAAGGAGATTCAGTTGGAGAAGGCAGGATAGAGTAAGGCAGGGGTCCTCTAACTTTTTAAACAGGGGGCCGATTCACGGTCCCTCAGATTGTTGGGGGGGGGGGCGGACCGGCTGGGTGGTCATGTGACTGGGTGGGCGTGGCTAGCTAGGCGTGGCCAATTTAACAGTCCATTAAACAATGCACACAAATTAAACTTTTATTTGTTTTTCTCCTGGGGGTGTTTTATTTGCTTTTGTTTGCATGTTGCTCTTTTGGTTGACTTTTTTTTACCATTCTTTTCATTTTTTTCAGTTGTTTAGGAGTCTAGTGGTCCACTTCAAAAAACTCGGTTTTTGCAGCAATTGTCCTCAGCCCCAAGGAGCTTCAGAAATATATATATCTCTCTCTCGCGTGCGCGCGCTCTCTCTCGCTCTCACTATCGCTATCGCTCTATCACTCTCTTTCTCTATCTATCTTCTGGAGGCGGGGGAGGTGAAAAACAGGCAGTTTTTGCCCATTTTTTAGCCTCCTGGGGCATCTTTGCGCCCGATTTTTCACCTCCGCCGCCTCCAGCAGCATTCTGCAGGCCAAAAACAGGCAAAAATGCCCTGTTTTTCAACCAAAAACAGACCGCTTTCGCCCGATTTTTGGCCTCCTACGGCATCTGTGCGCCCCATTTTTCACCTCCCCCACCTCCAGCAGCATTCTGCAGGCCAAAAACAGGCAAAATCGGCCCATTTTTTGGCCAAAAATGGGCCATTTTCACCCATTTTTTGGCCTCCTGGGGCGTCTGTGTGCCCCATTTTTCACCTCCCCTGCCTCCAGAACATCTCTGCAGGCCAAAATTGTTGGCTTTACCTTTCAGTTCCAGCCCGCGGGGCTCACGAAGGTAAAGGTGGGTGGGGCAATGTGGCGGGGCAGCCTCATGGTTCTGCGCGGGCCAGATTAATGGCTTCGGTGAGCCGCATGCGGCCCATGGGCCATAGTTTGAGGACCAATGCAGTAAGGCATCGTGAAGCACAGGGAGAAATTAATAGGGATAGCCATAAATGGATGACATTATTGTCTGCTGAAAGTCTGGAAGGCTCCCATAATTGAATTCTGGCCCAATGTGGTGGAATGTAGCCTGGATTCCCAGGTGGGAGGGGCTGCATTCCAGAAGAGCAAGAGACAACTCAGTTCAGACAATATATGTGGGAGAAAGAGGGTGAAGAAAGCTCCTCCCTAACAGTTCCCAAAGTATATACCTTACCGCAGTGGTTGGTTCCTACCGGTGCTGTCCGGTGCTCCGTTCCGATTGCGTAATGTCGGCGCAACGGCTCAGTGCTTTCTTTGCCGGTCCGTGCGTGCCGCCATCTCTTTTTTTGGAATTTTTCACGGTTTTTGGCTCTCTGCGCATGCGCGGAAGTAAAATTATCCTTCTGCGCATGCGCAGAGAACCAAAATCGCACTAGAGGACGCACAACGTCGCAATGTGTACCGGTAGGAGAAGGTAAGAGGAACTCGCCCCTGCCTTCCGGGTGGGTGTTAGCATGCTTTAGTTTGGCAAGAGTCTGTCTGTGGATGAGGAACAACACAGTCACAACCTGCCATGACTTTGACCCACCAGCAACTACCTGGGAATAATGGGTAATGTCAGTAAATACGAGAGACAGGTAGGTCAATGTCAAATCTACAACACATACCTGAGAACCCAGCCTTCAGAATGGAACTGAAGTCCCCATGGACAGGTTTTCCAAGAATTCTGTTTTGTTTGAGAACAGTCATGAAGGACAGTAAGAATAGGAGCTTAATCATGTCTGAATGCCTAAGAAAGGATCTGGGGAAAAGAGAAAACAAACAATTGAAAATGTCTCCATCACAGAACATAGAATAATCATAGAGCCGGATGGGCCCTTGGAAGGTCTTCTAGTCCCGCCCCCTGTTCAAAGAAGGAAAACTTATACCATCCTGGTCAAATGGTTGTCCTGTCTATTTTTGAAAACCTCCAGCGACGGAGCACTCACAATTCAGAAGGCAAGCTATTCCATTGAGTGTCTATGGAGATTCTCGGTCATCCAGGTCATGGTTGTCCCAAAGGTGCTTTTTCAAGAGGCAACTGGACTTTCTGGGTTTCCTTTGAAAACATTTCGCTTCTCATCCAAGAAGCTTCAGAGCTGAAGAAGCTTCTTGCATGAGAAGTGAAACTCTAAGCAGGAGGAGGTGAACCATTCCATATTTTCCCCTCATATTCACATAGAGAACATGTATTTCTACAACTGTCCTGCGTGGTACACAAGTTGACAGGAATTAACAGGTTGATTGGCTTTGTTTGATGACTGGTTTCACACAAGACACTGAGGCCCAAATGCAGGTTAACAAATCCAATTACTATATTCATTTGACAGGCGGTGTTCCAACCAATAAACGCGGCCCTCCCGAGCTCCGTTTTCGCTGGCGGAAACCGCACTGCGGGCCAGTCCTCTGCTGTTTCCAGGGCGGCCATGTGGGCCAGATCTAAGCACCTCACAGGCCTTGAGTTTGACACCCTTGGACTAATCCATAAAATGCAAAGACAAAAATGGTTTTGTCTCCCTATAGACAAAACCATAGACAGATGTCTCCTCAAAGGGTGTGCATGTGTATCAAAAAAATCAAGATGGTGGTTAAATCAATGATAATCTGATCATCAGTTTCCTGGCAGTTAGAACAATTAATCAGTGGAACAGCTTGCCTCCAGAAATTGTGGGAGTGCATAGCTGAGGTTTTTAAGAAGAGATTGGACAACCATTTAAGAAGAGATTGGGCAACCATTTGTCTGAAATGGTATAGGAGCTTCTAGTTGAGCAGGAGGTCAGACTAGAAGACCTCCAAAGCAGTGGTGAAATCCAATTTTTTTTACTACCAGTTCTGTGGGCGTGGCTTGATGGGCGTGGCAGGGGAAGGCTATTGCAAAATCTCCATTCCCACCCCACTCTGGGGCCAGCCAGAGGTGGTATTTGCTGATTCTCCGAACTACTCAAAATTTCCGCCACCAGTTCTCCAGAATTGTCAGAACCTGCTGGATTTCACCCCTGCGCCAAGGTCCCTTCCGTGATCCTGTTAGTCTGAAATCTTGTCCCAGTTTTTTATTTATTTATTTATTTATTTATTTATTTAAATTAATTAATTAATTAATTTATTTATTTATTTACAACATTTATATTGCAGCCTACTCACACATGACGACTCAAGGCAGCTTACAATACGTGCAACACAATACGTGCAAAAGAACAATCCCAGTGGCGTTTCAATTCCATAGTCCTAGCTGTCATCTTATAATAATAACAGAGTTGGAAGGGACCTTGGAGGTCTTCTAGTCCAACCCCCTGCTTAGGCAGGAAACCCTACATCACTTCAGACAAATGGTTATCTTGATTCTTTTGACCCGCTTCGTAGACCTCACCACGGACTACCCTCAGATGCTGTTGGGAGGCAACTAGTAAATTTCACAGCAAAGCAAAACCAGATTTGAATGTGAGCTACAGGTAATCCTTGTGCACAATTATCAAGAGAGCAATAAAAAAGTGAACAGCCATTTAAAATTCTTCATGAATTGCTGTTTACTGCTTTATTGCCCTCTTGAATAACTGGGCCTTATGTTACATAAAAGCGTGTGTAATAGCCATTGCTAATTGTTACAAAATCCTCTTCATTTAATAAAATTCTGGAGAAGGTATTTATGGTGTTCAGCTACAACTCAAGCAAAAGCTGTTTTCCATGTTTACAATAAGAACTCAATTTTGTGGGGAATCCAGCAGAATTCCTTCCGTCTCAAGAGATGTTCAAGGATCTGGCAGATGAGGGATAAATAAGGCAATGAAGCAGATAGTATCAGGCGTGAAAGACCTGCTCCAATTAATCTGATTTATTGTAAAAAGCCTATGCACATGAATCTTCTCAACTAATGGTGAGAAGGAGTTAAGTAAGGGTCAAGCCTGCAGCGGTGAAATCTACTTACCTTTCCTACCAGTTCGGAAGTGCACGCTTTTTCACCCCTGCTCTACTAGCGCGTGTGCTTTTTCACCCTCTGCGCATGCGCAGAACGGTTTGCGCATGCACAGAGGGTTTAAAAAATGGCGCTGTCTGAGCGGGTGGGTGGAGCAGTGGTGGGTTCCTACAGGTGCGGTCCACTCTATAGCACTGGTAGCGGCCCACTGGTGACGTCACAGTACCGGTGCGGTTGGTTGCCGGTGCCTGGGCGCCGCCATTTTTTTTTTAAATTTTTTTTAAATTTTTTAAAAATTTTCTTCTGAGCATGCCCAGAAGCCAAGCTTCCGGCACTGCGCATGCACTGCCTTCCTACCCCACAGTGAGTCCAAGCAGGGGAGGATGGCTGAGGGAGCGTGTGAGACGCTGAAAGAATGGGCGGCAGGACCTATC
Organism: Diadophis punctatus similis; assembly: GCA_023053685.1. NCBI lineage: Eukaryota > Metazoa > Chordata > Lepidosauria > Squamata > Dipsadidae > Diadophis > Diadophis punctatus. The sequence goes on along the minus strand of JALIGW010000004.1, from coordinate 7,176,746 downwards.
TCAGTTCCCCTCCCTTCAGCAGTCCGAGAAGCCACGAATGCGTGGTCACATGGTTGGCAAGCCACACCCACAAAATAACCCACGCCCACAGAGTGGTAGTAAAAAAATTAGGAACCCGCCCCTGGGGTGGAGCCTCACGCTACCGCTGCTACCGGTTCTCCGAACCACCGGTAACCGCCACTACCGGTAAGCCCGAACCAGGCTGAATCGGTAGCATTTCACCCCTGGGTCAAGGGCACTCAAAGGGCTGTTGACTTAGTTCTCTTGTGGCTACATAGGGATTCTAGGCTGAATTTGCTTTTCACTCCACCTCCAAGTTCTGACAACTGTTTTCCTATAGAAAGAGAGAAAAGTCTTGTAAAACAGGGGTCTCCAATCCCTGAGCTGTGACTCATTACCAGGCCACAGCCTATTCGGAATTGGGCTGTGTGTGTGGCTGGCTGGATCAGGAACGCAGCTTAACTTGGATGACTGAGTGGTTTTGATTTTATTATACTGTGTTTTTAACTCTGTTTTTTAAAAATCTTTTTATATTGATGTTATTTGCATTGATGTGAGCCGCTCAGAGTCCCTGCTGAGTTGAGCGGCATACAAGTACAAGTAATATAATATAATATAATAAAATAAATAACTTGTACAAGCGGCGGGCACTCGTGTGCACGAGCACTGACCTGCTGCTCGCACAAGGGCTGCGAGTGTGTGTGCACCGGCCCACCAGTCACGCAGCCCAGTTCCCATTTCCCCCCCTCAGCCGGGCGGCCAAGCCACAAAGGTTGAGGACCGCTGTTCTAAAATGTCACAAGCCCTGGGACAGAATGCTTGCAGTGTGAGGTTTTAAGGATGTGTCCCAGTCATAGGCTGCATTAACAGACAATAGAATCAAGATCACGTGAAGTGTTAGTACCACTTTATAATGCCTTGGTAAGTTCACACTTGGAACAGTGCATCCACTTTTGCTCACCATGATATAACAAAGATGTTGAGACTCTAGAAAGAGTGAAGAGAAGAGCAACAAAGATGATTAGGGGATTGGAAGTTAAAACATATAAAGAACAGTTGCTGGAGTTGGATATGCAGAGGTGGGTTCCTGCTGGTTCTATAGAACCGGTAGCGGGAATTTCTCCCCGCTCATTGAACCAGCAGTGATGGCCACCTGGAAACGTCCCCAAACTGGCTCTCCTGGCACCATAGGCGCTGCCATCTTATTTTTTGCTTCTGCACACAAGCAGAAACTGTGTTTTGCTTCTGCGCATGCTTAGAAGCTGGGTTTTCAGCACTGTGCATGCACGCCCACGCGGCGTGCAACGCACGCGCCCACGTGGTGCGGGAGGAAGCAAACTGGCAGTGAGGTAAGTTAGAACCCACCCTGTGCAGTGGTGGGTTCCTCCCGGTTCGGACTGGTTCGCCCGAACAGGTAGCGACCCGCTGGTGACGTCATGATGACATCATGGAACCGGTTTGGTCGGTGCCAGTCCGTGGCTGCCGCCATCTTTTTTTTATTTTTTATTTTTGAATTTTTATTTATTTATTTATTTTGGATTTTTTTTCTTCTGGGCATGTGCAGAAGCCGAGTTTCTGACACTGAGCATGCGGTCGCCATCTTGTTTTCGGCTTTTTTAAAAATTATTTTTTTTATTTTTCGGCACTGCGCATGTACGCGCGTGCCCACGCTGCGTGGGAGGAAGCGAACCGGCAGCGAGGTAAGTTAGAACCCACCCCTGAACCTGTGGATATGTCTAGTCTAATGAAAAGAAGCACCAGGGGTGACATGATAGCAGTGTTCCAACATTTGAAGGGCTGCCACAAAGAGGAGGGAATCAACTTATTCTCCAAAGCACCTGAAGGCAGGACAAGAAGAGATGGGTGGAAACTAATCAAGGACAGAACCAACCTAGAAATATGAAGAAATTTCCTGACAATTAGAACAAGTGGAATGGCTTGACTTCAGAAGCTGTGGGTGCTCCATCACAAAGAGATGGCACCATTGTTTTTGGGCGTTTTTTTGCATTGATAATCTTGCTAGGAAAGGGACCATAATACATTTCAAATAATGCTCTTGTGTATTATTGCATATCAAGCAGCAACTTTGTGGTTAGCATCTGAACTTGAATGAAGTTGTCTAAAGGTGTCAAATGTCCTTTTCCCAAAAGCCTATGTGGCTGTATGGATATTCCTAAACTCACCATGATCAAAATTAAATATCCACAGCTTTAAATGAGACCCACCCCCTCAGTGTTGTGAACTAATTCGGATGTTTCTGTGGAATAGATTTTATTTGCTTTAATGGACAAGTTTTAGGTCACTAGGAAGGAATCCAAAATGATCTTATTTCTGGAACTGCCCTCTTAAAAATAATTTTAAAAACTCAAGAATCTTCTAGTTTTCTGCATTATGCCATTTGGTAGAGAAGCATTCACAACCTCTATTAAACTTCAGTGGCATTCAACATGTGCATATGTGGACATGAATCCCTGAAATGAAGTTTTATTGTTAAAGAAAAAAAATGTTGTTTGTTGCCCCAAGATGGGTGTAACTCTTTTAAGTTGTGAGAGAAATCTTAAAATTAACCATTGAGCCATGATCAGAATTGAAGTTGGAAAAAGGAGAAATGCGTTTATGAATGCTTAACATTGAATTAAACTGAGTTGGAATGTAGTCTCGTCTAACAAACTCTATCTCAATATTTTTTCAACAATAAAATTGACCTGTGATACTAAGGATTTCTGATTCCTCCCCTTTATGAAATATGGTAATATTCTAGAAAGATTCTTCCCTGTTATTCCTGTCATCTTTGACCGAATATTTTTTAGATTTTTTTTAAAAAAAACTAATAATCATAAAATCTATGAAAAGAATTCAAGATAAAGTAAGAATGCAAGCTACAAGCAATGAGGTTTCCAGCTTTCAAGTTTAGTTTAAACAATTTGTCTAGCTCAAGAAGGCAAAAGTACTCGGAAGAATCCAGCAAACTGATGGGATTGTGAAATAAAATTGTAATAAAGCTAAAAAAAACAGTCAAGAAGAAATGAAAGAGTTAGTTGCAATCAAAAGTTTAAATAAGGCACAGCAGGACCATTAGAAAAAGGAAGGGAAATAGGACTAGTTCTGACTGAAAGATCTCTAAAAAGAGAAATGTCATTAGTTGAGCAATACAATTGAGCAAATAGTAGATGTAGTTCTAAGATTTGTCAGTGTAAACCCAGCAAATGCAGAGGGGGGAAGAAAAAGCATACAGTAATTCAGTCTGGAGAAATTTTAATGTTATTCCTTCTGAAAGTTAGTATCTCATCACTTCAGGTCAAAGAACTTACCTTAGTGAAGTTCTGATTTCAAAGTTGTGAGTCTTCCTTGTTCTTTGCCCTCCTGTTGCTGTTCCTTAGGCAACCTGAAGCAGACTCTTCCCTTCTGTGCAGGAGACTCTGTTTTGCTCATCCTTTTGTAGGCTTCCTAAAATTACGAGGTCCACACACATTCACCTATGATTTAGTCACACAACGTGGCACCTGCTTTTTGCGCCCACAAAACAGACTAGCATCCATCCGAGTTGAATAATAGCCAGCATTGCCATCTGCTGATGAATGTCTGCAATGCAAGAACAGCTTGGGTAACTTCAATCAGAATAGAGCTAGAAGGGACCTTTTCAAGGTTTTCTATTTATTTATTTTTATTTTATATTATTTATTTATTTATGTCAAGTACATGTTGGTAATATACATAGATATAACATTTATATACATAAGATGGGTACTGATAAGAGGGAACATTAGGACAGGGACGGTAGGCACGCTGGTGACCTCTTAGGAATCGGGTGAGGTCAACAGTGGACAGTCTAAGGGTAAAGTTTTGGGGGTTTGGTGACGAAATCACAATGTCAAGTAGTGAGTTCCAGGCATTAACCACTCTGTTGCTAAAGTCGTATTTTCTACAGTCAAGTTTGGAGCGGTTCACTTTGAGTTTGTATCTGTTGTGTGCTCGTGTATTGTTGTGGTTGAAGCTGAAGTAGTCATTGACAGGAAGGACGTTGTAGCAGATAATTTTATGAGCTATGCTTAGGTCGTGCCGAAGGCGACGTAGTTCTAAGCTTTCTAAGCCCAGGATTTCAAGTCTGGTTGCGTAAGGTATTCTGTTGCGAGTAGAGGAGTGGAGGACTCTTCTCGTAAAGTATCTCTGGACACTTTCTAATGTATTTATGTCCGATATGCGGTGTGGGTTCCAGACAGATGAGCTGTATTCAAGGATTGGTCTGGCGAATGTTTTGTATGCTCTGGTTATCTTGGGTAGCTTCAATCAGAATAGAGCTGGAAGGGACCTTCAAGGTCTTCTAGTCCAACCCCCTACTCAAGCAGGAGACATTATACCATTTCAGACTAGTGACTGACTAATCTGTTCTTAAAAACCTCCAGTGATGAAGCACCCACAACTTCTGAAGGCAAGCTGTTCCACTGGTTAATTGTTCTTACTGTTAGGAAGTTTCTCCTTAATTCCAGGTTGCCTCTCTCCTTGATTGGTTTCCATCCATTGTTTCTTGTCTTGCCTTCTCTGGTGCTTTGGAGAATAACTTGACACCCCCCCTCTTCTTTGTGGCAGCCCCTCAAATACTGGAATTGACAAGATGAGAATAACTCTCACTAGAGGCGAAAATAGATCTTTTCCCGGAATTCTGACATTAAAAAAGAAACCGCAGTTTAAAGTTCTAAGTAAAAATATTCATTTCGGTACAAAAACAATAAATCCTCATTAATTACATCTCTGATATAAAAAGGCACGTCTTGCTTCGACAGAAGCTAGGAACAGAAGAACTGAACATAGAAAGGAATGTACACATGTGTACTAGGAACATGTCAATCACGTGCTCAGGAATAAACCATTATATTAGATAGGGATGCAGCTCCCTGCATATTCATGTAACAGGCAATATAAAAATCACTGCCTGACAGGAATATTGCTATCATGTCACCTCTAGTCCTTCTTTTCTCTAGACTAGCCAAACCCAAATCCTGCAACCATTCTTGATATGGTTTGCTATTATTTTATTGTAAGATAAAACACACAGATAGAAAGAAATGTTAGAAAAGTTAGATGAGGGGGGAAAAAAGAAGTGCAACAAAAAGGAAAGCGGGGGGAAAAAAACCCCAGTGACTTCCAACTTTTTTTAGTGTTATAGAATATAAAAAATGTTACAACCTCAACCTTTTGCTTTATATCTCTAAATATTGCAAGCCGTTTCTATAATAAAAATGTCATTCCAGCCATCAAAACCTACAATCAGTTTTATTTTCTTCAGTTTCGAGCACAAAGTCCAGGCGCCATTTTCAAGTGGAAATAAAACTAGAAAGGTTCTTCCCTTTCATTGAAACAGACAATTTTATCATCTCTGGTGTCCGTTGCACGGTTTTACCATCCATCCATTCTTCCGTTGTGTGAATTAATGTATCTTTCTGTCTTTGTGGACATTAGATTCTCGCCAGGTTAACGTATATAGTAACCAACTTCCAAACTTTCTTTCAAGCTCTTTATCCATCAGAAATAGAATAGAATAGAATAGAATAGAATAGAATAGAATAGAATAGAATAGAATAGAATAGAATAGAATAACAGAGTTGGAAGGGACCTTGGAGGTCTTCTAGTCCAACCCCCTGCTTAGGCAGGAAACCCTACACCACTTCAGACAAATGGTTATCTCTTCTTTAAAACTTCCAGTGTTGGAGCATTCACAACTTCTGGAGGCAAGTTGTTCCACTGATCAATTGTTCTAACTGGAAATTCCTCCTTAGTTCTAAGTTGCTTCTCTCCTTGATTAGTTTCCACCGATTGCTTCTTGTGCTACCCTCAGGTGCTTTGGAGAATAGTTTGACTCCCTCTTCTTTGTGGCAACCACTGAGATATTGGAACACTGCTATCATATCTTATGTGTATTTTAAGAAGCTTCTGAATTAAGATAAAGATCTGGCCCCAATACAGGCAGTCCTCGAGTTATGATCACAATTGAGCTCAAAATTTCCCTTGCTAAGCGAAACAGTCCCGTTTTGCAACATTTCTTTCCATAGTTGTTAAGTGAATCACTGCAGTCGTTAAGAGTAACAACTCTGTAAAGTGAATCGAACTTCCCCATTGACTTTGCTTGTCGGCAAGTCACAAAAGGCGATCACAAGATCCCAGGACACAGCAGCCAAAAGTTGCCAAGCCTCTGAATTTTGATCGCATGACCATGGGGATGCTGCAATGGTCGTAAGTGTGAAAAACGGTCATAAGTCGCTTTAAAAAATTCAGTGCTGTTGTAATTTTAAATGGTCACTAAATGAACGGCTGTAAGTCGACAACTACCTATATTTCTCTGCTTTATCATAAGCCCACCAGAAACAATAAACAGTAGCCTTTTCTCCTGCTTGAGCAGGGGGCTGGACTAGAAGACCTTCAAGGTCCCTTCCAACATCTATTCTGTTCTGCTCTGCTCTGCTCTGCTCTGCTCTGCTCTACTCTACTCTATTTTCTATTCTACAGTTGCATTTCTAGCCTACATTTCCCCTTGCAGTCTTCCTTCTCATTCTCCATTTCAGTTTTGCAAGTGAGAAAAATCACAGACTTACAGCTCCCTCTTTTAACCAGCAGGAGAAAAACATCCCTGCCGGGCAATTGCAAAGCTACTTCGGTCTCAGTTTGTTGAAAACCCTGCAAAGCTTTCCGACAAGTTTTACTGATTTTATTCTTGGGTTTTTGTTTTTAATTTCCTGCCTTTTCTTTCTTTCCTTCTTTTTTTTCCTGGACAAATCTCTCTCTCTCTCTCTCTCTCTCTCTCTCTCTCTCTCTCTCTCTCTCTCTCTCTCTCTCTCTCTCTCTCTCTCTCTCGTAAACACAGAGCTCCTCCTGCACCAAGACCTATCATTTAAAGATACCCGCACAAACGCTACAAAGACTCTTTGCCTCGGGAGACAGCAAGGACTAAGAGCAAAAATGCCTCTGGTCCGATCCCTTTCGGTCACTTCTCTCAATGGCCTTCCACAATGGGACAGTGAGGACTTACCGGTAGAAGACCTTTTGCTCTTCGAAGTCTCCTGGGAAGTCACCAATAAAGGTTAGTGTCTTTAAAAAAAAAAGATTATTCCCTTCCAAGCTGCTGCAGCCATGGATTTTATCGGTGTGGCAAAAATTGTGAATGAAAGACTGGCGGAGGAGGGGGAGGGGAAGGAAGATGGAGTTACTTAGGTGAAGGCAGGTTGCTGAGGGAGGCATGGATGTGTACAGCCGCTGGTGCCTGCGCTGAATCTGTTGCACCCATTTTATTTATTTATTTGTCGCCCACCTTGATTATTTCGACAAATAAGCCGAGGCAGCAAACATATCCATCACATCCTCCTTCTGTTTTTGCCACAACAAGAACAACCCTGGGAGGTGGGTTGGGCTGAGAATGACTTCCTCCGAGTCGCCCAGCTTGGTTACATGGCTAAGGCAGGTCTAGAACTCACAGTCTCCTGATGATCGGCCCCAAATCACCCAGCCTACGGCAGAACTAGAATTCACAGTCTCCTGGTGATTGTCACCGCCAATTTTCATACTTAAGATAAGGTGACCAGACGTCCTGATTTTGGCGGGACACACCCGCTTTTTCGCCATTTGTCCCGCGTCCCGCCCGCCCTCTTAAAAAGTCCCGATTTTTTAAAACAATGCCCGACTAGGGCATTCTTTCAAAAAATCGGCCTGCAGGCACTCGAGGACGGCCAGGTTGGGCCCAGCCGCAGGGGCAGCAGCAGCAGAGGCAGGCCCTCTCAAAATCGGGACATCTGGTCACCTTAGAGTAATCCGGATCCGGAAGCCGTGCCTGGAGAAAGAGGTCCTGGGGTTGCTGCAGCCCCGACAGAGATAGTGTGGCCAGCTGGTGCATCCGGGGCGGAGCCGTACGATTCCCTCCTTCCCTCGCTCGCTCATTCTACTTCCGGCCGCGCCAGGCTTGACCCGAGTTTGCGGTCTTGCAAAGGCAGCGGAGCGAACCCCGACTCCGGGAAGCGGCTGGGCGCGAAGCGAAAATAAAAGAGAAGCGGGGAGGTGAGGAAGGGAAAGCGGGCAGGGCTTCCACGGCCCTGGGAGGCGGGGTCGGGCTGGCTGGGTGGGTGGGAAGGATGGGCGAATCGGCAGGCTGGCATCCAACCGGTGCAGCCAGGAGACTTCTAGCCACCCTCTCCGGCCGCTGCAAAAAAAAAAAAAAAATGCACCGGCGGCTTTGCATGCATCGCTTCCCAGCCACCCCCCTCTTTGCAGAAACGGGGCTCGGGGGCGATGCCTGCTCCTGCAAAACGTTTGCACAACCGCCTTGCGAGGTCGGCCGGGCTTTGCAAAGGCGCCGGGTGTGTGTGGGGACGGGGAGGCAGGGCCGCCTGGACGCCGCTGTCTTTTGCCCTCTGCGCATGCGCAGCATTCTGCGCATGCGTAGAGGGCAAAACTCAAATTGTGTCCCGCTTAAAAAAAAAAATATCTGGTCACTTTAACTTAAGAGGGAGTCTAGAAGTTCAGTCTCCTGGTGATTTGGCTCAAAGTCACCCCGCTTTCATGCCTAAGGCGGGACTCTAGAACTCCCAGTCTCCTGACTTCTAGCTTGGTGCCTCAACCATGATAGCAAAATGGTGTGATCCATATGTACAATATAAGAATTTTTAGAATTCCATCAAAGAGAAAAGCAACCTGGAATTAAGGAGAACCTTCCTAACAGTAAGGATAATTAACCAGTGGAACAGCTTGCCTTCAGAAAGCATGGCTCTCTATCACTGGAGATTTTTAAGAAGAGACTGGACAGCCACTTGTCTGAGATTGTATAGGTTCCCCTGCTTGAGCAGGGGGCTGGACTACAAGACCTCCAAGGTCCCTTCCAGCTCTATTCTATTCTATTCTATTCTATTCTATTCTATTCTATTCTATTCTATTCTATTCTATTCTATTCTATTGAACAGTGAGAAGGTTTTTCTCCCTCTGAAATTGTACTTTTTTGAAATAGCTATTTCAAAAACAGTAGCTCTGAATCCATTGCACTTTTGGTGTCAAACATATCATTCTTTGTGTTCCTTTTTTTTTCTGAATAAAACCAAATGATCATACCCACGCTTGGGAATGAAACCTGAAGAATATTTAAATATTTTAGGATTCTACTCCTATTTTTTCCCCTATATTCTAGCTCTTGATTACAGGAAATTGGATGGTGAAAATGATTTGAAGATTCGTTTTAGCATTCTCTGCCTAGTTATTTTCATGTACTTTACCTCAGCCTCTTAATTATACCTTGGCATGTAGCAATAGCAATAGCATTTAGACTTATATACCGCTTCATAGTGCTTTATATAAGCGGTTTACAGAGTTCAGCATATTGCCCCCAACAATCTGGGTCCTCATTTTACCGACCTCGGAAGGATGGAAGACTGAGTCAACCTTGAGCCCGTGAGATTTGAACAGCTGAACTGCAGCTAGCAGTCAGCTGAAGTAGCCTGCAGTGCTGCACTCTAACCACTGCGCCACCATATTCCATGATAATACCACAGTTTTGTTATAATGTCCGTACATTGGCAATCCAATATATTTGTAAATCTTTCAAGCATGGCTGAGATCCCATGGTTAATCCGCTAACTTTTGCAGTGAAAACAATTTTGAAACACTATTTTTACTGAAGTCTATGGAGATCTTTCCATAAAAATGTGGCCACTTCCTGCAGATCGGTTAGATCAGAGGTCTTCAAACTTGGCAACTTTAAGACTTGTGGACTTCAACTCCCAGAATTCTCCAGCCAGCTATGCTGGCTGGAGAATTCTGGGAGTTGAAGTCCACAAGTCTTAAAGTTGCCAAGTTTGGGGACCCCTGGGTTAGATGCACTGACATAGATGTGGGCTGTGAAACACCTCTACTCACATTTTATGTTTGTGTGCATGTGGCAGACTGCAATGTGGACGTATGATAGGGCATTTTTAAATCCATGTTTTTGCCAATTCAACTCATGATTTTGTGATATATAAAAAGTGACTGCTGAGAGATAGTTTCCACGTGTACATCTTGCCCACCCCCCACCTGTTGGTGTTGTTATCTTGCGAAGAATCATCTTTATTTATCTATATGCTGCCTTTATTATTTTTGTTAAAAACAAAAAGCCCAAAGCAGCAAAGATACCTAATATTCCTTCTTCCTGCTATTTCCTTCATAACAGCAACCCGGTGAGGTGGGTTAGGCTGAGAGAGAAAGTGTCTGGTCCAAAGTCACCCACCTTGCTTTCATGCCTAAGGTGGGACTAGAACTCACAGTCTCATGGTGATTGGCCCAATATCATTCAGCTGGCTTTCATATCTGTCACGATGTGAATTTTGATTGTCAGCTGTACTCTATGATACACTCTATGATATGCAGATATTCCTAGCAAAGCAGACACGTGATGAGTGATCTGCGCATGTGTAACATTCCATTGCATTCTTTCTCTTCTGTGATGGTCCTCTGATGAGGGAGGATGTGTTCTTAGATTGCAGAAATGTAGTTATTAAGATTTATTGGTTTTATATTCTTTTCTACTGGAATAAATATTTTATTACTTAGACTTTATTATTGGGTTTCATTTGATAGGGATTAGTTTCAAAGGAAAAGATCTTATCACCTTAAGACGTAAATTCTAACTCCGACAAGTAAATTCTAACTCCGAGGGAGGGAGGACTAGAACTCACTGGTGCCTGGTGATTACCCCAAAGTCACCCAGCTGGCTTTCATGCCTAAAGTGGGACTAGAACTCACAATCCCATGGTAATTGGCCCAATATCATTCAGCTGTCTTTCATATCTAAGACAGAACTAGAACTCACTGGTGCCTGGTGATTGCCCCAAAGTCACCCAGCTGACTTTCATGCCTGAGACGGGACTAGAACTCACAACCTCCTAGTTTCTAGTATGGTAGCTTAAACATTTGGCCACACTCCCTCTCAAAATCTTTTCCATTTTTAAAACTATTCTTTCATTTCCATCATGGTTCTAAGACAAACTAAGAAAGGGTGCTGTTGCATCCCATAATTTAAATGAATTTATTAGTGCCCTCTCTTTAGCAATTCCCTACTTTCATCAAACCTGGACAAAATGTTATACAGTAGTCTGCCTCCCTTCAGAAATGGCTGGGCAAAGTCTGTTTGTTCTGCTCGTAAACTCAAAGTGCCACTGTTTTGTTTTTAATCCATGCATAGTCGGGATGGCCAAACTGATGGCCTTGACTTAATTTCAGTTTGCTGCGAGCAATCTGTCCAAACCTGATCCAGCTGGGGTGATTTTTGGTTTTCTCCTTGGCAGCCTGGTGGAGAGGGGAAAGGAAGGAAGGAAGGAAGGAAGGAAGGAAGGAAGGAAGGAAGGAAGGAAGGAAGGAAGGAAGGAAGGAAGGAAGGAAGGAAGGGAGAGGAGGGAGGGAGGGAGGGAAGGAGGAAGGAAGTTAGAAGGATGGAAGGAAGGCGGGGAGGGAGGGAGGGAGGAAGTTAGAAGGATGGAAGGAAGGAGGGGAGGAAGGGAGGGAGGGAAGGAGGGAGGAGGAGGGGAGGGAGGGAGGGAGGAAGGAAGGAGAGGAGGGAGGGAGGGAGGGAGGAAGGGAGGGAGGAAGGCGGGGAGGGAGGAGGGAGGAAGGAAGGAGGGGAGGGAGGGAGGAAGGAAGGAAGGATGGAAGGAAGGAGGGGAGGGAGGGCAGTAGGAAGGAAGTTGGAAGGAAGGAAGGAAGGAAGGAAGGAAGGAAGGAAGGAAGGAAGGAAGGAAGGAAGGAAGGAAGGAAGGAAGGAAGGAAGGAGGGAGGGAGGGAGGAAGTTAGAAGGAAGGAAGGAGGGAGGGAGGGAATGAGGGAGGGAGGGAGGGAGGGAGGGAAGGAATGAGGAAGGAAGGAAGGAAGGAAGGAAGGAAGGAAGGAAGGAAGGAAGGAAGGAAGGAAGGAAGGAAGGAAGTCCGCACATCTTCAAGTAGCCAGAGTTGTGAAACACTGCCCTTGATGTTTTATTGTATTTATTGGAAGTCATCAAGCCATTTGGAAGCCATCTGGAATGGCTAGCCATGAGAATAGATAACATACATGTTTGCAAATAAAGGCACACATCAATGCAGATCAGGTAACCTGGGCCAAATTGCCGCAAAGTTCTCCTGCTCTGGATAAGCTCATTCCTTTCAAAACATTCCCTCCATCTATTTCGATCGGCTTTGTCTTGTTCCTCGTAGAGAGTGGCGCAGCACCGGACTGAAACAGATGGGTGGTATTTGTTGACATTGCTCCAAAACCTGTTGATTTGCCATTATCCTGCTCTAAGGACAGAAATGAGTTACTGATGAGTAAATCAGTAACTTCACCTGTCATCTCCCTGTATGGCTAAAGATAAAGGGAAACTGAGTCGGGAGAGAGTCTTGCAACCCCAGAGATCTAATCTTGGAGGAGGCAAATGTGAGGCTGGCCTTTGAAATCGGCTGTTGCCGAAAATTTGGGGAGGGGATATTGCCCTCAAAGGAAAACCGCTCCCATCCTTTGCAATCTCACTTTCTTTCTGGATGAAAAAGTACTGTATTTTTCGGAGTATAAGACGCACCGGAGTATAAGACGCACCTTAGTTTTTGGGGAGGAAAATAGGGGAAAACAATCTGCCTACCAGTTATTCATCTGGCTAGCGTCCTTAGTCTGGTCAGCTTCAGAACATTATTTTATCCCCTGGTTAGGACTTTAAAAAACCTTCTTCTGAGAGAGTAACAATGAAAGAGCCTACAAGCCAGTAAGAGCTGGGAAGATAGTTAGCACCTGGTTAGGGCTAGAAAAAAACTTATTCGGAGCAAGTAGAGCAATGAAAAAAAATTCTGCAAAGACTTAGGGCTGGAAAAACATTCTTCAGAGAGGGTAACAATGAAAGAGCCTGCAAGGTAAGAGCTGGGAAGATCGTTAGCACCTAGTTAGGGCTGGAAAAAAAGCTCCAAAAAAGCTTCATTCGAAGTATAAGACGCACCCAATTTTTCAGCCACTTTTAGGGAGGAAAAAGGTGCGTCTTATACTCCAAAAATACGGTATTTACCGATGGCGAGGCCCTTGGCATTGTGAGCTGTTTATATACAGACAATCCTCAACTTAACAACAGTTCGCTTAGTGACCGTTCGAAGTCACAATGGCCCTGAAAAGAGTGACTTGCGATCATTTTTCATACTTATGACCATTGCAAAGTTACGTGATTTAAATTCGGATGCTTGACAACTGACTTCACATTTATGATGGTTGTTGCAGTGTCCCGGGGTCATGTGATCCCCTTTTGCGACCTTCTGACCAGCAAAGTCCCTGGGGAAACCAGATTCACTTAACGGCGGTGTTACTAATTTAACGACCGCAGTGATTCACTTACCAAATGTGGCAAGGAAAGTCGTAAAACGGAGCAAAACTCACTTAACAAATGTCTCACTTAGCAACATAAATGTTGGGCTCTATTGGGGTTACCTGTAGACTGAATAGGAATTAGACAGGTGACTGTATTAATCACGTGAAGTGTTAATACCACTTTATAATGCCTTGGTAAGGCCACACTTGGAATACTGCATTCAGTTTTGGTCGCCACGACGTAAAAAGGATGTTGAGATGCTAGAAAGAGTGCAGAGAAGAGCAACAAAGATGATTAGGGGACTGGAGGCTAAAACATATGAAGAACGGTTGCAGGAACTGGGTATGTCTAGTTTAATGAAAAGAAGGACCAGGGGAGACATGCTAGCAGTGTTCCAATATCTCAGGGGCTGCCACAAAGAAGAGGGAGTCAAACTATTCTCCAAAGCACCTGAGGGCAGGACAAGAAGTAATGGGTGGAAACTAAACAAGGAGAGAAGTAACTTAGAACTAAGGAGAAATTTCCTGACAGTTAGAACAATTAATCAGTGGAACCGCTTGCCTCCAGAAGTTGTGAATGCTCCAACACTGGAAGTTTTAAAGAAGATGTTGGACAACCATTTGTCTGAAGTGGTGCAGGGTTTCCTGCCTAAGCAGGGGGTTGGACTAGAAGACCTCCAAGGTCCTTTCCATCTCTGTTATTCTATATTCTAATTACGGAAAGCAACTACATCAGCATATCATAGCCTGTTGTAGAATTTTTAAAAAATCATTGACTGGTTGGTTTATACGACATATTTAACTTGGTTCCATTTTCTGCAATGGTGCAATATTCTGAACTCTAAGCTATTCAAATTCCCCAAGTTTGTTCAACACACAAAACAAGCAATATTAAACTCATCAAGGTTAGGATGTTGTGGGCACAGCTTCTCTTGGTCTTTAATTGACCTGGTTGAATTAGGAGAGAATGACCTGGTGAAGCCTATTGACATCAAGGAAGGAAGGAATCAGATAATGCTCGACTGACTTACAACCACAATGGAGCCCAAAATTTCTGTTGCTAAATGAGACATTTGTTAAGTCAGTTTTCCCACCATTTTACGACTTTTCTTGCCACGGTTGTTAAGTGAATCACCGAAGTTATTAAGTTAGTAACCCGGTTGTTGAGTGAATCTGGCTTCCCCATTGGTTTCCCTTGTCAGAAGGTTACAAAAAGGGATCACATGACCCTGGGACACTGCAACGGTCATAACTATGAATCAGATGCCAAGCTGTTGAATTTTGATCACATCACCACGGGGATGCTGCAAAGGTTGTAACTCTGAAAAATGGTCATAAGCAGAGGTGAAATGCTACCAGTTCGGACCGGTTTTCCCGAACCGGTAGTAAAAAAATGCTACTGGTTCGGGCAAATAGGTATTCCCAACGATCAGCTGGGTGATGATCGGCAGTGACACGTGATTTATGTTAGCTAAAATCGTTGGATTTCCACCTTTCTAGCTAATCTAAATCACGTGGCACAGTGGATTCCCCCTCCTCGCTGTTCTCCTTACCATTGCAGACTCGGAAGGCTTCAAAATGTTCCTTTTTTAGCGCTGCACGGGCACGCCTCAGGTAGCAGACTCACAGAACCGGTAGCAGACCTCAGAGGATTTCACTGCTGATATTCATAAGCTACAGTATACAGTACCGTTGTAACTTTGAATGGTCGCTAAATGAACCACTGTAAATTGAGGATTACCCGTACAGTATCAGAGTTCATTTTGGAGAAGAAAAAAGCAAGGAGGGGGAAAAAAAGAAGGAAAATAAAATAAAGGAAAATAAAAAATAAAAAATGAACTCTTAGTATTGGGTTTTGCTAATTTTGCTAACTTAATTGTTATAGAAATGGCTAGTACTTGCTCAATTGGTAAAGTTAAAAGGTGAGGCTGTAATTCTATTCTCTACTTTACTGCTCTGAGAAATAGTTGCAAAAATCAGTGCTGTTGTTTTTCTTTCCCCTTTACACCTACACGTTTCTTCTCCTTTCCTTTCCTTTCCCCATTTCCCCATCATCTTTATTTTCATGTGTATATGTGTATTAAAAAGCGAAAGTTAGAATACTTTGGACATGTGATGCGACACCCAGAAAAATACGCCATCCTTCACTTAATCCTCCAGGGAAAGATTGAAGGCAAATGAGGTCCAGGCAGAAGAAGAACATCATGGCTTCAAAATCTAAGTCTGCTGCCACAAACTGCCTCCCATCGACCAGTGCGCTCCCACAGAGAGGGCCTCCTCGGGGTGCCATCAGCCAAGCAGTGTAGGCTGGTGACACCCAGGGGGAGGGCCCTCTCTGTGGGAGCACCCACCCTCTGGAACCAGCTCCCTCCAGACTTAAGAACCATTCACGACCTGTCCACCTTCCGCCGTGCCCTCAAGACGTATTATTTTTATCAAGCCAGGCTGGCATGAAAAAGTTTTTGGGTTTTTTAAAATTTTAAGATTTTACCAAATTTTAATTGTATTAAATCAGGGCCACATCAAATGTTTTCTTTTAAATGTATATATATATTAATGTTTATATTGTGTTTTTACTTGGCTGTTCACCGCCCTGAGTCCCCTGGAGAAGGGCGGTATATAAATTTAATTTAACTAAACTAAACTAAATCTAAGGGACTTTTTTTAATTAAAAAAAAATCTAAGGGACCGGTTTGGACAAAACTCAGCAGCACTTTTTCATGCGGCTGTTGACAAAAATAGGATCGCCAACGTCCAATGACGGATATGGCACAAGAAGAAGAAGAAGTATATGTGTATTATGATAATTTTAACAAGAATTTTTGGTGACAAAAAAAATCATATATCAGATGCAGGAAGGAAGACGGTTAGTTTATCCATATTTTATAGAGAGAGGAGAGGTGATATTTACAAAACGGAGCCTGGGGAGGAGTCCCTAAAGATCCTGCCATTGTCCCAGGGGTGAAATCCAGCAGGTTCTGACAGGTTCTGGAGAACCGGGAGCAGAAATTCTGAGTAGTTCGGAGAACCAGTAGCAGAAATCTTGAGTAGTTCGGAGAACTGGTAGTGGAAATTTTGAGTAGTTCGGAGAACCGACAAATGCCACCTCTGGCTGGCCCCAGGAGTGGGGTGGGAATGGAGATTTTGCAATATCCTTCCTCCAGGAGTGGGGAGGGAATGGGGATTTTGCAGTATCCTTCACCTGCTACGCCCAAGCCACGCCCACCAAGCCACACCACGCGCACCAAGCCATGCCCACAGAACCAGTAGTAAAAAAAATTGGATTTCACCACTGCCATTGATTGTCCTAATAATGAGATTTACTGCAAATATCTGTAGCTCCAAAACTTGGGTTTTACTTGCTCTAAGTAAGGTTCTTTTTGCAACTATTCCAAAGCAACTTTTGCCAAGGGGCCCCCATGAAACCACAGAGCAGGCAGGGATTATAGGAGGTGACAGGAGACCTCTCCGGCGGTTAAGTTGTCACTCCACACCCAACACTAACTATACAAACTATGCAATAAAAAAACCATCCCTTCTGCTCCAGAGCTGTCCTTTCTCTGGCATGCTGCCAACTTTTCAAATGTCTCAACAGGTCCATTCCTGCCCTGTGAAAAGATATTCATTTTCCCTGGGTTGTAGTAGTCCTTCTAGTCTAAACAAAGCCAGATTGGAGTTGGAGAGATTTGGGGGGTGGGGTGGGGGGGCAAGGGGTTGTGGAAAACCCACCCGTTATTTTAGCATATTGTGCAAAGGAAGTAATCACGTGGAGTGATACAGAGCAGTGTTTTGGTAACTTTAAGATGTGTGGATTTCAACTCCCAGAATTATGCAGCCGTAACTGTGGGGGGTTTTTTTCCCTTCCAAAAAATGGCAATAAAAAAATTCCAAGTTGTTTCATTGAGTTATTCTATAATATACTTTTATCAAAGCTTTGTATTATTGTTTTTTTTCTAAAGGGCAGAAGGGAGGGAGGGAGGGAGGAAGGAGAGGGAGGGAGGAGGGGAGGGAGGGAGGGAGGAGAGGGAGGAAGGGAAGGAGGAGATAGGTTAGGAGGAGGGGAGGAAGGAAGGAGAGGGAGGGAGGGAGGGAGGAAGGAGAGGGAGAGAGGGAGGAGATAGGTTAGGAGGGGAGCGAGGGAGGGAGGAAGGAAGGAGAGGGAGGGAGGGAGGGAGGAGAGGGAGAGAGGGAGGAGATAGGTTAGGAGGGGAGGGAGGGAGGGAGGGAGGGAGGAAGGAGAGGGAGGGAGGGAGGGAGGAAGGAAGGAGATAGGTTAGGAGGGGAGGGAGGGAAGAAGGAAGGAAGGAAGGAGATAGGTTAGGAGGAGGGGAAGGGGAGGGAGGGAGGGAGGAAAGAAGGAAGGAAGGGATAGGTTAGGAGGAGGGGAGAAAGAGACGGAGGGAGGAAGGAAGGAAGGAGAGGGAGGGAGGGAGGAGATAGGTTAGGAGGAGGGGAGGGCGGGAGGAAGGAAGGAAAGAAGGAAAGGAGGAAAGAAGGAAAGAAGGAAAGAAGGAAATGTGCTTTTACTTTTAAAATTCATATCTGTCCTGCTTTTATTTCAGTTGGTGGCATCTGCACGGTGATCCAGACAAAAGCCAAAACCACTTTAGAAGAATGGGGAGAAAATTACTTTCTCCTTGGCCCTTATTTTGAGCACAACGTGAAGACCCAAGTGGAGCTCTGTGAACCTCCCAATGCAGCAGTGAAGAAAGCTATGGATGTGATAAAAGCCAATGGGTATCAGGTAAACAAATTTCCCCCTAGAAAATTGAAACATTTTTTTAAAAAAAATTCTAAAGCAGAGAAAAGTTATTGGGTTCATAAGGTCCCTATCCTCTGTTCACATTAATAAACAAACAAACAAATCAAAATTATTATTATTATTATTATTTTGTAAAAGATGGCAAACCAGTCTCCGCTTGAATATGTCCACAATAATTCAAATCAATTTGCAATGTTTGGCTACTCTTCATTTGTGAGGTTCAAAATTGTTTCTTAGGCTAAATCAGTGCTTCTCAATTATTTTCTGTTACGCCCCCCCCAGGAAGAAGTAAACATTTCGCGCTCCCCCAACTCTCCGCCGGGACAATTGTTTGCAAGGAGAGAGGGTGGGGGGACAGAGGGAGGGAAAGAGGGAGGGAGGGAAGAAAGGAGTATCAGAGTTTGTTGCATAAGTCAAAACCAGAAGCATACACAGATAACTGATTCAGCTGGATTCATTAACTTCTTTATAAACATAATAATATATATACAATACCACAAGTAGATTATTTCTTCAATGTAGCAACAGTTACAAGCAGTTTCATTTCCAGCAGCCAGCAAACTTTTAGTTCAGAGTTCAGAGTGAGACTGAGAGTACAGAGTGGGCAGAGCCACGCCCAACCTTCTGGTTTCAGTTTCGATTCTCTGCACAGACTCAGATGTGTTTAGCTCCCATTGGCTGACTTGAGTTGCTATGCCTATTCATTGGCTGACCTTGTTACCATTGGCTCTCCCAGTTCATGAATATCTTATCAAGGAGAGAGAAAGAGAGGGGGTAGGGAGAGAGAGGGAGGGAGAGAAGGAGGGAGAGAGAGAGAGAAAGAGAGGTGGGAGGAAGAGAGAGGGAGAGAGGGAAGGAAGGAGAGAGAAAGAGAGGGGGAGGGAGGGAATGAGGGAGAGAGAGAAAGAGAGAGAGGGACAGGGAGGGAGGGAGAGGAGGAGAGAGAGAAGAAGGAAAGAAGGAAGGAAGGAAAGAAGGAAAGAAAGAAAGAAAGAAAGAAAGAAAGAAAGAAAGAAAGAAAGAAAGAAAGAAAGAAAGAAAGAAAGAAAGAAAGAAAGAAAGAAAGAAAGAAAGAAAGAAGGGGGAGCGAGAGAGGAAGGAAGGAAGGGAGAGAGAGGGGGAGGAAGAGGGAGGAGAGAGGGAGAGGGAGAGAAGAAGAAAGAAAGGAAAGAAAGAAAGAAAAGTTAAGGGAGGAAGAAATCTACTAGACCACATTTGTTGCCATATCTTCTCTTAAAATGCCACACAGAATTAGAAGTGTCTCCCTACAAAGTACTGCTTGTTCATTACAAATCTTCATGTTGACCTCAGTAAATTTTTAATTGCCAAGATGAACTCACTGGATTAAAGAACCAATTATATCCCCGGAACTGTATTGTTGAGCAATGAATGCGGACAGTGACCTCCCATGCTTTGCCCTAACTCTTCCACCTCCCTTTAACAGGTCCATTTTGGGAGGTGGCTGATCGAAGGAAGCCCCTATGTGGTGTTGTTCGATGTCGCATCAGCAGCTTGGAATCTGGACAGATGGAAAGGGGAATTCTGGGAAGCCAGCCATATCGGAATTCCTTACCATGACCGAGAAGCAAATGATGCCCTCATCTTTGGATCGCTAACTGCCTGGTTTTTGAAAGAGGTGCTGTGTTTGGAACTGGACTCCTCATCTATCTTTCTATCTGGAAGGGTCTACTTCAGGGGAGGGTTCCCAATTTTTTTTACTACCACTCTGTGGCCGTGGCTTATTTTGTGGGTGTGGCTTGCCAGCCATGTGACCGGGTGGGCGTGGGCCTCGGGAGCTTGGCAGTGGCCGGAGAAGCGGGGGGGCATTGCCCATGCGCAACGCAGCCCCCCGCAGTGGGAGCACCAAGACCACGGCAGCGGTTATTCTAGGAGGCTCCGTCTGGCCTGAATGCTTCTCCCCATTCGATGATCCTAGGCTCCTGCCGCCCGTTCCCCCTCCCCTCAGCAGCTCGAGATGCCACAAGCGTGCGAAAATGCCTGGGATCATCACCGGCGTTCGTGGCTTCTCGGACTGCTGAAGGGAAGGGAATGGAGATAGCTCCTGCTGCCCGTTCTTTCAGCGTCTCACGCGCTCCCTCAGCCATCCTCCCCTGCTTGGACTCACTGTGGGGTAGGAAGGCAGCGCATGCGCAGTGCCGGAAGCTCGGCTTCTGGGCATCCGCAGAAGAAAATTGTTTTTAAAAAAAATTTTTTTTAAATGGCGGTGCCCAGGCACCGGCAACCGACCGCACTGGTACTGTGACGTCACCAGCGGGCCGCTACCGGTGCTATAGAGTAGACCGCACCGGTAGGAACCCACCACTGGTCTACTTGTATAGATCATCACCTCTAGTGCTCTGGTAACCTCTGATGCTGGGGGACAAGCGGGCACTCAGGCTGCCTTAGAGAGTAGAGTAGAGTAGAGTAGAGTAGAGTAGAGTAGAGTAGAGTAGAGTAGAGTAGAGTAGAGTAGAGTAGAGTAGAGTAGAGTAGAGTAGAGTAGAGTAGAGTAGAGTAGAAAATAAGGAATGGCAAATAGAATGGAATGGAATGGAATGGAATGGAATGGAATGGAATGGAATGGAATGGAATGGAATGGAATGGAAAATAGAATGGAAGGGAAGGGAAGGGAAGGGAAGAAGAGAAGAGAAGAGAAGAGAAGAGAAGAGAAGAGAAGAGAAGAGAAGAGAAGAGAAGAGAAGAGAAGAGAAGAGAAGAGAAGAGAAGTTGGAAGGGACCTTGTAGGTCATTTAGTGCAACCCCCCCACCCAAGCATGAGACCCTACACCAGTGATGGCTAACCTTATCGGCACTGAGTGCCGAAAAGGGAGAGGGCGCGTGTGCACGCTCGTCTGGGCCTCAACCCGGAAGAGGAGCTGCCCAGGGCACATGCGTGCGCCCGAAAATAAACTTCCGGTTTCCAGAGGGTGCATGTGCACCAGCCAGCTAGTCTTCTGGGTTTCTGGTGCGCATGCTCGCATGACGATCAGCTGGCCGGTGGGCATACTCATGCAGGAAAACGGAAGACCAGCTCTTCCAGTATCCGGCACTGCTGCACGCATGCAGGCCAGCTGATCGTCGCGCGCGCATGCGTGCCAGAAACCCAGAAGAGGAACGGGCGACACTGCGCGTGCCAGGCGACATGGCTCCTCATGCCACTTCGGGCATGCGTGCCATAGGTTCGCCATCACGGCCCTACACCATTTCTGACAGAGGGCAGTCCAGTCTCTTCTTGAAAGCCTCCAGTGATGAAGCTCCCACAACTTCCAAAGGCAACTTCTGTTCCATGGGTTGATGGTTCTCACTGTCAGAAAATTTCTCCTTATTTCCAGGTTGAATCTCTCCTTCATCAGTTTCCATCCATTATTCCTTATCAATGGGGAAATCCCCAAGTAGCCCCTGGAATTCCTCTGGATTCAGAAAAATCTCTTGGGTGCACTTTGACCCCTCTTCCTGGGCAGCATCAGTAAAGGAAGGTAGAGCTGTCCTTGAGGGAAGATAGGAAAGAGCCATTAGGCAGCAAGTTGGATAATGAATTGTATGAACCAGAGATAAAAGAAAGCATGAGGAACAAACAAAATTAAGACGGGGTTATTCTGAGTTCCTTTCTCACACTTGCTTCTATCTCTTGAGTTGGTGACCTCCTGCTCAAATCTCTCCTTAATTCCTTAATCTTTTTCCGTTCTTAACACTTGTGTAACTGAACTGGTAACAGAAGTGAAACTTTTTCAAGGAAATCCCCCCCACAATAAAGTCCAGTTGCTTTTGGAAAAGCATCTTTGGGGTTTCTTCCTGGTTACACACACACACACACACACACACACGCACGCACGCACACACACACACACACACAACCATATTCTTGGATCTCTTGATGGAATGTAGTTAATGAGATCCTAAGCCAGTGATGGGGAACCTTTTTTTTTGCTCGGGTGCCAAAAGGGCGCGCACGTGCACGTGCCCACACCCATAATGCAATGCCCTTCCCCCCACGCACGTGCGCACAACGACACACACCCTGCGCTCCCCTCTGCGCATGCGCGCAGGCCTCACTGAAGCCTCCGGACTTCTGGTAGGCCTGTTGGGCCGTTTTTCGCTCTCCCCAGGCTTCAGGAGGCTTTCTTGAAGCATGAGGAGGGTGAAAAATGGCCCAACGGGCCTACCGGAAGTTGATTTCCAAATTTCCGGTAGGCCCGTTGGGTCCGTTTTTTGCTATTTACAGGCTCCGGAGGCTTTCCTGAAGCCTGGGGAAGGCGAAAACGACCTCCCCCCGCCCTCTGGAAGGCTGAAAATCAGCTGGCCAGCGCGCGCATGCATGCTGGAGCTGACATAGGGCAACGCCTCATGTGCCCTCAGATATGGCTCTGTGTGCCACCTGTGGCACGCATGCCATAGGTTCGCCATCATGGTCCTAAGCTTTGGCTATCCTTATAATGCATACATTCTAAATAAAAGTCCTACTATAAAACTAATTCAGTAATCATTGCTCTGTTATGAAATTCCCAATGTCTGTACTGCCCACTGCCCACACAGGGTCAACTGAATCGTTAACTAACCACAGAATTCACTCAAACCTCTAAGGCCTTTTCTTCCCATCCAGCAGGGGGGTTGGACTAGAAGACCTCCAAGATCCCTTCCAACTCTATCATTCCATGTTCATCCTGCAACAAACAAAGTTGAAAATGAATTACTGCACTTTTAACTAAGGTGACCAGACGTCCCGCTTTTGGCAGGACAGTCCCGCTTTTTAATAATTTGTCCCGCATCCCGCGGCGTTTCAAAAAAGTCCCGCTTTTTAAATTTGAATTTGCCCTGCACACCCCTCTGCCTCCTGCCTCGCCTGCCTCCTCCTACCAGGCGGGGAGGGAGGGCAGTGAGAGGGGCAGCGGTGGTCTTGCCTGTTTGTCGCCGCAGAGCCGAAGAAGCTGGTGGCGTTCGCAGCGCGGGGCTTCCCCCGCCCGCTTTCCCCGCCCGCCGGGATGCCGCCATTTGCATTCTTTTGCCCTCTGTGCAAGCAGAACACTTTGCGCATGCGCAGAGGGCAAAAGAATGCAAATGGTGGCGTCCCGGCGGCCGGGGAAAGCGGGCGGGTGAAGCCCCGTGCCACGAACTCCACCAGCTTCTTCGGCTCTGCGGCGACAAACAGGTAAACCTGCGCCGGTAGGAACCTACCCCTGGCTGCGATGAAGGGGGTGTGTTTGGGAGGGTGCACAAAGCTGCAGGATAAGAGAGACGGACCCCTCCCGTCTTGCTCCCCTAGAACACCCCCCCCCATCAATGGTGTCCTGCTTTACAAATATTAAAATCTGGTCACCTTACTTTTAACCCCCTGAGCAAATGTACCGCTAGGCTTTTAACTGATTTGGTTATTGACGTTGTAAGTACCCATCCTTTGCTTCTTTATTCTCTTCGAAGTTTGGAGATTGCTCAGATGTGAAAGTGAGGAGGTGACACAATATGTTTTCCCTTTCTCTCTCTCTCCTTTGCAGCTTGCCAGTCAGTTTGAAGAGAAGCCCAACGTTATAGCTCACTTCCATGAATGGCAAGCTGGCCCCGGCCTCATCCTGTGCCGGTTCAGGAAGATTCCAGTTGCAACCATTTTCACAACTCACGCGACCCTGTTAGGAAGGTACCTCTGTGCAGCGAGCATAGACTTCTACAATCATTTGGACCAGGTGAGTAAATGCAGCTTGTCTTTGTGACTTTCAAACTTGTAAGATTTTGTTAATGTAGCCTTATAGTAGAATTATTATTTGAAAGTACAAACCTGGCACTGTCTCATTTACAGCTTGGGAACCCAGAGAAAAGGTCCTTTCTGTCCCATTTTCTCCACCCATTGTACAGCTGCAGGCTAAGCCCTCTCTTATCTGACCATTAGAATTAACTCACCTGGTTGTATTTCTTGTCTGCTTTACCTGGTAAGGCTGACATCAATCTAGCAAGTCTCTCACTGCCTCCTTTGACCCCTCACTGACCCCTCACTCCATTGCGTATGATCTGTCGCAGTTCCATCTTTTATAATAATTTTAGTGTTTAATTGTTATGATTGTCCAGTCATTGGAGTCAGGTAGCTTATACAAGTTTAATAAGATTCATGTGGTTATTTAGAGCCAAGGTGGCGCAGTGGTTAAAGTGCAGCACTGCAGGCTACTTCAGCTGACTGCTAGTTCAGCAGTTCAGCTGTTCAAATCTCACCAGCTCAAGGTTGACTCAGCCTTCCATCCTTCTGAGGTGGGTAAAATGAGGACCCAGATTGTTGGGGGCAATATGCTGAACTCTGTAAACCGCTTAGAGAGGGCTGTAAAGCACTGTAAAGCAGTACATAAGTCTAAGTACCCTTCCTTCCTTCCTTCCTTCCTTCCTTCCTTCCTTCCTTCCTTCCTTCCTTCCTTCCTTCCTTCCTTCCTTCCTTCCTTCCTTCCTTCCCAGTGGTTAGAATGCAGTATTACAGGCTAACTCTGCCCACTGCCAACAGTTCGATCTTCACTGGTTCAAGGTTAACTCAGCCTTTCATCCTTCCGAGGTGGGTAAAATGAGGACCCAGATTGTTGGGGGCAATATGCTGAACTCTGTAAACCGCTTAGAGAGGGCTGTAAAGCACTGTGAAGCGGTATATACAGTAAGTCTAAGTGCTATTGCTATTGTTGTTTGGAAGAACGTCAACTTTCCACCAAGCTAATGTCCCATTGACCTATTGGACAAAGACTCATCAGTTCCCAAGACCAATGCCAGTAGATTTCATCAGTAAACAAGACCATGCCAAAATGGCAACGCTATATAGTGACATCATCATGATATCTGTTGCGTGTTCTTAACGGCAGTATTTACATAATGGTGGTGTTGCAGATATTTCTTAGTTGCTTCTCCCTGCCCTGCAGCAGTGTTCCAGTATCTTAGCAGGGGCGGGTTCCTAATTTTTTACTACCACTCTGTGGGCGTGGCTTATTTTGTGGGTGTGGCTTGCCAGACATGTGACCTGGTGGGCGTGGCTTCTCGGACTGCTGAAGGGAGAGGAACTGAGATAGGTCCTGCCGCCCGTTCCCCCTCCCCTCAGCAGCTCGAGAAGCCTCGAACGTGCAAAAATGCCTAGGATCATCACCGTGCGTTCGTGGCTTCTCGGACTGCTGAAGGGAGGGGAATGGAGATAGCTCCTGCCGACCATTCTTTCAGCGTCTTACACGCTCCCTCAGCCCTCCTCCCCTGCTTGGACTCACTGTGGGGTAGGAAGACAGCGCATGCGCAGTGCTGGAAGCTCGGCTTCTGGGCATGCGCAGAAGAATTTTTTTATTTATTTAATTTTTTAAAAAAATGGCGGCGCCAGGCACTGGCAACCGACCGCGCCGGTACTGTGACGTCACCAGCGGGCCACTACCGGTGCTATAGAGTGGACCGCACCTGTAGGAACCCACCACTGTATCTTAGGGGCGGCCACAAAGAAAAAAAAGGGAAGGATCTATTCTGAAAGCAGAATAAGAAGTAATGAATGAAAACTAATCAAGGAGAGAAGCAACCTAGAAATAAGGAGACATTTCCTGACAGTGAGAACAATCAACCAATGGAACAGCTTGCCTCCAGATGTTTTGGAGGTTTTTAAAGAAGAGATTGGACAACCATTTGTATGAAATGGTAGAGGGTTTCCTGTTTGAGTAGGGGGTTGGTTTAGAACAGGGGTCCCCCAACCTTTTGAACCTCAGGGACCACTAAATTCATAATTTTAAATCCCACGGACCACTAATATGATCTGCCTAATGACTGGCTGGGTGGGTGTGGCTAGGTGGTCATGTGACTGGGTGGGCATGGCCAACTTGATGTCACGTCGAGGGGCACCTCGCCAGCCTCTACTCAGCCCTCCCCTCCCAGCCACTCCTCGCCTGCCCGCCCAGGCTCCTTAGGGCCTCAACAAGAAGCAGTTGTTGGAGCTAACCAGCCACCATGAGAAAGAGTTGGCAAAACAGCTGGCTCAGTTCAAATTGGATCTGACCGAGAAGGAGGCTCAGCAGAAGCACCTCACTGAGGACTACGAGCATAGGCTTTCCAAGCAGAGGGAAGACCTGCGGGAGTGCAAGGTTGGAGGCTCAACAGGCTGAGATGGTCAGCCAGTTCCAGGCCATGATACAGTCCAACTGGAACAAGGGCCTCCGGCTCTTTGCCACCAGCGGCACTTCCCTCCAGCCTTCGCCCAAAGCCCCGCATCAGGAGGCTGAAGCAGACCCCAAGTCGGAATTTCTCCCCCACTCCGACCTGCACAAAAAGACCCCAAAGGGGGGAGACTCTCTGCAGCAACACAAGCGTTCATTGCACGTATCCGGCCCAGGGGCCGTAGTTTGAAGACCCCTGATTTAGTGCAATATAAAAAATGCAAATAATTTTTCTACAGACCACCAAAATTTTCTCACAGATCACCAGTGGTCCACGGACCACCAGTTGGTGACCGCTGGACTAGAAGACCTCCAAGATCCCTTCCAACTCTGTTATTTCTATTATTCTGTCCTGACTCCTGCAACCAGGGTTGAAATGCTACTGGTTCGGCCCGGTTCGGGCGTACCGGTAGCGGCGGGCGCCGGTGGTTTGGAGAACTGGTAGCGGCAGCACCGTGAGGCTCCGCCCACCCGCCCGGATACCGCCATTTTCTTTTTTTAACCCTCTGCACATGCGCAAAGCCTTCTGTGCATGCGCAGAGGGTGAAAAAGCACGCTCGCGAACGGAGCCAGGGTGAAAAACCGTGCACTTCCGAACCGGTAGGAAAGGTAAGTAAATTTCACCGCTGCCTGTAACCAACTCTAATACTTACCGGTACTTACAAGTGTAAGAGTACTGTTTGCAAATTTCCTTCATATGTGATTTTTGATGATGAGCCACGGTGGCTCAGCCTTCCATCTTCCAAGGTCCGTAAAATGAGGACCCAGATTGTTTGGGGGCAATAGGCTGACTCTGTAAACTGCTTAGAGAGGGCTGTAAAAGCACTGTAAAGCGGTATATAAGTCTAAGTGCTATTTTCCCCTTCCATTTAACAGTTTGATATAGATAAAGAAGCAGGGGAGAGGCAGATATACCACAGATACTGCATGGAACGGGCCTCAGTGCATTGTGCGCACGTGTTTACCACGGTCTCTCAAATAACGGCCATAGAAGCGGATCACATGTTGAAGAGAGCAACTGGTAAGAGCCATCTTTCTCACAGCATACGGTACAGAGGGATATCCTCAAAAGTATTTCATTAATAGTGAGAACAGGGTAAGCGCCTAACCATGGCAGAACAATGTTGAAATCCTATTGTTAATGTGGACTCCTTGGTGCTCTCTGAAGTTGGTTGTTTTCTTGCAGACGTTTCATTACCCCAATGCTGATGGTGTTACCTAGTTTGGGGAAGGAAATGTCTGCAAGAAAACGACCAACCTCAGAGAGCATCAAGGACCCCATAGTCCTCCTCCTCCTCCTCCTCTCCTCCTCCTCTTCCTCCCCCTCCCCCTCCCCCTCCTCCTCTCCACAACTCACACTCCCTTCCAGCACTGATGATGTCACCTAGTTTGGGTAATGAAACGTCTGCCAGAAATCAACCAACCTCACAGAGCACCAAGGACCCCATAGTCCTCCTCTTCTTCCCTCTCTCTTCCTCCTCTTCCTCTCCACAACCCACACTCCCTTCCAGCACTGATGATGTTACCTAGTTTCGTTAATGAAACGTCTGCAAGAAAAAAAACCTCAGAGAACATCAAGGACCCCATAGTCGTCCTCCTCGTCATCCTCCCCCTCGCCCTCCTCCTCCTCCTCTCCGCAACCCACACTGATGATATTACCTAGTTTGGGTAATGAAACGTCTGCAAGAAATCAACCAACCTCAGAGTGCACCAAGGACCCCATAGTCCTCCTCCTCCTCCTCCTCCTCTTCCTCCTCCTCCTCCTCCTCCTCCTCCTCCTCCTCCTCCTCCTCCTCCTCTCCGCAACCCACACTCCCTTCCAGCACTGATGATATTACCTAGTTTGGGTAATGAAATGTCTGCAAGAAATCAAGAAACTTCAGAGTGCACCAAGGACCCCATAGTCCTCCTCCTCCTCCTCCTCCTCCTCCTCCTCCTCCTCCTCCTCCTCCTCCTCCTCCTCTCCGCAACCCACACTCCCTTCCAGCACGGATGATATTACCTAATTTGAGTAATGAAACGTCTGCAAGAAATCAACCAACCTCACAGAGCACCAAGGACCCCTCATTTCAACCCTTCAATTAAAAAAAAAACAACCTTAGGATTTCTGCAGCTTCTTTAGCTTCAAGTGAAAAGGAAGTGATAGCGCTGGCCATTACATCAATATATTTATAACATAAAACCCCAAAGTTTTAAATGAATCCCATCATAGCACTCTTGCGTAAAAGAGCGTAAAGAACAATATGAAATATCGAGGAGTCCCAAAATCACGAGAACTTGATCCCTATTGTTTATAAGATGACAGTACTGAGTCACATAAAATAATGTTTACAGGTCTATATCTACTGGCATCTCAGGAGGCTCTGTTTATTGGCAGATAATATGAAATGTCTCCAAAAAGTCCAATAGAACGTATTACCCTTTTTTTGCAATAGGGAATCTATCAAGGGCATCAAGACTTAACAGCCAATGGCAAAGTCTTTAAATGATCCTCTTTATTCGCAGAAAATTGGGCTTGAGATGCCTTCTCTGGGACCTTTGCTTGTAAAGAACGATTTGAAACTCGCACATGTCAATATGCAATGTTGTGAAATGTGCCTTTTGCTCAAAAAAAAAAAGGTCAATGATCCTTGAGGAAGTAGATCATTAAGCCTGGCATTTGCCCAAGTGCAGTACAGTTTACAATCTGTGGAGTGTCTATGCTTGGATAGAAGATAATTGCTTTCCAAATCACTGCTTCAGTCTAGATTACCGTATTTTTCGGAGTATAAGACGCACCTTTTTACCCCCCAAAAGAGGGTGAAACCTTGGGTGCGTCTTATACACCAAATGTAGCCCCACCCACCCACCCCCACCCACCCTTTGGCCTCTGTCTTCCAGCAATTTACCTGCTTGCAGGAAAGAGGGAAGAGCCTGTAAAGCCAAGCAAGTCAGTAGCAGTTTCCCGACAAACAGCTGATTAGCTTTGCCACGTGGAAAAATGAAAGTGAAACTAACTGCAAAGCGGCAAATAGGTGGGAGAGATTAGACACGCAGGTTTTTATTTTTGCTGAACTGGCTGCACAGGGGTAAGTGAATAACTATAAATGTCTGTAGAATGTTCAAATTATTAGACTTATTTTTTAAAGACTGCTTTATTATTGTTCTAGAGCCAGGGGTCGCCAACCTTGGCAACTTTAAGACTTGTGGACTTCAACTCCCAGAATTCAACAGCCAGCTTTGTTAGCTTTGCTGGCTGTGGAATTCTGGGAGTTGAAGTCCACAAGTCTTAAAGTTGCCAAGGTTGGAGATCCCTGTAAATCTAGACAACTTAACAAAATAAAGAAGCTTTTTAAAATAAATGCTTGCTCTGAAGAGGCCCAATGCTATTGTATCTTCTTTTAAATAATAGAGAATAATGGATACTTCCATAAATTTTAATTAATTTTAACAGCTCTGTACAAGTATAGTATGAAATGTAACAGTGTCCTGTTTAGTATTAGAGTTTAGTTACCTTGGAGTAGATCTATTTAAATAATTGGGAGGAGTTTGTGTGACTACATTTAAGAAAACTTTCTGGCATAATGTACATTTCTCCAATTCTTTGCTATTTCTATGGGCCAGGCACACATGCACAGAAATACACAGCAAACAGTGTATATCATCTGTGCTGTTTGCTGTTTGGCAAATTGCTTAGAGGCAGAGGCTTTTTTTCCTTGTTTTCCTCCCCCAAAACTAAGGTGCGTCTTATACTTCGGTGCGTCTTATACTCCGAAAAATACGGTAATAATTAAGGTTAACTGTAGATTTGGAATGGAATCCTCTGGAATGCAGCCCCTCCCTCTTGGTGATCCATCTCCTTGCTACATTCTGTCACAATCTTTAATTTTTGTGCAAATAATGAATTTTCAGATGGTAGAGCCAGAGGTACAGAAAGATATCATGCACAAAATCAAATTGTCTCACATCTGCGCTAACCACAGATCTCCCATGTTTTCTCTGTGGTTCTTCTTAGACCCATTAAACTTGGCAGGAATTGAACTCGGCTTCTCTTTCATACAGACCAAGTGCTTCCAAATAGAGTTATGGATCTCCTTCTTTAGCATTGTGAAATCAAAGGTAGAAAAACAATATTTGTGCGTGTGTGTGTGTGTGAGTGTATACATACACATTCCAACTCCTGAAGGATCAACTTAATCGGCTTCCTATCCTAGCTGTGACTACACCTCTAAATTCATTGTCTTTCTTTTCCAGATGTTGTCACACCCAATGGCCTCAACATTAAGAAATTCTCAGCTATGCATGAATTTCAGAATTTGCATGCCACCAATAAAGCCAGGATCCAAGAGTTCGTTCGAGGTCATTTCTACGGGTAGGATCTGCCTTTCAAAATGTATTACTTGCGTTACTCCGAAATCTAGGAGCAAGCAAAATATGTTACAAGGGTGAGTCAAAACGTAATGCCATTTTCTTTAAGACAGGTATAATTACCAACACAGGAACATGTAGCATACATCAAAATGAATCTGGTCCTCTGTGGATCACATCCCTACTTCTCAACATAGTCACCGTTTCTCTCAATAGCAATGTTCCACCTTCGAATGAGAGCATGTGTCCCTGCCTCGTAAAATTCTGTTGACTGTTCTTTGAGCCACTTCTTCACTGCAGTTTTCACTTCCTCGTCACTGGAATAATAATCCTCCATACTCACCAGATTTAGCGCCTTCAGACGATCATCTCTTCGGCCCCATGAAAGAAGGTTTGAGAGGCAAACGTTATTCCAGTGACGAGGAAGTGAAATCTGCAGTGAAGAAGTGGCTCAAAGAACAGTCAACAAAATTTTATGAGACAGGGATACATGCTCCCATTCGAAGGTGGAACATTGCTATTGAGAGAAACGGTGACTATGTTGAGAAGTAGGGATGTGATCCACAGAGGACCAGCTTCATTTTGATGTATGCTACATGTTCCTGTGTTGGTAATTATACCTGTCCTAAAGAAAATGGCATTACGTTTTGACTCACCCTCGTATCTTTCCAACCAAGCAGATGAAGAAGAAGAAAAAAAGTTGCATTGTAGTCCTTGACTTACGACCATAATCGGAACCAAAATTTCCACTACTAAGCAAGGTGGTTTGTGAATCATTTTACGACCATTTTTGCCATGGTTGCTAAATGAATCACTGCAATTGTTAAGTGAATCACATGGTCGTAATGTGAATCTGGCTTTCCCCACTGGCTCTGATTTCTGAAAGCCGGCTGGGAAAGTTTGCAGATGGTAACGGCTGCAACAGTTGTGAATACAGGCTGGTTGCCAAGTGCCCGAATTTTGATCCTGTAACTGTGAGGACTGGTTGTAAGTCATTTTATTTCTTGTGTTGTAACTTTGAGCAGTGATTAAATGGACGGTTGTCAATTGAAGACTACCTGTATTGGTTTACCGTATGTTCCCCATTTTTTCTTCTGCATCCAACATATTAGGGTCTTTTACAGTAACAAGCCCTGTGCTATCGATGTCAAATTAGGAGATTCACCAAGCTGTTTTAACCCTTCTCCACTGCAAAGAGTTAAGAATTACTGAGTATTTGGTAAAGGCAAAGAACAGAACAAAGTGGTTTAATCATTCTCTTGTTTTGCTACTCACTTTCCCTTCTTCAAATCCAAAATCCCAAACAGCTTGAGTTTGCAATTCATGCTAACAAAGTTAAAATAGGCTGGATAATTAATAATATAGCATGCTAATAGAACCTAAATTAGGTGTGTCCAACCTTGGCAACTTTAAGATTTGTGGATTTCAACTCCCAGAATTCTGGCTGGGGAATTCTGGGAGTTGAAGTCCGTAAGTTGCCAAGGTTGCACACCCTTGGCCCGACCATTGTATTACCATGTTGCTGAACCCATGCCCTTATGCTGAGGCATAACTTTTTAGTTTAGTTTGCTTTATTGCCATTGCACCTCACACAATGAAATTAAATGCCATCTTCAGTGTGCATTATAATTATGAAAATAAAACACAAACACCCATCCTTCACATCCTATACAATTGAATTGAAAACCGATATTGCACAATTTGGGGCCTAGCACGCTTCGTGAACCCAGAGATTTATTACCCTGGTTTTAGCATGATGTGTAAAAACCCCATCAGTGGCGGCAAAACCGGGTCGCGTTTAATGGATCTCTTAATCCTGTCCTGCAAATGGATTTCTTGGAGAAGTGGGAGCCGGGGTTTCAAGAGTTATGTTTTTAACTAAAGTGACCAGACGTCCCACTTTTGGCGGGACAGTCCCGCTTTTTAATAATTTGTCCCGCGTCCTGCAGCGTTTCAAAAAAGTCCTGCTTTTTGAATTTGAATTTGCCCTGCACACCCCTCTGCCTCCTGCCTTGCCTGCCTCCTCCTGCCAGGCGGGGAGGGAGGGCAGTGAGAGGGGCAGCGGCGGTCTTGCCTGTTCATCGCCGCAGAGCCAAAGAAGCTGGTGGTGTTCGCGGTGCGGGGCTTCCCCGGCCGCCGGGATGCCGCCATTTGCGTCCGTGCGCATACACAGAGGGCAAAAGAACGCAAATGGCGGCGTCCCGGTGGCCGGGGAAAGCGGGCGGGGGAAGCCTCACGCCACGAACGCCACCAGCTTCTGTGGCGACAAACAGGCAAGCCCGCACCGGTAGGAACCCACCCCTGGCTGCGATGAAGGGGGGGGATGTTTGGGGGGGGTGCACAAAGCTGCAGGATAAGAGAGATGGACCCCTCCCATCTTGCTCCCCTAGATCCCCCCCCCCCTCAATGGTGTCCCGCTTTACAAATATTAAAATCTGGTCACCTTATTTTTAACTGAATTTTTAATAGAATCCTTGAATCAATATCATGCGTGTATTCACAAGTTCTTTTCTGGGGGATTTTATTCTTTTGAGGCATTCCTTCAGTTTTGTATCGGTGGGCCCCCGTAGGGAGATCAGGTGTTTCTTTGCTATTCAGGATATGCACACATAGCCGAAAGCAAGCCAGGGAATGCTTAGCTTCCAATGTTGTTGTTAGGCATCTGCGACCTTTGTTCAACATCGTGGATGGTGTGTTTGTTTGAACAACCCGTTTGCAGTGTTGTGCTCTTGTTTGCTCTCTTTTCAGCCATCTTGACTTCAACCTTGAAAAAACTTTGTTTTTCTTCATTGCTGGGAGATACGAGTTTTCAAACAAAGGAGCGGACATGTTTTTAGAGGCCTTGTCAAGATTAAATTTCCTGCTGAGGGTAAGAAAGAGGACAGGCGTCTGAGAAGCGCCACATAGTCAGTCATAGGGAGAGCAACGATCACGGATGAGGCCAAAATTCAGCATTTCATGCCCCCAACAGCCAGCCAGATCGATATCTTTGGGAAACTCAAATCCATGGCCTTAAATCCTCACTGGCCGAGGAATTCTGGGAGTTGAAGTCCACAAATCTAAAAGTTGCCAAGGTTGGAGTCCCCTGGCCTATTGCAATCCTTCTGTAGTTATTCCTCAGCAATCAGTATTGAAAGACTCACCGCGTCCATCAATGGAACCGGAATTATCTCATCTAGAGGGGTTATATAGGATCTTAAAATCCTAAACTTGGAAGGATCATTGAGGCCATCAAGTCTAGCCCACTGTTCAGAAGAGTTCAAATTGAAGCGGGTTCCATTACTTTATGGAATTACTACTCCATACATTCTATTACTACTACAACCATTACTAATTGGTTTCGCTGTTGAGCTGCTCTTAACGTGAGCAGTTAACTTGAGCAGGAGGTTGGACTAGAAGACCTCCAAAGTCCCTTCCAGCTCTATTCTGATTGATTGATTGATTGATTGATTGATTGATTGATTGATTGATTGATTGCATTCAGTCATGAGAGGGAACTTGTGTTGACTTTTTCCTATACTGAAGGTAGTCCTCGGTTTACCACCACAGAATTTCTGTTGCTAAACAAGACGGTTGTTCAGTGAATTGTGCCCGATTTTGAAACCTCTTTTGCCACAAAATGGGGCAAAACTCACAATTGGCTTGCTTAGCAATGGAAATTTTGGGCTCGATTGTGGATGTAAATCGAGGTCTGCCTGTACCTGAATGCCACTATAGCTAGGGATGAGTTAAGCCTGTCTCACTCATGATCTGAGGATGAGACCCAGTATTGTCTGTCAAGCGCCAGGAAAATCAGGAGATCCGGGCAGTTCAAATGGGTATAAAGATTTATTGTAAGCATAAGCCCTCTACAAGAATCTGAACTACTAATGGTCAAAGCAATTTGCGGTAGATAAGGAATTCACGGTGTGCTGGACTTAGATTTCTTTTGGGTGCGAAGGGACTCAGGACTGATGACACGTTTGACCCCTCCTTTGGGCTCAGCCTGGTCATCTCCTACATTGTCAAGGGCCATTTGTGCAGTGGCTAGGACACAGCCTAAAAGACAGGAACAGGAAAGGCAGTAAAAGGGGAGGAAAATATCTTTACCTCTGCTTAAAAATGTGCTTTTTCTCTTTTAGGTGCACAGAAGTGATGTCACAGTCGTCGTGTTCTTTATCATGCCGGCAAACACCAACAATTTCAACGTGGAGACATTGAAAGGCCAGGCGGTCCGGAAACAGCTATGGTAAACTTCTTTCTGTTGTCCAATGTAATGGTATTCCGGTGGCGCAGTGGTTAGATTGCAGTATTGGAGGCTAATTCTGCCCACAGCCTGGTGTTCGATCCTGATGTGGCTCAAGGTGGACTCAGTCTTCCATCCTTCCCGGGTCGGTAAAACGAGGACCCAGATTGTTGGGGGCAATATGCAAATAATGCTTCTACATTGTAATCTGCCCAGAGAGTGCTGTAACGAGCTATGGGACAGTATATAAGCTTAGATGCTATTGCTGTTGCTATGTTAACTGTATCCATCATTCCAGACAATTTCAAGATGTGAAGGATCCGGGCTACAAAATGTCTTGGGTGGACTTTGAGGATTGCCAGATGCCAAAAAAAAAAAAAGACAACAAATATTTTCCTGTATTGCCAAAACTTCCCATTTCTCACAGACAAATTGCTTTCTTTCTCTCAACACTCCTCAGTGACTTCTATAGGTTTCTTTATGACCCACACATAAGGTAGTCCCAAAGGTGCTTTTTCAGGAGGCAACTGGACTTTCTTGTTTTTTTTTCTTTTGAAGATGTTTTGCTTCTCATCCAAGAAGCTTCTTCAGCTCTGACAGGATGGTGGGGAATGGAGGGAATGAATGGAATGGAATCCTGTCAGAGCTGAAGAAGCTTCTTGGATGAGAAGCGAAACGTCTTCAAAAGAAAAAAAAACCAAGAAAGTCCAGTTGCCTCCTGAAAAAGCACCTTTGAGACAACCATGACCTGGATGACTGAGAATCTCTACAGACACACATAAGGTACATTTCCTCTAACCCTGTATAGATGTTCTCCCTACGAAGATGACAAGTGGGCAATAGGCCAACCTTCCATATCAAGATCAAGAATGTATTTGCTCAAACACGAGTACAGGTCATCCTCAACTTACGATGGTTCATTTAGTGACCGTTCAAAGTTACAACGGCACTGGGAAAAGTGACTTATGACCATTTTTCAAACTTACGACCTTTGTGGCATCCCCATGATCATGTGATCAAAATTCAGATGCTTGGCAAGTGGTTCATCCTTATGACCGTTGCTGTGTCCCAAGGTCATGTGATCCCCTTTTGCAACCTTTTGACAAGCAAAGAGCCGAGGTGGCGCAGTGGTTAAAATGCAACACTGCAGTTCAGCAGTTCAGCTGTTCAAATCTCACCGGCTCAAAGTTGACTCAGCCTTCCATCCTTCCGAGGTCGGTAAAATGAGGACCCAGATTGTTGGGGGCAATATGCTGAACTCTGTAAACCGCTTAGAGAGGGCTGTAAAGCACTATGAAGCGGTATATAAGTCTAAGTGCTATTGCTATTGCTAAAGTCAATGGGGAAGAAAAAATGCACTTAACTATGCTATTAACTTATCGACTGCAATGATTCATTTAACAACTGTGGCAAGAAAGGTCGTAAAATGGAGCAAAACTCACTTAACAAATGTCCCACTTCACAGCAGAAATTCTGGGCTGAGTTGTGGTCGCAAGTCCTTGAGTTACAGCCACTTGTTTAGTGACCATTTGAAGTTACCGCAGCGCTGAAAGAAGTGACTTGCAACAGGCCCCTTGCATCCCCATGGTCACATGATCAAAATTTGGGCGCTAGACAACGGCCACATATTTATGACTGTTGCAGCTTCCCGAGGTCACATGATCAATATTTGTGACCTGCCCAGAGAACCTGGGAAATTGAGTCAATGAAAGTCCATGGAGGGAAGCTCAGTTTCCCCATTGAAACACAGGATATTGTTCTTTAACCTTCTGTCTATGGAGATTCTCATTCATCTAGATCAGCTGTCAGGGTTCCGACGGATGCCCTAATTAAATCATGAGCCTTGAGTCAAGCTTCAAAAGAAATCCAGTTATTTATTAGGAGCTTCATGTCCGCACGCTCCAGGTGAAGCCAACTCTAACCCCACGTAATTTACGCCCCAATCATGACCCTGTTTCCCTCCTCCCCCCAGGGTGTGTCATCAATCACATTCGCCAATGGAGCAATTTCACAAGTTGTAGAGATCATTCCCCTCCGGCCGCTGTGGGTAACCTGGGAGACAGTCTTGAGAGAGAGATATCTGGAATGCGCTTCTGTTTTGGCTGGCATGCTGCTTCGTCGGTTTCCCCATCCCCTCTTGCCTACGGCAACTCGAGAGCAGGCCAGGGATTGCTTTGCGAGTTGATATCAGGGTTGTCCCAAAGGTGCTTTTTCAAGAGGCAACTGGACTTTCTGGTTTTTTCTTTGAAGACGTTTCCCTTCTCATCCAGGAAGCTTCTTCAGCTCTGACTGGATGGTGGGGAATGGAGAACGGAATGGGGAATGCTTCACATTCTGTTTTACCCTTTCTTAGGGACACCGCACATTCAGTGAAGGAGAAATTTGGTAAGAAACTCTATGAAGCGCTGCTAAGGTGAGAATTCAGCAAAATGATGCACCTGTGCAATCTTCCTTCTTTTTTATGCAGATAACAAAGGATGTGAGACCTCATTCTGTATGTGTTTTACTGTATATACGGAAGATGCTTTGATGTAGAAATGAATATGGCATTAGCCGTGAACTGCTACGTTTATGTTCTGAAGACATACCTAAAGTTGTCACTTGCTGTAGATACAGCAAACATTTTCTGGAGATCCAGGCCATAATTACACACAATGTTGTGTTTAAGTTATTATTTCTTATGTTCTAGAATTTGTCGTTAGTTTTCAAATGTTCCCAGATTCAAGTCTCTACATCAGTGGTTCCCAACCTGTGGTACGTGTATCACTAGTGGTACGCGAGGGCCTTCCAGGTGGTACGCGAACACTTTCGGGGTCATGAACGATTTTTAGTTAGTTATTTTTTACTTCACAAAAATGTTTACTGCCTAACACAAGATAATCTGGCAACGATTTGCAACTGTTGCCACACGCCACCCACCTGGTCCCAGCGGCCCGAGAATCCAGTTGCTGGATGCGCGGGGCCAAAAAAGGAACGGTACAATTATGGAAATAAAGTTATATCTGATCGAATTTAGTTTCTCTGGAACCAGGTGGTACGCAGCGACTGTACGGAACCTCCAAGTGGTACTCGATCACAAAAAGGTTGGGAACCACTGCTCTACATCATGCTAGAGCAGAGGTGTCAAATTCGATTTCATTGAGGGCTGCATCAGGGTGGTGTTTGATCTGGGAGGGGCGTGGCCTGGGGGTGTTGCCAGCATAACATCATTTGTGCCAGGGGAGGGGAGGGGGCGTCTGTGATGGCCCAAATGCTCTGCCAATGAAAATGGGTTCCAGAGCTCCGTTTTCGCTAGCAGAGGCACTGTAGGCTGGTCCTTCTCTGTTTCCGGGGCAGCCCTATGGGCCGGATCTAAGCACCCCACGGGCCAGATCCGGTCCCCGGGCCTTGAGTTTAACACTCCTGTGCTAAAGAAACATCTTTCATGAAACTCTGCAAAATCACTGTTACAGGCAGTCCTTGACTTACAACAGTTACATGTAGTCACCGTTTGAAGTTACAACAGCACCGACAAAAGTGACTTGCGACTGTTTTTCACACTTACGACCGTTGCAGCATCCGGATGGTTCATGTGATCAAAATTGAGAGGCTTAGCAACGGACTCATATTTATGACAATTGCGGTGTCCTGGGGTCACGTGATCCCCTTTTACGACCTTCTGACAAGCAAAGTCAATAGGGAAGCCAGATTCACTTCACAACCCATGATACTAATTTAACAATGGCAGTGATCCACTTAACAACGATGGCAAGAAAGGTTGTAAACCGGGGCAAAATTCACAGCGACAGAAATTTTGGGCTCCGTTGTGGTCGTAAGTCAAGGACTACCTGTAGTTAGCACCGAATATACACCCATTATTAGATAATAATATTATTGATATACGCCCATTGGAAGAACCGTGGTGGTGCAGTGGTTAGAATGCAGTACTGCAGGCTATTTCTGCTGACTGCCAACGGCAGTTCAATCCTGACCGGCTCAAGGTTGACTCAGCCTTCCATCCTTCTGAGGTCGGTAAAATGAGGACCGAGATTGTTGGGGGCAATAGGCTGACTCTGTAAACCGCTTAGAGAGGGCCATAAAAGCACTGTGAAGTGGTATATAAGTGTAGTGTCTCCTGCTTGAGCAGGGGGTTGGACTAGAAGACCTCCAAGGTCCTTCCAACTCTGTTATTCTTTATTGGCCAAGTGTGATTGGAAACACAAGGAATTTGTCTTTGGTGCAAGTCTCAGTGCTATTGCTATTGCTATTATTCCCAGGCAGAGAAATCTTAATAAATGTACCAGGGATTACCTTTTGAAAAATGCTTTACAGTTGCTTTGAAATAAGTTCCACTGAGCTCCATGGGGTTTGGATTGGCACAGGCAACCATCAGATTATTGTACACTATTAATCCCAGAAGTTAATTTCAAAGATTTGCAGGATACACTACAACAACAACAACTACTACTACAACTACTACTTCTCCTCCTCCTCCTCCTCCCCCTCCCCCTCCTCCTTCTTCTCCTCCCCCTCCCTCTCCCCCTCCCTCTCCCCCTCTCCCTCTTCTTCTTCTTCTTCTTCTTCTTCTTCTTCTTCTTCTTCTTCTTCTTCTTCTTCTTCTTCTTCTTCTTCTTCTTCTTCTTCTTCTTCTTCTTCTTCTTCTTGGCTAAGGAATTAATTTTCTCACATCCACAGAGGAGAAATTCCTGATATGAACAAGATCATAGATCGTGATGACCTAACTATTATGAAACGAGCCATCTATTCCACCCAGGTGTGTTTTTTCTGCAATGCTTTTCAAAATTGATGACTGTTATTTGAGCAAGAAGGTATGTATTATTGTCTCAGCTACACTAAACCAAGAGAAGAGAATATTTGTAGCTCAAGGTTGAACTGTGGAGTCCTCTGAACTTGATTGTTTTCTTGCAGACATTTCATTACCAAACTAAGTAATATCATCAGTACTAGAAGGGAGTGGGGTTTGCTGTCTGTTTTTATACTAGTGGCTTGCCCTGTAAGTGTTGGTGGGGGTATTCTTGGTGGTTCCTTGATTAGGCTGTTGTTTAGTGTTTGATTGTTGGTCTGAATTGGTAGTTCCTTGATTGGAGTATTGTTTAATGCTTGCTTCTTGGTCTACCATTAATCTTAGTGTTAATCTCTGCTTATATGGGTGGTGATTGCTGGCAAAGAGGTGTTGTGGTCTTTTAGCTTTATGTTTGTCTCTTTTGAATGGTATGTAGATGTGGTTTATCCAGGGGTGGGCTGCTGGGGGTTCGCAGGGGTTCGGGAGAACCTCTAGCTAAGATTCTGTGCAGTTTGGAGAACCCCCAAATCCCACTCCTGGCTGGCCCCCACCCCACCCCGCCCGCCCCACCCAGGAGTCCCCACACGGCCCATTTTGAATGCAGGTAAGTGTAGGGCATGCATGGATGCTCGTGGAGGGTGAAAAACAGGCCTACCAGAAGTTTGGGAAAGCCGAAACGGGCTCATTTCCGGCCTCCAGAGGCCCTCCAGAGCCTGGGGAGGCCATTTTCGCCCTCCTGGAGGCTCGAGAAAAGCCCTCGGAGCCCGGAGAGGGCAAAAACGCCCCCCCCCCCCCCCGTGGTGCAGGAGGCCGACTAGGCCAAGCCCACCATGGCCACACCCACCCAGCAACTGGGCAGAGAACCCCTTGCTAAAATTATTGAAGCCCACCCCTTGGTTTATCTCTATGTGCCTATTGATGGCCGATTTGTCAGAGTGCCAGGATTCCAGGAATTCTCTAGCGTTTTGGGATTTAACTTGATCTAGATACTAAATCAAGTATAGCTGGTTCTCAAGATGGGATATTACTTCTGCACTAAGCACTAAAAACAATTGGGCCACAGAAAAGATTCCCAGCTTATTTTCCACCTCTTCCGATGGGCTGATGGGAAGCTTCTACAAAACTCAAGTCTGCCTCCAGTTTGAAGGACTTCAACCCGAGCATCATTTTGCATCTTTACTGCATTTTGGGCCTCTAAAAATGTGCTTCTTTCGTTTTACTATAGCGGCAGAGCCTCCCACCAGTGACAACTCACAACATGATCGATGACTCCAGCGATCCCATCCTGAGCACCATCAGACGCATCGGTTTGTTCAATAATCGAACGGATCGAATTAAGGTATTAAGAACGTGCTCCTCAGAGGTGGTATGCAGCCGGTTCGGACCGGTTTAGGCGAACCAATAATGGTGATTGCGGGTGGCCCCGCCCTGCCCACCTGCCCGCCCGGACGCAATGCCGTCCTATTTAGCCACGTTTTTGTGGCCGGCCGCATGCGTGGAAGATGCACGCATGAGTAAAGCGCATGCGTGGTATGCCGGGTGCATGCGCGGAGGCGCGCACTCACATTAGCGAACCGGTAGGGAAGGTAAGTGAATAGGACCTCTGGTGCTCCTTATCTCTCCCTGCTTCTTGGAGTAGGCATGATGCCACCTGAATCAAATAAGACAAGGCCCAAAGGAGGACAGGATTCCCCTGCCCAGATCAGGAAAGACCCCACAGATCAAACTGGCTCTCTGGTGAAACTCAGGGTTATTTGTGCGAGGGGGGGGGTGAGTGATAAAAATCAAGATGGCAGCTGAAAACCCATGTTAGATTTTTTTTTTCTAAAATGTGCAATGCAGCACATGTAAAAAGGGGATGGAGCTTCAGTCACTCACTGTGGAGACAAATTGGTCTAGTGGTTAAGGAACCAGGTTAGAAAGTGGGAGACTGAGTTCTAGTCCTGCCTTAGGCATGAAAGTCAGCTGGGTGACTTTGGGCCAATCACCACAAGACTGTGAGTTCTATTTCCGCCTTAGACATGATAGCCAGCTGGTTGACTTTGGGCCAATCACCAGGAGACTGTGAGTTCTCGTCCTGCCTTAAACATAATAGCCAGCTGGATGACTTTGGGCCAATCACCAGGAGACTGTGAGTTCTATTCCCGCCTTAGACATGATAGCCAGCTGAGCGACTTTGGGCCAATCACCAGGAGACTGTGAGTTCTAGTCTCGCCTTTGGCATGAAAGCCAGCTGGGCAACTTCGGGCCAGTTCCTCTCTCTCTTAGGCCAACCCACTTCACAGGGTTGTTGTTGTTGTTGTGGGGAAAACAGGAGGAAGATGCGTTGGATATGTTCACAGCCTTGGGTTGTTTGTCAAAGTGATAAAGGCGGAATACAAATAAATAAAATAAAATGATCAAAAATCACTGGCATATTTGACAGAAATAACATACATGGTTGTCTTGGACTGAATTTTACTCTTAGTCTGCCTGTTCCAGGGATGAACAACCCACTTTCATTTGTTTTTCCGGTCCTCAAAAATGCTCCAAGACTGGATGTTTTTAAGAAGAGCTCGGACAACGATTTGTCTGGAATAGTATATTCTGCTTGAGCAGGGGGTTGGACTAGATGACCTCCAAGGTCCCTTCCAACTCTTTTACTCCTTTCCAAGGTTATCTGTTTCATTGCCAAAGAAATTCTTCCATTAGAAGTTGACTCTAACCCAGAGCCCATCGTATTAATTTCTGTTCTTGCCTTCTGAGATACAAAAATTAACCTAACAGCAAAGGCAAACCCAAGAACCTGTTGTCCCTAACTAAATTTTAATGGGAAAGAAACAATTAAATATCTGGGGAGTTGCTGTATTAAATATTGATCTTGGTTTGGCTTTCGGGATGTATCTTAAGCTTCTCTTTCTCTGTTCCAGCCCTGCCACCTTTACGGAATTCGGATTGTGGGATGCTACTAAAGAGGTCAAATCCATACTTCAGCCCCCACCCCACCCCCATCCCACCTCATCAAGATAACCGCTACTCTATTCTCAGCTTCACAGTCCTCCAAATCCCTGCTGGGAAAGTAAGATGGATTTTCTTCACTTCTTCTTTCTTCTCTGCAGGTAATCCTACATCCCGAATTTCTTTCTTCGACCAGCCCATTATTACCAATGGACTATGAAGAGTTTGTCAGAGGCTGTCATCTCGGGGTCTTTCCATCGTATTATGAACCCTGGGGGTATACTCCAGGTGAGGAGGCTGAATCATCTCTCTATATCACTTATTAATGATTGCCCGATACAGGAAGTCCTTCCTTCCTTCTTTCCTTCCTTCCTTCCTTCCTCCCTCCCTCCCTCCCTCCCTCCCTCCCTCCCTCCCTCTCTCTCTCTCTCTCTCTCTCTCTCTTTCTTTCTTTCTTTCTTTCTTTCTTTCTTTCTTTCTTTCTTTCTTCTTCTCCTCCTTCCCTCCCTACTTCCTTCCTTCCATCCCTCCCTCCCCCTCCCTCCCTCCCTTTCTTCTTTCCTTCCCTCCCTCCGCCCCTCCGCCCCTCTCTTTCTTTCTTTCTTTCTCCTTCTTCCTTCCTTCCTTCCTCCCTTCTTTCCTTCCCTCCCTCCCTTTCTTCTTTCCTTCCCTCCCTCCCTCCGCCCCTCCTTCCCTTTTTCTCTCTCTTTCTTTCTCCTTCCTTCCTCCTCCCTCCCTCCTTCCTCCCTTTGATTCCTTCCTTCCTTCCTTTCTTTCTCCTTCCTCCTTCCTTCCTTGCTTCCTCCCTACTTCCTTCTTTCCTTCCCTCCCTCCCCCTCCCTCCCTCCCTTTCTTCTTTCCTTCCCTCCCTCCGCCCCTCCTTCCCTCTCTCTCTCTTTCTTTCTTTCTCCTTCCTTCCTCCTCCCTCCTTCCCTCCTTCCCTCCCTATTTCCTTCCTTCTTTCCTTTCCTTCCCTCCCCCCTCCCCTCCCCCTCCCTCCCTCCCTTCCTTTCTTCCTCCTTCCTTCCTTCCTTCCTCCCTCCCTCCCTACTTCCTTCTTTCCTTCCCTCCCTCCTTCCCTCCCCCCTCCCTCCCTCTCCCCTCCCTCCTTCCTTCCTTCCGAATTTTCTTTGCAAATTAAATTTATACTGCTTTTTTAACACAGTTCCCTTGCAACAAGTCAATATCTATGGTGGTGCCAGTTTGAATTTTAGAGAAAAACCCTGGCCCATAGTTTCAATGAGGCTCCACAACTCCTACTTCTGATGAGACATTGCAGATTATTTGGCTGGTCTGAAATTCTGTTCACTTTTCTCTTTTCGCAGCTGAATGCACCGTCATGGGCATCCCCA
Organism: Diadophis punctatus similis; assembly: GCA_023053685.1. Classification (NCBI taxonomy): domain Eukaryota; kingdom Metazoa; phylum Chordata; class Lepidosauria; order Squamata; family Dipsadidae; genus Diadophis; species Diadophis punctatus. Next base: position 7,132,882 of record JALIGW010000004.1, on the reverse strand, counting down.
GTGTTACCACGAACCTGTCAGGATTTGGCTGTTTCATGCAGGAACATGTAGCTGATCCGGCTGCTTATGGTAAGAAGGCTCAGGCTACAGCCAGGTGATGTCATTCAAGTGCAACCATCCAGTATGTGAACTACTAGATAAGTATATCAGCATAACAATTGCTGCCCAGCTCGATTCTGATACCAAGGTTGGAAAGCGTTCTTGCGTTGACAATTTTAATACAGGTATTATTTTAAGGTGGCAAAATGTAAGCTTATCATGTTCGAATAGTCTAATGAAAAGAAGGACCAGGGGAGACATGATAGCAGTATTCCAATATTTGAAGGGCTGCCACAAAGAAGAGGGGGTCAAGCTATTCTCCAAAGCAACTGAGGGCAGGACAAGAAGCAATAGATGGAAACTAATCAAGGAGAGAAGCAACCTGGAATTAAGGACAAAATTCCTGACAACAAGAACAATTAATCAGTGGAATGACTTGCCTCCAGAAGTTGTGAATGCTCCATCACTGGAGGCTTTTAAGAAGAGATTGGACAGCCATTTATCTGAAATGGTATAGGGCAGTGATGACGAACCTTTTTCCGCTCGGGTGCCGAAAGCGCGTGCGCGTGCTCTATCATGCACATGCGAGTGCCCACACCCATAATTCAATGCATGGGGAGGGCGAAAATGGCCTCCCCTGCCCCCGCAGAGGTCCTCTGGAGGCCAGAAATAGCCCGTTTTCCGACCTCCAGTGGGCCCAGTAGGCTCGTTTTTCGCCCTCCCCAGGCTCCAGAGGCTTCCCTGGAGCCTGGGGAGGGCGAAAACGCCCCCCTGCTCTCTTGGAGGCCCTCCAGAAGCCTCAAACGCCCTCCCAGAGCCTCTGCGTGAGCCAAAAATCAGCTGGCCAGCGCGCACATGCATGCTGGAGTTGAGCTAGGGCAACGGCTCGCGTGCCAGCAGATATGGCTCCGCTTGCCACCTGTGGCACGCGTGCCATAGGTTCACCATCACTGGTATAGGGCAGTGGTTCTCAACCTTCCTAATGCCGCGACCCTTTAATACAGTTCCTCATGTTGTGGTGACCCCCAACCATAAAATAATAAAATTATTAGGAAACTCAGGGGTGGGTTCTAACTTACCTCGCTGCCGGTTTGCTTCCTCCTGCGCTGCGTGGCCACGCCTCGTAGCCGCGCATGCGCTTTGCGCGCGCACGCATGCACAGTGCCGATTTTTTTTAAAAAAAATGCAAAAAAAAGAGCCAAAAACAAGATGGCAACACATGCGCAGTGCCGGAAATTTGGCTTTTGCGCATGCTCAGAAGTTCCCATGGTACACATATTTTTTTTGCAGTAGTCTATTTGCATGTGGGTGGACCCGCCTGGAGACGGATAGAGGAGTGGTGTCTCGGTTCCTAAGACCATCGGAAATATGTGTTTTCCGATGATCTTATCTCATTCGACCCCCAAAGGGGTCACGACCCACAGGTTGAGAACCACTGGTATAGGGTCTCCTGCCTGAGCAGGTGGTTGGACTAGAAGATCTCTAAAGTCCCTTCCAACTCTGTTATTCTGTGTTCTATGTTCAGTTGGAGGGGGGAATAAAAAGAGGATAAAAAGAAGGAGAATGCAATTTGGCTAAACAAAAGTTGAACGTCCCTATTTTATGACAGAATGAATTGTGGAGAAGTTGTCGTTATTATGCATAATAACTGATGAGACAGAGACCTTCAAAGATCTCGAAAGAAGTAATATGGCCTAATTTGCAATCAACCCCAATTGTCTCTCTCAGGCATTTATATTGTGGACCGGCGATTCCGTTCTCCGGATGAGTCTTGTAATCAGCTGACCCAGTTCCTGTACGCATTCTGCCAACAGTCACGGCGACAAAGAATTGTCCAGAGGAACCGGACGGAAAGGCTTTCAGATCTGCTGGACTGGAGATATTTAGGGAGAGTAAGTAGTTTAGATCAGGTGCATCCAACCTTAGCAACTTTAAGACTTGTGGACTTCAACTCCCAGAATTCTTCAGCCAGCCATGCTGGCTGGGGAATTCTGGGAATTGAAGTCCACAGCTATTAAAGTTGCCAGGTATGGACACCCCTGATTTAGATTATTTTCTGGCAGGGGTGTCTGCAAAATGTACTCCAAAAAAGTCAAAGTTATAGCCCAATCAAAGCTTTGCTTGCTGTTTGTGGGTGTGGTATTTTTGCAGCTTTAATCACACCTTGAGTTGAGGTTGGTATCTTGACAATTTTTAACCATTCCCTGCAGACATCTTTTATTTTGCAAACTGCAAACATTAACGTTTAATAGCTCCTCTGTGTGTGTGTGTGTGTGTGTGATTAGAAAATGGTTAAACTTTCTCTTGATTTACATTTCAGAGTCCATTGTTATTTGGATTTTTTCAATTTGCAAATTTCTCTGTTTGCTCTTACAGTATTATATGCATGCCAGACACTTAGCTCTGAGTCGGACTTTTCCTGAAAAATTTGAGATGGAACCAAATGCTCCACCCACGGTAATCGTTTTTAAATGAAAGCATTAACGTGCAAATAGTTGGGATTCTAAACATATCATCTATTTTTTGTATAGAGAGCCAGTATGGTGTAGTAGTTAATGGCACCAGGTGAAAAACCAGGAAACAGTGAGTTCTAGTCCTGTCTTAGGTATAAAGCCAGATAGGTGACCTTGGGCCAGATCTCTCTTTCAGCCCGAGGAAGGAGGCAGTGGCAAACCACTTCCAAAAAAACCTTGTCAAGAAAATTGTAGGAACTTGTCCAGCGAGTTGCCAGGTGTCAACACTGACTAAAAGGCATCCTTCAAAAAAACCTTCATATGAAGGAGGTTTAGTCCTTTCCTTTGGCTCATTTTCTCTTGCTTAGTGTCTTTTGCTAAATATCCAATTTTAAAATATATTCATCCAAATATAGTTATAGTTTTATTGCTAATACCATTAACAAGATGTCCAAAGGTGGAAATCATGTTCTTTCCTTCTTTCTTTCTTTCTTTCTTTCTTTCTTTCTTTCTTTCTTTCTTTCTTTCTTTCTTTCTTTCTTTCTTTCTTTCTTTCTTTTTCTTTCTCTCTCTCTCTTTCTTTCTCTCTCTCTTTCCTTCCTTCCTTCCTTCCTTCCATCTTTCTTTCTTTCATTCTCTCTCTCTCCCCCCCCCCCCTCTCTCCTTTCTTTCTCACTTCCTATTTCACAACTCCTAAAGAGGACTTAGCTTGACCTCAAATGTTCAATTTTGGGTTTTCCCCATTTGCTATTTTTACTTAATTAACTTAGCTTCAGCTTGACTGTCAATTATCTAGCAGAGACGCCGATTCTCAGTCCGTTGTGGATTCTGTTAATCTTTCAAGGCAAGATGGAAAGCGTATAAAGAATAAAATATATTTTAATGTAAAACTTCCCAGAAGTGTTTCAAATTTCCCAGGCTACATCGCAGGAGTAGAGAACTACTATGTTATAGATTGGACGTAGGCTGTTAGCAATCTTATCTAGTACCATCAATGTCAAGGGAACTGTGAGGGTGGTTAACCAGAACATCTGGAAAGGTGCATGTGGTCTACTCCCCCTTCCGCATCTGTGTATTTATTTCCTCTTCTTTTTTTACTTCTTTTACAGACGGAGGGCTTTCGTTATCCACGCCCTTCATCAGTTCCTCCCTCACCTTCAGTTTCTCAGCACAACAGCCCTCACCAAAGCGATGAGGAAGTGGACGATGACGAAAGATACGACGAGGAGGAAGAGGCTGAGAGGGACAGGCAGAACATAAAGTCTCCCTTCTCCTTCACTACTATGCCGTGGAGGAAGAAGAAGCAGCATGGGGAATACAGGAACTAATCCGTCAAATTCTTTATTCACGGCCTTGAATTGATGCTACTTTCTCATACTGTATATATGTCATCCTCAAGGTCAGATGGCTATACCAGACCGGCAGGAAATATCGGAATCCTGCGAGAACCAAATATCAGAAATAATTGGAATTCTTACTTTTACAGACTTACTGTCAGTAATTCTGATGGTTGTTGGTTTTTTTTTAATTTCCTCTTCCTCTTTGGAGTTGGAAGAATTGTAGAAGATGGTATTAAAGATTAGGGTTGCCTCTTGCCTCTTGCTTCGCAATTGTTGAAGGTTAGTGGAAGTCAATGAGTTTGTGGCTTGTACATTTTTAGGCAAAGAAAACCACACAGTAGATTAGAGTCACTGGTGATACTATTACTATTTTGTAGTTGTACACAGGCGAAGTCTGAAGGTTCATATTTGGGAGGGTAGAAAGGACAGGCCTTTCAAAGTCTTTCAGGACTGGATCAGAGGTGGGTTCCTACCGATTCGGACCGGTTCTATAGAACCGTTAGTAACTTGGCGGCCTGGGTCACTGGAACCGGCAGCGACCCAGGCCTGCCACGCCCCCGAGCCGGTTCTCTCGGCAGCACCATAGGTGGCACCATCTTGTTTTTTGCTTCTGTACATGCACAGCTTTTTTTTAGTACTGCGCATGTGCGTGCGCTCGCACGGCGCATCCCTGAGCGAACCGGCAGTAGCAGAATCCGGAACCCACCCCTGGACTGGATGCTGCCTTCATACACTGGGAGAAAGTCTACATCAGGAGTGTCCAATTGTGACAATGTTAAGGCCTGCGGACTTCTAGTCTAATGAAAAGAAGGATTGGGGTGACATGATAGCGGTGTTCCAATATTTGAGGGGCTCTCACAAAAAAAGAGGGGGTCAAGCTATTCTCCAAAGCACCTGAAGGCAGGACAAGAAACAATGGATGGAAACTAATCAAGGAGAGATCCAACACAGAACTAAGGAGGATTTTCCTGACCGTGAGAATAAATTGATCAGTAAAACGGCTTGCCTCCAGGAGTTGCGGGTCCTCCATCACTAGAGATTTTAAAGAAGAAATAGGACAGACATTTATCGCAAATAATACAGGAGGTTGAGCAGGGGTTGGACTAGAAGATCTCCAAGGTCCCTTCCAACTCTGTTATTCTGCTATTCTGTTAAAATCTTTGTCCAAAAATTGACCTTAAAATCAGGAAAATTAAAACTCCCATCACCATTTAATAGATGCAATTTAGATAAGGAAAATCTAGACCAGTGTTTCTCAACCTTGGCAATTTGAAGATGTGTGGACTTCAACTCCCAGAATTCCCCAGCCAGCGTTGCTGGCTGGGGAATTCTGGAAGTTGAAGTCCACACATCTTCAAACTGCCAAGGTTGAGAAACACTGGTCTAGACGCTTTCCCAGAAAAAAGTTTATTAACTTATCAATCACTTGTAACAGTATTAAAATAAGAAGGCCTCTGAGTTAATATCTCAGTCTTAAATATTTATTTTTATGGTATTTACAGTATCTTTCCTCATAGTCTCAATAAGACTTTCAGACATCTGTTTACATCAATATTAAGGTAAACAGTTTGATATATTTGCATCCATAAATGAAAAATGCAATGGGAAATATATGAGACACAGACCATTTATTTGAATACTGTGATACTTTACTATCAGCCTGTTTTGGCATTGGGTAAAAGGAGGACAAACAACTGGCTAAATATAATTCTACAGCAATGATTATTTTAATTACTCAGATATTAAACATGCAACCCCAAAAGCTACTTAAGGAAACATTTGCTTTCTTCTAAATTTCATAAGGCCTTCCTTTCCCACGCTTCCACATTTCTGAACTATTTCTTGAAAATATTTGAAGAATCTACTGTACTTCCCAATGACATAGTTCTAGTAAGACATTTAAGCTAAAAAACATTGAAGTAAAAGACCCTCCTTTTTCTCACACAGCTTATCTTTTATTCCAAAATTCATACAGCCTGTTATAAGGGGAAAAATCTTGAGTATTTTGTCACAAATTAGCCAACCACAGATAGCCACTTGTTATCCACAGCAGTGTTCCAATATTTAAGGGGCTGCCACAAAGAAGAGGAGGCCAACCTATTCTCCATAAGCACAAGAAGTGTTCCAATACTTGAGGGGATGCCACAGAGAGGAGGGGGGTCAGGCTGTTCTCTATGGCACCAGAAAGCCAAACAAGGAATAACGGATGGAAGCTGACCAAGGAGAGATTCAACCTGGAAGTGAGGAGAAACTTTCTGACGGTGAGAGCGATCAACCAGTGGAACAGCTTGCCAGCGGAGGTTGTGAGAGCCCCAACACTTGCGACCTTCAAGGGGAGACTGGACTGCCATCTGTCTCAAATGGTGTAGGAACTCCTGCTTGAGCAGGGAGTTGGACTAGATGACCTACAAGGTCCCTTCCAACTCTAATAATAAATCTAAAATCTAAGAAGGCAATGGATGGCAACCAATCAAGGAAATAACCAACCTAGAACTAAGGAGAATTTTCCTGACAGTTAGAACAATTAATCAGTGGAATGACTTGCCTCCAGAAGTTGTGAATGTTCCAACCATTTGTCTGAAATGGTATAGGGCCATGATGATGAGCCTATGGCACGCATGCCGGAAGTGGTACAGAGAGCCATCTCTCCGGGCATGCCAGTCGTCGCCTGTTGCTCTTCCGGGTTCCAGCACGCATGGTCTTCGCACATACGGGAGCGCTGGGCTGGAAACCGGAAGAGCAGCTCCCTGGCACGCATGTGCGCACAGGGAAGCTGAGCTTCTGATTTTCAGTGCACGCATGTGCACTGGCCAGCTGGTCTTCATGCGTACATGCACGCCAGTAACTAGAAGACCAGGTGACTGGCGCGCATGCACACACCAGAAACCAGAACCACTAAATCAAGGCCGCCCTGGAAACAGCGAAGGACCGGCCCGCAGTGCCTCTGCCAGTGAAAATGTCACTGGCAGAGGGTTGCAGGAGGCCATTGTAGCTGAAAACGCAGCCTGGCAGCTTGTTTTCTCTGGCAGAACGCTCTGGCCACCACAGGCGCCCCTGACACGAGTGACGTCAAACTGGCCACACCCACCCCAGCCACGCCCACCCCAGCCCCCCAAGGTCAGATACAATCCTGATGTGGCCCTCAATGAAGTCAAGTTTGACACCCCTGTGCTAAATGAATCAATGAAATTATACTTTGTCAGTTTGAACTTTTTCAGATCTATAGTAAACCATTTCTGATTTGTGTAAACTCAGTCAAGAAAATCATTTGGGAAGGGTCAGGTTATTTTAAAAGGTCAGAGATGTCACTATAATTACCATTATAAATTTTTAATTTATTATTAAATTTAAATGCCATCCATCCCCCAATCCCAGGCTGTGCGAATGCTAACGCTTTAAAGATCTAGAAGGCATAAATGCCATGGAACTCAACTAAAATTCCTCTGGGTAAATGTTTGTGTATCACTCATAAGAGCAGAGGTGGCGCAGTGGTTAAAGTGCAGCACTGTAACCTTCAGCTGATTGCTAGTTCAGCAGTTCAGCTGTTCAAATCTCACCGGCTCAAGGTTGACTCAGCCTTCCATCCTTCTGAGGTCCGTAAAATGAGGACCCAGATTGTTGGGGGCAATATGCTGAACTCTGTAAACCGCTTAGAGAGGGCTGTAAAGCACTATGAAGCAGTATATAAGTCTAAGTGCTATTGCTATTTCTTCTTCTTCACCAATAAGGTCAATAACTTCTAAATACAGATTTGATCTAGCTCGGACGCCATCTTGCTGTAGGCTCACCAATGTAATATCGCATGGTTCCACATGATTTCGAAACTTTTCAAAAGATTTTAATCTTAAAGAAAATTCAAAATCAAAGGCTGCAGTGCAAAAGCTTCAGGAACCCACTCTGTTTTCAGAATGCAATTGAATTCTGCATGCATTCCAAAATAATTTGAAAGGGAGGGAAAAGGAAACAAATGGTGAATGAAAGCAAACCCAGTGCTTTATTTGCAAATAAAAGAAAAATGAAAGTAGAGGGGAACAGCACAACTCACAACTCATACTGTACTTCTTTGCTAATCAGTCTGGGTAGTCTACGGAACGGAATGTGTTCTTTTTATTAGTGGGCAAATCTTCAGCAATCTAAAATAAAGGCCAGAAAATTCAATCGTAATGGCTCAAAGAAAAGAGAAAAAAGAATGATGACTGGGCCGGAAGGCATTTTATTTTTATAAAGCTTTGATTTGCAGGCAGGCTTAAATGAGAAAGAGAATCATTTAAACACTTCTGTATGCCTCAGTTGCTTTGGCCATTCAGCAAACAAGAAACACCGTGCTGAAAAATAAAATAAAAAATATTTGTGCTTCCAATGTGTGTTGGGAATTAATGTACTATAACCAGCAGCATTCAAACATGTTTCTCCATCTTCAGAAGAAACAGCCCAGTACTTCACTGTTTCTTTCTTCTTCTTTCCTGTAGATTTTGAGCAATAATTCGCATCCATTTCCCTTAGCAAAATTAAAGGAGAATTGTGGGATCCGTAATAATCTTTGAGCTTGGTTGTTTTCTTGTAGACATTTCATGACCCAGCTAGGTAACCTTATCAGTGCTAGAAGAAAGCGGTGTTTGCTCCAGTGGTGGGTTGTAATTTTTTTTTACCACCAATACGTGCCTGAGCAGGTGGTCGAAGCCTCCTACCGCCAGCGCTACTGCTTCTAAGAACCGGTCCAAACCGGGAGCAACCCACCTCTGGTTTGCTCCCTTTAGCTCTCCTTATTAGTCAAGACAACCAAGGGGTGAATTCACACACACACACACACACACACACACACACACACACACACACACACACACACACACACATTGTTGTTCCAGGAACTCTGAACTAGAGTTTTAAGGGCAGGAGGCTCCTTTCCAAGTGTTTCCTCCTTCCAAATTTGCCCCCCAGGTTTGTTCTGAACCACAAATAAGGATTATTTCATAATTGCTGCTTTGGAAATCAGTACTTATTTCAAATAACATGGATGGTTAAATAGATTGCAATTTCATCATGACTTTTTTTTAACAGTCCAGGAAGTTAATCCTCTTTTGAATCAAGAGCAACTCTCAACAATTTTATGGACACGTCTTTTCTTGATAACAATATGCCATTGTTTTATTCAGGGATGTTTTTCAACCTCCCAGTCTAGCCAACAGCTCTGAGATTTCCATTTGTATAGCAACCAGCCCGAATCCTAGTTGTTTAAATGCAGAGAATGTTGGTTAAATGTTGCCTTGATGTTGTTTTAGGACAATGAATGTCATGTTTTCTTTCAATAATTTTTTTTAAAAAGCCTTCATTTGTGCATCAACTCTATGATTTAGCAATAGCAATAGCAATAGCACTTAGACTTATATACCGCTTCATAGAGCTTTACAGCCCTCTCTAAGCGATTTACAGAGTTCAGCATATTGCCCCCAACAATCTGGGTCCTCATTTTGCCCACCTCGGAAGGATGGAAGGCTGAGTCAACCTTGAGCCGGTGAGATTTGAACAGCTGAACTGCTGAACTGCAGTGCTGCATTTTAACCACTGCGCCACCTCGGCTCAATTTCTATTATCTTTTCTAGATATATCTTAAGAACCTCATCTGATTTATGAATCACTCTCTTCTCCAGAGTATTTTGGAGATTGTAGCTTGGATGTATATAACACTGCATTTCTCTCATATATAACTTTCGAATAATATTTGAATTTATTTATTGGGAGAAACCATAAAACTGATTTGGACCCATTATGGATTCAAACCAGGGGTGGTTTCTGGATCCTTTTGCTGCCAGTTCACTCAGGATTGCGCCGTGCGTGCAGCAATAAAAAAATAGCTTCTGTGCATGCGCAGAAGCAAAATCCAAGATGGCGGCGCCCACAGAGACACCGACAGAACCAACTCCGTGACATCATCACCGAGTTACTAACGGTTCTAAATAACTGATTAGAACCAGTAGGAACCCACCTCTGATTCAAACATTACGCTGGAAAGAGATAAATAGCCAATTTGGAAAATGATCCAGAACTGATCTCCCATGATGAAGTACTTTTTTGGTAATATTTTTTTTACAATTATAGTTTTACAATTATATTTATAATATTTGTAAAAGTATTACAGATTTTGACAATTTCAGAGAGTTATTTATCTAAGGATGCCATCTTTGATTTTAATACATTTGCAAAAGTCAATGGAAAGTAAAATAAGCAGGTTGAACATATTAATAACAGCACATCAAAATATGTCTGAGCAGAAAAAAAAGCCTTTAATTGTTTGGTATTGATACTGCAGAATGATTGACATTGAGAAGATATTGACCAGGTATTTTAGGGAAGGAAGTTGAGAAGATGAATGGAAAAAATGATCTTGTACATAATACATTTTCCTTTCAAATTCACCCCAAATTCCCATTTAAAGTTGAAAATCTTTCACCAATTTAATAGTCCATCAGCAAAATATCCGGGTCTCTTTGGAGCCTTTTCTTCATCTTCTAAAGCAAACAGAAAAAGTGGTTATGAGGAGCACACTCACAAATCCAAGATGGATTGCACACAAAGGACCCCTTCCCCATCATCAACATTATCTGCACCAGGGGTGGGTTCTGATTTACCTCGCTGCCGGTTCGCTTCCTCACGCGCCGTACAGGCGCCTGCGCGCCTGCACCATGCGCCTGCGCGCCTGCACCCATGCACCTGTGCAGTGCTAAAAACCCAGCTTCTGCACATGCGCAGAAGCAAAAAAACAGCTTCTGTGCATGCGCAGAAGCGAAAAACAAAATGGCGGTACCTATGGCACCGCCAAGAGAGCTGGTTCGGGGGCGTGTCCAGCCGGCCATCGCTGCTGGATCAGGAAGCGGGGGGAAATTCCTACTACCGGTTCTATAGAACCGGTCTGAACCAGCAGGAACCCACCTCTGATCTGCACGTGACTTCATTTATCAAATAGATTTAAATCTTGCATTTTCTCCAAGCCCTGAAAGAGAGCTTGTACAGGTAATCCTCAACTTACAATCAATTAATAATAATAATAATAATAATAATAATAATAATAATAATAATAATAATAATAATAATAATAATAATAATAATAATAATAATAATAATAATAGTATTTTCGTATACAAACAGACAAGGTACTGGCGCATAATACACCAGACATCACGCTGGTCGAGAAAAACAAGGTGACTATCATCGACATCGCAATACCAGGTGATAGCAAGGTCGATGAAAAGGAACACGAAAAAATCGCAAAATACCAGGACTTAAAAATCGAAATTCAACGATTATGGCACAAACCAGCAGTGGTAATTCCAGTGGTGATTGGAACACTGGGTGCTATCCCAAAAGCACTGGAATTACATTTAAAACAGCTCAAAATTGACAAAATCACCATCAGTCAAATGCAGAAAGCCGCACTGCTCGGTTCCGCACATATACTTCGAAAATACATTACGACGTCCTAGGCCCCTGGGTGGGGCTCGACTAGTAATCAATGCCAAATCCAGCGAAACAACTGGCCGCTTTGATACAATTGTATAATAATAATAATAATAATAATAATAATAATAATAATAATAATAATAATAATAATAATAATAATAATAATAATAATAATAATAATAATAATAATAATAATAATAGTAATAATAGTAATAGTAATAGTAATAGTAATAATAGTAATAATAATAATAGTAATAATAATAATAATAATAGTAGTAGTAATAATAGTAATAGTAATAATAGTAATAGTAATAATAGTAATAGTAATAGCCTTTATTGTCATTGTACATCATGTATACAACGAAATTGAATTATTTATTTATTTATTTATTGAATTCATTTAGTGAATGTTCCAAAGTTACCATGGCACATGATTCACTTAATGACTGCAGTGGTTTACTTAACAACTGTGGTGCAGAAGATAGTAAAATCGTGTGCAACTTTCTTAACAACTGCCTGGAAAGAGCACAGAGAAGAGCGACAAAGCAGATAAGGGGTCTGGAGGCTAAATCATACGATGAAAGTTGAGAGGACTAGGTATGCCTAGTCTAATGAAGAGAAGTATCAGGTGGAAGATCATTAAAGAGACATTCAACTTAAAATTAAGGAAAAAATTCTGTACAGTGCGAATAATAATCTATGGTATGGCTTGCCTCCAGAAGTTGTGGGTGCTCCATCACTGGAGATTTTGAAAAAGAAATTGGAGAAACATATGACAGGAATAGTATAAGGCAGGGTTGTCAAACTGGATTTCTTCGAGGGCCGATTCAGCATTGTAGTTCTCCTCCGCGGGCTGGCCGGGGGGGGGGGGGGAGAGATGGGACGGACGGCCTCCTGCAGCATCCTGCCAGCCAAAATGTGACACAGGGAGGTCTCGCACGCACCCCCCATGCCCTGTTTTGGCCAGCAGAGTGCTGCAGGATGCTGTGCAGGCCAGAAATGGGGTGCGGGGGGGGCACATGTGACCCCCCCCATGCCCTGTTTTGGCTGCCAGAGGCACCTTTGCTATTTTTAGGTCGGCCTCCCGGGCCAGATTTAAGCACCAGGGTTTGACATCAAAGGGCCGGGGTGGGCGTAGCCAACTTGACGACACTCGTGTTGGGGGCACCTGTGGTGGCCCGAGCGCTCTGCCAGCGAAATCAGGCTCCCGATTTCCGTTTTCGGCTGTGACGGCATCCTGCAACCCTCTGCCAGCGAAAACGGAGCTCGGGAGGGCCGCTCCATTTTCGCTGGCAGAGGCACCGCGGGCCAGTCCTTCACTGTTTCCAGGGCGGCCCCACGGGTCAGATCTAAGCAACCTGTGGGCTGGATCTGTATGCCCTGTTTTGGCCGGCAGGGTGCTGCAGGAGGCATCCGTCCCCCATCCCTCCCTAGCCGGCCCGCAGAGGAGAACTACAATGCTGATCTGGCCCTAGAAAAAATCCAGTTTGAGACCGCTGAACTAGAAGAACTCTAAGGTCCTTTCCAACTCTGTTATTCTGTTAATTCCATAACTTAAAGGTATTTTAATGTAATGATAGTTTTACTGGATGGTTACAGATATTTCAGTCACCCGTATTAAAATTCAAATGATCATAGTAACCAAGCAGAAGACCAATGGTCTTAATAAATGCTCTTCAAAAATTAAAATGGTTTTCCCTTTTTTTCCCCTTGCCCCTCCCTCCCCACCCTTTTCCCATTCCTACCCTACTCCTACTCCTCGTTTGTTGCATTTAGAGGAACTTTTGAAACTTTCACCTTCGTTTTGCATCTTCTGCAGGGAGGAAAGCAACACCAATGCGTCTTCAGGAAGGGTTAAAGGGTTCACATTTTGACTGCTGGGTTCTGCAAAGAAAAAAAATTCACAATGTATGAATAAAAGAAAAACAGAATAACAGAGTTGGAAGGGACCTTGGAGGTCTTCTAGTCCAACCCCCTGCTCAGACAGGAAACTAAAACATATGAAGAACGGCTGCAGGAACTGGGTAAGTCTAGTTTAATGAAAAGAAGGATCAGGGGAGACATGATAGCAGTGTTCCAGTATCTCAGGGGCTGCCACAAAGAAGAGGGAGTCACGCTATTCTCCAAAGCACCTGAGGGTAGGACAAGAAGCAATGGGTGGAAACTAAACAAGGAGAGAAGTAACTTAGAACTAAGTCCGGAGGGCCTCCAAGGGGGCATGGTGGGCGCATATGCGCGGGGGGTAGGGCAGCGCAGGGGGCAGGGCATGTGTGGGGGAATTGAATTATGGGTGTGGGCACGTACACACGATAAATCCTCTGAAGTCTGCTACCGCTTGCAGTTTGTGTGCATGCGCGCCTGAGGTGCGTCTGCGCAGCGCTAAAAAAGGAACATTTTGGAGCCTTCCGAGTCTGCAAAGGTAAATAGAACAGCGAGGGGGGGAATCCGCTGTGCCACGCGATTTAGATTAGCTAGAAAATTGGAAATCCAATTATTCTAGCTAATATAAATCGCACGTCACAGTTGATTGTCGCCCAACTGATCGTCGGACATACTGGTTCGCCCGAATCGGTAGCATTTTTTACTACCGGTTCGGGAGAACCGGTCAGAATTAGTAGCATTTCACCCCTGGATTCCCCATTCACAAGCCCTCTTACCTTGCATCAACCGGTCATACAAAGCCTTTTGCTGGCTCTCCTCTGAGACAAACCGACGGCCTTCTGAAAAGCAACAGAATGGGAAGGTCATCTATCTGACCCCTTCAATGAATCAGAACAAGCTTCAATGTCTAGAACAGGGTGGCCAAACTATGGTTCTTTGAGGACCTGTGGACTTCAACTCCCAGAATTCCTGAGCTAGCCATGCATGCATGGCTGGCTCAGGAATTCTGGGAGTTGAAGTCCACAGGTCCTCAAAGAACCATAGTTTGGCCACCCCTGGTCTAGAACAATTTCCTACGTCAGAGGAAAATCTGACACGCATTTCAATTTATTGGAATGATTCTTAAGGTGTAAACTAAACAATGGATTGGTACCACAACTGAGCCCAAAATTTCTCTTGTTAAGTGAAACACTTGTTAAGTGAGTTTTGCGCCATTTTACAAGCTTTCTTGGCCCGGTTGTTAAAGTGAATCACTGCAGTTCTTAAGTGAGTAACATGGTTGTTAAGTGAATCTGGCTTCCCCGTTGACTTTGCTTGTCAGAAAATTTGATCACAAGACCCTGGGACACTGCAACCATCTTAAATATGAATCAGGTGCCAAGTGTACGACGTTTGATCACATGACTACCGGTATGTGGATACTGCAATGATCATAGGCGTGAAAAACAGTCGTAGGTCAGATTTTTCAGTGCCGTTGTAACTTTGAACGGTCACTAAATGAACTGTGGTAGGTCGAGGATTATCTGTACTTTATGAGCCCAGCCACCGTGCTTTGTAACCTGGGATGAGTGTAGCCATTGCAAAACACACTTTTGATTCCTACTGCCAACATTTGACTGTGGTAGAAAGTGCAAGGAAATCCCACTTCTGGCGTCTTTTTCTAGAGATAAATTGCCACTGGGACTTACGGGAACCCTTCAAATACAGCATGGCCTGTGGAGTCCAGTTTCTTCTTTGGAAGTGACCCTTTTGGATGAAATGAGAAAAAAACACAGCCAGATGATGAACATAACCAATAAACTTTTGAAAGTACACAAATTTAGCTTCAAGTTTTAGTTTCCTTATTCTTCCTGATGGGGTCTCTGTCTTTGTTTCTGTCTCTGTCCTGTCTCTCTATGTCTCTGTCTCTGTCTCTGTCTTTGTTTCTGTCTCTGTCTCTGTCTCTGTCTCTGTCTCTGTCTCTGTCTCTGTCTGTCTGTCTCTATCTCTCTCTCTGTCTCTCTCTTTCTCTGTCTCTGTCTCTGTCTCTCTGTCTCTGTCTCTCTCTGTCTCTCTCTGTCTCTCTCTGTTTCTGTCTCTCTGTCTCTCTGTCTCTGTCTCTGTCTCTCTGTCTCTCTCTCTGTTTCTGTCTCTGTCTCTCTGTCTCTCTGTCTCTGTCTCTGTCTGTCTGTCTCTGTCTCTGTTTCTGTCTCTCTGTCTCTGTCTCTCTCTGTTTCTGTCTCTCTCTCTCTGTCTCTCTGTTTCTGTTTCTGTCTCTGTCCTGTCTCTCTCTGCCTCTGCCTCTCTCTGCCTCTCTCTCTGTTTCTCTGTCTGTCTGTCTGTCTGTCTGTCTCTGTCTCTCTCTGTCTCTGTTTCTGACTGCCTGTCTCTCTGTCTCTGTCTGTCTCTGTCTCTGTCTGTCTGTCTCTCTCCCCCTCTCTCCTCCTCTTTTTCCCTCTCTCCTTCTCTCCCTCTCCCTCTCCCTCTCCCTCTTTTCCCTTTCCCCTTCTCCCTCTTTCTCTCCCTCTCCCTCTCTCTCCCTTTCCCTCTCTCTCTCCTGTCTTCTGTAAAAAAATAATTTTGTGATGAGAGAATGCTGCAGAACTGGTGTTTGCTATTTACAGAACAAAATTTAGAAGTGGTCTGGTATGGGAACAGAACTTACACCTGAATATTGTCAGGCTTGGTAGCTGACTTGGAAGCTGAAAACGAGATTGCCTGCATTTTCTTTAACAAGATTTATTAAAAGGCTAAGGAATAATATTACACACATTTCAGCAACCGGATTACTTTCACCTTAAATCACGCAGTTCATTAAGGTGGGAACTTGATCATAACGTCCTTGTTTTTAGATAACAACTTCATTGTGGACCAAAGAGCTGCCTATTTTCTCCACACATAACTGAGGAATTTGCAAATAGATGGTATTTTAAAAAATATTATTATTAACGTTTAACTTATACTCCAATCAACTGGGTTCCTCAAAATAGGCCGAAATGGGGTGAATTGGAGCTCAGACACCCAGAGTCACCTTACAGGGGAAGCGGGTGGCATAAAAAATTAACAAATAAATAAGGTGAGGCCTGGTTACTATTTGAAAGAGGAATATCAGGATTGTAGACTGGTCTAGGAAATAAATAAATAAAACTTCCTGGAAGAAGGCAATGGCAAACCACTTCCATACGGTTACCAATATTCATGAATTTACCTGCAGTTGGATTTCACTAGAGGGAAATTTTGTATTTAGTTTATAATCCAGTATATTGGGGAGTCCAGCCAATGGTATTTGAACTTGTCCGTAATGTTAGGGCATCATTTCATTGTTCTATAAACATCATTTATGTTCTGTTAAGCTGGCCGAACATGTTGCATAAACTTAAGAGTTTACAAACAGGTGACTAAATAACAGACACAAGTTTCTCCTTACCTGAGGAACACCCCAGGAAAAAGTGATGAACGATGCCAAAAGGTAGAGGGCCAACGGACCATTTGTCCACCTGTGCAGT
This sequence comes from Diadophis punctatus similis, assembly GCA_023053685.1. Classification (NCBI taxonomy): domain Eukaryota; kingdom Metazoa; phylum Chordata; class Lepidosauria; order Squamata; family Dipsadidae; genus Diadophis; species Diadophis punctatus. The sequence continues at coordinate 7,116,229 of JALIGW010000004.1, read as the reverse complement.
CGCTAAAAACAACCAAGAAAACATGGTGTTGAGTTCTCCACAACACAGGAGCATTAAAACAAATGTTTAGCTTTTCAACATCCATAATGCATTTTATGGTGTCTGCTTTGCTCCTATGAGCTATATCTATCTCCTCAATAAAGACTTTATGGGCCTGAAGAGTCTTACTCAGCCTTTCAAAATTGTCCAGATAAGGAAGTAGCTTTCATAAGTTAGATATGACTTTTGACGAGAGGATAGATGGGGAACTCATCAAATTTGCAGATGACACCAAGCTGGCAGGAATAGCCAGCTCTCCAGAAGATAGGCTTAAGATACAGAAGGATCTTGACAGACTTGAACATTGGGCACTATCAAACAAAATGAAATTCAATGGTGAAAAAAGGTTCTACATTTAGGCAAGAAAAACAAAATGCACAGGTACAGTATATGTGGTACCTTGCTCAATAGTATTAACTGTGAGAGGGATCTTGGAGTCCTAGTGGATAACCATTTGAATATGATCCAGCCGTGTGCAGCAGCTGCCAAAAAAGCCAACACAGTTCTAGGCTGCATTAACAGAGGGATAGAATCAAGATCACGTGAAGTGTTAATACCACTTTATAATGCCTTGGTTAGGCCACACTTGGAATACTGCATTCAGTTTTGGTCGCCACAATGTAAAAAGGATGTTGAGACTCTAGAAAGAGTGCAGAGAAGAGCAACAAAGATGATTAGGGGATTGGAGACTAAAACATATGAAGAACGGTTGCAGGAACTGGGTATGTCTAGTTTAATGAAAAGAAGGACAAGGGGTGATATGATAGCAGTGTTCCAATATCTCAGGGGCTGCCACAAAGAAGAGGGAGTCAAGCTATTCTCCAAAGCACCTGAGGGCAGGACAAGAAGCAATGGGTGGAAACTCATCAAGGAGAGAAGCCACTTAGAACTAAGGAGAAATTTCCCGACAGTTAGAACACTTAATCAGTGGAACAACTTGCCTCCAGAAGTTGTGAATGCTCCAACACTGGAAGTTTTTAAGATGCTGGATAACCATTTGTCTGAAGTGGTGTAGGGTTTCCTGCCTAAGCAGAGGGTTGGGCTAGAAGACCTCCAAGGTCCCTTCCAACTTTTTATTCTATATTCTAAGATAGAAGACTAGAACAAAACATTTTTGGCAAGTCTAATTGGGCTTTTTGTCCCCTGCCTGTTATATCCCAATGAGTCACGGAGGAGCAGGCCTACATTTCTTCCTAATTTTGCCTCCTTATCCAGGGCTTAAGGAATGCTTCTGCTCATTTTATTTATGTAATGGTTTCAGAATACAGGTAGTTCTTGACTTACAAACATTTGTTTACTGACCATTCGAATTTACAATGGCGCTGGAAAAAGTGGCTTATTACCGTTTTTCACACTTACGACCATTGCAACATCCATGATCAAAATTCAAGATGCTTGGCAACTGAGTCATATTTATGATGGTTTCAGTGTCCCGGGATCAAATCACTTTTTGCGACCTTCTGATAAGCAAAGACAGTCACTCAACATGTTGCTAACTTAACAACTGAGGCAAAATTCATTTAATAATTATCTTGATTAGCAATAGAAATGTTGGGCTCTTTTTTGGTCATAAATCAAGGACTACCTGTACACACACACATCCACACACACTACACACATCATATAGTTATAACTGAGCTCTCATGGAACAAATACTGAATCAAAAGTAACACCCAGTTTTAAAAAAATGATTTTTCTACTGAGGGGAAACTTTAAAGAGTGCAAAGTTTAAGACGGACAGACAGACAGAAGAGAGAGAGAGAGAGATAGATAGATAGAGAGAGAGAGAGAGAGAGAGAGAGAGAGAGAGAGAGAGAGAGAGAGAGAGAGAGAGAGAGAGAGAGAGAGAGAGAGAGAGAGAGATGGAAGCTGAAATGAAATGACAGCAATTTTTGCTGTTTTAGCCATATGGTTGATCTAGATCAGTGTTTCTCAACCTTGGCAGTTTGAAGATGTGTGGACTTCAATTCCCAGAATTCCCCAGCCAGCATTGCTGGCTGTGGATTCTGGGAATTGAAGTCCACACATCTTCAAACTGCCAAGGTTGAGAAACACTGATCTAGATGAAGTAGATATTTAAGCACACTACTTCACACCATAATTTTCACCAAGTTATGCCCTTCATCTCGACTTTCACAGCTTTCATCCTTCTTAAAAATGTAAATATTCAAACAGAGATAAAAGATCCCATGTTCAAATCCAGAGATTTCATGTTAAAATCCAGTTTAGATTAGTCTTTGACCAAGATAGAGGCAATAATATTTAAAATTTAAAAGTAACTCTTGCAGAATTCTGAATTGTATTTTCTATGCTGGATTTCGCAAATATCTCGTTAGGCTGCTAATTATGTTCTCTGGATTTCAGGGACCATGATTCCTAAAAGCCATTAGTAGTACATACTTGATCGTCTAGGAATCATGAAGAAATAACCATTATTCCTACATACCTTCATCCAGTCCTGTGGATCTGATCTTTGGGAGGAGAGAGTTTCTGATAGATACGATGTAATGTGAGGAGTTTTTTTAGGCTGGAAACTCTATTTAAGCCTTCCGAGTAGAAACGCCCTCCCCATTGGAAGCAAAAATGAAGCGTTCCGAAGGGATTTCTTGTCAAGGAGGTAAAGACTTGGAGTAGTTGACATCTCCTGGAAAAGAGGGAGGGTGCTGTCTTCAGGAAAAGTCACGCAGGATTCTGACATATACATTTTCATCTTGAAATAAACGCATCAGCATTCATTAGTAGCAATGACGATATTGCTCTAATGTTGCAGGAGTGAGATCCAACAAAGACCTAACAGGAAGACAACCAGGTGTCTATCTTAGCAAACTGGCCACTGCATTCTGTATTAATAATCTGGAAAGAATGACTTGGCTATAGATTTGTGGGCAATACCTATATCACCTCTACTTCAGCTCAAAAATAAGTATTTTTTTCCGCCAAGGCAAAAACAATTTATCTGAAAATGAGTCCAACTCTCTTCCCCCCAAAATTTTATTTATTTATGTCAGATAGGAATTTTCCTATCAAAAGGCGATTTTAGGATCTTGCTTCCCTGAAGTCATTCGTACTTAGAAAATAAAACCGAGATTCAATTCTAATTAACAAAATGTTTATTTCAGTACAAAAGTAACAAAAGAATAAACCCTTAATAAGCTACATCTTCTCAGCTAAGTATTTCACATCTGCCTCGGGGGAAGGTATCGAAGAAGAAGGGAAGTGGGAGGTGACAAAACTCCTGGAATGCATGCATGCTTAGTAAAACATATCACATGTCTGCTTGATTAGAAATTACAGTAAACCTAGAAAACAGTAGAGTTGCACAACTGGCAATTATTCACATCGTGACAATTTATTTATTTATTTATTTATTTATTTATTTATTTATTTATTTATTTTGTCAAACATGTACAGGATAGTAGTTGTTTGTATAAACATAACACAAGTAAAAAGTACCGATAAAAGAGGACAATAGGACAGTAGGACAGGGACGGTAGGCACAGTGGTGCGCTTATGCACGCCCCTTACAGACCTCTTAGAAATGGGGAGAGGTCTACTGTAGACAGTCTAAGGTTAAAGTTTTTGGGGTTTGGGGAAGAAACCACAGAGTCAGGTAGTGCATTCCAGGCGTTGATCACTCTGTTGCTGAAGTTGTATTTTCTGCAGTCGAGTTTGGAGCGGTTTACATTAAGTTTGAATCTATTATGTGCTCGTGTATTGTTGCGGTTGAAGCTGAAGTAATCATTGACAGGAAGGACTTTTTGATATATGATTTTATGAACTACATTTAGATCAGATCGGAGGCAATGTAGTTATAAATTGTCTAATCCCAATATTTCAAGTCTTGTGGAATAAGGTATTTTATTGCAAGCAGAGGAGTGGAGGACTCTTCTTGTGAAATATTTCTGGACTCTCTCAATTGTATTAATGCCTGATATGCAGTATGGGTTCCAGACAGGTGAGCTGTATTCCAGAATTGGTCTAACAAATGTTTTGTATGCTCTGGTTAGCAATGTAATATTGCCAGAGAAGAAGCTACGCAAGATTAGATTAACAACTCTCAGAGCCTTTTTGGCAATGTTGTTACAGTGGGCTCTGGCACTTAGGTCGTTGGATATGAGTACTCCAAGGTCTTTCTTCTCCAATCTTCTTCCCCATTTCCCCCTAATTGCAAGACATCATTATGTCCTGTTAATTCTTCATCAGCCAAGGCAATGAAGGAAATGTTGCATAAGCGTGGGGAAATATGAAACTTGTCTCATTCACGTCCATCTGCATAGTGCTATCTTTCCAATGTAAAAAGATGAATGGCAATGGTCCACATGAGAGGTAGACTCTGAGAAGAATACATCACCTGCACACTAAAGGTATAAGCCAGTCAATCAATCAATCAGAATAAAGCTGGAATGGACCTTGAAAGTCTTTTAGTCCAAGAAGGAGACCCTGGCCTATACCATTTCAGATAGGTGGTTGTCCAGTCTCTTTTTAAAAACCTCCAGTGATGAAGCATCTACAACTTCTGAAGGCAAGCTGTTCCACTGGTTAATTGTCCTCATTGTTTGGAAGTTTCTCCTTAATTCTAGATTGCTTGTCTCCTTGATTAGTTTCCATCCATTGTTTCTTGTCTTGCCTTCTAGTGCTTTTGAAAATAAGTTGACCCATAGCAGAAGACAAGACGTTTTGGTTGCCACCAACCAGAATGTTCTCAAGAACATTATCATGGTAGGGGGACGACAATAAAAGAGACATTGTCTCATTCTCAGCTATGATATTAAACTGAACCCTAGAACGCCTTAATAGCCAGCCATCAACACCCTAATTAACAACTAAAAGGTACAAACAGGAACCATGTGTAGAAAGCTAGCACCCACCTCTTTCCTAGAAGAATGAAATATTTTGAGGAATATTAAAAAGGCAGAATATTATATTTGCCTGGATGAGAAATGAAGAAACATGCTCTTGGAAAGCCACCACCTTCCTTAATAGCCCTCAGTAGATGTCAGCACTTAAGAGATAAAGAGAAAGGTAGCTCTAGTCATAGGCAAAAATTCCCTGCAGCAAGGTTTGAACAAAGGTAGGATTAGCTCTCAGCCACAATAGGAATTGCTCAATGCCCCTTCATTGCACCAGCAGTCCAAACTTCAACCAAACTTAGCTCAGACAAACATGACTCCTACATGGCCCCCAGAAGTGGGTTCCTCCCGGTTTGGACCGGTTCGCCCAAACCGATAGCAACCCACTGGTGATGGCACAATGATGTCACGGAATCGGTTCGGTCGGTGCTGGTCTGTGGGCGCCACCATCTTTTTTCTGAATTTTTTCTGATTTTTTTTTCTTCTGAACATGCGCAGAAGCTGAGTTTCCAGCACTGCGCATGTGTCGCCATCTTGTTTTCGGCTCTTTTTTTTTGGATTTTAAAATTTTTTTTGCACTGTGCATGCACTGCGCAAAGCATGCACGCACCCACGAGGCGCGGCCGCGTGGCGCAGGAGGAAGTGAACCGGCAGCAAGGTAAGTTAGACCCCATCCCTGATGGCCCCATGGGAGTCTGACAACAGCCAATAGAATACATGTTCTTGCACAGGAACAGGAAGCGCAAGTGCAAAGCCCAAGAGAAGGTGGGTGGGTTATCCCCTCACTCTCAACTCCAGGTGGTCAGCTGCCCAGAACCCATGTGGTTCTGCTTCATCATTAAACCATCTTTCCAATCAGCCTCCATGTTTCCAGTGTCTCTCCCAGCTTGGAACTGAACCAGATGGATATTTCTTCCAACACATATAAATATAACCTGTAGAATATATTGGAGAGAGAGAAGTTCCAGGATGATGGGTTACAGCACGAGCCCAAAAGCTTGGAAGAATAAACCTTTTGATCCTGGTTACCAACTCAGATTGGATCCTGGGACATATTACAGGGGTGAAATGCTACCGGTTCGGCCCAGTTTGGGCGCACCGGTAGCGGTGGTCGCCCGGACGTCGCCATTTTCTTTTTTTAACCCTCTGCGCATGGGCAGAGGGTGAAAAAGCATGTACGATAGTGGAGCATGTGAAACGCAAAGCGTGCAAAATGCAAAGCGCGCAAAGCCCAGAATCCTTTGGGAGTTGGGTGGCATGCAAATGCAATTAAATAAATAAATAAATAAAATAAAAAACGCAAAGTGCTTGAAACGCAAAGCGCGCGCTTCCGAACCAGTAGGAAAGACAAGTAGATTTCACCGCTGGACACATATATTTACCTTCATTTGTGAACCCCAAAAGTTTTATCTCTTTGGGGGGAGGCACTTTATAAACCTCCAAAACACAAACCCCCAACTTGTTATCTTCACACTGGGCGATATGCATCGAATTTCAGCTTTTGAAATTTGCAGAAGCGATTTATCTATTTTGGTACCTTCAAGAGGAAGATAACCTCAGTGAGGAAAGGCAGTCTCTAAATGTTATAATAATGAATGGGGAAGTTGCAGCTGTATGCCTGCATCTTGGGTTGAAGGGAAGGAAGAACTTTATGAAAGTTTGTTTAATGTGTCAAGAACCAATTAATAATGGGCTGTCTCCATGCCTAATCATGCTTATATTAAATCATGCCTAGCATGGTCCCAATTGATTTTAGTTGATGTACTCTACATATGACTAAGATGAAGTTTCCTTCCTGTTCCTTTTAGATAAGTGCTGTCAAAAAGCATTAGTCAGATACTGATCATTTCTTGTCACTCTTAATATGGACAAGAACTCAGCTTTGTCATTTAATCAATGATTCTGAAATCAACATTGGGAAGAGAAGATCACCAAACAGCGGGGGGTGGGGCTTTATTAAAGTCAACTATTGCACACATTTTGTTCTGATGGAAAGGGCAGTGTCCATCAACTTGACATGCCTTGTCATAATACCCAACGAATATAAAATAACGTTTGGGGTGAACTTGTTTCTCATTTTGAACATATTGGCTGCTCCAATGAACCCCAAACCTCCAATGAACCCCAAACTCCAAGCTTAGGTTCTTACCTTGAGCTAACTTGTCATGTTGATTGCTTTGGGACAAATGTTTCGTGTGAATCCATAAACCACAGAGTGTGTTGCAAACAAACTCCTGCGTTCTGATATTCCCGATTTAGCTTGTTTATTCTGTTTTAAAAAAAATATTTTAATATTTTAATGGATGAACCTTAACAAAGATAGAAGCTATGTACACCCCACTAGCTAGCATGTAATATCTGTATTTCTCTAGGCTGAGAACTTAAGGAAGGCGCACTGTATATATATACCATTCAGTATAGATCTCTTCCTGCAAAATCACTGAGCACTAGGATCTCCTAAAAGTAATCCACTATATTTCATCATCTAAAGCACAATGGTCCATGAGTTTAATCTCTAGTAGAGGGTTGGAACCCTACAGAAAAGATCTGGCTATGTACATCTGACAAGTCCTGATAAAATAACACAAGTCACATCCTGATCCCTGGTTGTAAATATAATTTAAAAGAGGCATTGGTAGTTGTGCCTTCTGTGTTGACATAAAGGAAATCCTCCATTTACAACCATTCATTTAGTGAAGTTACAATGGCACTGACATATGACCGGTTTTTGGAGTTAAGACCGTTGTAGTATGCCCATGGTCACGTGATAAGAATTCAGATGCTTGGCAACTGGTTCATATTTATGACCATTGCAGTGTCCCAGGTTACGTGATCCCCATTTCTAACCCTCCCAGCTGGCTTCCAACAAGCAAAGTCAATGGGGGAAGCGCGATTCACTTAACAACTGCATGATTCACTTAAGAATGGCAGTGATTCGCTTAACTGCGGCAAAAGGTTGTAAAATCAGGCACAGCACATTTAACTGCCCTGCTTAGCCACATAAATTTTGGCCTCGATTATTGTCATAAGTTGAGGACTGTACATTCATATATGTTTAATGTTTTGGGTTACAAATATTTAAGTCTTTTACTTTTGTGCTGTGGTGTTGGCCTGTTTCTATGGACATGGATGTTTGAATGCTCAGCCTAAGTCAAGTTGGTGAAACAAGAGGTTTTTTTAACTTTGATGAAACAACAGGTGGCCTTGCTGATATATAACTTTGGGACACCCTGATCAAAGAGATCAGAGTAATCAAATACTTCAAGGATTAACAGTCAACTAGATTACTTTACGAAGCAGAGTTGAAATCTGGAACAAACTGGAGCAATTTAAATTTCTGCCTGAAAGCTCTTAAAAGATCTGGAGAGCAATCATTTCTTGTCATCCCAGCTGAAAGAGATCTCATGAGAAATTGTGACCAGGTTCACCCCAAGTTGTGTTTGTGTAAAAGATTAAACTCTGAATTGGCTTGCCAGATCAACTCTGGATCCCACAATAAAATAGAGCTAAAAGCCAGCTCCTTATATTTTAGCCTAGAGCACTGGGCAAATAGAGTCATGATGCTAAAATTAGCTTAAACCTAATTTGCTGATTAAATCAGAAGAGGTAGGCTCACATATCTTAAGCCATAAATTATTGTTTAGAAAATACAATGTCCATGTCAATTAAGCTACAAGTTATATTTTTGTCTTAGTATGACAGATGCAACAGCGCACAGTTTAAATGTATCCAATGACAACTTAAAAGAAAAATTATCTCTTTGCAGGCTCGGGCTATTTGCTGATATTCTACCTTAGTTATGTGCCCCTCTTTCCACTTGTTATACTTGTCTTTTTATTTATCAGAGAGTTCTTTATGCAGCCATGCTGGTTTCTTTTGAAAGCTGTTATTTTTCTTCTTCATTCGTATTGTGCTAGACTGGGCTTTTATAATCCCACTTTTCCAAGTTTGCCAAGCTTCTTATGTTGTTTTCCCCTTGAGGATTCTCGTCCATGGAATCCTTCCAAAGCTATCTAAGTTTATTGAAATTAGTTCTCTTAAAGTCCAAGAGTCTAATTTGACTTCGTTCTACTGCTTGTGCTTGCATAAAGTTGAATTCCAATATTGCATGATCACTCCCCGCCCCACAAGGCTCCTGAAGCTTCAACACCTTCTATTATTTCAGCTCTGTTAGTGAGAATTAAGTCCAGTATGGCTGATCCCCTAGTTCCCTTTTCTACTCATTTCTCAAATGTTTTCTTTTCTTTCACAAAATTTCTCAGGTGAAACATTTTCTAAGAGATGACAAATCTTCCTTGGCTGATTCCTAGGTAGTACAAAACACAGGCAGATGTTTCTGGAAGAAAAACGTGGTTGTCCAATTTTGCTTCCTAACTACCCTAGTTATGTAATAATTATGGTAGTTTAAGCATTGAGATCTCACTACAAGACTAGCTTCTGCATCAATGGTAATTTAAATATGCAGGTATTCTATCTCAAAAAGCTACAAAACTCTTCTTTTGTGAGAGAAACAGCAGATTTATTGTGTTTGTATCACCACCTTATAGCCCCGTGATGGCGAACCTATAGCACACGTGCCAGAGGTGCAGGGCTGTGGAGTCGGTAGATAAATGTTCCGACTCCGACTTCTCAGTTTTTTGTACTTCCGACTCCGACTCCGACTCCAGGTACACAAAATTTCCTCCGACTCCGACTCCTCAACTCCGACTCCGACTCCAGGTACCCAAAATTTCCTCCGACTCCGACTCCAACTCCGACTCCTCAGTTTTTTGTACTTCCGACTCCGACTCCGACTCCAGGTACCCAAAATTTCCTCCGACTCCAACTCCTCGACTCCGACTCCGACTCCACAGCACTGCAGAGGTGGCATGCAGAATCCTCTCTGTTGGCACATATGCCGTTGCCAGCTGCTCCTCCGGGTTCCGGTGTGCGCATGCGCGAAGACCAGCTGGCCGGCATGCAAGTGCGCACCGAAACCCGGAAGAGAGCAGCTGGTCCGGCGTGCATGCGCGTGACAGAACCCAGAAGAGCAGCTGGCCACTGCGCACATGTGCACTGGCTAGCTGCTCTCTTCCGGGTTCCGGTGCTCGCATGCGCGCACGCACGCGGACGCTCCAGTTTCAGCACTCGGTGGCAAAAAGGTCAGCCATCACTGTTATAGCCCCTTTGCATTCAACAGCTGTGGTGCAGGCAGATATTCCATTAATGTAGATTTTCCCCTCACTTAAAAATCAAAGAATGGATGTTCATAGTTTGTCCTACAGATATTAATAGCAGCAGCAAAGTGTTTTAAGGTAATAGTTGAGAGTAGGTTAAGCATTACACTCAGCAAGGATTTTCTTAAATGTGAGGTTTGCACAATACGTTAAGCCAAACCATTTATGATGATACACGAAGTTGGTTATCCTAAAGAAAAACTCTTAGAAAAAAACTGTTGTTAGGATTAAGCCTACTGGAGTGCCTCATACAAACAACATGAAATCACAGTATCACACCCATGCCTTTTGGACTGTTTGAGTGAAACAGGAGAAATCATGACACATATGGATTTGATATTAGTAAAATGTATAGATTAAAAATGGAGGTTATATTGCATTTGTTGAGCACGAGTTGAACATAAATGTTATTGATATCTGCTAAAAAGCAAGTTGGAAGTCACTCTCAAATGCATTTTTCTTTCTATATGTTTAATTTTATTGCACCTCTATTTGCTACTTCTCTCTATATTCTGACTTCTTTTCCATTCCTGACTATTAATTTTCTGTCATTTTTTTTAAAAAAACCACTTCAATAAAGTTGTACTTTAAAAAATAAAATAAAACCACACACACTTTCAGATACAGATTAACAGAGTTGGAAGGGACCTTGCAGGTCATCTAGTCCAACCCCCTGCCCAAGCAGGAGACCTTTACATCTGCCTCTCTACCTAGGATCGAACTCACAACCTCCTGATTGTGAGGCAAGAGCTCTACCTCTAGGCTACAGCAGCTGCATTCTGTTCAACAACCCAGATTACTCCAAATTACATAAAAACAATATTAACTGGTGAATTGTCCCTTTCAAATGCTCACTTTCTGACAGAATATCTCTCCCCCCCCCCATAACAGAAAGGAGAAACACAATTTAAAAAGCAGGAAATTGTGGCTAATTAAGAAGCCAATATAACACCGGTGCTTCTGGTCACATGACTTTATTTAGCCCCGCCCCCAGACTTCTAGTAGCAGAGAGGAATAAGTTTGATTTTCTATTTTTAGAGCTTGATGTGCCTTTTGTAGGGTTATTTCGGGCCTGTTGATTAGTGCTTAAGAAAAAAAATGAGAAAGAGTTTCCATTGAATGTTCCTGGGGGTGCGATATTGAGAGAACTTCAAAGTTCTCATTTTTATGCTGTATTTCTTGCAGTTTAAAGCCCAACATTTGTCTGTCTATGCAGGAAAGTGAGCAGAGTGGAGCCAAGAAATCCTGGTGGAATATTTGTTTTTTGTTTTTTTTAAGTGCATTGCTGCCATTGTGAACTCGGTATGATCTTTTACATTAACTGTTCAAAACTTGCAAGGAGGTTCCTTTTTAAAAATGTATTGGCCTATATGTTTTGATTCCTGATAATTCATTGCAGATTGCTCCTGTTTGGAGAAAATTGTTGACATGTGGGTTGTGTACTTCAGCTGGTGTAGAAAGCTGTTATTTGTTACTTCAGCTGATCTTTTTTTTTCTTTTGTACTTCTGCCAAGGAAAGCTGCTGAATTGGAATTTCTTTCAAATTCTCCAGAAAGAAAATTTATATGCAGGTGATATTAGTTATGAGGACAGCAATCTCCTAGGTGGGAAGGCCAATGCATGTATGCAACAGTTTATTTTATATTTTGGAGTAAATGAAATAATGAAGGATGCCTTCTAAAGCAAGTGGTCATCAACCTTTGGCGTCTTCTCCCATTTTTCACCAGTAAGGGAGAAAATGGGCTTTATCAAAAGAAAAAGCATTTTTCAAGATGGGTAAATTCTATGCTTACTGGGGATTCTGTTCCCATATTTATTATGTCCAATTTTAATTGGTTAAAGTTTTCTATGCCTCACGTAGAGTACCAGCTCTAAATTCTACAGGGCTTTTTCCAACCATGATACCTTCAGATATGCTGGATTAAAAGTCCTATCACCTCTAATCTGTAGGACCATGATTAAGATAATGTAAACTCATCATCATCATGATTGAGATAATGTAAACTCATCATCATCATGATTGAGATAATGTAAACTCATCACTCCTTCTTGAGCTTACATTTTCCCCTACTTGGTGCTTACCCAATATATTAGATTACTGTTTCTCAACTTCAGCAACTTTTAAAATATATGAATCTCAACTCCCAGAATTCCCTAGCCAGCCATGCCTGGGGAATTCTGGGAGTTGAAGTCCATGCATCTTAATGGGGTCTCCTGCTTGGGCAGGGGGTTGGACTAGATGACCTGCAAGGTCCCTTCCAACTCTGTTAATCTGTTAATGGCTGAGGTTGAGAAATAATGATCTAATATATTCGGTGAGCATCAAGTAGAAGGAAATGTAAGATCAAATGATGAGTCGTTAAAATCCTTAGGTATGAAATCTAAAATACATAATCGTTGGTGAGCTACGTAGTTTCTTTGGAATAACTTTGCATGCAAATCTATTCACGCTGTGCCAAAATTCACCTTGCACTTTCACAGTTTTATTTTTCTGCCAAATGGAATACTTTGAGAGTTTGCTTTTTAACGTTATGATGGCTTGGCACTGACTTGACTAGAAGATGGAGTCAGATGGGTGGGGTGTGTTGTTTGATTTCTATGCAGCTGCCATCAAAAGCAATTCTCAGGTTCATTAAAGTAATCATTGTGCTTCCAGCTGTTTCCATTCCTGCGCATTAACCTCCTTCCTTGTCCCCCCCCCCTTAAATTATTTTGTAAAGCAATGGTCTCTTAACATCTCAGATTTCCTTACAGCAGGGGTCCTCAAACTTGGCAACTTTAAGACTTGTGGACTTCAACTCCCAGAATTCTCCAGCCAGCCTAGCTGGCTGGAGAATTCTGGGAGTTAAAGTCCACAAGTCTTAAAGTTGCCAAGTTTGAAGACCACTGCTTTACAGGGATGTTTTTGAATGGCAGGAATGACCTGCTAGCGTGATCGGAAACATTGCGGGGAAGTGGTGTTCCCATTGGGCAGCCATTTTGTTCCCAGGCAGCCATTTTGCCTTTCAAAAACAACGATTGTATCCCTGATGTTGAAAACTGCCTTTGGCTACTCTTGTAACAGGAAAATGGTTGCCAGTTTGTTTCTGGGTCCACTTCAAAGTGGCAGTGTCGACTTTTAAAACCCTCCGTGGCTTTATTAAGGGACTTGGGATGGTTATAAGTATGAGGACTGCTCATATGAGGGGTTTTTTTATCAGTGCTCTTGTAATTTTGAACAATCACTAAACAAATGATTGTAAGTCAACTCATATAAGAATCTGAAAAATGATGAGTTCCCGACAGATGGAAGTTTAATTAAAAAAAATATTAGAATGTGCTGAGATGGATAGATTGACACTTAAGGTAAAAAAAAAGGAAGAAACAGAATACTTTTTAACATGGGATATATTTTACCAATGGTTAACTAACAAAAGCAGAGGTTAGAATTTAAAAAGAAAGAGATAATAAAAACATTGTATTGAAAATATTGCAAGATGGACAAGCTAATTGTTTTATTACTTTATGATTAATATTGATACGTTTATTAAGATTACTAGTATGATTATAGTTATTGTTGCACCTTTACTTAAAATCAATTATGTCCAGACAACACGCTGTTCAGAGAGACATGGAATTTTTTATGTTTTTAATGAAAAAATGTACCAATAAAACATATATTCAAAAAAAAAAGAATCTGAAAAACTCTGTAAGTCTTGAATTATTATACGTTAAGGGGGATGACAAAGTTTAGAAGAAGATGTAATTTAAAAAATATTAGATTGTGCAGAAATGGACAGATTGACATTAAAGATAAAACAAGAAGAAGATACATAGTTCTCTATTATCCAACCATTGTTTTATCAATGGTTGGATAATAGAGGTAGAAATTAGGAGCTGGAAAAGTATTATTATGTAAGCAAATTGACTCAGACAATACACTGTTCACAAACCACTTATGTATGTTAAATGAAAATGTATAAATAAACTGTTTTTAAATAGTAAAGATACTAGAATGCCTCAGAATTGCTTTTGGAGCTACCAAGTTTCTTGCCCTTTGAAATTGTTTAGATTCTTTGAATAATAAATAAAGGAGTAGTTGGCCTGCTGCCAAAAAAAAAGAACCAACCTTATTTATAATAATGTAAAACAATGTACAATGATTATTTTAATCTGTTTGAGGGGTGGTTATTAAAACTTATTATTATATTAATTATATTGATATTATTAGCCACCCAGACATGAGATAGGCAATCATAGAAAATCCTTTAAATTGCTCTAATTAAAAAATCCATTAAAAAAAGAATCTGAAAGATTCTGTAAGTCTTGAATTATATGGATAGAATGATGAGATATACGTTGAGGGGGCTGGCAAATTTTAGAAATCTCTCTGGCTAAATTATATTGTTCCTATTGTACACTAAAACCTGAAAAATAGTTAAAATGGTGATTCATCCCATTCTTTTAAAATTAACTTCGAACGTCCTTGAACTTCAATCTTGGATAAATGAAGGAAATACCTGAAGGTTCAATCTTAATCATTTTTTTAAATTTATATCTTCCTCCTCTTTTTAAGGTAACCTCTCAAACAGGGGAAAGGATGTCTTCCAAAGATACATGTGGTAAACGCCATCATCCTGTTGCCAGCCTCTGCAGGAAGCTCCAAGCTATCAACATGATGGACCAAGCTTCGAATCCTGCCCTGCAGATTCCAAAATTCCAATCAAAAAACTTCGACAGTCCACAGAGTAACACAAAGAAGAACCTGGAAGAAATCTTGAAGAAAAGGACACTAAAAAGCAGCAGTTCCCTGGAAACCAACCTAATTTTGCTAAGTCCTTCCAGTGACAACCTCTTCTCTCCAAGCCCTGGCATGGTGCAAACGCCACGTCATCGACGTATTTCGGATATTCGCTCCGAGACCTTTTCTCTGGGTGGGAATAAAGAGAAGCTCAACAAATCATGGGTTTTGGTAAATCAGAGAGGGAACGGTCCGCCCCATCTCATTAAACATGGAGAGTCAACCTCTGATTATCTTTATAGCAACTGTAATATCGAGCCAAAGGTCGCATCACCTCTGGAATGCAGTTATTTCACATCGAGTCCTGATTTATCTATACAAGGACCAAAATCCGTACAGCCCACTCTTCCTTCTCCACCATCCAAAAGATTATCCTTCGGTGAGGACTGAAGGAAGCCACACGGGCTACTTTTGTATTATTTGTATTATTGTATGTATGTATTTGTATTTGTATTGTTCTGATATCTCAAAGGTTGCCACAAAGAATAGCAATAGCAATAGCACTTAGACTTATATACCGCTTCATAGTGCTTTACAGCCCTCTCTAAGCAGTTTACAGAGTTCAGCATATTGCCCCCAGCAATCTGGGTTCCCATTTTACCCACCTCGGAAGGATGGAAGGCTGAGTCAACCTTGAGCCTGGTGAGATTTGAACAGCTGAACTGCTGAACTAGCAGTCACTGATGTAAGTTGCAATGCTGCTTTTTACCACTGCGCCACCTCGGCTCCTATCTAGGAGGGCTCCTATCTAGGACCCCCCCTCCTAAGAAGAGGGGGTCAAGCTATTCTCCAAAGCACCTGAGGGTAGGACAAGAAGCAATGGATGGGAACTACTCAAGGAGAGAAGCAACCTAGAACTAAGGAGAACTTCCCTGACAGTTAGAACAATTAATCAGTGGAACGACTTGCCTCCAGAAGTTGTGAATGCTCCAACACTGGAAGTTTTTAACAAGAAATTGGACAGCCATTTGTCTGAAATAGTACAGGGTTTCCTGCCTGAGCAGAGGGTTGGACTAGAAGACCTCCAAGGTCCCTTTCAATGTTCTACTATTCTATTCATATTCCCATTTCCATTCCTTTCCCCTTTTCTCCTTTCCTCCTTCCCCTTCCCCTTTCCTCTCCTTTCCTTCTTTTTTCCTTTCCCCCTTTCCCTTATGCTTTTGCTTTTTATGATGTATGCTGCCCTTTTATAGTATGACTTTGGCCAGTTTGTGGAAACTAACCATGAGAGGGCAGTCCCACAAACACAAAATGGTTTTTCAGCCTGATTGCAGATGTAATATATGTACAAGCTGAACAGAAGGAAGGAAAAGATAGACTTGGGAAGAGTTGAATTTGAGAAGCAAATTGTTTTCCTTCAAAGTTCAAAAATATTTAATCTAGATAAATATATATATAACATAAAAAGTGAGCAGGAAAGCCAGTTAAAAACAATCCTCTTAGCTACATGTGGAAAAACAAACCAGCTTCCAATATTCTTTGTCTTCATAGGATGGAAGATGGCAACGGACAACAGAGACAATGAAGACTCTGACATAAGTCTGATTTGTGAAGAAGACCTACTGACTACTATGTTTTCTGCATGCGATGTGGAAAGAAGAGGTAATGTAACAATTGAAGAGTTCCAAAATGAATTTGGGAGGCTACTTATACAGGTAGTCCTCAATTTATGACCATTCAAACTTATAACAGACCTCCCCAGAACTATTTCTTGTTGAAAATTGTCAGCATAGTTTGCAGTTAAAAGTCAAGGGTTGACACTAGCAATCAGAATGCTAATTGTCTACTCATAATTTAAAACAAGCTACACACACACACACACAAAAGAACATTGTTTGAACACGAACCTCTGTGTTAATTTTCATTGTTATGTTCAGGCAAAGTCGCCGTTTCTAAATTAGTTGATTTCCTGAGGAACACGACAAGTCGGAGTTCAGAAGACAGCGGCCTTGAAGATTTATGCAACATGCTTGATCCTGATCATAGGGAT
Organism: Diadophis punctatus similis; assembly: GCA_023053685.1. Classification (NCBI taxonomy): domain Eukaryota; kingdom Metazoa; phylum Chordata; class Lepidosauria; order Squamata; family Dipsadidae; genus Diadophis; species Diadophis punctatus. Next base: position 7,099,354 of record JALIGW010000004.1, on the reverse strand, counting down.
ATCTCTATGGACTTGGAGACCTACCATGCCATCATGAAAGAATGGATTGAAGATTGCAAAAGAAACTGGTACCTGGCTATTATCTCTTTTTTTTTTGTCGTGCAAGGCGTGATAACTCCATATATTGACCTTAACTCCATTGATTAACCCTTTACATCAGGGGTGTCAAACTCGATTTCATTTGAGGGCCGCATCAGGGTTGTGTTTGTGTTTGTGTTTGTCCTCGGGGGGGGGGCAGGGGGTGTGTGGCCAGCTCAATGTCACTCGTGTCGTGGCGCCTGTGATGGCCCAAGCACTCTTCCAGCGAAAACGAGCTCCCGGCAACCCAGCAAAAATGGAGCTCACGACCGCCACCCGATTTCCATTTTTGCTGCCAGAGGCACTGCAGGCCTGTCCTTTGCTGTTTCCAGGGTGGCCCCACAGGCCAGATCTAAGCACCCCGTGGACCGGATGTGGCCCCCGGGCCTTGAGTTTGACACCTCTGCTTTACATAAATTATTTAAAAAACTTCTGGAGTTCCTTGAATCCTTAATGGATCACATCTCTGGTTGTTCTCCATTGAAAAAAATAATTTATTTATGCTCTTTGCTTTCTTGTTTTTAACTACCATAGTTAGCAAACCACTACAAAGCAGATCCTTTTATTCCATAGTGACTAAATATATACATAAGAAGTTAGGATGGATGATATCATGCCATATAATTATATAGGTTAAGAAACACAAAACAGGTTACAAATCATGAGAAAGAAAAAGTTTTTTCAGTACACTGTATTAAAAATGCAAAAGATGTTTAATATCATCGATTAGAGCCATTTCTGTTACCTTGTATTCAGATACCTGGAATTACACTCCCCCCTGTTTTTCAGGAATGAGCTACCCACCAAGGAGGCAACCCCTGAAAATAATTTCTCAGGTATTTCTTTATCAGAGTAATTGAACTGCATTCAGAATTAATAAAAATATAAATGTATTAGAACAATAGTTTAGATATTATGGAAAGTTAAATTTAGTGAAATGTGTATAACATGCATAAAAAGGGCTAAAAGAGAAGCCCGATGCCTCCTGTCCAATAGGAATAATCTCACTGCTGGTTTTCAAACTATCAATGATTATGTAAAGCAGGGGTGGGCTGCTACAGGTTCACCCGGGTTCAGGTGGATCCATAGCTAATATTATGGCCGGTTTGGTGAACCGCCAAATCCCACCCCTGGCTGGCCCCGCCCGCCCTGCCCCTCCCCTCCCAGGAGTCTCCACGTGGCCCGTTTTGGATGTGAGGTAAGTGCAGCGCCCGCGCGGAGGTTCAGGAAGGGGGGAAACGGGCCTTCCGAAAGTTCCGGAAGTCCGAAAACGGGCTCGTTTCTGGCTTCCGGAGGGCCTCTGGAGCCCGGGGAGGCAGTTTTTGCCATCCCAGAGGCTCGAGGAAAGCCTCCGGAGCCTGGGGAAGGCGAAAAGCCCCCGCCGTGGTGCAGGAGGCCGACTGGGCTACGCCCACCATAGCCACACCCACCCAGCAACCGGGCAGAGAACCCGTTGCTGAAATTTTTGAAGCCCACCCCTGATAAACCACCAGCTTCAGAGTTCCTCATTATCAATCAAAGAGTTATCTTCCCTCCATTGCAGCCTAAGGTTGTGAAAAAGACTTAAGAGGTCTCTCCAAACGTATATGCTGAGATATATAGGTTCTTCTTTGAAAGTGAAAAAAAAAGTCCTGAAATGTTTATACAATTTAATTCTTCCATCGCAATAAATCTAGCTAAAGAGAACTCTGAAGCTGTTTAGAAGGGAAGAAGCTATGCTAAACGATTGGGGGCGGGGCCAGTCAGAGGTGATATTTACCGGTTCTCCAAACTACTCAGAATTTCTGCTACCGGTTCTCCAGAACCCGGTCAGAACCTGCTGAATCCCACCTCTGCTACTGCTGACTGCTGGCTGCAGTTCGGCAGTTCAATCCTGACTGGCTCAAGGTTGACTCAGCCTTCCATCCTTCTGAGGTTGGTAAAATGAAGACCCAGATTGTTGGGGGCAATAGGCTGACTCTATAAACCACTCAGAGAGGGCTGTAAAGCACTGTGAAGCGGTATATAAATCTAAGTGCTATTGCTAGTTCTAAGATGCTGAATGACTCATTTTGCTTTTGTCAGATGCTAAATTAGGGCATTTGAGGACTGTCATAAAAGTGAAAGTGTAATATCAGTCATGCTGACACAACCATTGTGCTTAAAATGCTTTACGGAATGGGATGGCATAAAGTTGGTTTCTTTCTTGCCTTACCACCGAAAATATCTTTTTGCAGCGAAAAGGCTGAACATAACTTCTGGAAGCCTAGAAGCACTTGGCGGTGATGTGTCAAGAGGAGATTTGTGAGTCCTGTTTTAGTTGACGGGTTTCAGAAATGGGGGAAAAAAGAAACCAAGATCAGAGATAGGAATTGTGCAGGAATAATGGGTGAACTGAGTCTTTTAAATGACTGGAAGTATGTGATACAGTGGTGGGTTCCTACCAGTGCGGTCCACTCTATAGCACCGGTAGCGGCCCGCTGGTGACGTCACAGTACCAGTGCGGTCGGTTGCCAGTGCCTGGGCGCCGCCATTTTTTTAAAAAAATGTAAATTTTTTTTAAAAAAATTTATTCTGCGCATGCCCAGAAGCTGAGCTTCCGGCACTGCACATGCGCTGCCTTCCTACCCCACAGTGAGTCCAAGCAGGGGAGGATGGCTGAGGGAGCGTGTGAGACGCTGAAAGAACGGGCGGCAGGAGCTATCTCCATTCCCCTCCTTTCAGCAGTCCGAGAAGCCACGAATGCGCGGTGATGATCCTAGGCATTTTCGCACGTTCGAGGCTTCTCGAGCTGCTGAGGGGAGGGGGAACGGGCGGCAGGAGCCTAGGATCATCGAATGGGGAGAAGCATTCAGGCCGGACGGAGCCTCCTAGAAGAACCGCTGCCGCGGTCTTGCTGCTCCTGCTGCGGGGGGCTGCGTTGCGGGTGGGCAATGCCCCCCTGCTTCTCTGGCCGCTACCAAGCTCCCGAGGCCCACGTCCACCCGGTCACATGGCTGGCAAGCCACACCCACAAAATAAGCCACGCCCACAGAGTGGTAGTAAAAAAATTAGGAACCCGCCCCTGATGTGATAATAACATTTTACCATCTGAATGGCTGTCACACAGAAAGTTAAACTCGCTCTGTGTTGTCCCAAGGGGACAGGATATAGAGCAATGGGTGTATGAGACTGGAAAACAAAACACAATTGAATGTTGGGAAAATAGTATCCTAATAGTAAGGTCAGTTCAACAGTGCAATCACCAAAAACCACAGAGAGGCAGTGAGTTTCTCTTTGTTGGTTGTACCAGTATTCCTCGTCTTTCGTCCACAATTGAACCCAGCATTTCAGTTGCTAAGTGAAACATTTGTTAAGTGAGTTTTGCCCCCATTTTACGACCTTTCTTGCCAGGGTTGTTCAGTGAATCACTGCAGTTATTGAGTTATTTAACATGATTGTTAAATTGAATCCGACTTCCCCATTGACTGCTTGTTAGAAGGTCGCCATGACCCTGGGACACTGCAATCGTCATAAATATGAATCAGTTTCCAAGTGTCTGAATTTTGACCACGTGACTATTGGGCAAAACTCACTTCACCCCGTCTCGCTTAGCAACAGAAATTTGGGGCGCAATTGTGGTGGTAAGTTGAGGACTGCCTGTTATTTGCAGTTAGGAATGTCCTCTCAAAGATAAGGATAAAGGAGAACCCGATTATTATTTGATATGGAATAAATGGTATAAATGGTTAGAGGAAAGATGCAAAGATTAAGAAAGCATTAAGGGAAGAAAGATTAAAGAATCGGATAACAATTACAAAACTGCAAAAATAGATACCATATCAAATGTAAGGTGTAATTTAAATAAATTAGTATGGTACAATAATAGACATAAGATGTACCGTATATGAACTAGTATACAGTATATAACAGAAGTATAAATACATATGTATGGATATAAGAGGTATGTATTAGTAGATTAATATGTATAGAAAAAGAATAGATAGATAGATAGATAGATAGATAGATAGATAGATAGATAGATAGATAGATAGATAGATAGATAGATGATAGAGATAGAGAGATAGAGATAGATAGATGATAGAGATAGAGAGATAGAGATAGATAGTTGATAGAGATATAGATAGATGAGATAGATAGATAGATAGAGAGATAGAGAGATAGAGAGATAGAGAGATAGAGAGATAGAGAGATAGATGATAGAGAGATGATAGAGAGAGATAGAGAGATAGATGATAGATAGAGAGATAGAGATAGATGATATAGATATAGATGAGATAGAGATAGATAGATAGATAGATAGATAGATAGATAGATAGATAGATAGATAGATAGATAGATAGGATAGATAGATAGGATAGATAGATAGGATAGATAGATGATAGATAGATAGATAGATGATAGATAGATAGATAGATAGATAGATAGATAGATAGATAGATAGATAGATAGATAGATAGATGATAGATAGATAGATAGATAGATAGATAGATAGATTAGATAGATAGATAGATAGATAGATAGATAGATAGATAGATAGATAGATAGATAGATAGATAGATAGATAGATAGATAGATAGATAGATAAGGTAGGTAGATAGATAGATAGATAGATAGATAGATAGATAGATAGATAGATAGATAGATAGATAGATAGATAGATAGATAGATAGATAGATAGATAGATAGATAGATGACAGAAAAGGGAAAATGATGTAATGGAGATATACCGATGTGGAAATGTTGCAGAGATTATAATTATGTTATAAAATTGGAAAAAACTATTTCATAAAAAATATTTTTTAAAAAAGATAAGCTTTCAGAAATGAGGGAATCTGGATTATCAGTGGAAAGAAATAGCTGTTATGTCTGATCCAGAAGAGTGCTGTTCCTTAAGAGCTATTCTTGGGTGATGGGACTTTAGCCAGAAAAGGTGCAGATAGGGAGGGATTTTCTTAGCATTAAACGCCCATCCTGCGGTTGATCTCCTCCATTAAAAACATGGAGCAATTGGAGGTAAAAATGAGTAGGTCCTGTTGTCTTTACCCTTCCAGAGAAACATCTGACTTGATTACTTGCGTAGCCGATCTTCAGTTCAACAACCAGAAACTTCAAGAGGAAAATGACCAGTTGAAGCTGGCACTGGATGCCATGGAGGAGACCAATAATAGACTGGTCGAAGACAGCGGGGAAGTGCGGAGTCAGATAAAAAGGTGCGATGCTTTTGAAAATAAACGAAAGTTCTTTTGCGGGTTTAGCAAGATTTGTTGTTGCTCTGGTTAAAAATACCGTAGTAGATGTTCTGACCCAGCCTTGCAGAGTTCACTGGAAACAGATGTCAATATAAGGTTTAATCAAGGTCTAGTTAGTACAAATGAGGAATCACAGCCTTAGTATTGCAACAAATTCTTTTAAAACATTGCTTTTAGAGAACTTAGTACATAAGAATTTCTTTCTGAGTTTTATTATATCTATCTCCTTGTTTGAAGTCATTGCACATGTTAATATCACCTATGGAGAAAAATCTAATAATTAAAAATGCAAACGAAATGGTGAATTGTATTTCAAAATATGGAACCGTGGCACTTTATCCAAGAACTCTGACTCTAATGAATCTCTGGTTCTACTCAGAGAATTATTCCATGTACATTCAAGAAATGTGTTCAATTTTGAAATGTCTTTGGAGAAGATAGACTAATATGTTTCTGGATGCCTGAGGAATTCTGGGAATTGAAGTCCAGACATCTTCCAAGATGCCAATGTTGAGAAAGACCGATATATACTGTTTTAATGTTTAGTTAATTTTAATCATTATATCTAGATTTTGTTTATTGTATGCCACTGTTGTTATCATTTTTATTTTTATTTTATTGAATTTCACTCTAGCTGTAATGAAAAATATATTTATTTACATATTATATTTAAATCTATCCCCAGAATGTGATCCTGGTGCACACAATAAAATAACAAAAATATCCACAAAGAAACATTGGGGGGGGGAGGGGAATCTGACAGGTTTCCTTGTCTATCACAAATGTTTGTTTTTTGTTTTTGGCTTTCTAGCTTCCAGCAGTCTGCAGGTCAAGTGAAAACATTAAAAGAGGAATTGGAAGAAGTGAAGAACGTTCTGAGTACTTCTGAGGAAAAGAGGCAGTTGATGGCAATCCAGAATAAACAGCTTGTAAGTTGATGTTTGTATGCAGGAGTCTTGACTTTGGCCCTATGTTACAATCGGGTGGGCTTCAAAAAATTTAGCACGGGGTTCTCTGCCCGGTTGCTGGGTGGGCGTGGCCTAGTTGGCCGCCTGCACCACGGCAGTGCGGGTGGCGTTTTTGCCCTCCCCGGGCTCCGGAGGGTTTCCTCAAACCTCCGGGAGGGCGCAAATGGCCTCCCCAGGCTCCGGAGGCCTTCTGGAGTCTGGAAACAGGCCTGTTTCCAGCCTTAACGAACTTCCGGTAGGCTCGTTTTTCGCCCTACCCAATCCTCCACGCGTGCCCTGCACTTATCTGCAGCCAAAATGGGCCGCGTGGGAACTACTAGGAGGGGAGGGGTGGGCGGGACCAGCCAAGGAGTGGGATTTGGGGGGTTCTCCAAACTGCACAGAATCTTAGCTAGAGGTTCTCCCGAATCTCTGCGAACCCCCAGCAGCCCACCCCTGGTTACAATCCAAATTGTGTTGCATTGTGGAGCAAGTGTCGAATGTAAGTCAACACACAGCTCAGGTTCCTGATCAACGTCTGATTGTTTCTCTTCTCCGCTTTCTTCTCATAATCAGGAAAAAGAGAACCAGTCCCTCGTTCTTAAGATTTCTTCTCTTCAAGAGGAGGTAAGAATACTCTTTGAATCATATGAGGTTATATATTTTTATTGCTATGCAGTAATAATAACAAGAATACACAGGTAGTCCTTGACTTCATCACTTGAGACTTTCAAGAAGAGACTGGACTGCCATTGGTCAGAAGTGGTGTAGGGTTTCCTGCTTGAGCGGGGGGTTGGACTAGATGACCTATAAGGTCCCTTCCAACTCTGTTAATCTGTTAATTTGTTAACCTACAACCACAATTAACCCAAAATTTCTGTTGTTAAGTGAGATGATTGTTAAGTGAGTTTTCCCCCATTTTACGACCATTCTTGTCGTAATCATTAAGTGAGTCATCAAATTAGTAAGCCAGTTGTTAAGTGAATCTGGCTTCCCCATTGACTTTCTTTGTCAGAAGTTCGCAAAAAGGTGATCACATGAATACATGACGGTTGCCAAACATCCTAACTTTGATCATGTGACCATGGGGATGCTGCAATGGTTGTAAGTGTGAAAAACGGTCATAAGTCACTTTTTTCAGTGCCTATGTAACTTTGAATAGTCACTAAACAAGCGGTTGTAAGCCGAGGACTGTAATAGCCTGGCACAGGTGGCATTTCAATATTCTCCACCAGATTTATGGGCAGAACAATTAAGTGGATAATTCCCCAAATTTCTCCAGAGGACGAAGAAATTCTCCATGAATTTCTCAAGGCTGGGATCTGCTATTATTGGTGTCATTTGCTAGCTGGTGTTCTTGAGTCCATCCGATTGTTGGAGGTGGAACAATTGATGTTGCGTGTGGATGCTTTTTTAATAAGACATTTCAATGAAGCCACTTTTGCACCTACACTTCCCAGTCAGAAGAAGACTCATGGCAGGAGTTTATGAATGAGGTGGGCGGAGCCTCCCGCCGCTCCCGCTCCCGGTTCGGCCGGGTTCTGCGAATCGATAGCGGTAGCGGTGGGAGGCTCTGCCCACCCATCTGGGACGCTATGCTCCAGAGGTGGGTTCCTGCCGGAGCTGCCCTGTACGCAGCTCCGGTAGGGAGCGGCGGATTTCGCAACCGCTCCGGAGCCCTCTCTGCCGGTCCACCCAGCGCATCGCCATTTTTTTTCAGTGATTTTCGGTGATTTTCGGGCCATTTTGCTTCTGTGCATGCACGGAGCAAAATTGTGGCGAAATCTCTCTCTCGCACGCGTCCCCTCGTGAGATTTCAGCACGATTTTGCTTCTGCGCATTCGCAGAAGCAAAATCGCGGGAGGGGGCGTGCGCGCGTAGTAAGCGTGCCCCCAAAGCGTGGAGATGCGCGCGCATGGCTCCGGCAGCGAGGTAATTGAGCAACCCGCCCCTGGTATGCGCGAACCGGTAGCAAGCTAATTTAGAACCCACCACTGGACTGGAGGATAAAACATAAATAACAGTTGCTGGAATTGGGTATGTCTAGTTTAATAAAAAGAAGGACTAGGGGTGACATGATAGCAGTGTTCTGATATCTCAGGGGTCGCCACAAAGAAGAGGGGGTCAATCTATTCTCCAAAGCACCTGAAGGCAGGACAAGAAGCAATGGATGGAAACTAATGAAGGAGAGAAATTTCCTGACAGTTAGAACAATTAATCAGTGGAACGGCTTGCCTCCAGAAGTTGTGGGTGCTCCATCACTGGAGGTGTTAAAGGAGGACAACCATTTGTCTGGAAATGGTATAGGGCAGTGGTGGCGAACCTTTTTAGGTTCGCATTCCAAAAAGGGGGGGGTGCGCGCGCTAGCGCGCGCTCGCATGCCCACACCCGTTCCCTCCCCCCCACGCATGCGCACAACACCCCCCATGCTGCCCCCTGCGCATGCGCACACCCCCCCACTCCCGCGCAAAGGCCTTACCGGAGCCTGGGACGACGAAATGGGCAAACCGGAAGTGCGGAAAAACGCACTTCCGGTTTGCCGGTGAGCTGTTTTTTGCACTCCGGAGGGTTCAGGGAAGCTCCCTGAAGCCCCGGAATGCAAAAAACTACAAAACGGACAAACCGGAAGTGTGAAAAAATGCACTTCCGGTTTGTCCGTTTTGTAGTTTTTTGCATTCCGGAGCTTCAGGGAGCTTCCCTGAACCCTCCGGAGTGCAAAAAACAGCTCACCGGCAAACCGGAAGTGCGTTTTTCCGCACTTCCGGTTTGCCGGTGGGCAATGCTCGCGTGCCGTCTGCTATGGCTCCGCGTGCCACCTGTGGCACGCGTGACATAGGTTCGCCACCACGGGTATAGGGTCTCCTGCTTGAGTTGGATTAGAAGACCTCCAATTCTGTTATTCTGTTAAAGTATTTTTTTTCATGGAAAGACAACTAGTAGAAAAGGAAACCAGTAATAACAAATATGTCGTTTAAATCAGAATATTAGAAATGCTCTTGATTCAGATGGTCTCCAGAAGAAGATTGCGGAGCTGTCCCAGAATATTAGCGAACTCCAAGTAAGTGACTCCTACATTTTGTTTCAGTGTGGGGTGGCAGAGATTCAGTTCAATATTTGAAATGTTCCAAGTATCCATAATCAAGATAATCAAATCAATTATTTTCTAAAGACAATGCAGTAATTCCTACTCTTGGATTTCCAGTTATGTTGCATTACAGAACCCAACATCCCTAATCACTGGTTACACTGGCTTGGAATGATCAGAGATCGTAGCCTTAACCAAAATATGACAATCCACAATTAAAACTAAAAGTGGATTTGTATTATTTACATTTGTAAGTTGGTGGAGGGACATCAGAGAACCTTCAAAAAGCAACATGTAACCAGGGAGATTCTGATACTGTCCCTTAAATGTTAAATTACGTTTTTAAGAGGAATTTGAGCTGAAACTCAAATTCTGCATTATATTTACATCTCGCTTAGCAAATGTTCCAGGTCAGATGAGAACGTTAATGATGGTAGGATCTTTCTGTCTCTATAACTTGAGATGTGTATGATGTAATTGAAACAAGAGATTATTATCATTTTCTTAACAATAAGAACTTTATCCCACAAATTCTTGGTCAGTTCTCAGTTATTTAATTATTTGGATGATATTCTTGTTAAGGTTCTTCAGCATTTCTGCACAAAATGGGCATCAGCATAGAACAGTGATGGTGAACCTATGGCACAGGTGCCACAGGTGGCACGCGGAGCCATATCTGAGGGCACGCGAGGCGTTGCCCTATGTCAGCTCCAGCGTGCATGTGCGTGCTGGTCAGCTGATTTTCGGCCTTCTTTTCGGGTGTTTTCACTCTCCCCAGGCTTCAGGAAAGCCTCCTGAACCCTGGGGACAGTGAAAAACGGACCAACAGGCCTACAGGAAGTCCGGAGGCTTCAGTGAGGCCTGTGCGCATGCACCGGGGGGCAGTGCGGGGGGTTGTGAGCATGCGCTGGGGAAGGGCATTGCATTATGGGTGTGGGCACGCACACGCACACTATTGCACGCGCGCACACCCTTATGGCACCCAAGCCAAAAAACATTCACCATCACTGGCATAGAACATAATATAGCCCTGTGATTGTGAACTTATGGCACGCGTGCCATTTTCTGGGCCATTTTCAGGCCGTTTTGGGGTTAAAAATGGCCTGGAAAATGGCCTAAAAATGGCCCCAAAAATGGCCAGAAAACGGCCTGGAAAACGGCCAAAAAACAGGCATGTGTGTCTTTGGCTTTCCGGTGCTCCGGCACGCACACATGCACGCGCGTTCCGGTTTGGGTACTTGGTGCCGAAAAGATTTGCCATCACTGATATAGCCCATTAGAGCATGTAAGATTTTGCAAAGCATATTGGTTTGAGCTTTAAACTGTTAACATGTGCCTGTCCTTTAAAACACACTGGTGCTTCGAATGCTTTCCTTTGATTTCTCCAGCCAATTATTCATTTACACTCATTTTTCTGGTGCTTCAGTGTGTACGTACAAACACTCCAGGAAGTGCGTACCCTACCATCGGAACCAGGATTTATGTGTTCCCTTCTGTAAGTGCTTACCAAAACAGACAAGATGGTGGTCGGGGTAGTGTGGTGTCTTGATTTTTAATGTGATGCACATAACCAGGCATGGGAATTCACAGAGTAATTTTGGGCCCAGTCCCCCTCTCTCTCAACCCAGAAGCCAGAGAGGTGCAGTGGCTTAATGATGATTTTTGCTCCAGCGGTTCAAGGCCTAGCACTGCGCGGTGGGGTGAGCTCCTGTCCCTCGCCTCAGCGTCTGCCTGCCTAGCAGTTCGAAAGTATGTTTTATGCGACTAGATAAATAGGTATCACTTGGGTGTGGAGACGAGCCAGCATTTTGTGCGGACAGTTAGAATCCTGCTAGCGCTGAGCCTTCCTGGTTGCGACGCCCCTTTGTAAGGTGGCTTCGGTGGAGGGAGAGGGCTCTGGATGACAGTGCAAGAAATCCGCTTGTTTTTCTTTTTGATGCGGAACTAGCTCTCCCTCTTGTGGTGCACCTTGGGAAGCACATGAGCGTGAATCGAACGTTGCTAGTAAACAGGCAGCCAAACTGCAACTCTGCATTAGCCTTGTAATCTCCTGGCTAATGTAACATCGCCATACATTAAAAACAAGAAATAAAAAAACTTAGAAGCCAGCAAAGTGTGGTTAGTGAAGGTGCTGGACTATAAATGATACAGGTCCTAGATTTCCCTCACAAAAATGTTCTCGTGACTTTGGGCCCCAGACTAGGAAATGGAAACATTTCTTTCTATCAACCCATACTGGACTAATATGGTAGATTATACAGTAGTTCATAACCTTCAGTGAGGTTATCATTTGATGCATTGATTAGAATTTATAATAAGAGCCATAACAAGGTAATTCTTCTGTTTCATCTTACTATCTTAGGGAGGAAAATCCACAAAGTGAGGGAAAAGAGAAACAAAACAATTTTAGTATCATTTCTTCCTGCTAGAATGCAATTTCATTGTGGGTTTTTGTTTTTCTTTTCCCAGATACAAACACACCTTTATGAAAGCACAGTGAGAAGTAAAGACTCAGCACTCCTTAAGGTTTGTGGGTACTCGATTGCATTGAAGAATTTTTAGCCTGGTTTAATTTTCAAAAGGTTGGATGTGACTTAACTGTGTCACTTAATGAAGAAGTTTTAGGTCCCAATTGGCATAATTAAACAAGGACTACCTTATGGGATTAAGAGAAATATATTCTTATGGAAATGGTTTAGATGTTGCTCTATAGGCTATTGACTGATCCTCACTGTGTATTATAGTTAGGTGTAAAGACAGCTGTGTAAGAGTTTGGGATGAAGTCAGTACCGGATGGCCTGTACTGTTCTGGTTTTGCATACCAGAAGTTTGCAATGCAGATGTTGGGGAATGCGATAGCTACTTGTTTTTATATTTACATAATATCCACCGCTGCTTAGAACAAATGAAAAGGGCATAAATCCTCAAATAATCAATGTACATAAGACAACAGGAAGTAAAAAAAAACCAACCCAGAACATTGAAACAAAATCAACGTCTGAAATAAGAGGCTTCCAAACAACAATGTATTAAAAACTATCACAGATGGGCCTTGACTTACGACCACAATTGAGCCCAGCATTTCCATTGCTAGGAAAGACCGTTGTTAAGTGAGTTTTCCCCATTATATGGTTCACAGTTTTTAAGTGAATCACTGCAGTTGTTAAGTTAGTAACACGGTTATAAAGTGAATCTGGCTTCCCCATTGACTTTGCTTGTCAGAAGGTCGCAAAAGGGGATCACGTGACTCTGGAACATGGCACCTGTCATAAATATAAGCCAGTTCCCAAGTGTCTGAATTTTGATCATGTGACCATGGCGATGCTGTGATGATTGTGTGAAAAATGATCATAAGTCACTTTTTTGAGTGCCTTTGTAACTTTGAATAGTTACTAAATAAATGGAGAGGGAGGGGAGAGAGAGAGAGATGAGAGAGAGAGAGAAAAAGACAAAGAGAGAAAGAAAGAAAGAAAGAAAGAAAGGAAAGAGAAAGAAAGAAAGAAAGAGAGAGAAAGAAAGAAAAAAAGAGGGAAGGAAGGAAGAAGAAAAAAAAGAAAGAAGGAAGGGAGGGAGAGAGAGAGAGAGAGAATGAGAGAGAGAAAGAGAAAGAAAGAAAGAGGAAGGAAGGAAGGAAGGAAGGAAGGAAGGAAGGAAGGAAGGAAGGAAGGAAGGAAGGAAGGAAGGAAGGAAGGAAGGAAGGACAGTTCTGGGACTTGAGGTTGTTTGTATACTTCAGGCACTGAAAATGGGAAAATTCATCCCCAGAAGTAAACTGTTAGTAATTGGCAGCCATACCTAGGGCTATAGGCCTACAACTCTGCATCTCACATGAAGTATTCATAAGAGGGCATTTAGTTGATGAACAGCTTTGGACTGTGGAGTGAGCCGATACAGTGATCAGGGAACAGATGTTAGGATAAAAAGAGAGAAAATTGAAAGGTTAGCAGGAAGGTAATATCTGAAATAGCGTGTGGCTAGGTAGAAATCTATACTATTTTTATCTACCTACTGTATATCTAATTTACAGAGCTGCTCAACTCCTATCTGCTGCTTCTCCTGTCCTCCTCCTACATTTAGTTAGACATTTCTGCCCAAATATAAATTGACAACTCGCACACCGAAATGTAATACAATCCAGACAGAGAAATGACCCAGGTTGTTGCAATAGATACCGGCAATCTATATTCCGGTTTGGGACTTGATCCCTGCAATGCATCGGACAGCTATGCAAACCTGGGCTTAGAACAGCCTGCATTTGTGTACAATTTTCTCCAAAAAGTCTTTGTTGTCAAAGCCTCTGCTTTGCATAGATTTGTCTCCCTTTTCTTCCAAACACCTGCACCTAATTTGAATGTATGTAAAAAAAAAAGTAACCAAACATCGTTATCCCTGCTTGGGATAGTATCTATTTTACAATCCCATTTTGCAATGATGAAGCATCATTCCATTTTTGTCTTGGCGGGCATCTCACCTGCACTCCAATCACATCACATCTGTTTTGGCCTTTCCTATTCTTATTACTACAAGGTGGCTCAGTGGCTAAGACGCTGAGCTTGTCGATCAGAAAGGTCGGCAGTTCGGCGGTTCGAATTCCCAGCGCCGTGTAACGGAGTGAGCTCCCGTTACTTGTCCCAGCTTCTGCCAACCTAGCAGTTCGAAAGTACGTAAAAAATGCAAGTAGAAAAATAGGGACCACCTTAGGTAGGAAGGTAACAGCGTTCTGTGCGCCTTCGGCATTTAGTCATGCCGTCCACATGACCACGGAGACGCCTTCGGACAGTGCTGGCTCTTCGGCTTTGAAACGGAGATGAGCACGGCCCCCTAGAGTCGGGAACAACTAGCACATATGTGCAAGGGGAAACCTTTACCTTTATCTTTTATTCTTATACTGAATATGGAGGTGATAGGTGATAGAGTTATCCTACTCAGAAGCAATGTATATCTGATTATTGGATGTTAATGGTACAAAGAGGGGGAAGAATTGTCTCTTTACTCCCCATTCACATGACTGCATTTCAAGGCACTTGGCAACCGGCTCAGTTTACAACCAGTTGCAGTGTCTCATGGGTCATGTTGCCACAATTTGTGATGTTGTTTGCCATCCCCGTTTTGGAAGAATAGATTTGCTTAATGGCATGCCTCATTCACTTAACAACCGTCATGAAAACTGTTGAACACCACCACCACCCCGTCATATGGGTGCTTTGACTTATGACTTCAATGACTGATGACCAGTGTTCCAGTCCCAACTTTGGTTATAAGTTGAGAACTACCTGTAATTGTGGCTAAGCACCTAGGGCAGTGATGGCGAACCTTTTTTCCCTCAGGTGCCGAAAACATGTGCGCGTGCTCTATCATGCACATGCGAGTGCCCACACCCATAATTCAATGCCTGGGGAGGGCGAAAACGGCCTCCCCTGCCCCCGCAGAGGTACTCTGGAGGCCGGAAATGGCCCGTTTTCCGACCTCCGGTCGGCCTGATATGCCCATTTTTCGCCCTCCCCAGGCTCCAGAGGCTTCCCTGGAGCCTGGGGAGGGCGAAAACGCCCCCCTGCCCCCCTGGATGCCCTCCGGAAGCCTAAAATGCCCTCCCAGAGCCTCCGCATGAGCCAAAAATCAGCTGGCCGGTGCGCACATGCACGCTGGAGTTGAACTAGGGCAACGGCTCGCATGCCAGCAGATATGGCTCCGTGTGCCACCTGTGGCACGCGTGCCATAGGTTCGCCATCACTGACCTAGGGAAAGGTTTAAACCCTCTTTTGTAAATACCATCCTGTCCTTTTTAGCTAGCGTGGGTGAGAAATTGGTTCAGTTAGCATTTTAAGGGAACAAACCCCAATATTGGGTAGTCCTCGATGTACGACCAGAATTGAGCACCAAATTTCCATTGCTAAGCAAGAGAGTTGTCAAATGAGTTTTGTCCCAACTTGTCACCGTTGTTAGGTGAATCACTGCAGTTGTTAAGTTAGTAACACGGTTGTTGAGTGAATCTGTCTCCCCATTGACTTTGCTTGTCAGAAAGTCCCAAAAGGTGACCCTGGGACACTGCAACCGTCATAAATATGAGTCAATTGACAAGTGTCTGAATTTTGATCATGTGGTCAAGGGGATGCTGCAACAGTCATAAATGTGAAACATGGTCACAAGTCAGTTTTTCCAATGCCGTTGCAACTTCGAACAGTCACTAAACAAACTGTTACAAGTCAGGGACTACCTTTATACGGACCAGCTGCAGTGTAGTTATTCTTACTTTGAGTTTACACTTAATGCTAAAGAGTCCTCCTTTGAGGGAAATGAGTGGTTCAGAAATGCGACATATAAATAAACTATTAGCTGGCTACCCGTGCTTCGCTACGAAATTGAACTCCTTAGCATGGAGTAGCATGTCTAAACTCCCAGCCCGCAGGTCGGATGAGTCGCGTGCTGGCCACGCCCACTGGCAGTTGGAACAGAGTTCTTTTCAGGTGGGGAGGGGGAGTAGAACGTCTAACTCCTTAGCATCAGAGCGTGTTAATAATAATATAAGAAATAACTAATGATCTGATGATCGTTTCAAAAAATCCTTTCTTAGCGAGCACCTAGAAGCCAAGAGGAACATACGTGCCAAATTTCAAGTTTGCAGGCTTTACGATTCTGGAGATTTTGTGATGATGCTTTTGCTTTTATTTTGTGATGATGTATTTTGCTTTTATATATATAGATAAGCCCGTATGGGGCTTAATCATAGTTTAGAAATCACAATTTTGGTGTACTGGGTAAAGCCAGTTAGGTATTGGTTTATTTATTAAAGCAAGGTTAGTTAAGGCACAACCTGGTGCAACTACTTCACTCTTCATCTTCAATCTATGCAGAAGGAGCTGGATATACAAGAACTAAAGTCTGCCTTGAAGGAATACACGTCAGTGATAGAGGTAACGTTAGGATACTTTTTGGGGGAAATGAGAATGAGGTCTGGGATTGTTTGTTTCTTGCTTATAGGGCCTGTTCTAAATGATTTTTTTTAATTCCCAACTGTAGACTCTGCGCATAGAGAAAAATAAATTGTTGAACAACGTTCAGCAAATGCAGCAAGAACTGATCTCGTGAGTATTTTGGGAAGCAAAAAAAAAAAGATGCAGATTGTGATGGTGTTTCTGAGCTCCAGATATTTTAACTCTTTAAATGTCTCTCTCTCTCTGTGTGTCTCTGTGTCTCTGTGTCTCTGTGTCTCTGTCTCTCTGTCTCTCTGTCTCTCTGTCTCTCTGTCTCTCTGTCTCTCTCTCTCTCTCTCTCTCTCTCTCTCTCTCTCTCTCTCTCTCTGTCTCTCTCTGTCTCTCTGTCTCTCTCTGTCTCTCTCTCTCTCTCTCTCTGTCTCTCTCTGTCTCTCTCTCTCTGTCTCTCTCTCTCTCTCTCTCTGTCTCTCTCTGTCTCTCTGTCTCTCTCTCTCTCTCTCTCTCTCTCTCTGTCTCTCTCTCTGTCTCTCTCTCTCTCTCTGTCTCTCTCTCTCTCTGTCTCTCTCTCTCTCTGTCTCTGTCTCTGTCTCTCTCTCTCTCTCTCTCTCTGTGTGTCTCTGTCTCTGTCTCTCTGTCTCTGTGTCTCTGTCTCTCCCTCTGTCTCTGTCTCTCTCTCTGTCTCTCTGTCTCTCTCTCTGTCTCTCTCTCTGTCTGTCTCTCTCTGTCTCTGTCTCTCTCTGTCTCTGTCTCTGTCTCTCTGTCTCTGTCTCTGTCTCTGTCTCTGTCTCTGTCTCTGTCTCTGTCTCTCTCTCTCTCTCTCTCTCTCTCTCTCTCTCTCTCTCTCTCTCTCTCTCTCTCTGTATTAATATTAATATTATTTTTTTTGCTAGGAATGGTATCAACTTCCCCTTAATCTACAAGTTCAACAGCAGCTTCCTGGAAGCAACCAATTCATTGCACTGCGAACTGGAACTGGCCCAGGAACCATCAGAGGTCAGAAATGTCTTTTCAAAGCATGAGAAGATTAAATGATGTAAAATTCTTAGGAGCACTTGTGCGAGAACTTTTAACTCCCATGGCTGATCCAGGCGTGGGATCCCTAGGGGGAAAGAAAGAATCTTGATCTACGCATCTGCGTTATACAGGTAGTCCTTGACTTAACGACCGTTCATTGAGTGAATGTTCAAAGTTACAACGGCACTGAAAAAAGTGACCTAGGACCGTTTTTCACCCTTACCGACCGTTTCAGCATCCCCACGGGTCACATAATCAAAATTCAGATACTTGGCAACTTGCCCATATTTATGATAGTTACAGTATCCCGGGGTCAGGTGACCAGCTTTTGCGACTTCGGACAAAGTCAATGGGCAAGCCAGATTCTCACAACTTCACAACCGTGTCACTCACTTAACAACTGCAGCGATTCGCTTAACAATTGTGGCAAGAAAGGACATAAAATGGGGCAAAACTCACTTAACGACTCCTTTAATAATTCATCCCCATGGTCACATGATCAAAATTCAGAGGCTTGGCATGTACTTATGACGGTTGGTTGCAGTGTCCCGGGCAGTGGTGAAATCCAATTTTTTTTACTACCAGTTCGGTGGGCGTGGCTTGGTGGGTGTGGCAGGGGAAGGATACTGCAAAATCCCCATTCCCTCCCCACTCGGGGGTCAGCCAGAGGTGGTATTTTCCGGGTCTCCGAACTACTCAAAATTTCCGCTACCGGTTCTCTAGAACCTGTCAGAACCTGCTGGATTTCACCCCTGGCCGGGGTCACGTGATCCCCTTTTGTGACCTTCTGACAAGCAAATCCAATGGGGAAGCTGGTTTCACTTAACAACTGTGTGGCAAGAAAGGTCGTAAAACGGGGAAAAGCTCACTTAAATGTCTCACTTAGCATCCGAAATGTTTGGCTCAATTGTGGTTTTAAGTTGAGGACTATCTGTACTTATCCCACTGTCAGATCTTTAGAGTTTTCATAACATCCGAGACACATTAGGAATACTGCAAGAAAGAAGTTTGAGGAAAGTTTCCTTGAAGTGCATGGGTAGCTTCTAAAATCTTTTCTGCTTTTTCAGATTAACTGAAAAGCAAATGTTCGGTGTTCGGTGTAGTGTATAGGCCGTGTTCCAGCTCAGGAGCATAATGTGACTTTTTCAAATTACTTTTTCTCATTAAGATCCCTGGAATTGAGTGGACGGCGCTTGATGAATCACTGGACAGAGAAGTTTTACTGCTTTTTGAAGGGCCAGAGCGAGTAGGAGAAAAGTTCAAGGCCACCATTTTAAACCTGGTAAATAGAACATGGTGGATGGGGATAATGAGAAAAACCAGACTTGAAAACACTTGGTTTAAATGTTTGCTAAATCCAACAAGATTTTTTTTTTGCTGCCTTTCCTCCCATTTGGATAACACAACATCTAGGTTCTTCTCACTTATCAATACTGCTCGTTGTGTCCAGACTATAAAAGAAAATATAGCACATACTGTATTTTTCGGAGTATAAGACGCACTGGAGTATAAGACGCACCTTAGTTTTTGGGGAGGAAAATAGAGGGAAAAAATCTACCTATCAGGTATTCATCTGGCTAGCGTCCTTAGTCTGGTCAGCTTCAGCACATTATTTTATCCCCTGGTTAGGGCTGAAAAAAATATTCTTTGAAGGAAGTAGGAATGAAAACAAGCCTGCAAAAACTTAGGGCTGGTAAAAAACTACTTCGAGGGAGTAGGAATTTAAAAATGCTGCAAGCCGGTAAGATCGTTAGCACCTCGTTAGGGCTGAAAAGAACTTTTTCGGAGGGAGTAGGAATGAAAACAAGTCTGCAAAGACTTAGGGCTGGAAAAAAACTTCTTTGGACGGAGTAGGAAGCCAGGAAGATCGTTAGCACCTAGTTAGGGCTGGAAAAAAAAAGCTTCGAAAAAGCTACATTCGGAGTATAAGACGCACCCAAATTTTCAGCCTCTTTTAGGGAGGAAAAAGGTGCATCTTATACTCCGAAAAATACGGTAAATGTTCTGTTCTAAGAGTTCCAGCCATTCCATTCCATATTCCATTCCATTCCATTCGATCCATTCCATACCAGCCATGCCATGCCATGCCATTCTATCCCATCCCATTACATTACATTCAATCCTTTCCATTCGATTCCATTCCATATTCCATTCCATTCCATATTCCATTCCATTCCATATTCCATTCCATTCCATTAGATCCATTCCATACCAGCCATGCCATGCCATTCTATCCTATCCCATCCCATCCCATCCAATCCTTTCCTTTCCATTCGTGCCGTGCCGTGCCATGCCATGCCATTCCAAACCAAACCATTCCAAACTAAACCAAACCAAACCAAACCAAACCAAACCAAACCAAACCATTCCATTCCATTCCATTGAGGTAACAATGGGATGCTGATAACATTATAGAATTCCCCCTCCAGAAAGGCCTGCCGAATGCATCCTTATTCTTCCGCTTTAAAATATTAAAGTTATTTTGTTGTTGTTCTCTCAGGTACTTGCATGCATTTCTTTAAAAACATTTGGTGTTTTGTTTTGTAAGCTCTCCTGAAACGTAGTAGAAAAACATCTTAAAAAGCCACTAAATCTCAGCTATACCGGTTGAATCCTGCCTTCTGTCTTGAAAGGCATAGTGGGGACAGACAGATAACAGAAAAGAGAACAATGGGTTCAAATGACTTAAATCCTGCAATTGCTTTACAGTTTCGTATTACTCTTCGTATTGTTTGTTTTTCGGACTGGAGACATAAAACCAGAATAAGCAAATTAAATCCTTAAATTGAAGTCTCCATGTTGAGGATGGAGGGTCTGGCATGCTGTGGTCCATGGCATTGTGAAGAGTCAGACACAACTTAGTGATTGAACAACAACAACAAAACAAAACTATTCACAACTCAAACCAGGGTTGTTTAAAGACAACTTATCCCAGGTCCAGGGCCCCTTTCAATCCAATGACTCTTTCTTTTATGATACCTTTGGATGTTTCCCACGTTCTCAAATATAAACAATAATCTCACTCTTTCTTTGCAGCGAGAAGAAATTTCTCAAGTTGAAGATTTAGCTGAGCTGCCTTTGCTGAACCCAACAGACTGTGAATTGGATCTGCAAGAAACTTACCAGAAGACCTTGGTGGTAAATAACCCTTGAATGGCAGGCAAGCATGCTCTGAGGTTATCTTCCCTGATGATAAATTCCTTTGTAAGCATTGGGTCACCTTTAATTAATCTGGCACCCTCCAAATGTATTGGAATATGAATTCCCAACAAACATGCAGTTGCAGATATCAGAACATTTTATATCTGGGATTCTGAGGTAAATATTTTTGCCTCACAACTTTGGGTCCTCTAAGGGGAATGGTAGCTTGATGGCTTTGCAGCTCCCTCTCAGCAGATCAGAGAAAATAGGCAAAGGCAGAAGTGAAAGATGTTTCCTTCCGCTGCCAAAGCTCCGATCTGTTTTTAGATTATTTTCTTTTTTTCCCTTTCTGGAGGTGCTAATGTTGTGGGGCTTTCTGTTAACAGGAGGGCCTACAGCAGCTTGGCATCTAGCATTGATTCTTCCTCCTTGTCCTCAGAATTTCTGAAGTAGCAGAATCACTTCCATGGTTTATAGTTATAGTCAGGATTTCAAGTACTTCTAAGGATCTGAGGAGAGAAAGCCTTGATGGTCCATAAATCCCCTTAGTGAAATAGAATGGGATGGTTTCTGGTAGAATCCTGGCCCTAATTGCAATCCTAGTAGAACCTTACTAGGATAACCCAAACCCTAACCCTATGATAACCTTGTCTTCGCTTGTTGTGTGAACCAAGCAATCAGGCTTTATTTGGGGCCCAGAATGTGAACAAAAATATTAATTTTTGTTAAAGTGGGTTTAATTTATAACAAAACAAACAAACAAACACTGTGTTGCCTTAAGCGAACAGACAATAGGAAGGGGCAATAATATGAGTGTAATTGAAGATAATCACCACCCCAACATAACAATAGACTTATATACCACTGCATAATGCTTTACAGCACTCTCTGGGTGGTTTATAATCTGGGTCCTCATTTTACCGACTTTGGAAGGATGGAAGGTTGAGTCAACCTTCAGTCGGTCAGGATTGAACTCCAAACTGTGGGCAGAGTTAGGCTTCAGAACTGCTTTTTAACCATTCCACCACCAGGGCTCCTTAGCTACTCTTCTGTATTTCTTGGAAAAGAAAGAACCATGATGTAGTGTAGTGTAACCTCATGAAATTGGCTCAGCGGTGAAATCTACTTACCTTCCCTACCGGTTCGGAAGCGTGCGCGCCAGGGGTGGGTTCTAACTTACCTCACTGCCGGTTCGCTTCCTCCCGAGCCGTGTGGGCACGCACGCATGCGCAGAGGGTTAAAAAAAGAAAATGGCGACATCCGGCTGGGTGGGCGGAGCCTCGCGCTGCCGCTGCTACTGGTTCTCTGAACTACCGGCGGCCGCTGCTACCAGTATGCCCAAACTGGGCCGAGCCAATAGCATTTTACCCCTGAATTGGCTCCTGATAAACTACACCCCAAAAAACCCCCTAAAGTTGCCCAATTCCCAAGCAGCCTGTAAGCACATGATGTTTTATATGTGTGTGTGTGTGAGGTGGATGTGGAATACAAGATGGAAGGTTGTGAGCTGAATTCAAGCAAGAGATTGCTATGCTCTATAGATATTTGTGTTGATATCCACACAGGACCTCAAGAAAACTCTGGAGAATAAAAGGACCCAATGGCTCCAGAAACTGAATTTTTTGGAAGCTCAGAAGGAATCCCTGGATAAGGAGCTCGTTAAAATGGCAGGAAACATGCGGAGGATGAGAACAGAACAGCTACATTTAAAGAAAATGATTTTGTCCAGGTTGTTGTTCTTCATTGTATAGAATATTTGGCTTCTGTATCTACTCAATTGAAAATTCTCTACAGTTCAGTAAATAATGCCCTCAGTTTGGTTTGCCATGTGGTAACATCTACATAAGGCTAAACCCAAAAAGGATTGGTAGCCCATAATACCCACATGATGCATTTCTGTAGAAGTTAAGAGAGCGTAGGTCAGGGATGTCCAATTTTGGCAACCTTAAGACTTGTGGACTTCTACTCCCAGAATTCCCCAGTCAGCATGTTGGCTGGAGAATTCTGGGAGTTGAAGTCCACAAGTGTTAAAGTCCTTCACTTATGCCAAGGGTGTCCAATCTTGGCAATTTTAAGAATTGGGTCTGTCCAGTTGAATGAAGAGAAGGACTAGGGGGCGACATGATAGCAGTCTTCCAATATTTGAGGGGCTGCCACAAAGAAGAGGACGTCGATCTATTCTCCAAAGCACTTGTAGGCAAGACAAGAAGCAATGGGTGGAAACTAATCAAGGACAGAACCAACCTAGAACTAAGTAGAAATTTCCTGACAGAACAATTAACCAGTGGAACAGCTTGCCTCCAGAAGTTGTGGATGCTCCAGCACTGGAGGATTTCAAGAAGACATTAGACAATCATTTGTCTGAAATGGTATAGGGTCTCCTGCTTAAGCAGGGGGTTGAACTAGAAGACCTCTAAAAGTCCCTTCAAACTCTCTTATTCTGTCTTTTGTGGACTTCAACTCCCAGAATTCCCCAGCCAGCATGCTGGCTGGGGAATTCTGGAAGTTGAAGTCCACATGTCTTAAAGTTGCCAAGGTTGGACACCCCTGGTGTAGGTGAAGGACATGATTCGCCCATATTTCTCCCACCAGGGGGGAAGGCCGACCTTCCTCTGTCAATCCACATTAGTAGACGGGAGGAGAGAGGCTTAGAAGTTGAAAGAAAAAAGGTGGATGATAAAGTAATAAAAATATGAATGTAATAAAGAAAGAAACGAACATGTGCTTTTGTTTCCACATGGAAACCATTTCTGAACTTTGTGCTTGACGTGGAAAAGAATGAAACTTTTATTCTGGGTTTTACAGATTAGACTGATAGACTTTTGTAGAAATGACCGGTTCATACTATTATGATAAAACAAAAAGTTGTGATTTGTTGTTAATGCCTTATTCTACCGTAACAGAGTTGGAAGTCAATGCTTTTTTTTTTCTTTGCCCTTTGCCCTTCCCCCTTCCCTCTCCCTGTCCTCTTATTTGATTTTGTATTTTGTATTTTATAATACCTTATGTTGTTGTTGTTGTTGTTGTTACCAATAGTGGGTTTCAAATTCTGTCGCTACTGGTTTGCTATTGGGAGTGCGCGCACGTGAGGCGCTTGTGCGCATGCTCAGAGACGTCCAGGTTTGTCGGCAGAGCCTCCTGCTGCAGCTACCGGTTCGCCCACCACTGCTTATAACCCAATAAAACGTAAAGAAAAAGAGAGAGAGAAAGAGGAAGGAAGGAAGGAAGGAAGGAAGGAAGGAAGGAAGGAAGGAAGGAAGGAAGGAGAAGGGAAGGAAGGAAAGAAGGAAGGAGGAAGAAAGGAAGGAAGGAAGGAAGAAAAAAGAAAGAAAAAGAAAGAGAAAGAAAAGAAAGAAAAAGAAAGAAAAAGAAAGAAAGAAAAAGAAAGAAAGAAAGCATGTATATGGAAGTAGTCGTTGACTAAGGACCATTTGTTAAAACTACAGTTCAAAGTTATGACAGCCTTGGGAAAAAGTGACATGACCTGTACTCACACTTATAACCACCCCTGATCCTCGCAGTCACGTGATCACAATTTGGGTGCTTGGCAGCTGGCTCACGTTTACGACTGGTTGCAGCATCCTGCGGTCCTGCAATTGTGATTTGTGGCTTTTTTTTTAAATCAATTTTTTGGGTGGGGGTGGGGGAAACACCCCTTGGGGAAACTGGATTGCTTGTTCATCATGTGATTTGCTTAATGACTATGTGATTCATTTAATAGCCACCATAAAAATGGTAAAATTGGCGTTTCTAACCGTCGCCATCGCGCTTCGGCTGTTTTTGAGTTGCCGGCGGCGGCATGCCAAAGCTGAGCAAGGAAGCTAAGCAGTAACTGCAGCACCTGCACCTGCATGACTGCAGCAGGGGAGACATGATAGCAGCCTTTCAATATCTCAGGGGCTGCCACAAAGAAGAGGGAGTCAAGCTATTCTCCAAAGCACCTGAGGGTAGAACAAGAAGCTAATGGGATGGAAACTAAACAAGGAGAGAAGCAACTTAGAACTAAGGAGAAATTTCCTGACAGTTAGAACAATTAATCAGTGGAACGACTTGCCTCCAGAAGTTGTGGATGCTCCAACACTGGAAGTTTTTAAGAAGAGATTGGACAGCCATTTGTCTGAAATGGTATAGGGTTTCCTGCCTAAGCAGGGGGTTGGACTAGAAGACCTCCAAGGTCCCTTCGAACTCTGTTGTTGTTGTTGTTATACAATTGTATCACAGTGGCCAGTTGTTTTGCCAGATGATACAATTGTATAATAATAATAATAATAATAATAATAATAATAATAATAATAATAATAATAATAATAATAATAATAATAATAATAATAATAATAATAATAATAATAGCAGCAGCTTTTGTTGTTGTTGTTGTTGTTGTTGTTACCTCTTCAAAGGTGACCAGCTGGCCGTCCATTGGGGCTTCATCCCTGCCATACTTTATTTAGGTTTTAAGAGGGGCGCAGATCCTGGAATGCCTGAGCCAACTCTTTGGAGTCTACTTTGGGGTTGAAGGAATTAATCAATATATTTTGAGAGTATGCTTTTGAAGATGGACACTTATGCAGTGTTACTGTCCAGCTGTTTATCTGATAACATGTAAATGACATTTTTGTCGGTGTAATGTATTTATCATACTTGGTTACTTCTATTGGAATAAATATTTACATTTTAATTTTTTTTTAAAAAAATGTAAAATTGAATCGAAATTAACTTACCAATGTAACAACTTATAACAGAAACCCGAGTCCCAATTGTCATAAGTTGAGGACTGCCTATAGGTGAATATCTTCAAGCATTACCCCGTAATGCTCCTAAGCCTGGAAGTGCATATAAATGCATATGTACAGTACAAGGGAGTCCTCAACCTATGGCCACAATTGAGCCCAAAAATTCTGTTGCTAAGTCAGAAGTTTGTTAAGTGAGTTTTGCCCCCACTTTATGACTTTTCCTGCCACATTTATTAAATGAATCGCTGCAGTAGTTCAATTAGTAACACCATCGTTAAGTGAATCTGGCTTTCCCCCCATTGACTTTGCTTGACAGGAAGTCGCAAAAGGGGATCACATGACCCTGGGGACGCTGCAGCCGTCATAAACACGAGTCAGTTGCCAAGCATCTGAATTTTGCTCATGTGGCCGTGGGAATGCTACAACGGTCATAAGTGTGAAAAATGTCATAAGTTACTTGTTTCAGTGCCGACGTACCTTTGAATGGTCACTAAATCAACTGTTGTAATGTCAAGGACTACCTATAGCTTCCAGGAATCTAACGTTGCCCTTACAGAGAATCATTTGCAAACAAAGAGAGAGAGAGAGAGTAATTCAGCTTCGAATAACATTGCTGTACATCGTTTTTGGTGTTTTGCTTAATATCTTAACAGACAACACGAGATCCAGTCCACCAAACAGCTCAAAGAAGATGCTTTGGCAGAAGCAGACGTCTTAACGTTGAAATTGCAAGAGCTAACCGAACAATTAGAGGAAGCTGGGAAGAGGGTAGGTGTCTTACGTTGTGCTTTTATTTCTTTAATTGTTTTAAAAAGATGGAACAATCTTCTATGTCTTTACCATATTTTTCGGAGTATAAGACGCACCTTAGTTTTTGGGGAGGAAAATAGGGGAAAACAATCTGCCTACCAGGTATTCATCTGGCTAGCGTCCTTAGTCTGTTCAGCTTCAGCACCTTATTTTATCCCCTGGTTAGGGCTTTAAAAAACCTCCTTCGGAGAGATTAGCAATGAAAAAAAGCCTGCAAGTTGGTAAGAGCCGGGAAGATCCTTAGCACCTAGTTAGGGCTGAAAAGATCTTTTTCAGAGGGAGTAGGAATGAAAATAAGCCTGCAAAGACTTAGGGTTGGAAAAAAGCTTCTTCGGAAGAGCGTTAGCACCTCGGTAGGGCTGAAAAAAAAAGCTTCGAAAAAGCTACATTCAGAGTATAAGACGCACCCAAATTTTCAGCCTCTTTTAGGGGGGAAAAGGTGCATCTTATACTCTGAAAAATACGTTATTTTTTTAAAAGATGGAACACTCTTTAGAGATGCCAAAGTGTGAAGTAGTGTGAATTGTCTGGCCCAGCCATGCAGTGCATCCATGAATCCTGGGTGCCCTATTGATTTAGGATTGTTTTTCTCACGACCGATACAGCATCCTGTGATCAAAATTTGGGTGCCTGGCAACTGGTTCATATTTATGACGGTTGTTGCAGTGTCCCGGGATTCTGTGTTCCCCTTTGGCGACCTTCTGACAAGCCGAGTCAATGGGGAAGCCAGATTCACTTAACAACCATGTTACTAACTTAACCAATGCAGTGATTCACTTAACAGCTGTGGCAAGAAAGTTCGTAAAACTCAAAAACTAACGACTATCTTGCTTAGCAACAGAAATGTTGGCCTTAGTTTATTTATTTATTTCGTCAAGCATGTATTGGATAACAGATACAGGTATAAACATGATTATGAATACATGAAATGGGTACAAATAAAAGGCAACATTAGGACAGTGATGGTAGGCATGCTGGTGCGCTTATGCACGCCCCTTACAGACCTCTTAGGAATGGGGTGAGGTCGTCAGTAGACGGTGGTCTAAGGGTAAAGTTTTGGGGGTTTGGGGAAGAAACCACAGAGTCAGGTAGTGCATTCCAGGCATTAACGACTCTGTTAGTGTGGTATGTACTGTAATTGTGGTCATAAGACAAGAACCTGTAAGCTACAGAGGTTTTTTCTCTTCTCTTCTCTTCTCTTCTCTTCTCTTCTCTCCTCTCCTCTCCTCTCCTCTCCTCTCCTCTCCTCTCCCCTCCCCTCCCCTCCCCTCCCCTCCCCTCCCCTCCTCTCCTCTCCCCTCCCCTCCCCTCCCCTCCCCTCCTCTCCTCTCCTCTCCTCTCCTCTCCTCTCCTCAACTCCCCTTCCCTTGTGTTTTGTCTCAATCCATCTGCTGTGATGCTTTGAAATGTTGATTATTATGAAGTCTTAATGTGCAATTCGAAGTGACTGCTTGCATTATTTCTTTTAGTCTGTCGAGGCTGCCTTCCCCATTGGGGCTCAGTTTCCTTCTGTAAAATATTGGGGAGAAAAAGCTTTACAGTGGCCAGCTACAGGCCGCTTGGTTTAACAAAAGCAGAACTGGTGTGCTCATCTGGAACTTGCAGAAATGTGATTGCGGAAGAAGTCAAAGCTAAGCTGTGGGGGGGGGGGAGAGGCGGGTGATAACTTCTTGTGCTCTGCACAGGAAAACAACGCTTTGGTGCACACCAACAAGCAGAACCTGTCCCTCAAAAATGCAGAAGCACGAAGACTTCATGGCTTCCGGAAAGAGAAGAAATGTGTTTTTGGTCTCTTTTTTGAAGCTGCCCATAGGGGCTTTGAGACAGAGCGCATCTTGCAGCATTTGATGTCGGAAACTTGTGTTGACCTGCTGCTGTTGCTGCTCTCTTTAAGGTTAAGGATCGCGAGAGTGACTTTCACGCGGCCCACGAGGAAGTAGGGTCTTTACAGAAGAAGCTAGAAGAAAGCGTGGCCGAGCAAGGAAGCCTCCGTGGTAGAAATACAGATTTAACGCGGACTTGCCAACAGCTGGAACGGCAAGTTAAGGAACTAAGTAGTAAGTATCTCTCAGCACTTTGGTCCTTCCGTCCTTTTAGGTTACAACCTAGATTTGTCTTGGGGGCTACGAAGCCTTAGTAAGACCAAACCTAGAATACTGCATCCAATTTTGGTCACCGCACTATAAAAAGGATATTGAGACTCTAAAAAAAGTGCAGAGAAGAGCAACCAGGATGATTAGGAGACTGGAGGCTAAAACATACGATGAACGGTTGCAGGAACTGGGCATGGCTAGTCTAGCGAAGAGAAGGACCAGGGGAGACAGGATAGCAGTCTTCCAATATTTGTGAGGTTGTCACAGAGAGGAAGAGGTCAAGCTATTTTCAAAGACACCCGAAGACCAGACAAGGAAAAATGAATGGAAACTGATCAAGGAGAGATTCAACCTGGAAATAAGGAGAAACTTTCTGACAGTGAGAACAATCAACCCATGGAACAGAAGTTGCCTTCGGAAGTTGTGGGAGCTTCATCACTGGAGGCTTTCAAGAAGAGGCTGGACTGCCATCTGTCAGAAATGGTGTAGGGTCTCCTGCTTGGGCGGGGGGGTTGGACTAGATGACCTAGAAGGTCCCTTCCAACTCTGTTCATCTGCATCTATCTGTCAGCCATTTGCCAAAAGTCATTGGTTGGTGATTCTGCCATGATAGCTATAACACACTTGCAGCCATTTGTTTTGCGACTGTCCAAAGTGACAGCAGCACTGAACAAGGTGACTTGCGACCGGTTCTCACACTTGTGACCATCATGCCACCCTCCCACATTCATGTGATCAAAATTCAGGTGGTTGGCAACTGGCATGTATTTACAACAATTGGAACATCCTGGGATGATGTGATCCCCATCGGCGACCTTCCCAGCCGGCTGCTGACTAGCAAAGTCAATGGAGGAAGCTGGGTTCGCTTAACAGCTGGGTGATTTGCTGCTGTGATTCGCTTAACATCGTGGCAAGGCAGGTTGTAAAATTGGGCATGAATCACTTTACAACGGTCTTGCTTAGCCACAAAAATTCCGGTCCTCAACGTGCTCGTACATTGAGGACTAGCGGTATGAGCCAGGGTGGCGCAGTGGTTAGAGTGCAGTACTGCAGGCTACTTCTGCTGACTGCTGGCTGCCTGCAATTTGGCAGTTCAAATCTCACCAGGCTCAAGGTTGACTCAGCCTTCCGAGGTCGGTAAAATGAGGACCCAAAATTGTTGGGAGCAAGATGCTGACTCTGTAAACCGCTTAGAGAGGGCTGTAAAGCCCTGTGAAGCGGTATAGAAGTCTAACTGCTATTGCTATTCTTTTAGATCATGGAGCAAAGAGTTGGAGAGGGAGAAAGACCTAATGGTACATCTAACTTGCGGTTTCTCTGCGACCTCTGAGTGGGTTAAGAGGTTGGTCTCGAAGGCTTTAGCTTCATCCGGCATCACTCTACAGCAGTGTTTCCCAACCTTGGCAACTTGAAGATGTCTGGACTTCAACTCCCAGAATTCCCCAGCCAGCGAATGCTGGCTGGGGAATTCTGGGAGTTGAAGTCCAGACATCTTCAAGTTGCCAAGGTTGGGAAACACTGCTCTACAGGTAGCCCCCAACGACCACAATTGAGCCCAAAATTTATGTTGCTAAGCGAAACATTTGTTAAGTAAGTTTCACCCCATTTTACGACCTTTCTTGCCACAGTTGTTAAGGGAATCGCCGCAATTGTCAAGTTAGTAACAGGGTTGTTAAGTGACTTTGGCTTCCCCTTTGACTTTGCTTGTCAGAAGGTCGCAAAAGGGGATCACACGACCCCGGGGACCCTGCAACACCCGTAATAAATGTGAGCCAGTTGCCAAGCGTCTGAATTTTGATCCTGTGACCATGGTCATAAGTGTGAAAAACGGTCATAAGTCATTTTTTTCACCGCCGTTGTGACTTCAAACGGTCACTAAACGAATCGTTGCAAGTCGACTACTTGTACTATGATTCTTAATAGATAAAAGATTATCTTCCTTATGCTGCGCTGGGGTGAGACATGATGGTTTATATCAGTGGTTCTCAACCTTCCTAATGCCGCGACCCTTTAATACAGTTCCTCATGTTGTGGTGATCCCCAACCATAAAATAATAAAATTATTAGGAAACTCAGGGGTGGGTTCTAACTTACCTCATTGCCGGTTTGCTTCCTCCTGCGCTGCGTGGCCGCGCCTCATGGCACATGTGCGTTTTGCGCGTGCACACATGCGCAGTGCCGAATTTTTTAAAAAAAATTGCAAAAAAAAGCCAAAAACAAGATGGCGATGCATGCGCAGTGCCAGAAATTCGGCTTCTGTGCATGCTCAGAAGTTCCCATGGTACAGATTTTTTTTTGCAGTAGTCTATTTGCATGTGGGTGGACCCGCCTGGAGACAGATAGAAGAGCGGTGTCTCGGTTCCTAAGACCATCGGAAATATGTGTTTTCCGATGGTCTTAGGCGACCCCTGTGAAAGGGTCGTTCGACCCCCAAAGGGTCGGTACCCACAGGTTGAGAACCGCTGGTTTATATAGTTCCATCTAGCTCTGTGATTTCTAGAGATGACTCACACTTGTGTAAGAGCAGAGGTTGCCACATGGTTTCAGGTTCCTGGTGTGGTCCAGAACTTGGCTCCAAAACAAGAAAGGTGTGAAGGCAACTTCTCTTTCTTATTGTTCCTCAAAAACTATAATTGGAAAAACTTTGCCTGTGGAAACGGGAGCCTTGCAGTAGGTCTGTTAGAGTTTAGAGCAAGTGTGGTGGTATATAGGTAGTCCTCGACTTATAACCATTCTTTTAGTGACCGTTCAACGTTACAATGGCACTGAAAAAAGTGACTTATGACTGTTTTCCATACTTACGACCGTTGCAGCATCTCCGTGGTCACGTGATTTACATTCGGATGCTTGATTTGCATTTATGACCGTTCCACTGTCCCAGGGGGTCATGCGATCCCCTTTTGTGACCTTCTGACCAGCCAAGCCCATGGGGAATCTGGATTCATCTAACAACTGGGTTACTAATTTAACAACTGCAGTGATTCGCTTAAGAAAGGTGGCAAGCACATATTATCATATGTGGTGAACTTGTGCCAAAGCAAAAAAAAAATTGGGGGGGGGGGGCAAAGATACACAAGTGGTTAGAAAAGATGATAGGGAAACATGTAGATTTTAAACCTGAACTGTTTTTATTAGGTATAATATCAGAAAAAAATTGATAAGAAAAGTATGTACCGTATTTTTCAGAGTATAAGACGCACTGGAGTATGTATTGTTGTGAGCCGCCCAGAGTCTCTGTGGAGTGGGCGGCATACAAATGTAACTAATAAATAAATAAATAATAAATAAAATAAGACACACCTTAGTTTTTGGGGAGGAAAATAGGGGGGGGGGAATCTGCCTATCAGGTATTCATCTGGATAGCGTCCTTAGTCTGGTCAGCTTCAGCACATTATTTTATCTCCTGGTTAGGGCTGGAAAAAAAACTTCTTCGGAGGGAGCAGGAATGAAAATAATCCTGCATGCCGGGAAAATCGTCAGCACCTCGTTAGGGCTGGAAAAAACATTCTTCGGAGCAAAGAGCCGGGAAGATTATTAGCGCCTCGTTAGGGCTGGGGAAAAAAGCTTCGAAAAAGCTACATTCAGAGTATAAGACTCACCCAAATTTTCAGCCTCTTTTAGGGGGGGAAAGGTATACTCCGAAAAATACGGTATTTAATATTGCATGACTTAGCAGCAGCGAGGATTATATTCGCACAATACTGGAAAAATGAAGATATACCACCAGATGAAGAGATAGTCAGGAAGATACTGGATAGATTGCAGAAATGAATAGACTGACATTGAAAATTAAACAGAGAGAAGATGTAGAATATTATCAAACATGGAATTTATTTTACCAATGGTTGGAAAAAAAGGGGTGGAGATTAAGAATGTAAACTTGTATTGTTAAGCAAACAAAATACCCAGACAACCCGATGTTTAGTAAGCACTAAGAAATGTATTTAATAGAAAATCAATTAAAAAATTAAAAAAGTGGCAAGAAAAGTTGTAAAATGGGGCAAAACTCATTTAACAAATTTCTCACTTGGCAGCATACATTTCGGGCTCAATCGTGGTCATACGTTGAGGACTACCTCTATTAGACGGAGGCTTCCTTATCTGGAGTACTCGTTTATTTAATATATTTTTGTTAGATGAGAATGGGAAAGCTTTAGTTTACAGATACTCACCGGCTGAGCCGAGGTGGCGCAGTGGTTAGAGTGCAGCACTGCAACCTACTTCAGCTGACTGCTAGTTCAGCAGTTCAGCTGTTCAAATCTCACCAGGCTCAAGGTTGACTCATCCTTCCATCCTTCCGAGGTCAGTAAAATGAGGACCCAGATTGTTGGGGGCAATATGCTGAACTCTGTAAACCGCTTAGAGAGGGCTGTAAAGCACTATGAAGCGGTACATAAGTCTAAGTGCTATTGCTATTGTCTAATGCCTTGTTTTGTAGCTGCTCTGGAGTCACTCAAGGAGAAGTATTTAAGAAGACTGTTCTGTGGTGTACTTTGTCAGGTAGGGCTTTCTATTTATTTGTTTATTTAACGATGCACTTAACTCTTTATTTTAGTTCAAGGGTAGAACTGAGATGCCCAAATTTCCCAGCATCCTCCAGTGACAATACCCAGATTGCACTAGATGGCCTAGCAAGGCCTGAGACATGCATTGGACTATTGCTCCCATGCTTCCTAGCCACACAAGCTGGGAATTAGGAGGGTTGTGTTCCAACACAACCTCCCAAGATGAGTAAGCTTCCTTAGAGGAAGCTGCAAAGCCTCCATTGGGTTGCAAACTACGTAAAGTTGCAATATAAAAAGATCTGGATTGGAAAAATTCATTTTCCACCTAACAAGCTGAAGCTCATCATTTAGGGATTCATTGGATCACTAAACCAGAAGTTTAATTAATCAATTAAAGCACGCCTACAGAACTGGTAAACTTCCATGTTAGATTGCACGGGAATGAAGAGGCGAGACATAGGAACAGTTCAGCACCTTTTATTTAGCCGTAGCTGAAGTAAAACGGAATGCCGGCAGGCTGCAGGGAAGCCGCTTTTAAAGGCTTCCCTGTAGCCGGCCAGCCACTGACAGCAGCTTAAATCTCCCGCCGCTACAACAGCCAATCAGCGGTGGGTATGCAAATTTTGTTCACGTACGGCCGTACGTCACATTCCATCATCCCTAATTGTTGACTGCATGGAGGTTTTGAAGGCTGGCAACATGCAGAAACCTATGTCTCTCTAACATTTTTGTTCGTTTATTGTACCCTGCCATTATTATTTTTACAAATAACTCAAGCTGATGATTATACATGATATTCTTTCTACTCCTAATTTCCCCCATAACAATAATTCTGTGAGGGGAGTTGGGCTGAGAGAGTGACTGGCCCAAAGTCTTCCAGGTGGCTTCCATGGCTAAGACAGGACTAGAACTCACAGTCCCCTGGTGACTGGCCCAAAGTCACCTAGCTGGCCTCTATGCCCTAAGGCAGGACTAGAACTCACAGTCTCCCAGACTCTGGCCTGATACCTTAACCACTAGACCAAGCTGGCTCTAATGTCTAGGTTTCTCTGCATTCTGTCATTGTAAAATAATAATTTATTAAACTTGAATTTTGCTGAATTCTCAGAGTCTGGGCAGCTCCTGACAATCAAAAGCATTGCAGTAAAACCAATAAAAGAAATAAAAATAAAAGATGCAAGTATAATGAAACAAGTGCCTGGAGAGGCATCATTCATTCTCAGTTCAACCCACTTCATAGGGCTGTTGTTGTTGTTGTTGTTGTACAGGGGTCAGCAACCTTAAACACTCATGAGCCTCAAAGGTCCTAACTGGAAGCCCCCCATTCAATTCTGGAGCCGACCGGAAGTCCGATTCCCCCACCATAGAGTCTCCTCCTAGTGTGGCATCCTTTTTCCTCTACCAGTCCTAACCAAAAGCCCTATCAATTGTGGAGCCGACCAGCGACAGGGAGCTGCAGCAGAGGGATGAAAGAGCCACATCGGCTCCAGAGCCACGGGTTGCTGACCCCTGTTGTAGGGAAAAGAGTGCCACATGTCCTCACAGCTAAATGTAATAATGAAGTCGGATACTACTTGTGTGATGCAGTGAAGCATGGGCATTGTAATACCTTTATCCTGAATGCTTTTCCTTTAAAACCAGGCCTACTTATAATTGTCAGGCTGTCATTTGCCAAATTGGGGCTGTGTCAATTTATTTGGGGGATTGTCTCAGCCACAATCAGAACAAGGTCTGGGCTTTTTGGGCTAACAGATTTAATGGCTGCTGCTGGCTAGCAAGCCTCTTTTCAAGAAAAATGTTCTTGAAGGATGATTTTGTTTGGTTCCTAATCTCTACTGCATAAAACAACAACCGAGATGATCAAATCTAGATTATCAAACCTTAGAACAGCATCCTCTGTGCTGGTTGAAAACATCAAGCAGGGATTTTCCCAGCCTAAAACTGAGAGGGAGGCTGCATTTAAAGCCTTCGGCAAGCAAAACATGTATTCGACCTTTTTGGTTCTTGAAAAAATATGTTTCTATACACCCTCTGCGGGAACCAAACAATTTCTTCTTTGCTTCAGGCATTTAGCACTTGTCCTCTTGGATAGCAACCGTGCTTCCAAAATATAGCTAGGTTTTCTTGGCAAACTGACTTTTCTTTCAGCTAACCAGCATGCTAACTTTCTGTTAAAACAGAGGTGTGTGTTTGAGTGTGACGAGAGTCCTTCATCCTGCTTAAGCATCAATGAAGAGATAAGATCAGAAGAGAAGGTAAGCGCAGACAAGTTTTGGAAATGTAGGTTGGAAGAGAAGTTGAACTGATCATCCGCAACGTTCTTGCTTGTAAAGTTGAGCTTGGGCAGAGATGATAAAGTACTGAATGTCCCTATAAATCAGTGCTTCTCAATTATTTTCTGTTACGCCCTCCCTAGGAAGAAGTCTGGTGTCTTGTCTGGTCTGGTGGTGAATATTTTTAACTGTTCAATTTTTAACTTTTTAACTTTGTTTTTAATTGCTGTTTATTATCTAGTGTTCTTGTACAATGCTGTACACCGCCCTGAGTCCCTCGGGAGTAGGGCGGCATAGAAGAACCAAGAAATAAATAAATAAATAAATAAATAAATAAAGTAAACATTTCGCGCGCCCCCCAACTCTCCGATCTGGGCCCCAATGGAATTTTAGTGTTAATATTTATTATTTTACTTCTTATAAGCTGCAAGCAAACTATTGGCTGGGAAGGCTGCTCTACCCACTTACCTGGGAGGAAGTCATACAGAACTCAGTGGAGCCTGTTTTCGGTTAGGCAGGCATAGGTTACCGTGGTTAGGGCACTCTTTTGACACGGGGCCAGGCCAGCTTAATCAAGCCGATGTTTTGGGGTTGCCCTCCTGACCGATAAACGCAGCCTCTGCCGGGCACTCACAGCAAATGGTGTGGAAGGAGGCTTTAGGGTGCCGTTCGAAGCTTTCGCCCAGCTGCAGAGGATGCTCCTCCTTGTCCAGCAGCAGGTTCGCCATGCCGTTCATGGCTACCACGGCGCCCGCCGAGAACAACAAGAACCCACGTAGCCGCCCCGCCCCGCCTGGCCGCCTTCTCTTCCGGGCTCGGAGCAGTGTGCAACTGGGAAAACACTCCCCGTTCGGTGGAATTGATCGAGAGGGACCACGCATGTTCCCCGGGGTCACACGCAACCCCCTGGCATCGCTCTGAGCCCCCCCAGGGGGTGTGCCCCACTATTTGAGAAACACTGCTATAAATGAACAAGGCCTTGTCCCAAAGGTGCTTTTCCAAAAGGCAACTCATTTTTGGATGAGATGCAGAACATTTTCAAACAAACAAACAAACAAAAAACCAAGAAAGTCCAGTTGTCTTGTGGAAGAGCACCCTGACCTGCACGATTGAGAATCTCTAAAGACATGAACAAAACATTGGTTGGCACTTTTGATCCTAAATCAAGGTTACTTTCATAGGAGGTGTTGATTTTTCTGCAATTAGCCAGAACTGGAGTTCAGACAAAGATTCCAGATTATGCTATATTCTGTTTAATTATACGTTGCGACAAATCTCATCTGTGAAAGCACCATAATCCTGACTAAACTCTTTAATTTTTAAATACGGTCAGTTGACCTGAGATGAGAAATAGTATCAACAAATTTTTCTCTTTATGAGCATTTTTATGAGCCCTGATGGCGCAGTGGTTAGAGTGCAGTACTGCAGGCTAACTCACTGCTCATTCCAGGAGTTCGATCTTGACCGGCTCAAGGTTGACTCAGCCTTCCAAGGTCAGTAAAATGAGGACCCAGATTGTTGGGGGCAAGAGGCTGACTCTGTAAACCGCTTAGAGAGGGCTGGAAAGCCCTGTGAAGCGGTATATAAGTCTAACTGCTATTGCTAAGCATCCGAATTTTGATCACATGGCCACAGAAATGCTGCAATGGTCATAAGGGGGAAAAGCGGTCATAAGTCACTTTTTCCAGTGCTGTTGTAACTTCGGACGGTCACTAAATGAATGGTTGTAAGTCAAGGACTACCTTGGCTTTGTTTTTCAAAAGGGAGGTAGTGGGGCCCAATTATTCCGAAAAAGAATCGTCTAACTCAGGGGTAGGCAAAGTTGGCTCTTGTATGACTCATGGACTTCAACTCCCAAAATTCCTGAGCCAATCATGCTAGCTCAGGAATTCTGGGAGTTGAAGTCCACGAGTCATACAAGAGCCAACTTTGCCTACCCCTGGTCTAACCAGATGCTTATTTCCTGGTAGAAGGAACTTTCTGTAAATGAGTTGAACTGCATTCTGGCTTCTGGACCGCAGTCTGCTTACTTTCGGTTCCTCTTCTTTAAATAGGAAACCTGTAGCTATCAAAGACTAGGAACCCAGCTGTCCTGGCCGTGGAGCACGTACTGGTCCACAGAAGATATTTTACTGCTAGGTAAGCTTAAAATATGCCTTGGGTGCAAATGGATTATTGGCTAAAAGGAGGAGCACACACCCCTGGAAGAAGAAACCTGAATCTGATTTGCATGTTGCTATGTATTATTTTTCAAAATTTGAATTTCATTTTATTTGTTTTAAGAAAGGGGTAATTACGGTGGAAGATTCGGAAGCAACATTCTCAAAGTTTGGAAATCCTTCTGTTTGTAACATCATTTTCCAGGTTCTTCCATCCCCTTTTAGTATGATGATTAAGTTGAAGTGAGAACAGTTAATCAGTGGAACAACTTGCCTCCAGAAGTTGTGAATGCTCCAACACTAGAAGTTTTTAAGAAGAGATTAGACAACCATTTGTCTGAAATGGTATAGGGTAGGGGTGTCAAACTCAAGGCCCGCGGGCCGAATCCGGACCGCAGGGGGCTTAGATATGGGCCACAGGGGAAACAGTGAAGGACCCGCCCACAGTGCCTCTGCCAGGCTCCATTGCCGGCTGCAACGGCCTCCTGCAGCCCTCTGCGCCCCCTCGAGGAAGCAGGGCTGTGCTGGGCTGTGGGGTCCCGGTGCCCTGGGAGCTCGAGGGTTGGGCTGGGTGGGTGCTTGCCCTCCACTGCCTAGGGCAGGGGTAGGCAAAGTTGGCTCTTCTATAACTCATGGACTTCAACTCCCAGACTTTCTGAGCCAATCATGCTAGCTCAGGAATTCTGGGAGTTGAAGTCCATGAGTCATAGAAGAGCCAACTTTGCCTACCCCTGGACTAGGGCTCTGGACAGCCTGTGCTGCTGTCCAGGTGTCTTC
The DNA here is from genome assembly GCA_023053685.1 of Diadophis punctatus similis. Classification (NCBI taxonomy): domain Eukaryota; kingdom Metazoa; phylum Chordata; class Lepidosauria; order Squamata; family Dipsadidae; genus Diadophis; species Diadophis punctatus. The sequence continues at coordinate 7,061,579 of JALIGW010000004.1, read as the reverse complement.
TGCGTGGCCTGAGAGGGACAGTGAGGGTCCTCTAGAGCAGGGGTCACCAACCTTTCGGACCTCAGGGACCACTAAATTCATAATTTTAAATCCCGCGGACCACTAATATGGATCGGCTGGGCGGGCGTGGCTAGGTGATCATGTGACTGGGTGGGCGTAGCCAACTTGATGTCACTCACGTCAAGGGATGCCTCGCCAGCCTCTACTCGCCCCTCCCCTCTCTGCCACTCCTTGCCTGCCTGTCTGGGCTCCTTAGGGCCCCTACAGGAAGCAGTTATTGGAGCTAAGCAGCCACCATGAGAAAGAGTTGGCAAAACAGCTCAGTTCAAATTGGATCTGACCGAGAAGGAGGCTCAGCAGAAGCACCTCACTGAGGACTATGAGCATAGGCTTTCCAAGCAGAAGGAAGACCTGCGGGAGTGCAAGGCCAGGTACCGGCGCCTGGAGGCTCAGCAGGCTGAGATGGTCAGCCAGTTCCAGGCCATGATGCAGTCCCACTGGAATGAGGCCCTCCAGCCCTTCGCCACTAGCGGCACTTCCCTCCAGCCTTCGCTAAAGCCCCGCAACAGGAGGCTGAAGCAGACCCCAAGTCAGAATTTCTCCCCCACTCCAACCCGCACAAAACCCCCCCGAAAGGGGAGACTCTCTGCAGCAACACAAACATTCATTGTATGTATCCGGCTTAGGGGCCGTAGTTTGAGGACCCCTGATTTAGTGCAATATAAAAAATGCAAATAATTTTTCTGCAGACCACCAAAATTTTCTCACGGACCACCAGTAGTACACGGGACAAGGGTTTGCCGCTCTCCTTGGTCTTGCCTTCCTCTGCTGGATCCCCCCAGCCCCGCCGGGGCCACCACAGGTGCCCCCGACATGAGTGACATTGAGCTGGCCATGCCCACCCCACCCCAGCCACGCCCACCTGGCCCCCCAAGGTCAAACACAACCTGATGCGGCCCTCAATGAAATCGAGTTTGAGACTCCTGGTGTAGGGTTTCCTGCCTGAGCAGGGGGTTGGACTAGAAGACCTCCAAGGTCCCTTCCAGCGCTGTTATTTTGTAGTTAATACTTGTTTCATTCATATTGTATGTATTTATGCTTTGGTTGACTAGCATTTGCATCTATCATCCATCTGTGGATGAAGATTAAAGTAGGCATCCTTTTTTGAAACTGCAGCTCAGCAGCCATTCGAAAGTCTCTGACTGAAATATCTGCATTGAGCAATTAGTTTTTTGATTGGCCATTTGTATGTAAAACTCTCAGATTGCAAAAAAAAAACCTATTTGAAATTGGCCTCATGGCTTGCATCTTGGAGGATCAAACTGTACTTTGCTGTAGCCCAATTCAATTGTCCCAAAGGTGTTCCCCCACCCCCACCCCAAAAGCATCTAGGACTTTCTTGGTGTGTGTTTTTTTTAAACGTTTCTCTTATCATTCAAAAAGCGTCTTGGGTAAGGTGACCAGACGTCCCGCTTTTGGCGGGACAGTCCCGCTTTTTAATAATTTGTCCCGCGGCATTTCAAAAAAGTCCCGCTTTTTTAATTTGAATTTGCCCTGCACACCCCTCTGCCTCCTGCCTTGCCTGCCTCCTCCTGCCAGGCGGGGAGGGAGGGCAGTGAGAGGGGCAGCGGCGGTCTTGCCTGTTCGTCGCTGCAGAGCCGAAGAAGCTGGTGGCGTTCACGGCGCGGGGCTTCCCCTGCCCATTTTCCCCGGCCACCAGGACGCCGCCATTTGCGTTCTTTTGCCCTCTGTGCAAGCAGAACGCTTTGCGCATGCGCAGAGGGCAAAAGAACGCAAATGGCGGTGTGCCGGGGAAAGCGGGCGGGGGAAGGCTCGCGCCGCGAACGCCACCAGCTTCTTCGGCTCTGCGGCGACGAACAGGTAAGCCTGCGCTGGTAGGAACCCACCCCTGGCTGCGATGAAGGAGGGGGGTGTTTGCGGGGTGCACAAAGCTGCAGGATAAGAGAGACGGACCCCTCCCGTCTTGCTCCCCTAGAAACAACCCCCCCCAGTCAATGGTGTCCCGCTTTACAAATATTAAAATCTGGTCACCTTAGTCTTGGGTGAGAAAAGAAACTTTTTCAAAGAAAACACCAAGAAAGTCCCAGATGCCTTTTAGGAAAAAAAACACCACGTTTGAGATAACCTGGATGATTGAGACTCTCCATAGACATCCCAACTCAATAGCCTTGATCTGCACCATTCCAGATAAACAAAGCCACATTTCCTGGGCTTCCTCCCATTAATAATTCTGCCATGCTCTCCTCCTCTCTGTCTTTAACAGAAGCTTTGTGCCTTGATTCTCTGCAACTGGTTCGAAGACGCTCTCTGCCCAGGACTGTTGGAAATTCTGAAATATTGTTGATATTTGGGAAAGAACACTTAAGAAATGGAACCACCTCAGATGTGATATTGGATGAATATAAGTAAGATCAGAGACCCAGCTTTTAAAATGTTGCCTCTTCCAAGGTTGATAAAGGCTACGTGCAGCTCAATTTTATTTTTAAGTTCTCAATAGATAATCTTTCTCCTACATTGCCAGTATCTTTAAGTGCTGTACCTTATGATTCTTGACGAACCTATCTTTTCTTTTATGTACACTGAGAGCTTACGCACCGAAGACAAATTCCTTGTGTGCCCAATCACACTTGGCCAATAAAAAATTATATTCTATTCTATTCTATCTTCTCATTTGATTCTTAGTTATCCATTATATCCTAATGACTTCTGTTCCCTTTTATATATGATTCAGGGAGCAAATCTACATAACCATTGATAAGACTTGGCAGACACAGGGGCCCACACAACCATGGGGTTGGTAGACCCAGGGGTGAAATCCAGCAGGTTCTGACAGATTCTGGAGAACCGGTAGCGGAACTTTTGAGTAGTTCGGAGAACCGGCAAATACCATCTCTGGCTGGCCCCAGAGTGGGGTGAGAATGGAGATTTTGCAATATCCTTCCCCCAGGAATGGGGAGGGAATGGAGATTTTGCAGTATCCTTCCCCTGCCACGCCCACCAAGCCACGGCCACAGAACCGGCAGTAAAATAAATTGGATTTCACCACTGGGTAGACCCCATGGAAAAACCCTCCCCCCATCTGTATTAACTGGTGTGACTGGGAGGCATCTCCAATTGGGATGGTGCATTGATTGGACCATGTGATAGACATGTGGGTGCTGGGGCAGGGACTTGGACTTTCTTTTGGGTGGGGAAAACTTGGAAGCTTTCAGATTCAGGTTTTCCCAGATGTGCCAATATGACATCTCTAATAAAATGGAACTTTGAGGAAACTCAAGCCTCTGAGTTTTCTTTCGTTGGGGTTTTTACTCGGACCCTGACAACTTTAGTTATAGTTTCCTTCAACTGTAAGATTTGAGGGCAGAATGTCATGAAAGGTCATCGGATGAACCATTGTCCACTATATGAGAGGCATCATCTGATTTTTCTCTCTCTCTCTTGACTAAGAAAGCTCTTGCTTCCAAAAGTCCATTTTTTTGCAATTTCGTCTCTTTTGAGTGCCGTTATTATCTCGGTTACAAGGGTTATTGTTGTACAGGCACCTGAAACTAGTGACAGCTACTCATTCTACTTTGTCTTACACTGGTTTTGTCTTGCAGCTGGGGTTGGATTCTTCGCTTGGGTAAAAGCTGTAGATTAAAAATAACGCCCAGTGTTTCACTTTAGGGGAAGGGAAAGCTGTATAGCAGCCATATGCAAATATTGCTTTCTGCTGGCAGGTGTAATCACCATTCGGTTGGTAACCAGACGGATGCAGACCTGATCTCCGGGATAAGGATGGAGGGCGATTCTCCCAAGGTTAGTTTCATTTACTTGTTTCCAAGAAAAGATTCCCTAGAACCTGGGAAGTAGAATTCTTTCCCTCTGTCTTGTGCTGTCCCCGAATATTGACAGTGGGTTTTTTACCACATTGATTTGGTTCAAGAAAGGAGAACATTTGTAGCTCAAAGTTGAAATGAAGGGTCCTTGGTGCTCTCTGAGCTTGCTTGTTTTCTTGCAGACGTTTCATTACCCAAACTAGGTAACATCATCAGTGTTAGCCATCATCAGTCACTTGTCTGGGTAATGAAACATCTGCAAGAAAACAAGCAAGCCAGGGGTTAAATCCTCTGAAGCCTGCTACCGGTTCGCTTCGTGTGCACTTTGCACACGCACGCCGCAGGCGCTACCGTGCAGCGCTGAAAAAGGAGCATTTTTAAGCCATCAGAGTCTGCAAAGGTAAGTAGAACAGCCGGGGGGAGGATCAGCTTTGCCACGCGATTTAGATTAGCTAGAAAGCGGGAAATCCAACGATTCTAGCTAATCTAGATCGAGCGGCACAGCTGATCGTCGGATATACCGGTTCATACCGGTTCGCCCAAACCAGTAGCATTTTTGACTACAGGTTTAGGCGAACCGGTCCGAACCAGTTGTATTTCACTTCTGAAGCAAGCTCAGAGAGCACCAAGGATTTGTTAAGTGAATCACAGCAGTTGTTAAGTAAATCTGGCTTAAACGGTTGTTAAGTGAATCTGGCTTCCTCATTGACTTTGCTTGTCAGAAGGTTGCAAAAGTGGATCGCATGACCCCGGGACACTAACTGTCATAAATATGAGCCTGTTGCCAAGCATCCAAATTTGGTCACCTGACCATGGGGATGCTGCAGTGGTCAGAGGTGTAAAAAACAGGATATATAACATTTGAAGGGAGAGAAATTTCCCTGCTTTTGCTTTAGGGAATCTGTGGAACTGAATGGTGGAGACCAAATAATAAATCTGGTATTCATTTGTAAAAAAAAGGAAGAAGAAAAAAAATTGACCGGCTAAGTCTTTTTCATCTGGCTTTCCTTGAGGTTACATGGGTCCTTCCAATAGAGCAGTGGTGGTATTCAGCCAGTTCTATCCGGATCGGGTGAACTGGTAGCGCTGACTGCGGGTGGCCCCGCCCACCCAGACGTAAGCACGTCACGTTTTTGACGCTCTGCCAGAGGTGGGTTCCTCTCAGTTCGCACCACTTCTATAGAACCGGTAGTAAATCGCTGGTGACATCCCGGAGCCAGTTCTGTCGGTGCCGGTCCGTGGATGCCACCATCTTTTGGGGGGGGGGATTTTTTTTTAAATTTTGGGGAACTTTTTGCTGGTTTTTGCTTCTGCGCATGCGCAGAAGCCAAATTTTTAGTACTGCACATGCGCTGCCATCTTGTTTTTAGCTCTCTTTTTTTGCTATTTTTGCAAGCTTTTGGCTCTGTGCATGCACGCGCACAAAGCGCGCGTAGCCACGCAGCGCGGGAAGAAGCAAACCGGCGGCGAGGTAAGTTAGAACCCACCCCTGCGCTCTGCGCATGTGCAGAAAGGTTTGCGCTATGCGCGCACGCGCTCACATTTGCGAACCGGTAGGGAAGGTAAGTAAATACCACCCCTGCAATAAGAGATCTCTGACTCTTTTTTAATTTCTCCTTGGTCTTTTGGACAACAGCTATTGTTAAAATAAACCAAACGAAACAGTGGACTTTGTTCCAAAGGAAATGTCTATAGAAATAATGTTAGCCACAGGAAAAGCTGCACAATCAAATAATCCCTCACTGTGTTTCTTCTAGATAATGAAGTCCTAGGTTGATTTTATTTATTTATTTATGGAATTGATCTGGTGTCAACTTGCAAAGCTTTCAAGTTGCCATTAATGGGTGGGGGAGAGCCTACGGAGTGGCTGTTTGCACTAACTGAAACTACATTCCACAAATGTTTCTTTTACTGACTGTGTCCTAGGTTACTGGAGTCAGAAGGAGGGGTGTGGGGTCCACAGCCAGCCAACGTGGTTCATTGGATAATGGTTATTTATGACGTGTCCAAGGAGAAGGGGGGAAACAGGGTCATGAGGGCGCGCAGCCTCCGTAGGCTCAGTTCTGACTGCATCGGAGTATTGCCGAAATGTCGCTCCTAATAAATCTTTATATTTCATTTGGACTTTGGCTCATGGCTCATGAATTAATTAGGGCATCTTTCGGAAACTTCACAGACAGCCAGAACTGAGCCTACGGAGGCTGCGCGCCCTCATGACCCTGTTTCCCCCCCCCACCTTCTCATAGTGTATTGACTATATTATTAATAGAATTTATTCTAGGAGATGAGCAGGCTGGGCTGGAAGGCAGAGTTAAACATGTCATTAGTTTGGAGTCATCGCGCAGCCACTAGAGATCCAAGTTCAGCCCTCCATGAATTCTGTAGATCTTTATCTAGCACCAATTTAACTTTGACTGTTAGTTGACCAGATTCTTGTATATAGCTAGCCATAATAAATGCTTCTGTGCTTTGAACTCAACAAATGCTCCTGGTTATTTGCGCCTGACAATTTATAAAGTCATCAAATCAGAAACTCAAGGCAGTCTCAAGGAAATGTCCCTGTGCCTCATTTTTTTTACATGTATAAACATAAATGTTTCCAATGTTTTTAGTTTGGCTATGAATACTAAGATGTTTCATTTTTTTTTCAAGGAGAGTGATGCTGGAGCATTAACAGACACCTTATTCAGGTGAGAGACAATCTATCCATTTCATAATCCACCTTGTTTTTCTGATATTGGATTGTACACTCTGTTCTGACCCAGCCTTAGCAGAAGCAAGAAACAGACTTTGTCACGGAGAAAACCCTCTTTATTTACCTCTTGTGAATTAATTGCATTCACCCACCTAAAAGTCCAGGCAATAGTCCTTCAAGGAGTTAACTGCAATAACAGACCTTATCAGTTCCTTGCGATAATTGCAAGGCCGTGAGCTCCCAGCCGAAAGGCTGCAAATTAAGTTCTGGCAAGCAGTCTTTGTGGCACGAAACACAATGAGCAAAATATTCAGAAATACGAACTGTTGTCTCCTACGACAACCACTCCCCTTTCCTTCTATTTATTCCCCAGCCAGGGAGGGGCCATTCAGCATCCATGTGTGCTTTGCTTCCCAAGTTGACTCCTTGTCCTCCGTTGTTCCCCTCTCCTAACTGCTCTGCACATACACGCATCTGGAACAGGCCCCAGCTGTTCTTCCTCCTCACTCATCTCAGCCTCCAAAGGCAGCTGCCTCTCAGGTGGCTGGGAAATGTCGGACGGCCCTGGCTCTATCTCTGCGTCCGACACAGAGCATCCATCAGAGCCTTCCCCAGACTCTAGAACTGGCCCAATTCCTCCCCAACCTCCTTATCGTCCAATTCTGCCTCCAGCTCCGTCGGCAGCTGGCGGGCCACAACACACTCGTCTCTCATTCTTTTCCCAGTGAACTAATTTCATCCGAAGAAACTTCTGTCTCTGCCGCAGAGGGCATTAAAGAATCACAAGGTACGTTGAAGGTACAAGTACAGATTAGGGGAAACCTGGCTCAAAACCAGTAAATGTGGGAGGGACCTTGGAGTCCTAGTGGACGATCACTTAAATATGAGCCAACAGTGTGCTGCAGCTGCCAAAAAGGCTAATATAATCCTTGGTTGTATAAACAGAAGCATAGAATCAAAATCTATGCAAAGTATTAGTACCGCTTTATAAAGCCTTGGTAAGGCCACACCTGGAATACTGCATTCAGTTTTGGTCCCCACATTACAAAAAAGATGTTGAGACTTTGGAAAAAGTGCAAAGAAGAGCAGCTAAGATGATTAAAGGCCTGGAGACAAAAATATATGAAGAATGGTTGCAGGAATTGGATATGGCCAGTACAGAGAAAAGAAGGACTATGGGTGACATGATAGCAGTATTGCAGTATTTGAGGGGCTTCCACAAAGTAGATCAGATCAGATCAGATCAACAGAGTTGGAAGGGACCTTGCAGCAGGTCATCTAGTTCAACCCCCTGCCCAAGCAGGAGACCCTTACATCTGCCTCTACCTAGGATCAAACTCACAACCTCGTGATTGTGAGGCAAGAGCTCTACCTCTAGGCCACAGCAGCTGGGTAAAGGGGGAGTTAATTTATTTTCCAAAGCACCAGAAGGTAGGACAAGAAACAATGGATGGAAAACTAATCAAGGAGAGAAGCAACCTGGAATTAAGGAGAAACTTTCTAACAGAAAGAACAATTAACCAGTGGAACAGCTTGCCTCCATAAGTTGTGGGTGCTCCATCAATGGAGGTTTTTATTTTAAATAGTTTCTATTAGGTAGTTTTAAAAATACAAAAAACAAAAAAGACCAAACATATACATACATACATACATACATACATACATACATACATACATACATACACACACACACACACACACACACACACACACACACACACACACACACACACACACACATATATATATATATATATACACATATATATACATATATATACATATACATATAAGAATAGGTATAAATCTTTAAGAAATACACACAATACAAACCTAACACACCCCACTCAACAAGTCACATAAAAATATGATTATTTTTCTTTAAGCAGTCTAAAGTATCGTTGTATCTCTACAACGTTTTTAAAGAAGAGATTGGACAACCACCTGTCTGAAATGGTATAGGATCTCTTGCTTGAGCAAGGGGTTGGGCTAGAAGACCTCCCAAGGTCCCTTCCAGCCCTATTCTGATTGCCTGATAGAGAGGAGTGGTAAGTAGAGTGAAGAACATTTTAAATGTTTGTGGGTTTCTGCAGCAAACGACAATGACCCCAGAATGATAACTCATGATCAGTGATATCGTCAGAAAGAAACATTGGCTGGGATTGTTCAGTAAAAAAACCTTCCTGATCTTCCACAGATTACAGTGGGAATCCATATCTGGCTTTTCGTGCACCTGTAAAGAACTAAATATTTTTCCCTAACTAGCATTTCCCCTCCTTCACAACCAAAGAATTTTGGTGGTGAACGGAGAGAGACTCAGAAATATGGTTGAAAGCCATCAAGTTTATATCCGTTTAACAGAAGGCTGGCTTTTCCTCTATTGAAATGTATGAAAATTTTTACACCCGAGGGATCTGAGCTGGCTATCATATTAGCAATTTTTCCGCTCATCTTCTGCCTTTATAGATACGGACTCTACACTACTGGAACCGGAGGGGAAAACACATCACTCTACTTTGCCGTTGCAGGAAGCAACTGTTGCTTCAAAAGAGGAAGCTATGGAAGATGCCTCCAGCAACAAGACTGGTATTATTGTTACTCTTTTTTCAGATACGTGAAACTCTTGGCAAGCGGGAAGCTAGGGAAGCCACAAGCATTCCTTGGATTTGGATAATCCAAGGTCCCGTCGGCCAAGCAATGCCGGCTGGCGGGCCCTAGGGGGAGAGCCTTCTCTGTGGCCGGCCCCGCGCTCTGGAACCAACTTCCCCCAGAGACCCGAACCATCCCCACTCTGCTGGCCTTCCGAAAAGCCGTTAAGACATGGCTTTTCCTGCAGGCGGGGGGTAGAGCTTAATCCACTCGAGCTCACCCCCCAAGTATGTATGGTTGTTGAATGGATGTTGTTGTTTTTATACTCTGTTTTTAAATTTTGTATTTGCTTTTAATCAATATTTAATTGGTTATTCTTGTATTTTTTCTCTGTTGTACACCGCCCTGAGTCCTCCGGGAGTTGGGCGGCATATAAGAATACCAAAATAAATAAATAAATAAATAAATAAATAAATAAATAAATAAATAAATAAATAAATAAATAAATAAATAAATAAATAAATAAATAAATAAATAAATAAATAAATAAATAAATAAATAAATAAATAAATAACACCAAAATGGGCTGGGTTCACCCCTTGCCTTAAGCCCTTGCTTACAATAGCAATAGCAATAGCACTTAGACTTATATTTATTTATTTATTTATTTTGGAATTCTTATATGCCGCCCAACTCCCTAAGGACTCAGGGCGGCGTACATCAGTGAAAAATACAAGAACAACCAAAATCTAAAATAGTAATTAAAACAATATAAAAATTAAAACACAATATAAGAAATCAACAACCATTCAACATCATACATACTTGGGGGGTGAGCTCGAGTGAATTAAGCTCTACCCCCCGCCTGCAGGAAGAGCCATGTCTTAACGGCTTTTCGGAAGGCCAGCAGAGTGGGGATAGTTCGGGTCTCTGGTGGAAGTTGGTTCCAGAGAGCGGGGCCAGCCACAGAGAAGGTTCTCCCCCTTGGGCCCGCCAGCCGGCATTGCTTGGCCGACGGGACCTGGAGGAGGCCAACTCTGTGGGCCCTAACCGGTCGGAGGGAAGTATGAGGCAGAATGCGGTCCCGTAGATAACCTGGTCCTAAGCCATGAAGGGCTTTAAAGATGGTGATCAACACCTTGAATTGGACCCGGAGACCGATGGGCAACCAATGCAGCTGGCGGAGTATCGATGTCACGTGGGTGTACCTTGGCACACCCACCACAGCACGCGCAGCCGCATTTTGCACCAGCTGAAGTCTCCGGATACTCTTCAAGGGTAGCCCCATGTAGAGCGCATTGCAGTAGTCCAAACGAGAGGTGACAAGGGCATGAGTGACCGTGAGTAGAGCCTCCTTCTCCAAATATGGCCGCAACTGGTGCACCAGGCGAACCTGTGCAAAGGCCCCCCTAGCCACAGCAGAAAGATGATGGTCCAATTTTAGCTGTGGATCTAGGAGGACCCCCAAGTTGCGGACCCGGTCCGAGGGAGTCAGTTTCGCTCCCTCAAGGAACAAGGAGGGGCAGTTGTCATGATCCTTAGGAGGCAATATCCACAGCCACTCAGTCTTGTCGGGATTAAGTCTGAGTCTGTTCCTCCCCATCCAGATCCTAATGTCGTCCAGGCACCGGCACATTACATCAACTGCCTCACTGAAGTCAGACGGGGTGGTGATGTACAGCTGGGTGTCATCAGCGTACTGATGGAAACACACCCCATGTCTGCGAATGATCTCACCCAGCGGTTTCATGTAGATGTTGAACAGGATGGGCGAGAGAACCGACCCCTGAGGCACCCCACATGATAGGGGCCTAGGGGACGACCTCTGCCCCCCTGCCAGCACCGACTGCATCCTATCAGCGAGATAAGAGGAGAACCACCGCAAAACGGTGCCTCCCACTCCCAACTCGCTGAGACGATGCAGAAGGATACCATGGTCGATGGTATCGAAAGCCGCTGAGAGGTCAAGTAGCACCAGGATGGAGGAGTTCCCCCCATCCCGGGTCCCCCCAGAGATCATCCATCAGAGCGACCAAGGCAGTTTCTGTACTGTAGCCGCGCCTGAAGCCCGACTGGTAAGGATCTAGATGATCTGTTTCATCCAGGAGCTGCAGAAGCTGAGTAACCACCACCTTCTCCACAACTTTCCCTAAAAAAGGTAAGTTGGAGACCGGACGATAGTTCTTCAAGTCAGCTGGATCCAGGGAAGGCTTCTTCAGGAGGGGTCGCACCACCGCAGCTTTTAACGACTGCGGTACGGATCCCTCTCTCAAAGAAGCGGTGACCACCGCCTGGATCCAGCCGCGTGCCACCTCCCTGCTGGTCGAGACCAGCCAGGAGGGGCACGGGTCCAATAAACAGGTGGAGGTACCCATCGCTCCCACAGCCCTGTCCACATATACCGCTTCATAGTGCTTTACAGCACTCTCTAAGCGGTTTACAGAGTTCAGCATATTGCCCCCAACAATCTGGGTCCTCATTTTACCCACCTCAGAAGGATGGAAGACTGAGTCAACCTTGAGCCTGGTGAGATTTGAACAGCTGAACTGCTGAACTAGCAGTCAGCTGAAGTAGGTTGCAGTGCTGCTTTTAACCACTGCGCCACCTCGGCTCATTACAAGTCACAGTGACTGACTTAACGGATCACGCTAAAGCAGGGGTGTCAAACTCAAGGCCCGGGGGCCAGATCCGGCCTGCGGGGTGCTTAGATCTGGCCCGCGGGGCCACCTTGGAAATAGAGAAGGACTGGCCCGCGGGGCCTCTGCCAGCGAAAACAGAGTTTGTGAGGGGCGCGCGCAGCCCTCCCGAGCTCTGTTTTCGCTGGCAGAGGGTTGCAGGAAGCCGTTGCAGCCGAAAACTGAGCTCGGGAGCCCATTAGAGCACTAGGGCCACCACATGCTCCCCCTGACACAAGTGATGTCATGCTGGCCACGCCCCCCTGGCCACGCCCCCCCCCCGAGGTCAAACACAAGCCTGATGCGGCCCTCAGTGAAATCGAGTTTGACACCCTTGCGCTAAAGACAGCTGGACTTTCTTGATTTTTTTCCTTGAAAACGTTTCACTTCTCATCCAAGAAGCTTCTTCACTTCTGATTAAATGGTGGGAAGTGGACGGATTTATATACTTTGCAGTCATCTGCTCATTAGCACTCTCTCTGAGGATCGGTCATTAGTTCTCTTTGAGAGTCATTGAGGCCACTTGGGGTTTTGTCTGTATCTTCAGAGTCCCCTGAAAAATCAGGTGGGTGTGGAAACTTTCTAAGATTGTTGAAAGGACAGGATGACTAGCAATAGCAATAGCAATAGCACTTAGACTTATATACCGCTTCATAGTGCTTTACAGCCCTCTCTAAGCAGTTTACAGAGTTCAGCATATTGCCCCCAACAATCTGGGTCCTCATTTTACCGACCTCAGAAGGATGGAAGGCTGAGTCAACCTTGAGCCTGGTGAGATTTGAACAGCTGAACTGCTGAACTAGCAGTCAGCTGGAGTAGCCTGCAGTAGCTGCATTTAACCACTGCGCCACCTCGATTACTAAGTTTATACTGTAAATCCGTCCATTCCCCACCATTCAGTCAGAACTGAAGAAGCTTCTTGGATGAGAAGCGAAATGTTTTCCAGGAAAAAAGAAAGTCCAGTTGCCTTTTAGAAAAAGCACCTTTGGGACAACCATGACCTGAATGACCTCCATAAATAGATCACACTAAACAAACATCTCAAGAAGGTCTCGTGCAGGATGTAAGCCAGTCTTGTCTTTAACCTGGACAGGATAATCACTGTATGATTGAATCTCTATTTTTTTTTCTAACTCTAACCTACCCTGAACAAGGGGTTCTACCTTACGGCCTAAATCGTCCCTTCAATTCTTTGATCCTCGGTTATTAGATATTGTATTTTTGACACTGTTATCCTCTTAAGTACGTATGGAAATTGTCAATCCTCCAGGTCATGGTCGTCCCAAAGGTGCTTTTTCCAAAAGGCAACTGGACTTCCTTGGGTTTTTTTTTCTTTGAAGACATTTTGTTTCTCATCCAAGAAACAAAAAGTCCCAGTTGCCTTTTGGAAAAAGCACCTATGGGACATCCTCTTAAATAATCCCCCCTCCCTCAAAGTTGTAGTCTTTCAAGGCCCCAAGGAGTTCTGTAATAAAAGTAATAATAGTCATGAACAAAACAGTCTGGTCTGTTTCCATGGGTCTGATGTGAGCTTTCTGGGAGTTTTTTTTGAAGTTTTCCACTCATGCAATGAGCCCTAGAAGAGCATCCGCAGAAGACAACCTAGTGGTGAAATCCAAATTTTTTTACTCCCGGTTCTGTGGGCATGGCTTGGTGGGTGTGGCTTGGTGGGCATGGCTTGGCTTGGTGGGCGTGGCTTGGTAGGCGTGGCAGGGGAAGGATACTGCAAAATCTCCATTCCCTCCCCACTCTGGGTCCAGCCAGAGGTGGTATTTGCCGGTTCTCCGAACTACTCAAAATTTCCGCTACCGGTTCTCCAGATCCTGTCAGAACCTGCTGGATTTCACCCCTGAGACAACCTGTTCAATGCTTATGACTCCTCCTCTTTGGCAGGTGATTCATCTTCATGTGAGGATCTGTCAAGCAGCCTCGTGTGCCAAAAGAACCAGGATATGTAAGTATCTGGTTTTAGAAATACACTCGAGTTATGGGGGGAAAAGTCAAGATGGTGACTACAACAATGTGCCCAATTTTTAGCCTGTTTTTTCCCCTGCGTGTCAGAGTATTATTTTTGCGCTGTTCTAGATGCCACCTTGACACGTCCCATGCATGCCCCTGTTCAGGTTCTATGAATGCAGAGAATATCAAGCTTGCCTCATCTTCTTACCCCTCTGGTAGCCCAAGCCTCTCTTTTGTGGGATATTTGTGGGAAATAAGTAGTCCTCGACTTAGGACGACAATTGAGCCCAACATTTATGTCGTTAAGCGAGTTAACAGATTGTGCCCCATTTCACGACCTTTCTTAATTGTTAAGGGAACCACTGCGGTTGTTAAGTTAGTGTAACCATCAGGTGCCATGGAAACCAGGAGATTCAGGAAGTTCAAATGAGTATAAAGATTTATTGGAAGCTTAAGCTCTCTACAAGAATCTGAGCTACTAACAGTCAAGGGAAAACCATGGGAGCTAAGGTGGACTAGACTTAGATCTTTTGTGGGCACTCAAGGACTCATGACTGAGGATTTGAGACCCAAGTGCCACGTGACAGGGTGAGCTCCCATCCTCGCCCCAGCTCCTGCCAACCTAGCAGTTCAAAAGCATGCAAACGCGAGTAGATAAATAGGTACCACTACGGTGGGAAGATAACAGCGCTCCATGATGTCATGCTGGCCCAGCGGTGGCTCAATGGCCTTGAAATGGAGATCAGCACTGCCCCCTAGAGACAGCAATTAGGGGAGTAAAATCCACAAGGACTCCTTTTTTAAAAGTCTACCCTAAAACTCCATATTCTGTGCTTTAGTTGATGTGTCATTCTGGGTCACTTCAACTGAAAGGTCAAAAGTTTATTTATTTATTTATTTTATTTGTGAGATTTATATACCGCCCCACAGTGCAAGCACTCTCTAAGCCAGTGGTTCCCAACCTTTCTAATGCCGCGACCCCTTAATATAGTTCCTCATGTTGTGGTGACCCCCCAACCATAAAATTATTTTCGTTGCTACTTCATAACTGTAATTTTGCTACTGTTATGAATTGTAATGTTAATATCTAATATGCAGGATGTATTTTCATTGTTACAAATTGAACATAATTAAAGCATAGCGATTAATCACAAAAACAATATGTAATTATGCCAGATCAGAAATTCTCGGGCCAGTCTTTGCAAGAGCACAAGGAATATCATCTTCCACAACAAGTCTACTTCTGTATTTAGACTTGATAACCAACAAGTGTACAGCAATATTTCTCAATCTCAGCAACTTTTAAGGTGCCTGGACTTCAACTCCCAGAATTCAAAGCAAAGCTGGCCCCTTAGCGGATGCTGTCAAAGCTCGGCCGCCAGGCGTCACAAACGCCTCTCACCGAATGGCACCTCTCCCGACCAATCGGAGGACTCGGGCGAGTTGAGTCGATATGGCCAGGCTTGTGGCAGTGGGAGGGAGGGAGGGAGCTGAGGATGCCGGGGCGACCCCTGGGAAATGGTCGTTCGACCCCCAAAGGGGTCCCGACCCCCAGGTTGGGAACCACTGCTCTAAGCGGTTTACACCAGTAAGCAATGTATATTTATATTGCCCCCAACAATCTGGGTCCTCATTTTACCTACCTCGGAAGGATGGAAGGCTGAGTCAACCTTGAGCCGGTGAGATTTGAACCGCTGACCTGCTGTCAGGCAGACTTTGTCCTCTGCCTGGCAGCATAAGGATTGGTCTGCAGATGTTCCCTTAGAGTAGACCTTGTTCCATCTTGTGAGGTCCCCAACGCCCTTGAGATGTTGGTGGTGCTGGGACTCCAGACCTTTTGACCACAAATGGTGGTTAAATTAGGAATTTGGAGAATTGCAGTTTATCTGCGAAGACCTTAGAAAAGGATATTTCAGGTGTGTGTCTCTGCTAATATTCTCTCTTTTGTTCTTCTCGTTTCAGTGGCTCTCCCAATGAGAAAGAAGTAGAGGTAAGCATACACGTATTTGTTGCTTTTTCTATCTCCTCCTGGTATGTCTTCATATCTTTTAGCTGTGTTTCCAGGAGAGGGGGGAGAGGCAGCAGGATTTTGGGTGTGAAGAGTTCATGCTTTTAGTTTGAGCATCTGCCAGTATTTCCTAAGACAAGGTGGCAGGTTAGGACCTGATTAACGGGAGACAGGATGTTAATTTCAGTTTCCTTGCTCCATCTACCTAAATCCTATGTCAGTGTGATACTTTCTCCATTTGAGGTAGGTTTGGGCCATTGGAATTCATGATCTAACAAACAGAGATAGGTTAAGAAACCCTCAGTGTTGAATTAACTGGCAGGATTAGTGTTTAACTGAATGCAAATAAGGGAAACAAATAGTTACTTTAGGCACTAGTGCCATCTATTGCTTATTAAATTAACCACGTGCAAGAAGATTAAGAGTTGAACTCTTTGAATTCAACAGTCTGATTTTGAGCAGGAAGCCGCTTTTCAGAGTGCAATGGAGCAACTGTAAGTGTGAAAAGAGCCTCCCCAGCAGTTGGGTGTGTGTTGTGTTCCAAATGCCTCTGTTTCAAGAGCAGAACAGTATTCAAAAATTAAAAAAAAAGTTTTTAAGTGTGCTTGAAACAGCCGGTTTCACACTCCAAACAGTGGTTTTATATTATATGTGGATTATTTCAGAATTGAACTGGTTTGACTTGAAACATTTGGCACCTCCTGCATTGCCACCCAGATACAGAATAGCAGAGTTGGAAGGGATCTTGTAGATCATCTACTCCAACCCCCTACTCAGGCAGGAGACTCTATACCCGTGATGGCGAACTTATGGTACGCATGCCACAGGTGGCACGCAGAGCCATATCTGAGGGCATGCAAGGCGTTGCCCTATGTCAGCTCCAACGCACATGTACACGCTGGCCAGCTGATTTTTGGCATTCCGGAGGGCGGGGGAGGGCGTTTTCGCCCTCCCCAGGCTTCAAGAGGCTTTCCTGAAGCCTGGGGAGGACGAAAAACAGCTCAACAGACCAACCGGAAGTTTGTTTCCAAACTTCCAGTAGGCCCGTTGGGCCCGTTTTTTTCCATCCACAGGCTCCAGAGGCTTTCCTGAAGCCTGGGGAGGGCAAAAACAGCCTCCCCCCGCCCTCTGGAACGAGGTTGTGCACACATGCATGGGGGGGAGGGCATTGAGTTATGGGTGTAGGCACGGCGCGCGTGCTATTGCGCGCACATGCGCTCTTTTGGCACTCAAGCAAAAAAAGGTTCGCCATCACTGCCCTATACCATTTCAGACAAGTGACTGTCCGGTCTCCTCTTGAAAGTCTCCAGTGACGGAGCACCCACCACTTCTGAAGGTTGATTGATTGTTCTCACTGTCAGAAAGTTTCTCCTTATTTCTAGGCTCAAGATCATCCAGAATTCAACTTGAGATTCCTTCCTGCTAGAAGCAATAACCGATTTTGTTTTATTATTTTTTTTGCACGGAGAGAGATTAGCCAACTGGTAATCTGCCTAGTAAGGATGCTTGTTCCTCTTCTGTTTTCCAGGCAGAATTTCTAAGGCTGTCTCTTGGATTCAAATGTGACCTCTTTACTTTAGACAAGAGAGTCAGGCTCGAAGAACGATCTCGGGATCTCGCGGAAGGGAGCCTGAGGAAAGAAATTGCTGGTGCCTTGAAACTACTTGATGTAAGAAGGAGGAAGATGGGTTCTGTTATATACATCTAGAATAGAATAGAATTCTTTATTGGCCAAGTGTGATCGGACACACAAGGAATTTGTCTTTGGTGCATATGCTCTCAGTGTACATAAAAGAAAAGATACATTTGTCAAAAATCATGAGGTAAAAAACACTTAATGATTGTCATAGGGTACAAATAAGCAATCAGGAAACAATAAATATTAATATAAATCGTAAGGATACAAGCAACAAGTTATAAGTGGGAGGATATGGGTGATAGGAGCAATGAGAAGACTAATAGCAATAGTAATGCAGCCTTAGTGAATAGTTTGACAGTGGTGAGGGAATTATTTGTTTAGCAGAGTGAGGGCGTTCGGGAAAAAACTGTTCAGGAAAAAGCTATTGCCTCGGAGGGTGAAGGCAGACCTAACTTCTAGATCAGTCTTTCTCAGCTTTGGCCATTCTCAAAGTGAGAGAGTAAAAGACAGCAGCAAATATCCTATATCTACCGTATTTCACCGCAAAATAAGCCCTAATGCAGAAATTAATATAAGACCTGGTCTTATTTTCGCGGAAACACGGTAAGTCTGAAGCAGAAGGACCCAAAAGGAAGCCGATTCTCCCAAGGAGGCCAGGATAGTATGAGCTAGTGTGTGGAAAATGGTAAAGGTCTTGTACCAAGAGAAGGACAACTCAGCCTTTGGTGTCTAGAAGCTCCCTAGAGACATTGGGCTTGTCTCTCAGCCCAAGAACCACTGTGGCGTAATTGTGAAAGTGTTGGACTAGCACTAAGGAGATCCAGATACTAGTAGTCCATCTTCAGCCCCATAAGCTCTGGGTCAGTCTGTTCTCTCAGCACAACCTGGCTTACAGAATGGGCATAAAATGAAAGAGATCTCTCCCTTGAGTTCCTGAGAAGAGGTAGGGTAGACCATTATTAAATAATAGCCATTTATATTGCTTTGGAGACACAGTTATGCAAATCTCTAGCCACAGACAAAAGAGGTTTTTCTGTACTGGATGCGGGTGGACTTATTGATACGAATGGCAATTACACTGTTGAAAACAGAGGGCTCAAAAGTCATTTTTAGAGCTAAATGTTTGGCAGAAGGTTGTCCCCTTCGTTGTTTCTTCATTGGTGTAGAGCACAACGCTTGTCTTCTGTCTGCGTGCACATCCTGGATGTTGTTTGTTCAGTCTTTAGCCTCTCTAAGCGAAGATAACCAGGTGCAGGAGATAGTTAAGAAGCTGCAGAAGAGTCTGGACCTGCTGAATCAGCATGCCACCAGAATCGCCAGCAAAGCAGAAATGCTGGGAGCTGTTCATCAGGTAGGTTGCCCCATCCAAAATTGTAAAGAATCAAAAGGTCTTCTCCAAGTTGAGTTGGATTCCTGGTGGCTTCATGGACCCACCCGCTGTCTTTTTCTTTTTTTCTTTTTTTTATTGAAAAGGTTTTATACATACAAAGTACAATATACTTTGTATATTGGGGGGCTCTACCTTGGGCCATCTGCTCTTCTCCCTTCCCTTTGCCCGGGGAGGGAGTTTCCAAGCCACCAGACTGCTGATGTTGCTAATCTGGCGGCTTTAACGGAGCCTGGGATCAGACGCTCATAAAGAGCGTCAACGAGGCTCGCGGAGCCACCGGAAGTCCCCCGCTGTCTTTTTCCAATACGCACGCGTGGGGAAGGCTAGGGCTTAACACCCAAACCAATCTACATTCCTGGGATTTCCTTGTCTCCTTCACAATTACAGATTAACAGAGTTGGAAGGGACCTTACAGGTCATCTAGTCCAACCCCCTGCCCAAGCAAGACACCCTACATCTGCCTCTACCTAGGATTGAACTCACAATCTCATGATTGTGAGGCAAGAGCTCTACCTCTAGGCCACAGCATCAGGCCTGACTTAGCGAGTCAACATCTGGCAGAGTTGGTTAGATGTTGCCACCTGGCTAGGTTTTATGGGTGTGGCGTTCTTGCAAATAATCATGCAGGAAAATTTTATATATAAAATATAAAATGATGTTTCCTTCCATACACCAGGATGACTCGACAGAAAAAAAACATATATAACCCTTTCCTGGTGAAGAGCTGATAGGGAAGAGAACCTGGCCTAGAGGTTAAAACTGCTGCCTTACAAGCAGACTGCCCAGGTTCAAATCCCACTAAGGGTATGGCTATCTGACGAGAGCAAAATAGCTCGAAATAGATCTATAATAGCCTCCCTTTATTTTCATTTATCAGCAAAAAATGTTACACATACAGACAATATAGTTTGTCGGCTATAAAAAAACTGCCTGGATTGCCCCAGGAGGGGCCGAAAGGCAAAAGGAAGCCGTGATGTTTCCTTCCATACACCAGGATGACTCGACAGAAAAAAAATTAGGTAGGTAGGTAGGTAGGTAGGTAGGTAGGTAGGTAGGTAGGTAGGTAGGTAGGTAGGTAGGTAGATAGATAGATAGATAGATAGATAGATAGATAGATAGATAGATAGATGATAGATAGATAGATAGATAGATAGATAGATAGATAGATAGATAGATAGATAGATAGATAGATAGATAGATAGATAGATAGATAGATAGATGATAGGTGGATGGATGGATGGATGGATGGATGATAGATAGATAGATAGATAGATAGATAGATAGATAGATAGATAGATAGATAGATAGATAGATAGATAGATGGATAGAGATAGAGACAGAGGTAGAGATAGAGATAGAGATAGAGACGCAGAATTGAATATTCCTTACCATTGGTTGAGTTGGCAGGAGGTTGCCACCTCCTTGGAAGTCAAATCTGCTAGGATCAAATGAAAAGTTCTTTGAAAGTAGATTCTGGAACAGTGTTTCTCAAGCTTCGCAATGTTAAGATGGGTGGACTTCAGCTCCCAGAATTCCCCAGTCAGCATGGATGACTGTGGAATCCTGGGAGTTGAAATCCACCCTTCTTAAAAGTTGCCAAGCTTGAGAAACACTGTTCTGGAAGAATCCTGTCTTAGCAAATTCTGTTTGTAAATGATGTTGGGATTTGAAAAGCTTGTGGAGCAAGGCAGCAGAGAAGTTAGTCAGCCAGAAAGAAATATGAACCAACAATGTAAGGAAAAGGTGAAACAAATGTAAGGATTTAATATTCTTGAGTGGTGAAAAAAAAGTAACTCCTTATTGATTCAAAAGAGCAAGTGGAACCTCTACAAGTTTGAATCAATCTGCAAAGGCATTTGTGATGCAACCTTTGTGGCTGGTGTTACGTCACACAACCTGTATAGGCAGATATTCCCTTGATTGTCCTCTGCATTGTGTTGATGATAGTTTTAAATCCTGATTTACTAGGACAGTCCAAGCGTTATTGTTAGATGTTACGGAAGTATAGCAGAGCTATTGTTCAAGGATTTTAGATACCGGACTTAGCCTGATGTGATTGGGAAGTTCTAGAGCTGAATAGCAGCAATCATGCCTTAACAATATTTTAGTTGATGTTGTAAGTTGTGAAGAAGCTTTTCATCTTACCCAAGCGCTCCGCAGCATAAATGTTCTGTGTAACATTTTGCCTGAAGAATCATTCTGGCCTCTCAAAATCTTATTTTTTCTGAAGGTTGAAAAGGATGAGCTGCTTATTTGGAGTATTGTTTCCTCCAAGACAATATTCAAGACAATGTGTCTCAAGTAGAGAAGTTCCTTTAGCATTGGTCCAGCCTTCACTCCTCATTTGTAGAAAAAATGGTGCATACAATAAGTGAAATTTGCTGGTCTTTCATTGAGTCACACAGCCCGTTCCTTGACCGAGCGAAACAGGGCGTCATTCATCCTTACTCATCCATAAGGAACAAGAGTTCTTTAGCAAGTGATTGGCACTAAACTCCTGCTTCTACATACCTTGCCACCATATTCTTTTCCTTAAACGTTATGTGGCATCCTTGTCCAACCCGATAAACATCGATGCACCCTCCCCACCATCAATATGGTTACAGAATCCATTTAATAATAATAACAACAACAACAACAACAACAACAAAGTTGGAAGGGACCTTGGAGGTCTTCTAGTCCAACCCCCTGCCTAGGCAGGAAACCCTACACCACTTCAGACAAATGGTTATCCAACATCTTCTTAAAAACTTCCAGTTTTGGAGCATTCACAACTTCTGGAGGCAAGCTGTTCCACAGATTAATTGTTCTAACTGTCAGGAAATTTCTCCTTAGTTCTAAGTTGCTTCTCTCCTTGTTTAGTTTCCATCCATTGCTTCTTGTTCTACCCTCAGGTGCTTTGGAGAATAGCTTGACTCCCTCTTCTTTGTGGCAACCCCTGAGATATTGGAACACTCCTATCATGTCTCCCCTAGTCCTTCTTTTCATTAAACTAGACATACCCAGTTCCTGCAACCGTTCTTCATATGTTTTAGCCTCCAGTCCCCTAATCATCTTTGTTGCTCTTCTCTGCACTCTTTCTAGAGTCTCAACATCCTTTTTACATCGTGGCGACCAAAACTGAATGCAGTATTCCAAGTGTGGCTTTACCAAGGCATTATAAAATGGTATTAACACTTCGCGTGATCTTGATTCTATCCCTCTGTTAATGCAGCCTAGAACTGTGTTGGCCTTTTTGGCAGCTGCTGCACACTGCTGGCCCGTATTTAAATGGTTGTCCACTAGGACTCCCAAGGTCCCTCTCACAGTTACTACCATTGAGCGAGGTACCACATATACTGTACCTGTGCATTTTGTTTTTCTTGCCTAAATGTAGAACACCACCTTCTGTCCTTCCCTACCTTTTCTTCCGTAGGAAAGCCGGGTCAGTAAGGCAGTAGAAGTGATGATTCAGCACGTGGAAAACTTAAAGCGTACATACGCAAGAGAGCACGCAGAACTGGAAGAGCTGAAGGAGCTACTACTCCAGAATGAGAAGTGCTTCAGCTCTTTGGGGGACCGAGGTAACCGCCAAGGTGATGTGGACTGAAACAATGGCGACATCATCTTCCCTGCATTTTTCTCTCCAGGGCAAGATTGGTGGGCTAAATCAAGAGCTTCCAAACTTGACAACTTTAAGACTTGTGGACTTTAACTCCCAGAGTTCCCCAGCCGGCTGGGGAACTCTGGGAGTTGAAGTCCACAAGTCTTAAAGTTGCTAGGTTTGGAGACTCCTGGTCTAAACAATCAGATGCTGAGTAGGATGACTATGTGTGGAAGTCCAATAATGCCATGTGTTGTGCATGCTCTAGGCTCAAATCAAGCAGTGGCAATAGCCCTTAGACTTATATACCCTCTCTAAGCGGTTTACTGAGTCAGCCTCTTGCCCCCAACAATCTGGGGTCCTCATTTTACCCACCCCGGAAGGATGGAAGGCTGAGTCCAACCTTGAGCCTGGTGAGATTTGAACTGCCAAATTGCAGTCAGCAGGCAGTCAGCAGAAGTAGTGTTGCAGTACCGCACTTTAACCACTGCGCCACCGAGGCTCAATGGTGCCTCCTTCAGCTATTCCCATTATTACGTGATCATGCCGGAGTTTTTCTATGAAACACAGCCCCATCCATCAACCCGACTAAGTTGATTTTGACAAAGGGGGAAAGGGGGTCATAGTGCTTCCTAATACAGGTTATATTTTTCTGGAATTTGTAATTCCAGAGCTGTCTGCAGGGGAGGGTCAAGATAGCCACAACCATTGAATCAAAAAACCCCACCCCTTTTAATGTGAATTGCCTATAAAAAAGGGGTGAGGTTTCGGTCACAGTTTGTAGCCATCCTCTTGACCTTCCCTTTGCAAACATCTCGGACCTACTTCCTCCTTACATGGCAGGTTCCTCTGTTCGTGGGGTCCTTCTTGGTAGAAGTGGAGTTGGATGATTATGGAGATTCTTAGTCATCCAGGTCACGATTGTCCACTTTTTTCAGAAGAATTAGAATTCTTTATTGGCCAAGTGTGATTGGACACTCAAGGAATTTGTCCTCAGTGCATAAGCTCTCAGTGCACATAAAATGCAAAAGGCAACTGGACTTTGTTTTTCCTTGAAAACGTTTCCCTTCTCATCCAAGAAGCTTCTTCCGTTCTGACTGAATGGTGGAGGATGGGAAGGATTTACCGTATTTTTTGGAGTATAAGACGCACTGGGAGGAAGGAGGAAAATAGGGGGGGGGGAATCTGCCTACCAGGTATTCATCTGGCTAGCATCCTTAGTCTGGTCAGCTTCAGCACATTATTTTATCCCCTGGTCAGGGCTTTAAAAAACCTTATTCGGAGCGATTAGCAATGAAAAAAAGCCGGTAAGAGCTGGGAAGATTGTTAGCGCCTTGTTAGGGCTGAAAAAAAAAAGCTTCGAAAAAGCTACATTCAGAGTATAAGACGCACCCAAATTTTCAGCCTCTTTTAGGGGGGGGAAGGTGCGTCTTATACTCCGAAAAATACGGTATATTCCTTGCAGTCATCTGGTGGTTAGCACTCTCTCTGATGGTCATTGAGGCCACTTGGAGATTTATCTGTGCTAACCGGATGACTGCAAGGAATATAAATCCTTCCCACCCTCCACCATTCAGTCAGAACGGAAGAAGCTTCTTGGATGAGAAGCAAAACGTCTTCAAGGAGAAACAAGAGTCCAGTTTTGTTAGATAAGAATTACTCTCATCAGAGGTGAAATAGATCTTTTCCTGAAACTCTGACATTATAGAAAGAAAACCGCAGTTTAAATACTAAGGTATAAAATATTTATTTCGGTACAAAAACAAATAAATCACATCCTGGCTATAAACATAGGTCTTGCTCCTTACAGAAGCAGAAGAAGAAGGAAGGAACAAAGAAAGGAATGTACACATGCGTACTAGGAACATATTAATCACGTGCTCAGGAATAAACCATTATATTTGATAGGGATGCATCTCCCCTGCATATACATGTAACAGGCAATATAAAATCACTGCCTGACAAGTTTGCCTTCTGGAAAAAAAACACCTTTGGGGACAACTGGTGTCAGAGGATGCAGCCTTGGGGCAGATGTTCATGGTGGGGAGGGTTTGTGGCTGATCTTCAAAACTCTTGGTCTTCACTCGCCATGCCAGATAGGGGCACCCAAGGAAAGGGCAAACAAATGGGCATGAGCTCAGCAATGGAAGCGGTGATCCCGCTCTGAACATCTTCTCCAAGCCAATTCATTTCCCCCAAATTCAGACTAAGCCACCGAGATCCCTGTCCTTCCTTCTAGTTTTATTGAGGTTCCTTGCTTCCCTAATTAATGTGTATTCTTCCACTTCTCTTGCACTTTCAGATGACTCTTCAATTAAAAAACACACTGGTTCTCTCAAGGTACCCACGTTGCAAGCATTTTGCTTTCTGCACACTCTTCTGTGCTGTGCCCTGCCTTCGCAATCCGATTGTGATGCTTCTGAGCAATTCTTGCCGTTTCTTTTCTCTCTCTCTCTCTCTTTCTTTTTGCAGCCTTGCAAAATGCATGATCCGAGTCCTGAAATTTCCAATGATGTCCCTGAAAATTGGTACCGTTGTCTTGCATAATACCTTGAACTTGTACTATTTTGTGGCCAGGTCTTTTCAATTCAGTCTCCTTGGTTTGTTTGTTTGTTTTTCTTCATTGTTGTTTTGTTTCCCCCCAAAATTGCTCTTAATGCTGAACAGAATTCTGTATTTGTGGTCTTTCTAGATTTTAGTTCATGAGATGGGTGATGGTAGGTATTGCAACTGCAATTAATATGTGGGCAAAAGTCAAGAACAGTGTCCATTGTTTTCTGGGAATCACAGAACCAAATTCCCAGCTTGGAGAATTTGACACTTGGTTTTCTGCATAACTGACCGAAGTAAACTGACGAATATAAAACGGTACGCAAATAGCTCATGTAGATGAAAATGTCTTTATGACATTTCATTCCGGTTTCAAAAAACAAAGTATTTACAAATTCAGATTTGGTATGTATCAAAACGCATGTAAAATATGCTCATCCGTTATCAAATTCCACATCAAATAGAACAGCCATCTGGATTTCAGAAAGGTATCTTAAATATTAACCTTGAAAAGTGAAAAAAGTTGTATTTCCATGTTTATCATGACTTAAGGCTACTTTGAAATACAGTTTCTTTGCACACACACTCATCTAGAAGGATGGGATGATAATTGGAGCGTGTATTTGTGCTCCAAATTTAAATTCATATTTCTAGTGAACCTTTAGATGCAATTGAGAATCACGAATGAAGGTAAATATACATGTCCCAGGATAATGTTGCAGGATCCAATCTGGGTCAGTCATCGGAACCGGAGATTTAGTCTTCTGAACTTTCGGACATGTGCTGGAGCCCATCCTCAGGGAATTTCTCTCTACCAGAATGTGTGTATTTTGGACTATTTTGTATGTGGCATTTGTATCAGTAGTGGGTTTCACTTACCTTCGCTACCTGTTCAGAACTCTGAATGCGCACGCGGTGCTTCTACGCATGCGCAGGTCGTCCATGATGATGTCAGGGCAGCTGGGTGGAGCCCCCAACTGCCACCACTACCGGTTCGCCCGATCCGGGGCGAACCGGTAGCAACCCACCACTGATTTATATGGTGCCTGGTTGTGTGTGGCTTTTTAGTTGTTGATTGGCCATCAATACCCCAATCAACAACTAAAAAGCCACACAACCAACCAGGTACCATATAAATACCACACACACACAGAATAGCCCAAAGCACACACTCTTGTTTTTATTTATTTATTTATTTATTTATTTATTTATTTATTTATTTATTTATTTATTTATTTATTTATTTATTTATTTATTTATTTAGTCAAACATGTACAGGATAGTAGTTGTTTGTATAAACATGACATAAGCAAAAAGTACCGATAAAAGAGGACAATAGGACAGGGACAGTAGGCACAGTGATGCGCTTATGCACGCCCCTTATAGACCTCTTAGAAATGGGGAGAGGTTGACTGTAGACAGTCTAAGGTTAAAGTTTTTGGGGTTTGGGGAAGAAACCACAGAGTCAGGTACTGCATTCCAGGCATTGATCACTCGTATTTTCTGCAGTCGAGTTTGGAGCGCTTTACATTTAGTTTGAATCTATTACGTGCTCGTGTATTGCTGCGGTTGAAGCTGAAGTAGTCATTAACAGGAAGGACATTTTGGTGTATGATTTTATGAACTACATTTAGATCAGATCGGAGGCGACGTAGTTGTAAATTGTCTAATCCCAGTATTTCAAGTCTGGTGGAATAAGGTATTTTGTTGCGAGCGGAGGAGTGAAGGACTCTTCTTGTGAAATATTTCTGGACTCTCTCGATTGTATTTATGTCTGATACAGTATGCAGAGCGGGTTCCAGACAGGTGAGCTGTATTCCAGAATTGGTCTAACAAATGTTTTGTATGCTCTGGCTAGCAGTGTAATATTGCCAGAGAAGAAGCTACGCAAGATTAGATTAACAACTCTCAGAGCCTTTTTGGCAATGTTGTTACAGTGGGCTCTAGCACTTTGGTCGTTCATATGACTTAGGTCGTTGGATATTAGAGAGAGGTTCCCTGAAGATGGGCTCCAACACAAATCCAAAAGCTTGGAAGAGTCAATTTCGGGTCCTGGTGACCGACCCAGATTGGATCCTGCAATTGAGAATGATCCACTTTCACCGGCTTCACTAAGATCAGAACTAAATTGGTGGTTTTGGGGGAAAGAAGGGAAGATGGGCTAAGTAACGTAACCTATGGGACTTTGAAAAAACTGTATATTAATTAAGCAGGAAATTCAAGTTGGTCGTAAGAATTTTAAAAAAAATCAAGGAAAGTGTCTGTGCATTGCTTTAGCCTTTTATCTGTGCTATTTATTCATTTGCCAACCAATTCCTCGCCTAAACCTCT
Source organism: Diadophis punctatus similis (assembly GCA_023053685.1). Classification (NCBI taxonomy): domain Eukaryota; kingdom Metazoa; phylum Chordata; class Lepidosauria; order Squamata; family Dipsadidae; genus Diadophis; species Diadophis punctatus. Next base: position 7,034,321 of record JALIGW010000004.1, on the reverse strand, counting down.
CTCCAAAATCGTTCTTAAGTGTGAACAAAATTACAGCTTGAAATACCAATATTGACCCTGCGAGTCACATTACAAATACCGCTCATAATTTAATTTCTGCAGCAAGTTGGGATCATCTCATATGTCAAATGAACCTGTGGATTATTTTTTTTAAAAAAAAAATCATTGAAATAATGAATATATGGTAGTCCGAACCCATATAATTCTTTGGAGACTGTTAAATATTTGTAACGTTGTTTTATCCGCAATTGATCATCGGTTGTTGCGGTCCTTTTTGTCGATGGAAAAAGGCAGATCCCATTTCATTAAATAGATGCTGAGGAACTGGGTGGAAAATGTGGACTTTACCTAGCTAAAGTCTGTGTACCTTCTTTGCTTTTAGCGCTCCCATTAACTATTGTGGTACGTTGCTTCGAATGTTTGTTTAGATCCCATAATTTACAACCTCTGGGCTGCTAACCAGTACCGATCTGTGGCCTGTTAGGATCTGGGCTGCACAAGCGAACTCCATCAACGCATGCGCGGGATCTAGATAGCGCCAAAAACCGCAACCATCATCACCGTGGTTCAAGGAAAAATTGTTTTCCGCGGAACCGGTTCCTGGTGCCCCAAAGGTTGTGGACCCCTGTTTTATATGGCCCAGATGAGTGAAGTTCTGTGCAGGAAAGCCATTGTGTGTTCTTCTATCTCTCTTTATTTGTACTATTGATAGTAATAAGAGAGGCTGGATGTAGAAAAGGGAGCTGGGCCCAGGATTTGAGCTCCCTTGACTTGTTACGGTATATTCTGTTCAGTGATGAGTACCCGTTTGCAAAATCAGCGATGGAACTCCATGCAACGTCTTAAATTTGTTTAGAACAGTGTTTTTCAACCCTGCCAATTTTAGGATGGGTGGACTGCAACTCCCAGAATTCCCCAGCCAGCCATGCTGGATGGGGAATTCTGGAAGTTGAAGTCCACCCATTTTAAAGATGCTAAGGTTCACAACAGAATAACAGAGTTGGAAGGGACCTTGGAGGTCGTCTAGCCCAACACCCTGCTCAGGCAGGAAACCCTACCACCACTTCAGACAAATTGTTATCCAACATCTTCTTAAAAACTTCCAGTGTTGGAGCATTCACAACTTCTGGAGGCAAGTCGTTCCACTGATTAATTAATTTCTCCTTAATTCTAGCTTGGTTCTGTCCTTGATTAGTTTCCATCCATTGCTTCTTGTTGTGCCTTTGGGTGCTTTGGAGCATAATATGACCCCCTCTTCTTTGTGATATGGTAAAAATGTCACCCCTAGGTTGAAAAACACTGGTTTAGAAGTTCTGCTTCGTTCAGACAAGCCTCACCTTTGCCTAGAACAGTGATGGCTAATCTTTTCCGGACCGAGTGGCCAAAGTGTGTGCATGCGCGTGCCCCCCTGAACCCTCAAAATGCAATGCCCGTGCGCTCCCATGCATGCACCCCTGCGCACGTGTGCCCCTGCATGTGCCCCACCCCCGCATGTGTGTGCGGCTCCCGTGCATGCGCGCACCACCACCCGCATGCCCCCGCCCCCTGTGTACCCCCCGCATGTGCCCGCCCGCACACACACCACGGCTCCCCCGCATGTGCCCCACCCACCCACCCCCGCACATGCGCGGCAGAGACCCGACGACCAGCTGGCCGGCGGGAGGCGCGCGTGCATGCGCGGCAGAGCTGAACTAGGCGACGGCTTGCATGCCCACAGAGAGGGCGCTGCGTGCCACCTGTGGCGCACGTGCCACAGGTTCGCCATCACGGGCCTAGAAGAACCGCAGGAGCCTTGCAGGATGTGCAATACCTAACTGATCAAATAGTCTTTCTTGTTTTGTGTAGCCTTCATCACTACGCAGAGTTAGCACTGCACCCTTGCCTAGGAACAATAATGGAAATGCAATCGCTTTTTTGCAACTGGTATGTAGGTGTTTTCCCGTACTGACCGTTCCTTAACTTCAAAAGTCTTAGCTGCACTTAGATGGTGACCTCTCCCCTTTCCCTGTTCCTCAGATGAACGAAACGGACGGAAACAACTGGAATGAAAAATTCAACAGGCGCTCGAGTTGGTACGTAGGGTATTGTGTATTTGTGTATGCGTGCACACCAGAGGTGGGTTCCTGCCAGAGCTGCCCAGTACACAGCTCCGGTAGGGAGCGGCGGATTTCGCAACCGCTCGGGAGCCCTCTCTGCCGGTCCACCCAGTGCGTCGCCATTTTTTCCTCGTGATTTTTGGTGATTTTCGGGCGATTTTGCTTCTGTGCATGCGCAGAAGCAAAATCGCACCAAAGTCTCACGAGGGGACGTGCAAGAGAGAGAGATTTTGGTGAGATTTTGCCTCCGCGCATGCGCGGAAGCAAAATCGCGCCAAAATCTCGCACTCGCACACATCCCCTCGCGAGATTTTGGCATGAGTTTGCTTCCGCGCATGCGCAGAAGCAAAATCGTGCGAGGGGCACGCACGCGTAGCGAGCGTGCCCCCCTGAAGCGTGGAGATGCGCGCCCATGGCTCCGGCAACGAGGTAAGTGAGCAACCCGCGCCCCTGGTGCACACCTAAGATGGCTAACGAAGAAATTTTCCTAACCTGGCTTCTTCCAGATGGGTTACCTTACAGGTGGAATAAACCACCATGCCGTGCTTGGAGCTCCAAGGAATGAGGGTGGGAACGGGCTTAGTTTTGCTTCTTTGAGTCAGTATATTAATTGAAATCAGAACTCATATTTTGTATGTAGAACGTTATGGCAAAGTGTGCATTGAAATGCAACTGTGCACTGAAAGGGGTATACAAAAATGTACAGGTAGTCCCCCACTTACAACAGTTCATTTAGTGACCGTTCAAAGTTACAACGGCACTGAAAAAAGCGACTTATGACCGTTTTTCACACTTACGACCGCTGCAGCATTCCCCATGGTCACGTGATCAAAATTCACAGGCTTGGCAACGGACTCGTATTTATGACCGTTGCAGTGTCCCCGGGTCAGGTGATCCCCTTTTGCGACCTTCTGACAAGCCATGTCCGGGGGGGGGAAACCTGATTCACTTAACATCCGTGTGACTAACTTAACAACTGCAGTGATTCACTGAACAACCGTGGCAAGAAAGGCTGTAAAATGGGGCAAAACTCACTTAACAAATGTTTCATTTAGCAGCAGAAATGTTGGCCTCAGTTGTGGTCGTAAGGCAAGGACTACCTGAAGTGTGTTCAAGACAAAATTGCACACAAAATCTGCATTCGGGGGGGGGGGGGGAATCATGCAGAAAGATACATAGTGGTTACCTCGTGTGTTTTTTTTTAAAGATGCTGCAAACCAGAGTTACCCGTGGTAACTCTGGTCTGCAAAAATGATGGTTTAGCTAAGTACCCAACAATCAGTTGAATTATAGCCGGGAGAATTTTTGTATTTCTTTATTTTGCTGACTGTATCAGGGGCGGGTTCCTAATTTTTTTACTACCACTCTGTGGACGTGGCTTGTTTTGTGGGTGTGGCTTGCCAGCCATGTGATCAGGTGGGCGTGGGCCTCGGGAGCTTGGCAGCGGCCGGAGAAGCAGGGGGGGCATTGCCCACCCGCAATGCAGCCCCCCCGCAGCGGGAGCAGCAAGACCTCCAGCAGCTGGAGAAGCCCTGAAAATGCCTGGGATCATCACCGCTTCTTGGACTGCTGAAGGGAGGGGAATGGAGATAGCTCCTGCCACCCGTTCTTTCAGCGTCTCACGCGCTCCCTCAGCCATCCTCCCCTGCTTGGACTCACTGTGGGGTAGGAAGGCAGTGCATGCGCAGTGCCGGAAGCTTGGCTTCTGGGCATGCGCAGAAGAAAATTTAAAAAAAAATTAAAAAAAAATTTTTTTAAAAAATGGTGGCCCCCAGGCACCGGCAACCGACCGCACCGGTATTGTGACATCACCAGCGGGCCACTACCGGTGCTATAGAGTGGACCGCACTGGTAGGAACCCACCACTGGACTGTATGTCTGGAAAGGCTGTTCTCTGGTTTGAAAGCGCTTCCCCCAAGTCCCCCCAGCACACCCATGGACTTAATGATGGGAGTTCTGTTGTGCTATAAACAACAAGCTGTTTGATGGAAGCTCTATTTCTTTGTACTCATCCATAATCAATCTCCAAGGTAACGATTTGTCCCTAAACTCTTGATTTATTTCTGTTGAATAGTTGGGACCATCTGAGGCTGAAGAATTTATATGCTTACGTAGAGCATTTATATCTTTACATGTATCAGTAAATGTATGCCTCTCCTCCCCTCCCCTCCTTTCTTCCCCTTGCACTCTCTTCTTATCCTCCTCTCCACCCCTCCTTCCCTTCCCTTCCCTCTCCTTTTTTCCCTCCCCCTTCCTCTCTCTCTTCCTCTTGACTCCTTTCCCTTCCCTTTCTTCCCCTCCCCTCCTCTCCTTCCCTTTCCTCTCCCCTCATCCTCCTCCACTTCCTCTCCCCTCCCATCTTCCCTTCCTTGCCTCCCTCCCTCTTTCTCTTTTTTCTCTTTCTCTTCCTTCCTTCCTGTACTTTTCTTGGATGGAGGATATTTAATGGGAGAAAAAGCAGCCGGAATTTCTTTTAAAAGAAGGCCTGTTTGATTCTCCTGTCCTTAGGAGCCTAAAAGGAACCAAACAAGGAGAAAAACGGCCCTCGCTACAGCGCTTCATCAGCTCAACTTCCTGGACGGAGTCGGAGGAAGAACAACTTGAAGTAGAGTGAGTCTCATTTTTCCTCCTGGCGCCCCAAAGACGGGAGCTTCCCCCCTAGAAGCCAATAATTTATTTAAGCACAGAAGAAAGATTTGTTCTATGTCAGTGATGGCGAAACTTTTCGGCACCGAGTGTCCAAACCAGTACACACATGCATGTGCTTGCATGTGCACACGCCAGAAACACAAAGACCAGCTGGCTGGCGTGTTTTTTGGGCGTTTTTTGGGCTGTTTTCAGATCATTTTTCGGGCTGTTTTTTGGCCATTTTTCGGGCCATTTTCCAGCGCTCCGGCACCTGCGAAGACCAGCTGGCAGGCGCGCATCTGCCATAGGTTCGCCATCACGTTTCTATGTGGTTAAAGAATAAAGCAGGTGAATTGTGACTCTGCTGAAGACTCTGCCAACATATCAGTCTAGAGTAGGGGTGTCAAACTCGATTTCATTGAGGGCGGCATCAGGGTTGTGTTTAACCTCGGGGGGCCGGGGTGGGCGTGGCCAGCTCGACGTCACTCGTGTCAGGGGCGCCTGTGGGGGCCCAAGCACTCTGCCAGTGAAAACGGGCTCCCGAGCTACGTTTTCGGCTGCCACGGCCTCCTGCAACCCTCTGCCAGCGAAAATGGAGGCACCGTGGACCGGTCCTTCACTGTTTCCAGGAGGCCCCGCGGGCCAGATCTAAGCGGCCCGCGGGCCGAATCCAGCCCCCGGGCCTTGAGTTTGACACCCCTGGTCTAGACTAGAGCAATATTTCTCAACTGAGGCAACTTTAAAATGTGTGGACTTCAATTCCCAGAATTCCCCAGCTAGCATCCTGGCTGGGGAATTCTGGAAGTTGAAGTCCACACATCTTAAAGTATGATGTCTGAGGAATTATGGGAGCCGACCTCCCTATATCTTAACATCACAAAGGTTGAGAAGCGATGATCTATTCTAGAACCATCCTGGACGAGTAGGGCCTTTTTAATCCAGAATCTAAATCTCCCCTTTACAGGACCGCTCTTCAGGAACCGGCAGCTCCAGAGATCCAAGGAGGTAAAGCACGAAAGCTAAGCGAAAAGGAAACCAACACGACTAAATGGGGACTACGCTCACTGTAAGTCTAGAAGAAATACGACAAACCGCTTTGTGGGAAGGTGGGAGAGAAATTTGGAATTTCTGATTCATTAAATTTGAGGCAGTAGCAGCGATTTTTCAGCATGCCTAGGGTTCTGGATAGATGATTGGGAGCATCCATGCCAGGGGTGGGTTCCTAAATTTTTTACTGCCACTCTGTGGGCGTGGCTTAGTTTTGTGGGCGTGGCTTAGTTTTGTGGGCGTGGCTTGATGGTCATGTGACCGGGTTGGAGTGGCTTGACGGTCATGTGACTGGACGGGCATGGCTTCATAGTCATGTGACTGGGTGGGTGTGGCTAAGTGATCACGATCCTAGTTCCCCCTACGAGGATTCCTGCATCTGGACCTTTTACAATCCCCCAAAGCAGGGGTCTCCAACCTTGACAACTTTAAGACTTGTGGACTTCAACTCCCAGAATTCCTCCTCCAGTCATTCCTGAGCTAGCATGACTGGAGGGATTCTGGGAGTTGAAGTCCACAGGTCTTAAAGTTGCCAAGGTTGGAGACCTCTGCCCCAAAGGATTAAAAGAAACCAGATTCCATACAGCTCTGAACCCTTAAGGCAAACCAAATACAAGTGGTCCTCGCTTAATGGCCGGTTGCTTAGCAAGTGTTCAAATTTATGATTGACCTCCTCAGAGCTACTTGACCTGTTTTTTGAGTTTTGACAGTCTTATGCATGCACACATGTACGCACGCATGCACACATACACATTTATGACCAGTTACAACATCCATGACGTCACCAGCCGGTCGCTACCGGTGCTATAGAGTGGACCGCACTGGTAGGAACCCACCACTGATCCATGCATAGGACTTCAAAAAAAAATGTTCCCAGAAGTTCAATTAACACTTCTTTTAAAAAAAAAGCTGAAGTATTATAAATGTAAACGAAGCACACTCCACTGGTTCCCCTTCTTCTTGTGCCATATCCATCATCGGACGTTGGCGATCCTATTTTTATCAACAGCCGCAAGAAAAAGTGCTGCTGAGTTTTGTCCAAACCAGTCTCTTAGATTTTGAAGCCATTATATTCTTCTGCCTGGACCTCGTTTGCCTTCAATCTTTCCCTGAAGGATTAAGTGAAATATGGCGTATTTTTCCGGGTGTCGCATCACCTGTCCGAAATATTATAACTTTCGCTTTTTTTATAGTTTTGATGATTTCCCTTGGCTTTCCCAGGCGGCTTGTCACCTCCTCCTTTTTGATTTTGTCAACCCAATTTATACGTATCAGCCGCCTGTTAATCCACATGTCAAATGCTTCTAATCTCTTCAAGTCGCTTTCTGTCAGAGACTAACTCTCCACTCCGTAGAACAGGATAGAGAAGATGTAGCAACTGGTTCAGTGGTGAAATCCAATTTTTTTTAAACTACCGGTTTTGTGGGCGTGGTGTGGTGGGCATGGTGAGGCTTGGTGGGCGTGGCAGGGGAAGGATACTGCAAAATCCCCATTCCCTCCCCACTCCAGGGGAAGGATACTGCAAAATCCCCATTCCCTCCCCACTCCAGGGGAAGGATACTGCAAAATCCCCATTCCCTCCCCACTCCAGGGGAAGGATACTGCAAAATCCTCATTCCCTCCCCACTCCAGGGGAAGGATATTGCAAAATCCCCATTCCCTCCCCACTCCAGGGGAAGGATATTGCAAAATCCCCATTCCCTCCCCACTCCAGGGGAAGGATACTGCAAAATCTCCATTCCCTCCCCACTCCAGGGGAAGGATACTGCAAAATCCCCATTCCCTCCCCACTACAGGGGAAGGATACTGCAAAATCCCCATTCCCTCCCCACTCCAGGGGAAGGATACTGCAAAATCCCCATTCCCTTCCCACTCCAGGGGAAGGATACTGCAAAATCCCCATTCCCTCCCCACTCCAGGGGAAGGATACTGCAAAATCCCCATTCCCTCCCCACTCCAGGGGAAGGATACTGCAAAATCTCCATTCCCTCCCCACTCCAGGGGAAGGATACTGCAAAATCCCCATTCCCTCCCCACTCCAGGGGAAGGATACTGCAAAATCTCCATTCCCTCCCCACTCCAGGGGAAGGATACTGCAAAATCTCCATTCCCTCCCCACTCCAGGGGAAGGATACTGCAAAATCCCCATTCCCTCCCCACTCCAGGGGAAGGATACTGCAAAATCCCCATTCCCTCCCCACTCCAGGGGAAGGATACTGCAAAATCTCCATTCCCTCCCCACTCCAGGGGAAGGATACTGCAAAATCTCCATTCCCTCCCCACTCCAGGGGAAGGATACTGCAAAATCCCCATTCCCTCCCCACTCCAGGGGAAGGATACTGCAAAATCCCTATTTCTCCCTGAGGAAGTTTAGATTTGTGTAGTTCATGTCCATGTGTTGGAGTGTGTGAATTGCCATTGAAGGTAGACCTTGGATGAAGGACCCCATGTCTACTTTTCCATGCTTCCCCCCCCCCTCTTCTGCAGGTGTACGAGAGTGTCTTCTTGGGCCTCCGCTCTTAGGACTTCCTTCTCCGGGATTAGCAAAGCCCTCTGTGCCTCTGTCGTTGCAGTTGTGGTCTTTGCCGTTCTGATAACGTTTGCCATGGGATTTTCCTTCCATCAACCTGTGGAAGCCTCTCCTGAGGGCACCGGGACTGCTTGGACCTCAGTACAGAAATTATTGTGGCCGTACACACGTCTCCTCCACCATGGACCACCGCCTGTATAATTCAGCAGTATTCAGAATGGATTTTTTTTTTAACCTACTGCAGGATTTCTCAGTCTTGGCAACTCTTAAGGTGGGTAGACTTCGACTCCCAGAATTCCCCTGGCTGGCTGGGGAATTCTGGGAGTTGAAGTCCACCCACCTTAGACTTGCTAAAAAAAACACACCTCTTGTAGTGCCTCTTCAACATGTAGTCTTAAATGGAATAATCTAGCAGGCAGATCAAGCAATTTAGGTTTATCGCATTTTTAAATGTCTGACTGTAGAGAAAATGCAATTTTAATGCGTCATCTAATATTTCTGTTAATTCGGGACCACACCATTCAGAAACAAGATATGATTCATTTCTTTTCTGGCCAAACAAGTAGATCATCTGAATCGGGTTCTCAAACTTGGCAACTTTAAGACTTGTGGACTTCAACTCCCAGAATTCTCCAGCCAGCTGGCTGGAGAATTCTGGGAATTGAAGTCCACAAGTCTTAAAGTTGCCACGTCTGAAGACCTCTGCTCTGAATGATTGCAACTAGTTTTTTCTTTTTTTTAATTTTGCCCATCTTTCTCTCCCCTCCCACCTCCCAAATCTCACCAACGAGCTTACAGAAACAATATATATTTTTTTAAAAAAAAAAATTTCAGGGCACGTAGTCTATCAATAAATGGCTTATTTATTTATTTTTCTTTTTCTTTTCTTTTTTTAAAAAAAGATGTCCGAAGTGTGATTAGTTCCACCTCTTATTGACTGGAGTGTCTTTGAACTCAATAAAGTTCTTAAAGCAACTTTTGGAGTGTTAGGAATATGTCAGGACCCTGGTGGCAAGGAGCATTTGGTAGATGGCATCGATGAAGAGGTAGTTGCTCTGCCTGACCCGGTCCATTGCATCTTTGCTCCCGGTATCTTTCAGGAGATGATAGAGAGTGGAGTGGAATTCGGAGCCTTCCGCAATGTTCTTGGAGAAAGCATCGCTCTCTTCTCCGATTGCGAGCTTCTGAGCTCTTTGGCCGTTGAACATGTAAAGGGCCCATTCTTCGTCTTGGATCTCGTCGTCTTCGGTCAGATGTTCACAGACCTGCAATTGAGCAGGAGAAAGAGAGGGTGGGCGTCCCCACTGGATTCCGAAGGGATTCTGGGTGCTCTCTGAGCTTGGTTGTTTTCTTGCGGACGTTTCATTACCCAACTACCGTGTTTTCCCGCCTTAAGGCAGTTGATCCTGCCAGCCAGAGCAAGCCGGTAAAGGAGCAACTCGCCGCGATATTGCGCCAGCCAAGTCCGAGAAGCGCTGCCCAGATCGCTCGCTTCCCCATCCCGATCCTTCTGCCGCTCCCGAGTCGCCGTTTCGCGTCTCTCACCGGGACGGGAGCACCTGTCACAGGGAGAATAAGGGGCGGGGCAGGGCAGGCGTCCTACCTGCGACTTGTCCCGGGACCTCCGTCGCGTTCTTACGGTCTTCTCTCCACAGCAGCCCATTCTAAAAGAACGTCTCGCGAGTTCAAAGTTCTCAAACTCGCGCGGCGTTCTTTTAGAACGGGCTGCCGTGGAGAGAAGACCGTAAGAACGTGATGGAGGTCCCGGGACAAATCCCAGGTAGGACGCCTGCCCCGCCCCACCCCACCCCGCCAAGAGAGACGCACCACTTGCTGGAGTTTCGCAGCTCCGTGGTCTCTCGGCTTGTCTGTTTGCAAGTTTTTTCCCCTAAAGAGACTAGCCGAGAGACCACGCAGCTGGCAAACTCCAGTAAGTGGTGCGTCTCGTGCCCCGCCCCGCTGCACCCCGAAAATTATAAGCCACTCCCCGAAAATAAGGCCAGGGGCATTTTTGGGGGGTCAAAAAAATATAAGCCCCTGTCTTATTTTCGGGGAAACACGGTAGGTAACATCATCAGGGCTAGCACTCCCTTCTAGGAGGGAAGGAGCCCTGGTGTTGCAGTGGTTAGAATGCAGTATTTGAGAGGCTGCCACAAAGAAGAAAGGGTCAATTTATTTTCCAAAGCACCAGAGAAGGCAAGACAAGAAGCAATGGATGGAAACGAATCAAGGAGAGAAGCAACCTGGAATTAAGGAGAAACTTCCAAACAATGAGGACAATTGACCAATGGTCTTCAGACGTTGTGGGTGCTCCATCACTGGAGGTTTTTAAGAAGAGACAGGACAGCCACTTGTCTGAAATGGTATAGGACAGTGATGGCGAACCTATGGCACGGGTGGCACGCGGAGCCATATCTGCCAGCACGCAAGCTGTTGCCTAGCTCAGCTCCAGCACGCATGTACGTGCCAGCCAGCTGATTTTTGGCTCACATGGAGGCTCTGGGACGGCGTTTTTGGCTTCTGGAGGGCCTCCAGGGGGATGGGTGAGGGCGCTTTTGCCCTCCCCAGGCTCCAAGGAAGCCTCTGGAGCATGGGGAGGGCTCACCAGAAGTTGGGAAATGGGCCATTTCCGGCCTCCAGAGGGCCTCTGGGGGGTGGGAGAGGCCGTTTTTGTCCTCCCCAGGCTTTGAATTATTGGTATGGGTACTCGCGCATGCGTGATAGTGCACGCGCATGTACTTTCGGCACCCGAGGGAAAAAAGGTTCGCCATCACTGGTATAGGATCTCCTGCTTGAGCAGGGGGCTGGACTAGAAGACCTCCAAGGTCCCTTCCAGCTCTATTCTGATTCAGTATTGCAGGCTAACTCACCGCTCAATGCCAGGAATTCAATTCCTTCAATCCTGACCTGCTCAAGGTTGTCTCAGCCTTCTATCCTTCTGAGGTGGGTAAAATGAGGATCCATATTGTTGGGGGCAATCTGCTGACTCTGTAAAGCGCTTAGAGAGGGCTGTAAATCACTCTGAAGCGGTATATAAATCTTAAGTTGCAAGATCCAATCTGGGTCGGTCACCCCGGGACCAGAGGTTTTGTCTTCCGAGCTTTTGGACTCGTGCTGGAGCCCATCTTCAGGGAACTTCTCTCTAGTGCTATGGCTACTGCTTCTAACACTGATGACGTTACCTAGTTGGGTAATGAAACGTCTGCAAGAAAACAACCAAGCTCGAAGCGCACCAAGGATCCCTCATTTCAACCCTAAGCTACAAATGTACACCTTTGTTAGCTTCTGAAGGAACTGTCGTGTTTGTTCAGGAAAACGGCCTCCCCAGGCTCCGGAGGCTGGAAATGGGCCCATTTCGGCCTTCCCGAACTTCCGGTAGACCCGTTTTTCACCTTCCCCGAGCCTCCGCGCGCGCCCTGCACTTACCTGCATCCAAAACAGACCACTTGGGGATTCCAGGGCAAGGTGGGGTGGGTGGGGCCAGGAAGGAGTGGGATTTGGGGGTTCTTTGAACTGCACAGAATCTTAGCTAGAGGTTCTCCCGAACCCCTCCGAACCCCCAGCAGCCCACCCCTGGTCTTCTTGGACTCAAGGATTTAGGATCCAAGGACTCCACATGTCATCTTAACCATGCTTTACAGATACCCCTGGTTGCTTGACTGGCTTTATCGCTGATTTTTGTGCTAATTTGGTAAAAACACAGAAGGGTTTTTTGCGGGGCCTGGACAGATGTGAATGATTGGTGATAGTTTGATTGGTTTTAACCACCTGTATGCCACCCAGAGTAATAGCAATAGCAATAGCACTTAGACTTCTATACCGCTTCATAGTGCTTTCCAGCCCTCTCTAAGCGGTTTACAGAGTTCAGCCTATTGCCCCCAACAATCTGGGTCCTCATTTTACCCACCTCGGAAGGATGGAAGGCTGAGTCAACCTTGAGCCTGGTGAGATTTGAACAGCTGAACTGCTGAACTAGTAGGTTGCAGTGCTGCTTTTAACCAATGCGCCACCTCAGCTCCTCCCTCAGAGTGGGGCGTTGGGGGCCAGCTCTGCTTATATTTACCATGGAGACTAGGCAGGGTTTCTGGTCTCGCCACTCACTCCTACCTTAAAGACCAAATTGTCCTCTCCACTCTTCAGATTCCACTTGCTCCAGCCAAAGGCAAAAGAGGTTGCAACAAGAGACATTTGCTGATAAACCATGATTTCTGCCAAGAGCGTCTGTAAAAAAAAAGTAGATGAAAGTATCCAATGAAGCTTAGCACAGGAACAAGGCCCAACCCTGATTTCTTTCTCTTGATGCTTCTCTCTCTTGATCAGGGGTCCCCAAACTTGGCAACTTTAAGACTTGTGGACTTCAACTCCCAGAATTCTCCAGCCAAGATGGCTGGCTGAGGAATTCTGGGAGTGGAAGCCCCACCAGACTTAAAAGCTGCCATGTTGGAAGACCCCTGATCTAGGTTTCCCAACCGTGGCCACTTTCAAGACGCATGGACTTCAACTCCTCTGCTGGCTAGGGGAATTCTGGGAGTTGAAGTCCACAAGTCTTAAAGTTGCCAAGTTTCAAGACCTCTGCTCTTGATGCTGATCTATTCTCTCTCTCTCTCTCTCTCTCTCTCTCTCTCTCTCTCTCTCTCTCTCTCTCTCTCTCTCTCTCTCCCTCTCCCTCTCCCTCTCCCTCTCCCTCTCCCTCTCTCTCTCTCTCTCTCTCTCCACACACACACACACACCCCTCATCCACCATCTATATATCTATCTAATCTATCTATCTAGATCATTTGTCTATATCATCTATCTATGAATGAATGGAAATTATCGTCTAACAAATCATCTGATAGCTAGAGATACATGAGAGAGAGGATAGAGAGATAGATGATAGAGATAGATAGATGATAGATAGATAGATAGATAGATAGATAGATAGATAGATAGATAGATAGATAGATAGATAGATAGATAGATAGATAGATAGATAGATAGATAGATAGACAACTGAAAATGATCTCTATATTGTGCAGAGTCCACAGGTCTTACATTTGCCAAGGTTGGACCCTCCTGGTGTAGGTGAAGGACTTTTAAGACTTGTGGACTTAGACACTTCCATGCTAGGGACTTCCATGTTGGCTGAGGAATTCTGGGAGTTGAAGTCCACAAGTCTTAAAGTTGCCAAGGTTGGACACTCCTGTACTTATGGCAACTATGGTAGACAACCCCGAATGGCTGCCTTCATACCCACTTACCCTTTTACTTACATGAAATGAGGAAGCGACAGAAAATGGTTTCCTGGCTGCTTACTTTTTTGTTCACGCTGACATACTTTGTGGAGTATTCAGCGGGGAAGAGGTTCATGCCGGCTCTCTTCAGTGCCATCATGAGGGCCATGGGCGTCATCCATTTTTCTCTCAGCCCCATAAGCAGGTCAGAATCTTCCATTGTAGCCACAGAGTAGATCATGCATTGATTGTCCTGCCTCAGAAAAACAGAAGAGACGCTAAATAGCCGTTTCAGACTTTCCTAAGCAGTGAGCAAATGACAGGCCTCAGCTTACGTCCACAATAGAGGCCAAAATTTATGTTGTTAAGCAAGGCAGATATTAGGTGACTCGCCCTTCATTTTTCAACCTTTTTTTGCCACAGTTGTTAAGCGAATCACTGCAGTCGTTAAGTGAATCATGTGGTTGTTAAGCGAATCTGGCTTCCCCTACCTGTCAGAAGCTGGTTGGGAAGGTTACAATTGGTGATCACATGACATGATCACATGACATATGCGCGTCATAAATACCAATTGCCAGGCCTCCAAATTTTGATCACGTGATCATGGGGATGCTGCAGCGGTCGTAAGTGTGGGTCATAAGTCACTTTTGTCAATGCCATTGTGTCTTCGAACAGTCACTAATTGAATGGTTGCAAGTCGAGAACCCACCTGTACTCTGAATAGCTACAGCATTTGCCAAATGGATATAAAATGAGGCAAACCGTGTGAAATAAGTTGTGTAAAGCATAGAGAAATATCCAGAAATATGACATCATATTAAGAGTTTCCTCAGCTCAACTTTCATTCCCCATTTAGGGCAAAAACATTCACTTCTCTATTTTAAAAAAATTGCAAATTTGTTTTGCTCTTCCAAAAATCCATTTCAACCATTTCTCTTTTACCTAACCCTGGTTCAATTGCTGTCCAGATAACTCCAGTAACTAATATGGGATCGCTCACAGTTAGAACAATTTAATCAGTGGAACGACTCGCCTCCAGAAGTTGTGGATGCTCCAACACTGGAAGTTTTGAAGAAGAAATTGCACAACCATTTGTCTGAAATGCTATAGGGCAGTGATGGCTAACCTTTTTGCCGCCGCGTGCCAAAAGCAGGGGGAGCGCATGAGGGCCGCACGCGTGTGTGCCCACACCCATAATTCAATGCGCCCTGCTCCCCCAACGCATGCGCGCCCGACCCCCCGCGCTACCCCGCTTTTGGCACGTGATAGCACAGTGGGTTTTTCGCCCTCCCCAGTCTCCAGAGGTTTTCTAGGAGCCTGGGGAGGGCGAAAACGGCCTTCCCAATCCCCCCCGAGACCCTCCGGAGGCTGGAAATGGCCTGTTTCGCAACTTCCGCTGGGGACCGGAAGTCCCATGTTTCACCTTTCCCAGCCTCCCTGCTGGGCTGGGCAAAAACGGCCTCCCCCACCTCCCCGAAGGCCCTCCAGAGGCCAGAAACATCCTCCCAGAGCTTCCGCGCGAACCCTTTACTTACCTCAAAATGGGCTGTTGAGATTCCTGGGAGGGGAGGGGGTGTGGCCAGCCAAAAATCAGCTGGCCAGCACGCGCATGCACGCTGGAGCTGATCTACGGCAACAGCTCCCATGCTGGCAGATATGGCTCCGCGTGCCACAGGTGGCCCGCGTGCCATAGGTTCACCATCATGGATATAGGGTTTCCTGTCTGAGCAGGGGGTTGGACTAGAAGACCTTCAAGGTCCCTTCCAACTCTCTTATTCTGTTATCTGAGTTTCACAGATCAGCCAGATATCCTTGCCCAAAATGGTGTGTGATTGCAACTACACGTAGTCCTCACTTGCGACCACAATTGATCCCAAAATTTATATTGCTAAGCGAGAGTTAAGTGACTTTTGCCCCGTTTTACGACCTTTCTTGTCACGGTTGTTAAGTGAATCACTGCAGTTGTTAAGTTAGCAACCCGGTGGTTAAGTGAATCTGGCTTCCCTATTCACTTTCTTTTGTCAGAAGGC
This sequence comes from Diadophis punctatus similis, assembly GCA_023053685.1. NCBI lineage: Eukaryota > Metazoa > Chordata > Lepidosauria > Squamata > Dipsadidae > Diadophis > Diadophis punctatus. The sequence goes on along the minus strand of JALIGW010000004.1, from coordinate 7,018,777 downwards.
CGTTAAAGGAGATCACATGACCTCGGGACACTGCAACTCTCATCAAACATGGGTCAAGTTGCCAAGCGTCTGAATTCTGATCATGTGACTGTGGGGACGCTGCAACGGTCGTAAGTGTGGAAAAACGGTCACAAGTCACTTTTTTCAGTGCTGTTGTAACTTTGAACGGTCACTGAATAAACTCTTGTAAGTCGACGGCTACCTGTACTCATGCCACAGGTCAGTCGGTTGTTCTCCCACGTACCTTGATGTGGATCTCGACCTGAGCAAAGGTGGTGAGGACACTAAAAATAGCGTTGTCGGGCCCTACGGGGGCCAGCTCCCAGGCTTGATACGGCATATTGAGGTGAGCATCCTGAAGCAACGTGACGGTAAAGAAGCCGTTCATTCTAAAGGAAATCTCCTTCTCTTTCATGCTGTAGTTCACCTCCCCAATGTTATCGGTTCTCCAGCATTTCTCTGGTACATGGAAGAAAAGAAAGACCGCATGTCTTCCACACAGCTATTTAAATTTGTTGTAACTGCCCTATTCCAATGGACTTCATACTTACCGTATTTTTCGGAGTATAAGACGCACCTTTTTCGCCCCCTAAAAGAGGCTGAAAATTTGGGTGCGTCTTGTACTCCGAATGTAGCTTTTTCGAAGCTTTTTTTTCCAGCCCTAACGAGGTGCTGACGATCTTTTAATTTAATTTAATTTAATTAAAAGTTCTTATAGGCCGCCCAATCCCGTAGGACTCAGGGCGGCGTACAATAAGAACAATACAATGAAAAAAAAATATGTCAATTTAAAACATAACATCATTTTAAAAACCATTCATTCAGGGGGAATCTGATCTTCTTCTTCTTCACCCCGCCTGCCGGAAGAGCCATGTTTTTAAGGCTTTGCGGAAGGCCAGTAGATCTTCCAAGCTTTCAGGATTATTTTCTTTTTTTAAAAAAAAATATTTATTGAATTTTCCTTTAAAAACGTAACAATTAAATACAACAACAAAAATAAACACAACAGAAAAAAACAAATACAAAAACTGTAGAAAACACTACAGTAAGCAAATATCATACACAATCAACTGCAAACATAACGCCGACTAATACAAACCATAACTGTGAAATCATGCTTCTTTAACAGCCGATTAGCTATTAATATTAATCTTTATACACTCGATTATATATTATATCTATATTTATACATTATAGATCTTATCTTCTTATAAACTATGTCTATTGGAATGTCAACTTTTATTTCTACAGCTCATTTACCCAATTCATATTTACTCGCACTATATATGTATGTATAAGTATATATATATTCCATCTTTAATCCTACTGTTTACAAACATTACTTCAATCAGAAAGTGAGGTAAAGTATTATATCATGGTATATGAGATAAACTACAGTTTGTTATATCATTGCAAGAAGTTATACTATAATAGGTTTCTGTATTTTTTTTTGTTCCAAGCCAATTATACCATCTATCCAAGGTTTTATAAAAATCTGTCTCTTCTTTGTCCTGAATTTCCATCGTTAACTTGCACATCTCTTGCAGGATTATTTTCATTGCTACTCCCTCCGAAGAAGGTTTTTTTCCCAGCCCTAAGTCTTTGCAGGCTTGTTTTCATTGCTATTCCCTCCAAAAAAGGTTTTTTTCAGCCCTAACCAGGGGATAAAAATAATGTGCTGAAGCTGACCAGACTAAGGACGCTAGCCAGATGAATACCTGGTAGGTAGATTTTTCCCCCCTACTTTCCTCCCCCAAAACTAAGGTGCGTCTTATACTCCGGTGCGTCTTATTCTCTGAAAAATATGGTAATCATAACAGAGTTGGAAGGGACCTTGGAGGTCTTCTAGTCCAGCCCCCTGCTCAAGCAGGAGATCCTATACTATTTCAGATAAGTGACTGTCCAGTCTCTTCTTAAAAACTTCAAGTGTTGGAGTATTTACAACTTCTGGAGGCAAGCTGTTCCACTGATTAATTATTCTAATTATCAGGAAATTTCTCCTAAGTTCCAGGTTGCTTCTCTCCTTGATTAGTTTCCACCCATTGCTTCTTGTCCTACCCTCAGGTGCTTTGGAAAATAGAATAGAAGAATGGAATGGAATGGAATGGAATGGAATGGAATGGGGAAGGGGAAGGGGAATAGGAATAGGAATGAATAGAATGGGACCTTGGAGATCTTCTAGTCTAGCCCCCTGCTCAAGCAGGAGAACCTATATTATTTCAGATAAGTGACTGTCTAGTTTCTTCTTAAAAACCTCCAGTGATGGAGCGCCCACGATTTCTGAAGACAAGCTGTTCCACTGGTTAATTGTTCTCACTGTCAGGAAGTTTCTCCTTAACTCCTAATATAGCCAAGGTGGCGCAGTGGTTAAATGCAGCTACTGCAGGTTACTCCAGCTGACTGCTAGTTCAGCAGTTCAGCTGTTCAAATCTCACCAGGCTCAAGGTTGACTCAGCCTTCCATCCTTCTGAGGTCGGTAAAATGAGGACCCAGATTGTTGGGGGCAATATGCTTAACTCTGTAAACCGCTTAGAGAGGGCTGTAAAGCACTATGAAGCGGTATATAAGTCTAAGTGCTATTGCTGTTGCTATTAATTCCTGGGTGCTTCTCTCTTTGATTAGTTTCCATCCATTTTTTCTTGTCCTGCCCTCTTGTGCTTTGTAGGTTGACCCCCTCTTCTTTGTGGCAGCCCCTTAGATATTGGAAGACTGCTATCATGTCCCCCCTAGTCCTTCTTTTCTCTAGACTGGCCATACCCAATTCCTGTAACCGTTCTTCGTATGTTTTTATATTATATTAATATACAGTATATTGCTATTATAGCTTAATACTATATATGAATAGCTCTGCACTTCCACTGGAAGGAAAACATCTGGATTTAACCTGGGAAAGACAGAAGATGAACTAAGTATGCAACGCCTCGGTCTGGTGAGGCCCACCGCACCAGATCGAGATTCCAGGATGCATTTCAGACCTACTTCTTGTCCCTTTCCCCAGCTCGATTAGACTTCTTATACCCCAGTTGGGAATTACTGGACCTGTAGTCCAGCCACATATGCAGGGTGCCAGGCTGAAGGTGATTCTGAATCATCTACAGGTAGTCCTCGACTTACAACAGTTCTTTTAGTGACCATTTGAAGTTACAACGGCACTGAACCCAAAGTGACTTATGACCATTTTTCACACCGTTGCAGCATCCCCATGGTCACATGATCAAAACTCAGACGCTTGGCAACTAACTCATATTTATGACGGTCGCAGTTGCCCCGGGGTCACGTGACGAGCAAAATTACATTTTTATTTTAATTAATTTTAATTAATTTTATTAATTCTCTATTAAAATTCTCTGGCAATATTACACTGCTAACCAGAGCATACAAAACATTTGTTAGACCAATTCTGCAATACAGCTCACCTGTCTGGAACCCGCACTGCATATCAGACATAAATACAATCGAGAGAGTCCAGAAATATTTCATAAGAAGAGTCCTTCACTCCTCCGCTCACAACAGAATACCTTATTCAACCAGACTTGAAATACTGGAATTAGACAATTTACTACTACGTCGCCTCCGATCTGATCTAAATGTAGTTCATAAAATCATACACCAAAATGTCCTTCTTGTTAATGACTACTTCAGCTTCAACCGCAACAATACACGAGCATGTAATAGATTCAAACTCCATGTAAACCGCTCCAAACTCGACTGCAGAAAATACGACTTCAGCAACAGAGTGATCAATGCCTGGAATGCACTACCTGACTCTGTGGTTTCCTCCCCAAACCCCAAAAACTTTAACCTTAGACTGTCTACAGTCGAATTCTCCCCATTTCTAAGAGGTCTGTAAGGGGCGTGCATAAGCGCACCACTGTGCCTACCGTCCCTGTCCTACTGTCCTCTTTATCGGAACATTTTACTTATGTTATGTTTATACAAACAACTACTATCCTGTACATGTTTGACAAATAAATAAATAAATAAAATAAATAAATAAAAATCAATGGGGGAGTCAGATTCACTTAACAACCATGTCGCTAACTTAACAATTGCAGGGATTCGCTTCATGACTGTTGGTCGTCACTAGGGCAGGAAAGTGGACGTTAAAATCTAGCTAATTCTTGCAGCAGCAGTTAGAAGTGTACTGTACCTTGACGATCCCACCTGGCTATCAGTGGTTCTTCAAAATAAACCACAGCATCGGAAAGATGGATGGTGATTCCCACAGTCACCCCTGAGTTGTCTTCAGATTCCTCACATGTCGCAGTGTAGGGGTAAGCCTCTAATCCTGTATCCAAGACCTTCAAGCAAAGAAATGAAGAAAATTTTAGCTCTTTTGTAGAAATAACTCAACTCATACCTCTCCTTCAGTCTATAAACCGTACGATAAATGATTGAGGAAACTAGGTATGTATAGTCCAGGGCAAAGGTCGGTTCCTCCCGGTTCGGACCGGTTCGCCCGAACCGGTAGCAAGCCTCTGGTGACGTCACAATGATGTCACCGAATCGGTTCTGTTGGTGCCGGTCCATGGGCGCCGCATGAGCAGAAGCTGAGTTTCCGGCACTGCGCATGCGTCGCCATCTTGTTTTTGGCTTTTTAAAAAAAAATATTTCGGATTTTTCTGCACTGTGCAGGCGCGCCCACGAGATGCGGCACACCTGCAAGAGGCGGTGCGGGAGGAAGCGAACCGGCAGTGAGGTAAGATAGAACCCACCCCTGGTCCAGGGGTTTCAAACTTGATTTTATTGAGGGCCACATCAGGGTTGTGTTTGACCTAGGGGGGCTGGGGGAGGTGCCCAGGGTAGGCATGGCAGACTCAATGTCACTTGAGTCGGAGTCGCCTGTGGCGGCCTGAGCACTCTGCCAGCGAAAACAAGCTCCCAAGCTCCGTTTTCGGCTGCAACGGCCTCCTGCAACCCTCTGCCAGCAAAAACGGAGCTCAGGAGGCCCGTACGTGGCAGAGGCACCGCGGTCTGGTCATTTGCTATTTCCAGGGTGGCCCTGCAGGCCAGATCTGGCCCCCAGGCCTTGTGTTTGACATCCCTGGTCTAGTCTAACAAAGAGAAAACTAGAGATGACATCCCGTACTTGAGGAGCTGTCAGAAAGAAGACTGAATCAACCTATTCTCCAAAGCACCTGAGGGCAGCATGGATCGCTAAAGAGAGGTCTAACCTACAACTAAGGAGAAATTTCCTGAAAATGAGAACAATCGGTTATCTCCAGAAATTATGGGTGTTTTATCACTGGATGTTTTTAAGAAGCTGGACAGCCATCTGTCTGGAATGGTATAGGGCAGTGATGGCTAACCTTTTTGGCACCAAGTGCCAAAACTGGAGCGCGCGCCGGAGTACCAGAACCCGGAAGAGAGCAGCTAGGCAGTGCGCATGTGCGTGGCGGCCAGCTGCTCTTCCGGGTTCTGTCACGCGCATGCGCACCGGCCAGCTGCTCTCTGCCAGGTTGCGTGGGTCAGAACCCGGAAGAGCAGCCGGCAACAGCATGCATGCCCACAGAGAGGGCTCTGTGTGCCACCTCTAGCACGCGTGCCATAGGTTCGCCATCATGGGTATAGGGTTTCCTACTATGGACAAGCAGGACTACAAGATCTCCAAGGTCCCTTACAACTCTATTATGTTCTAAGGCAGGGGTCCCCAAACCGTGGGCCGCTGCCCACTACCGGGCCATGGCTTGTTCGAAACTGAGCCGCAGGAGAAATGGGCAAGTGTGCGAGCATGGTTGTAGCATGAATGGAGCTTAACGTAAATGGAGCTTCTTGCACAAGAGCCCTCTACTCACGCATAGAGCTTTGCATGCAAGCATTCTCCTCTCACGTGAGTGGAACTTCACCCGTGAGCACCTGTCGCAAGCATGAGTGGAGGGCCATACGCAAGTGCAAGCATCCTCTGCTCACGTGCGAAGCTTCATTTGTGCGAGTGGAGATCACGCACCACTCGCACAAATGGAGCTGTGCATGCATGCGTGCACCTGCCACTCACCCACCCACCATCCCCGTACCAGGCCAGGCCGACAAGCTGGAAAGACTGGAGAGTGCTGGGCTAGCACATTCCTCTCCAAGGCCATTCCCCATTGTATGACTCTTTATTCTCTTGTAATCCCTTTTTCTCCAGGGACTGTAAATACAAATACCTAATTGTCAGTGTGTCTTCCTTTCTCCCCTTTTGTCCTCTTTCCGAATTCCAGTGTCCTTCTTTGAATGTTCAGGTATCGGGTAACCCTATCAATACTGGGGCTTTGTTCACACAATACTTAAATCTCGGACGATCTAAGTTAGCGTAACACAGATGTGATCTAATGTGTAGGGCAAATGAAGCCACAAGGTCTTTATTGCGTTGATGAAGGTTTGTGTGAACACCCAGTTTGCTCTCTCTCTCTCTCTCTCTTTTCTTTCTTTTTTTTTTTTTTTTTGCTTAAAAGAAAGAAAGAAAGCTGCCAAAAAAGCCAACACAGTTCTAGGCTGCATAAACAGAGGGATAGAATCACGATCAGGTGAAGTGTTAATACCACTTTATAATGCCTTGGTTAGGCCACACTTGGAATACTGCATTCAGTTTTGATCGCCACGATGTAAAAAGGATGTTGAGACTCTAAAAAGAGTGCAGAGAAGAGCAACAAAGATGATTAGGGGACTGGAGGCTAAAACATATGAAGAATGCAGGAACTGGGTATGTCTAGTTCAGTGATGGCGAACCTTTTTTCCCTCGGGTGCCAAAATAGTGTGTGCACACGCTATCGCACACTCGTGCGTGCCCACACCCATAATTCAAAGCCCCCCACTTACCCCACCCCCTCTGTGCATGCGTGCGTGACCCCCCCACTCCCCCATTTCCCGACTTCCAGTGGGCCCATTTTTTGCCCTCCCCAGGCTCCAGAGTCTTTCTTGGAACTTGGGGAGGGTGAAAACACTCCCCCCGCCACCCCAGAGGACCGCTGGAGGCCAAAATCGTCCTCCCAGAGCCTCTGTGCGAGCCAAAAATCAGCTGGCGTGCATGCACATACGCGCTGGAGCTGAGTTAGGGCAATGGCTCGCGTGCCGGCAGATATGGCTCCGCGTGCCACCTGTGGCACCCGTGCCATAGGTTAGCCATCACTGTCTCAGGGGTTGCCACAAGGAAGAGGGAGTCAAACTATTCTCCAAAGCACCTGAGGGCTGAACAAGAAGCAATGGGTGGAAACTAAACAAGGAGAGAAGCAACCTAGAACTAAGGAGAAATTTCCTGACACTTAGAACAATTAATCAGTGGAACAGCTTGCCTCCAGAAGTTATGAATGCTCCAACACTGGAAGTTTTTAAGAAGATGTTGGATAACCATTTGTCTGAAGTGGTGTAGGGTTTCCTGCCTAAGCAGGGGGTTGGACTAGAAGACCTCCAAGGTCTCTTCCAACTCTGTTATTGTTGTTGTTGTTGCTGCTGCTGCTGCTGCTGCTGCTGCTGCTGTTGTTGTTATTATTATTATTATTATTATTATTATTATTATTATTATTATTATTATCATTATTATTATTATCATTATTATTATTATTATTAAGAAGTTTGGATTTGTGAAGGAGGGGTCATGTGGCAAGCAATCCCTTTTCTCAACCCCTCCCTCTTTAAGATGAACATTACTTCCACCATGGTCCATCCTTTGACTTGCTTGGCTTGAGGCGGGAGCTTCAGCAAATCGCAATGGTAGACGCCTCCCACTGACATGAACTGGTGCATATCCACCGTGTAATCTTCAAGGATGTCCAATTCACTGATATCAAAGAGCCGCAGGGCTGAAACGTGAGCTGGAAAAGGACAGACAGGCGGGGAAGAATGAACTTCTCGGTCATGCGACGTTAGCAGCAATCCCTCATTTCATGTGAAAGGGCAGCGGAAAAGCAAGGTACAGTTCTCCTTGCCAAGGCCTGGCAGCCTCTCAAATTGATTGGCCACAGTACCCAAGATGCTGCTATGTTCGCCTTTGGGGCCAATGGAGAAGGGGCTCGGATGTCACAAAGTCTTATTATTTATTTGTTTGTTTGTTTGTTTCCCCTGACTTTGATATTTTTATAAACACCTCAAGGTGGCACGTATATCTAATACTCCTTCCTCCTCCCAGTTTCCCCCCAACAACCCTGTGAGGTGGGATGGGCTGAAACACAGTGACTGGCCCAAAGTTACCAAGATGGCTTCCAGGTCTCAAGCGGGACTAGAACTCGCCGCCTCCTGGCGACTGGCCCAAAGTCACCTAGTCAGCTTTCATGCCTAAGGCAGGACTAGAACTCGCCGCCTCCTGGTGATTGGCTCAAAGTCACCTAGTCAGCTTTCATGCCTGAGGCAGGACTAGAACTCGCCGCCTCCTGGTGATTGGCTCAAAGTCGCCTAGTCAGCGTTCATGCCTGAGGCAGGACTAGAACTCGCCTCCTCCTGGTGACTGGCCCAAAGGCACCCGGCTGACTTTCATACCTAAAGAGGGACTAGTCTGAATTCTAGTCCGGTGCCTTCACCCCTAGACCAGTGTTTCCCAACCTTCCCAGCATTCGCTGGCTGGGGAATTCTGGGAGTTGAAGTCCAGACATCTTCAACTTGCCAAGGTTGGGAAACACTGCCCTAGACTAAACTGGCTCTCGATTGTCAATACTCTACTGTTACAAAGGTTTGGCTGAGAGCTAATTCTCACACGGTCAAAGGAAACAGCCGGATACAAGATTGGTCTGAGTTTCGTTACTAAAACAAAAGACAAATGGAACGGGGGCTTACTGCAGCCGAAAACGGAGCTTTTAGCTCATTGCACAACGTGGGTGGAAGAAAAGGGCGCAATTGCTGGAACTGTTGTTGCCAAGTGAGGCCATCGTGTAATTATTATTATTATTATTTGGCCTTACAAGTGTGTCACTTAACGATGGCATTTCCGGTCCCAGTTACCATCATTAAACCACAGGGACTAATCGTAAAGGGACGTCGTTATTCAGAGTGGGACCACATTACCTCTGGAGGTGGAATGAAGGAAAAAGGAGCTTTTGGTATAATGATCTCCTTGACTTCCGGAGCTGCTGCTCCTTCTTCTTTCCGAATAACTGAAGACATCGCTGACGGTCTACAAGGAGGAGAAGACATCAGCCTGGGACAAGTGCTGGCCAGTTGAAGGATATTGATAAATCACTTTTTATCACTGTAGACTCTCCTCTGATTAACCAAATATTAAAACGGGCAAAATCAATGGAGTTCAACGCTCCCTCGTGCAATTTTGCTTCTGCGCATGCGCGGAAGCAAAGAAGCCGGAAAATTCTTTTAAAAAGATGGCGATGCCCGCAACGGACCGGCGAAGACGGCAACGGAGCGGTCGTGTGCAAATTGCGCAATCAGCCGCTCCCTACCGGAGCTATGCACTGGACCGCACCAGTAGGAACCCACCACTGGTGCGGTGGCCTAGAGGTGGATCTCTCGCCTCACAATCAGGAGGCTGTGAGTTCGATCCTAGGTAGAGGATCTTTCTCTCTTTGGGCACACTGATTTATTTTATTTATTTATTTATAGTTAAATTTATATACCACCCTTCTCCGGGGACTCAGGGCGGTGAACAGCCAAGTAAAAATACAATATAAACATTACAATATATATACATTTAAAAGAAAATATTAGATGTGGCCCTGATTTAAGACAATATAATTAAAATTTGGTAAAATTTGGTAAAATCTTAAAAACCCCAAAAACTTTTTCACGCCAGCCCGGCTTGATAAAAATAGTACGTCTTGAGGGCACGGCGGAAGGTGGTCAGGTCATGAGTGGTTTTTAAATCTGGAGGGAGCTGGTTCCAGAGGGTGGGTGCTCCCACAGAGAAGGCCGTCCCCCTGGGTGTCTGAGATGGAGTCTGCTGGAAAAAACTCCGCATTGGCGACAGGAAGGGCATCCGGCCAGTAAACACTCAGCTCCATGCCCAGACTCCATCCCGCAAGAGATTATGGGGTCGTTAAAAGAGGACGATGATGATTCCCTTTAAGAATTTTGCTGTTGCACCCTAAATTTCTCTTTTGCTTGACCAGTTTACAAAGCGTACCCACGGTAGGAAGTCCTTATAATGTACTTTTTTATCTTCCAGCTTCTGCCCCGTCTTACCATGGTTCTCACTGAGGTGTCCGTTTTGATGTCAGAAACGGCTTTCACGGTCACCGGCTCTTCTCTTTGGACTTCTGTCTCCTCGCTGGGCTGAGTCATTTCCTCGGTGGGGAGTGGGAGGTCCAGCTTTGGAAGTTCTTTGGGGAAATCATGAAAAGGCGACAAATGGTCATAACGGGTGTGCAAGATGCGTACGGCCACATCGCAGGTGGTCAGCGGCTTGGGAAGTTCAAATCCATGGCAGGGTTGCTGGTTCTCATCGTTAAAAAATTGGTTCCGGAATCTGAAGGGGGAAAAATCGCAACCGAGGTTATATAGTGTAGAATAGTCCTCGACTTATGACCACAATTGAGCCTGTTTGTTAAGTGAATTCCCCACCCCACCCTCCATTTTATAACTTTTTGTAACATCATCAGTGCCAGAAGGGAGTGTGGTTTGTGGGGGGAGGAGGAGGGGTGGGGGTCCTTGGTGCTGTCTGAGCTTGGTGGTTTTCTTGCAGACATTTCATTACCCAAGCTAGGTAACATCATCAGTGCTAGAAAGGAGTGAGGTTTACTCTCTGTTTACATACAAGTGAAGGGGCATTGCTTACAATCAAGCAGTAAACAATGCCTCAATCACGGAACTATCAATTTAGACAATCAAACAATAATCAATAGCTTAATCAAAGAACCACAAGAATACCCCCGCCAACACTGACAGGGCAAGTCCCTAGCATATAAACAGAGAGCAAACCCCACTCTCTTCTAGCACTGATGATATTACCTAGTTGGGTAATGAAACGTCTGCAAGAAAACAAGCAAGCTCAGAGAGCACCAAGGATTCTCCATAGAGTTCAATAGGAGCCATGTTGATATCACATGAATCATGACATCAGTCGCATTTCAGGTAGTCCTCGCTTATCAACTATCTCATTTAGCAACTATTTAAAGTTGCAACCGTGTCAAGAAATAGCTTTGAGACCAATCCTCACATTTATGACTAAAGACAACAACCGCCCAAGGCTGATCAAACACAGGTACCACACCTGGAGCAGTCAGATGATGGTGACATAAGGCCAGCCAGCCCCCACACCTGGTGAGTACAATGCAGAACCGAGATGTTCTATGAGGCTCCTTGCCAAGCAAGGGAGTAAATCTCTTGATTAAAGATGGATGGCTGCAGCCCGATTTAAGAAATAGTCTAGACCAGGGGTGTCAAACTTGCGTCATCATGGCAATGTCACGTGACTTATCGCGACTTTTCCCCCCTTCGCTAAACCAGGCGGCGTGGCCAGCGCATGACGCATCCGGCCCGCAGGCCGCCAGTTGGACAGCCCTGGTTTAGACTCATGATCCTTCATTGGAATTAACCATCTGAACTCCGGCACTTATGTGATGTCTTCTGGTCATTGCTTGTGGAATTGTGACCTCTGGATTGGCTGACAACCCTGACTTGGCTCTCAGAACCTTGGACAGGATTTTGACTATTTCTGTATGTGCTCCTGTTAAAAGCAAACATCCAGGTAAACTCTTTACAGAGACTTGATTTTCTTTCCTTGTCTGTTGTTATCTCCCTGATCTTGAGTAAACTGCTAATTACCATAGCAACTAAGTGTTTGTGTATGCATTGGAAACCAGAAACTGGACACATGTAATTTTCGCTTAGTGACCACAATGCTTAGCAACAAGTTGCAGGTAAGGGAGGACCACCTGTATGTTGTAACAGACTACATCATTGACACACTCACACCCATGATTTCACTTCCCAGTTGTGGCTCATCTCAATACGATCATAACACGAAGCCTTGTTACTGTGTCTTTGATGCGTTCTCAAAGAACATCATTTCTACCTTGCATTCTTCTTGAGATTGGCCCAAAGGCACAGCGTAATGTCTTTCTCTTTCATGACAAGTTCCATATTTCCACTCTCAGATTCTCCGTAACTACTGGCTTGCTGTAAAGAGCATTAGAATGAAAAAATTAAAAAAAAATTGCACCAATCTACCCAAGAAATTGTCTGAGATGGATAAAGGTATCTCTAATTACTGTTGTAAATATAACAAACCCCAAAAGGGCATTTTATCATTTGTATTTGTATTTGTTTATTTGTCAAGCATATATGATTATAAGCAAAGTACAAACAGTAAAACATGATTGAATATATGTGTAATATTACAAGCATGAATAAGAGTAAAAAAAGGTATGAATATATGGGTACATTAGGACAGGAACGGTAGGCACGATTGTGCGCTTATGCACGACCCTGTACTGACCTCTTAGGAATGGGGTGAGGTCGATGGTAGATAATAAGAGGTTGAAGTTTTTGGGGTTTGGGGAAGAAACTACTGAGTCAGGTAAAGTGTTCCAGGCTTTGACAACTCTGTTGTTGAAGTCGAATTTTTTGCAATCAAGTTTGGAGCAGTTTACATTAAGTTTGTATCTATTGTGAGCTCGTGTATTATTGCGGTTGAACAGGTAGGACATTGAGGCAGATAATTTTGTGAGCTACACTTAGGTCAGATCGAAGGCGGCGGAGTTCTAAATGTTGAAGTCCCAAAATTTCAAGTCTGGTTTCATAAGGAATTTTGTTGTGAACAGAGGAATGTAATACATCATGTATGGTGGACTTGTGGAAAAAGTGAAAGGACACTGGATACAAATACATGCATTGGACATCCCCCTAGGAGGACACGGAGAGATTTTAAAAAATAATATCCAGAGGAAGCCAGAATTTTTCTTACTAGAACTTATGGATAGTCAATTAAAAAAGGCTCGTGGACAATTAATTTTATACATGGTAACTACAGAATATGTTGATATTTGTTGCAAGCTTCAGCTCCTTCTAAGTCAGGGGTCGGCAACCTTAAACACTCAAAGAGCCATTTGGACCCGTTTCCCACAGAAAACACTGGGAGCAGGGGCGGGTTCCTCTTACCTGCCTACCGGTGCGCTGCGCGCGCATCATCTCGTTTCGTGTGCACGCAATACTGCATTCTAACCACTGCGCTACCACTGAGCAGAGCGGGCATTGGACTAGAAGACTTTCCAAGGTCCCTTCCAACTCTGTTGTTGTTGTTAAAATTACACTGATGAAGGAGAACAGCAGCTAACCTGGTCCGAATGAGAAGCACCTCAAGCCACGTAATCTGAAGATTGGAGAAAAAGGACGACGACTGTGCCCACTTACCTTCAGCAGGTGTTCTGTGGCTTGGTTGTATTTATGACGAAGCAAATTCTGCAAATGCACAATGGTCTCCTGGTATTGAATGACATCATTGGGAGAGAGCTCTTCAAACGGAGTCTCCAGTACGTACATTTCTAACTTGGCAATGAGCTGGAAGACATTCCACTCTGTTAGAAGACACAGGCATTCAGAACACAGAGTCGATGTGTATCGTGTATTGTGTCCGATCTCCCTTTCTGCCCTGCGCTTATCTTCCACTTGCACTTATACCGGTAGTCCTCAACTTACAACCATTTGTTTAGTGACTGTTCAAAGTTGCAACAGCATTGAGAAAAGCGACTTATGACTGTTCTCACAACCCGTGCAGCCTCCCCATGGTCACCTGATCCAAATTCAGACGCTCGGCAACTGGCATCTATTTATGACAGCTGCAGTGTTCCAGAATCACGTGATCACCTTTTGCAACAAGCAAAGTCAATGGGGAAGGCAGGTTCACTTAACAACCGTGTTGCTAAGTTAACCACCACAGTGATTCACTTAAGAATGGTGGCAAGAAAGGTTGTAAAATGGGGCAAAACTCACTTAACAACCGTCTCGCTTTACTACAGAAATGTTGGGCTCAATTGTGGTTGTATGTTGAGGACTGCCGTTACGTATTGTATTTTTGTATGGTTTTTATTCTTTTCTCTATAAACCATCCCGAGTCACACTGAGAGTGAGTTGGACATTATCTAAATTAACAATAAATAAATAAAATAAAATAAAAAAGTAAAAAGTAAAATAATAAAATAAAATAAAATTAAAATAAAATAATAAAGAAGTAAAAAAATAAAAAAAAAATAAAAAAAAATAAAAAAATAAAAAAAAAATAAAATAAAATAATAAAATAAAATAAATAAAATAAAATAAAATAAAATAAAATAAAAAAATAAAATAAAAAAAATAAAATAAAATAAAATAAAATAAAATAAAATAAAATAAAATAAAATAAAATAAAATAAAATAAAATAAAATAAAATAAAATAAAATAAAAAAATAAAATAAAATAAAATAAAATAAAATAAAAACAAAAAAAACCAAACCAAACCAAACCAAACCAAACCAAACCAAACCAAAAACAAAACAAAACAAAACAAAACAACAAAACAAAACAAAACAAAACAAAACAAAACAAAACAAAACAAAACAAAACAACAAAACAAAACAAAACAAAACAAAAAAACAAAACAAAACAAAACAAAACAAAACAAAACAAAACAAAACAAAACAAAACAAAACAAAACAAAACAAAACAAAACAAAACAAAACAAAACAAAACAAAACAAAACAAACAAAACAAAACAACAATCCTGCTCACCATGTGAAGACACATTACCTATCTCTGGCTGGAGGAATGACTATTATGGGATATAATAGTGGCAGGGACTTACTTCCAGCACCTTGCTACCTTTCTCGACCACCGTTGTAATATCATTCTGGGTCTCTTCTTGCCACAAACTCATGAAAGTATTGATTTCCTGGGAAACTGTAGGGTCTGGACTGCCGTCACAACATGTATAATGTTCCCACTGGAGAAACACCAAGACATAAATGGATGAAGATAGAAAGCAGAGAAGTTTTGGATGGATTTGAAACAGAGGCAGGTAAACAGATTCACAGGACCTCTCATCTGTTTACATGTAGTTCTCGCTTAATGACCGGTTATATTCTCCCAAGTTGGGACCTTCAGACAACCAAAGTCAATGGGGAGCCAGATTCACTTAACAACTATGTTACTAATTTAACAATGGCAGCGATTCACTTAACTATGGCAAAAAAGTTTGTAAAAAGTGGCAAAACTCACTTAACCAATGTCTCACTTAGCAACATAAATTTTGGGCTCAATTGTAGTCATCATACATCAAGGACTACCTGTATTTCTGTCTGTCCTCAGAGTTAATACTGCCATCGCCACACACACCATGGAGTAACTCTTTCAAACGTTGTAAAAGATGCTTTTATACTTATATTACATGGCCATGATTTGTGATTGTTTTCTGCAGAAAGTGGCAAAAAAAAACAACCCTTCGATATGCTGGATTTACTTAACAACCATGCGGTTTCCTTAATGACCATATAAGTTGCTTAATGACCATGGCAACTCACTTAACAACCATCAGAAAATGGTTGTAGAATAGAGTTAGGTCAGGAGGTGACCCACCTAATGACCGACACAAACTTCAACAGATAATTAGAACTGCAGAAAAAATAATGGCTACAAACCTGCCTTCCATTGAGGACCTGTATACTGCAGGAGTCAAAAAGAGGGCTGTGAAAATATTTACTGACCCCTCGCATCCTGGACATAAATTGTTTCAACTCCTACCCTCAAAATGCTATAGGGCACTGCACACCAGAACAACTAGACACAAAAACAGTTTTCCCCCGACACCATACTCTGCTAAACAAATAATTCCCTCAACACTGTCAAAATATTCACTAAGGCTGCATTACTATTACTATTAGTCTTCTCATCATACCTATCACCCATCTCCTCCCACTTATGACTGCAGGACTGTAACTTGTTGCTTGTATCCTTATTATTTATGTTGATTGTTTCCTAGTATGATTTGATTGCTTATTTGTACCCTATGACTATCATTAAGTGTTGTACCTTATGATTCTTGACGAATGTATCTTGTCTTTCTTTTTATGTACACTGAGAGCATATGCACCAAAGACAAATTCCTTGCGTGTCCAATCACACTTGGCCAATAAAGAATTCTAATCTAATCCAATCTACAATATTCTAGGCTAATTGTGACTGCAAATCAAGGACTACTTGTACACTGAAAATCTTAAAGCAATGTAGATTTGTTTGCAAAAGACTTGCATCCTTTAAAAATTACATTGTAAATTTCATTTTCCCCTCATAGGAAGCAGGGCCCAAATATTCCAGGGCACGCGTACCTTAGCAAGGGCTCTACTTTTCAACTTCCATTGGCTCGCAAGGATAAAGCTCTCTTCTAACTCAGAAAGTTCAGTTAACTCCTCACCCCGGCGTTCTTGATCCTGAATGGGACGGGAAAGAGATCTCTTATTTGTTTTAAACCCATGTAGTCCATTGCAACTCGACTCTTTGTCCTTGAAGATCACCCAGAAGCTGCAATTGATCAAACGTACAGCCTGGTGACTATTTTATGAACCCTTCTTGCTTTATCCCCCAAGTGGGTGGGGGTGGGATGTCAGGCTGGAATAATGATAACGTCCCCACCATCTTTCAGGTGGCAAACTCTGCCATGAAGTGATGAATACACAAAAGCAGAAGGATGTTATAAAAAGATGTTAGATGCTTCTCTGGACTTTTCTAAACTAACACGATGTCCATTCTGTTTGGTTCTTTGTGTTTTTAATCTGCATTTTGACTAGGACTTTGGAATGTATTTTCTTGTTTATTGATCGTAAGCCTCCTGAGGGTGGTACACAAGTGCCTGCCCTAGATTTGAGGGGGGAGGGGCAATTCATTTCCCCAAGGGGCCAGATGAGATTGTTGTGGAGGGCTTGCAAAGGTGAGTAGGCATGCAAATAAGGAAATTTAAAAAAAAAAAAAGCAGTCAGCTTCAAAATAAAAGCAATCCAGATGGGCCAGAGACAGCCAAAGGGCCGAATGTAGCCCAGGCCGAAAAAATGCCCAGGTGTTCCCTAGATCAGGGGTCTCCAACCTTGGCAATTTTAAGACCTGTGGACTTCAACTGTGGAATTCTGGGAATTGAAGTACACAAGTTTTAAAGGTGCCAAGGTTGGAGACCCCTGCCCTAGATAACGTCCACAGCAAGATCTGAGGGAACTCACTTTAGCTTCAAGGCGTTCTGTCTTCTCTCTTTCAATACGTTCCTTTTCGGCCTTCACAGCTTGTTCCTGCTCAGCACGTAAGCGGGCTTGCTCTGGGAATAAAATAAAAGACACAATTAATGAGGTTTTATTTATTTGATTTGATTTGATTATTTTATTATTTTATTTTATTTTATTATTTTATTTTATTTTATTTTATTATTTTATTTTATTATTTTATTTTATTTTATTTTATTTTATTTTATTTTATTTTATTTTATTATTTTATTTTATTTTATTTTATTTTATTATTTTATTTTATTATTTTATTTTATTTTATTTTATTATTTTATTTTATTTTTTAATTTTTTTAATTTTATTTTTTATTTTTTTATTTTTTATTTTATTTTTATTTTTTATTTTATTTATTTATTTATTTATATTTTATTATTATATTGCATTTTATTATTTATTTATTTATTATAAATAATTTATAAATTTATAAATTTATAAATTTATAAATAAATTTAATTTAATTAATTGATTTATTAATTATTAATATTTAATTAATAATTAATAATTTATTTATTTATTTATTTATTTATTTATTTATTTATTTATTTATTTATTTAGTCCTCTTATATGCCGCCCTACTCCCTGAGGACTCAGGGCGGCGTACAACATGTAAAGAACAACTAAACAATATAAAATTTAAAAACAGTATTAAAAGAATTATAAAAAACATAAGACCATACATACATGGGGGAGACTTAGGATGTAAAATTGTCTCAGTCACCCCGACTGCAGGAAAAGCCATGTCTTGATGGCTTTTCGGAAGGCCAGCAAGGTGGGGATAATTCGAATCTCTGGGGGGAGTTGTTCCAGAGAGCAGGGGCCCCTACAGAGAAGGCCCTCCCCCTAGGCCCCGCCAGCCGGCATTGTTTGGTTGACAGGACCCAGAGGAGACCCACTCTGTGGGATCTGACCGGTCGAAGGGAAGTATGAGGTAGGATGCGGTCCCAGAGGTAACCTGGTCCTAAGCCATGTAGGGCTTTAAAGATGGTGATCAACACCTTGAATTGCACCCGGAGACAAATGGGCAACCAGTGCAGCTGGCGGAGTATGGGTGTTACGTGGGTGTATCTTGAGACACCCATCACAGCACGCGCAGCCGCACTTTGCACCAGTTGAAGTCTCCGGATACTCTTCAAGGGTAGCCCCATGTAGAGCGCATTACAGTAGTCCAGTCGAGAGGTGACAATGTATTGTATTGTATTGTATTATTTAGTTATTTGATCATCCTGATTCCTTAAACACAAATACAAGTAGTCCTTACGATCTCAACTGAGCCCAAAATTTCCATCGCTAAGGAAGACAGTGGTTTATGGGAGTTTTGCGTCATTTTACAATCTTTCTTGTCGCAGTTGTTAAGTGAATCGCTGCGGTTGTTGAGTTAGTAACGCAGTAGTTAAATGAATCTGGCTCCCTCATCGACTTTGCTCATCAGAAGGTCGTTCAAGAGGATCAAACAACCCCGGGACACTGCAAAGGTCATAAGTATGAACCAGTTGCCAAGCATCTAGATTTTGATCAGGTGACCATGGAGATGTTGCAATGGTCATGAGCAGAGGTGGTATTCACTTACTTTCCCTACCGGTTTGCAAATGTGAGCGCGCGGCCTTCCGCGCACCCCCTTCCAAACACGTGCACGGCCTTCCGCGCATGTGCTTTGCTCACGCACGCGGCTTGCATACATGCGTGCAAGCTTCAAAATGTGCCTAAATAGGATGGCATAGCGACCAGGCCCACCCAGGCCCACCCGCAGGTCACTACTACCGGTTCACCAGAACCAGTCCGAACCAGCTGAATACAACCTCTGGTCATGAGTGTGAAAAAAGTCACTTTTTCCAGTGCCATTGTAACTTTGAATGGTCACTATATGAACCGTTGTAAGACGAGGACAGCCTGTAACACAGGGGGTCGAAACCCACCTACCTTCCTCAAGCCTTCGCTGTTCCTCCTCTTCTCTTAGCATCCTCATCCGTTCAGCTTTACTAATCTTCTTACTACCAGCAGACTGAACCCAAACAAAATAAAAGGAAAGGAAATTAAATGTTAAGGCCACTTCCAAAAAGGACAGAGCAGAAGAATATATTTTTCTTATTCCGAAAAATATATTGGTAAAAACATATCCACTTTTCAAATCAGGGCATTGAGGAGACATAGTTCATTCTGAAACTGTGGAATGGAGGATGAACTGATCTTTTATTTTCCTATTGGAAAGATGTTATTTTATTTATTTATTTATTTATTTAGTATTTATTTATTAATTTGTCAAAACGTGTCCAAGATATCAGGTATGGTATAAACATAAACAAAAGCAAAGTAGGTACAGGTAAATTAGGACAATAGGACATTGAAATGGGCAACTGAGAGATTAGAGGGTGAATAAATCTGCTCCCATCGCATGGACACATCAGAGCTGCCATTTTAATTACCCACAATGCCCCACCATGCGGCAATGCCATGGAGCACTTGGGGAACTAAAATGGTGGTGCTGAATGCGAAGACTTTCTGAATCTCTGACGCAGAAGATCCTCCGAAGAGGTCTATCAAGTTCAAATCAGAGGTGGGTTCCTGCCGGTACGCTCTTACCTGTTGGTCGCCGCAGAACCGAAGAAGCCGGTGGCGTTTGCGGCGCGGGGCTTCCCCCGCCCGCCTGGACGCCGTCATTTGCATTCTTTTGCCCTCTGCGCAAGCAGAACACTTTGCGCATGCACAGAGGGCAAAAGAACGCAAATGGCGGTGTCTAGGCGGGCGGGGGAAAGCGGGCGGGGGAAGACCCGCACCGCGAACGCCACCGGCTTCTTCGGTTCTGCGGCGACCAACAGGTAAGAGCGTACCGGCAGGAACCCACCTCTGGTTCAAATCCAGTATGGAGACATCCTTTCCCTTCTCTTGGAAAGACTATTTGTTCCAGTGCAGGACAACTTCTGCCCTAGGCGATCTAGAACAGCAGTAGGCAACCCCATCTTCTCCAGATGTTTTGGAATTCAGCCAGGTTGGTCAATGGCAACTTCAGCCAGGTTGGTCAATGGCAAGAAATTGCAAAGAGTTCTTGTCCAGCTTTAAGAACTGGAAGATAAACTCTTGATTTTGCAGACCAATATTGGTGTGGAGTGGGGAACCTATTAAAGCCAAAAGGCCCTAAAATCTGAATTTATATAACCCACATAACATTTATGTATCTCTGCATAATGTATATTAAATGTACACAGTGTACATCACATTTGCACGAATTAAATGAAATGTTTAATTAAGCAACTTATGAAAATGCTATCAATTTATACAAACTATACGAACATTATCTGGACTGATTAAACAGTCAGAATTAAGATGGTGTCCACTATATTGAAATCTGTTAAACAAGGTCCATGAAATCTACATTTTATTGACTTACTTATGAAGACTGCTGCCTCACCAAAGAATGGTGAATGGTGAATAGTTCCATGCACTTATCTATGTGTTGGGCATCATGCCAAGGTAGATTACAATGCACTTTTGTCCAATCTTCCACTTCCTAACTGGAGGAGGCCACTGGGTGGTAACCAAAGCTAAGCAAGAGAGCTTCTCCATATAGTCCCCAACCCATGTGTGAGCCTGCAACTCCCCAGATATTGAAGGACATCATGGCAATGCTTTCTTGGGTCTATTTGAGATGACAGCAAAACATTGCCCTAAGTCAGGGGTCAGCAACCTGTGGCTCTGGAGCCACATGTGGCTCTTTCATCCCTCGGCTGCGGCTCCCTGTCGCTGGTCGGCTCCACAATTGATAGGGCTTTCTGTTAAGACAGGTAGAGGAAAAAGGACGCCGCGCTAGGTTGAGACTCTATGGTGGGGAAACTGGACTTCCAGTCGGCTACAGAATTGAATGGGGGGCTTCCGGTTAGGACCTTTGTGACTCTTTGAGTGTTTAAGGTTGCCAACCCCTGCCCTAAGTATTCCCACCAGTATAATTATAATGTGGGCACCCAATGGTCTTCTAGATGATGTTGGGCGTAGGTCCTATGATCCTCAGATAATGCATGCTTACTAGGTCTACTGGGAGTTGGGTCTTGAACCATCTGCTAGCTACAGGTTATTCAAAGGTGCTTTTTCAAGAGGCAACTGGACTTTCTTGTTTTTCTATGAAGGCGTTTCGCTTCTCATCCAAGAAGCTTCTTCAGCTCCGACTGCGCCTGTGTCAGAGCTGAAAAACCTTCTTGGATGAGAAGCGAAATATCTTCAAAGAAAAACAAGAAAGTCCAGTTGCCTCTTGAAAAAAGCACCTTTGAAGAACCTGTAGCTAGCAGATGGTTCAAGCACCTTTGGAACAACCATGACCTGGATGACTGAGAATCTCCATAGTCATAGAGGTTCTTCACTACCGTACTAGAATTCCTCAAAAGTATGTTTTGATCTTCCCCACAGAATTAATCGTATAGTCAAGAGGAAAAATTTGGATGAGGAGAAGATATATCAACCCTCAAAGGGACCACAGGGGATAGGGAGATACTGACAAGGCACAATGGCCACCGGTGGGAATGTTGTGTCCTGTTGGCCGCCAGCCCCTCCAGCAGCTGAATCAGATGAGGAGGTGGCATGGGAGTCAGGGCCAGCAACCTGACAGCTCCGAGGGGGAAGAGGGAATGGAGCTGTCAGAGATAGAAACAGAGGCGGGGCCTGAGCCGTGCGTCAGCCCTCAGATGGAGAGTCAACAGCCCTCAGATGGAGAGCCAACAGGTCTGGAGGGGGCTGATGAAGAAGAGGAGGAACAGCTGAGTCCAGTGCCTGACACACAGATATGCAGAAGGCAGAGGAGAGGAGAGGAGAACAGTGGAAATCTATCGGCCGGTCCTTGGGACAGAAGAGCCACCGCTGCTAGCAAAGCCCCACCCTAGCTCTGGGGATAAAAGGCAGGGGGCGGAGATGAATAGGTGTGGAAGACAACTATTTATCTCCCTGCCGGACAGACTTGTTAGCCTGCTGTGTGAGAGAGAGAGACGGTTTGCCGGGGCTACTGACGCGCCGAATAAAAGAATCATTATTTAACTACAGAGGGTTTGTCATATTTGGGAGCTGGGTCAGAACAGGGAAGGAGAAAGGCAGGAGGCAGGATGAGATGGGTTTTCCTCAGCTGTGCCAGAGGCAAGTCCGTCGGAACATCAAATGGTCACTAAGTGACCGGTCGTAAGTCAAGGACTACCTGTATGGCTTCCTCTGAAGTAAAAATGAAATCAATAGCATTTCAAGCCCCTCAGAAATCACATGTGATCACAGAGGTGTGTCAATTCCACAACCCTGGTGGACACAGAAGGTGAAAGTCTGACCATAGAAGCATTTAAGGTGCTCCAGGTGTTGACGCACTATAACTTCCAACATTGCACCGTTGACTATGCTGGCTAGGGTGATTGAGAACTGTAGTTCAGTGGTATCTGGCGCTGGCAGGAGATGTCAACAAGTTTAGGTCAGTTTGAGGAGGACACAAGAGGCTGTGAACTTCTTAATCATTCTTGCACTTAAATCCCATGTATATTAAAAAATAAATATAATGCTGGCTGGGGAATTCTGGGAGTTGAAGTTCACATATCTTAAATTTGCTAAGGTTTGGAAACGCCGCCCCAATGGATTGAAACGCAGTGTATGAACTAACCTGCTTTTAAACCAAAGTTGACCATCATTTGAAGTTATAACCTATATCAGTGGTTCTCAACCTTCCTAATGCTGCAACCTGCCCCCGCGCCCCCACCGCGCCGCACCTGCCGCCGCGACCCCCGCCCTGTCGCCGCCGTTTAGGTTCTTTTACCCTCTGCACATGCGCAAAGCATTCTGCGCATGCGCAGAGGGTAAAAGAACCCCAATGGCGGCATCCGGGCGAAGTCTCCCGACCCCTGTGAAAGGTCCATTTGACCCCCAAAGGGGTCGCGACCCCCAGGTTGAGAACCGTTGATCTGTATCAACATTAAATATACGAGCTATTGGTAAGTATGAATGCCTCTAAGATTAATTTAGCTGTCTA
Source organism: Diadophis punctatus similis (assembly GCA_023053685.1). Taxonomy (NCBI): domain Eukaryota; kingdom Metazoa; phylum Chordata; class Lepidosauria; order Squamata; family Dipsadidae; genus Diadophis; species Diadophis punctatus. The sequence goes on along the minus strand of JALIGW010000004.1, from coordinate 6,995,643 downwards.
CCTACATACCTTTTTCTTTTTGGGACCCTAAATGCAGAGAGGAGAGAAAAGAAAGAACAGAGAAAATCAGAAAAACACAATAAAATTGTCGAGACCGGGGGTGGGGGGAAGTAGTCTGAATTCCATCTTACCATCAGCCTAAATATCTGTGTTCACACAAACACAGGTGGCTCTCCCATGTTAACAACAAATTGAACGCACAAAATGGAACACTGGAAGCCTCAACCTCTTCTAATGCTTCACAAAATGGCTGTCTTGGATTGCAGCTAGTCCTCACTTAACAACCAGCAACTGTTTGAAATTACAACGAACCACCCCAGACCTATACATGACTCGGTTCTGGAGATCCAACAGTCATACCCTCCCACAGTCATATGACTGTGATTTTCAGCGGGTTTTTTTTTTGCCTGATTACTTCCATTTACTTCCAGTTTTTGGCAAAAAAACCCGCACCGATTGAATAAATTGGGTTCATTTCATGACTGCCACAAAAAAATCTTGTCCTGTGGTGACCCACTTAATGTAATGTATACTGCAATGTATGATGAGCCACGATGGCGCAGTGGTTAGAGTGCAGTCCTGCAGGCTATTTCTGCTGACTGCTGACTGCCTGCTGCCTGCAATTTGGCGGTTCGATTCTGACCGGCTCAAGGTTGACTCAGCCTTCCATCCTTCCAAGGTCGGTAAAATGAGGACCCAGATTGTTGGGGGCAATAGGCTGACTCTGTAAACCGCTTAGAGAGGGCTGTAAAGGACTGTAAAGCGGTATATAAGTCTAAGGGCTTTTGTAATCCCTGGCAAAAAGGTTGTAAAATTGGGTGTGACTCACTTAATGACCGCCTTGCCTAGCAACAGAAATTCAGGTCCCAATTATGGTTATAAGTCAAGGACCCTTTGTATTATGAAGGCAGAACTCACTGGCGGCCAAGGAAAAAGGAAAAAGAGCCCTGGTGGATATTCCACAGGTGAAATGACCATGGAAGACCAAGGGAGGGCTTCACCTGTGGAATATCTACCTGCTCAGTAAAGCCACCGCAGCTTTAACAGGACCAAGCCATGAAGCTTTATTGGAGTTTGACCCAAAGGCATCATTCTCACCTTCATTTTAGCATCTCCAAGTGGAAATAAAACATTTTTTAAGAAAAGAAGCAGATGGACAAAAGAAATCCGGGTTATTATTTTTTTTTTAAAAAAAGACATGCAAGTAGGTGCCAGATCCACCAACTGCAGTGAGTGGCTGCGTTCACACAACACATTGACCCACTTGCGTGTTTCATCTCTTTGCAAAGCGTTCGCAGACGAGATGCGGGGAGGTGATTTGCATATGCATATAGATATGCAAATAAGGTCCCCCCTCAGGTTTGGGGAAATAGGCGTCACTCACCATTTTTCAGCGGCACCCCCAACAACCGGACTGAAAAGTTGTTGACGACCCCGCCCCTCCGTTTCCGCGGCAACCAGTCCCGCCCCCCCACGCGGCGCTCCGAGAGTCCCCGCCCCTTGACGCTCCTGGCAAAGGGGAAATGAATTCACCCAAGAGGTATAGGCAGGCTAGTGTGGAACGACACTTCCGGTTCCCAAGTGAACTTTGCGTAGTCTATATTAGACTTACGCGTCCAATATACAGAAAGAGAACAATTGGGATGCGTGGCGCTTCGGAAGGAAAAGGAGTAAGGATTGGTTTGGAGGTTTTTTGGGGGTACTCCGTGCAATGATGGAAGTGTTGCCAATACGTACGTTGAATCGAATTCGGAAGTGATAACGGGGTGGCAGCCTTCATTTTGTTCTTCCTCTATGATTCCCATCCGTGAATTCATAACTTAAGTCCCCTCGTTGGTGTTATAAGGGAAGTCTGCGCAGGCGCATTAAGGTTTTTCTTGCAGAAAATCCGCAGAGATTTCGGTTATTTGGAAATGGCTATTTCATCCGAGTTTCGCAGAGACTTGGCTTGTGGGCATTTGCAATGTGTTCCTTGCATTCTTCTGATGGTAATTGGATCCTACTTTGTTTTTTTAAAATTAAATTTTATTGATTTTCAACATTTTTCTTTAAAATAACAATGTAGAAATGCTTTAGGAAATATAGAAATTGTTATTTTATGGATCCTACTTTGATTAAGGCCAACCAACCGTGCCTGCGATTAAAGAAGATTCTGCATAACATTTTCAGCGGAGTGGTACAAACGTAGACGGGGGAGAAAACAGGCAAATTGGTGTTAAAGTTCAGGAGACAAGTTGTTGCATTTTGTGTGCGCTCGGAAGAGATGGAGAGAGAGTGTGATTTTCCTAGAAAACTTGACTGCCACGCTACTGTTGGGATCCCAGAGAAAAAGACAATGTAATACAATATTTTTGCAAAATATTGCAAGGTTGTGGTTCTCGTTTCTTCAAATGACAGTCGCAATCCCTATGCAATATGATTGTTTCATATTTATTTATTTATTTATTTTCTTTTATGTACACTGAGAGCATATGCACCAAAGACAAATTCCTTGTGTGTCCAATCACACTTGGCCAATAAAGAATTCTATTCTATTCTATTCTATTCTATTCTATTCAAAGGAGGCCAAGTGGCCCTTTTCCTAGGACAGACTCAGAGGAAGGAATTTAAGCCCAAATGCAGACATGCACTAAAATTAACCCATATTCTCAATCTATCGCAGGGGTCTCCAATCTTGGTCACTTTAAGACTTGTGGACTTCAACTCCCAGAATTCCTCAGCCAGCTTTGCTGGCTGAGGAATTCTGGGAGTTGAAGTCCACAAGTCTTAAAGTGGCCAAGATTGGAGACCCCTGATCTATAGCACTGTCTCAACCTCAACAACGTTAAGAGGTGTTGGACAGAGGTTTGCTGGGGAATTCTGGGAGTTGAAGTCCAAACATGTGTAAAAGTTGCTGAGATTGAGAAATACTGATCTAGAACTTTGCAAATAAGAAAGGATGGTATATATTAAATATTAAATATTTCATATATTTTCACATACTAACAATGCGACATGCTAACTTGGATACGTAGGGAAAAACCGAGCACCCTTGGAACTTCAAAGTTAATCAAGTTTTGCCTGTTGTGTGAATTGGAGCCGCCAATTCTTGCTGATCGCGAAGCGATTGAAATTCCATTTGCTTAAACGGGACTCTTTCTGACAGCAGATGCACTCCTCTTCACTTTCGTATCTCTAGCTATCCCTGCTTGCGAATCTTAGGCAATGCCGTTCAGGACGTTTGAAGAGTCGTCTGGCTCCGCCCCTCCAACCCGTGCGCAGGCGCAGTAGCCGCCAGACGCCCCTAGGCTCTGCGAACAGCTGGGCGAGTTGCTTCCGAAACTGCGCAGGTAGTTAATTTTAAAAATTTAGTGAAATTGTGAATTACATTTTCGCCGGGTTGGGAGCCTCCCAGACTCCGGGGACTCGGTTTATTGGTGGGCAGCTTGCAGCTGTAGCCTTCAACCCACTTGATATGTTAACAGATTAACAGAGTTGGAAGGGACCTTGGAGGTCATCTAGTCCAACCCCCTGCCCAAGCAGGAGACCCTACATCTGCCTCTACCTAGGATCGAACTCACAACCTCCTGATTGTGGAGGCAAGAGCTCCACCTCTAGGCCACAGCAGCTGGGTTGGAGTACTACAATTCCCATCATCCAGAAGCCAGCCTGGCTAGCCCAGGCTGACTAATAGGGAATCTCTGATTAAAACCCTAGAAATTAGCTGGCTTCAGTGGTGCATGTATGCAGGAGCTCAACAGGATGTGGAGCATTCCGTTTTCCCTACAAGAACCCTGTGAGGTTGGTTGGGGAATCTTAGGAATGGGTCAAAGTCCACCCCGGGGAGCTTCTGTGGTTGTGGAGGGACTCCAACCTGGGTTTGACTGCTCTCAGTCCAGCCATTTCACCAGTGCTGCACCCTTGTTAGAGGGCAGGTCATTTTATTTATTTTATTTATTTATTTTTGTCAAGTACGTGTTGGTAATATACATAGTTATAACATTGTTTATATACATAAGATGGGTACTGATAAGAGGGAACATTAGGATAGGGACGGTAGGCACGCTGGTGCACTTATGCATGCCCCTTAATCAACAACTTTTTCCTATAACTTTTTATGACCTTCCAGGCAATTATTTTTCTTCCTTGGTTGCTTTTCTCTGCAAATTCCTACACTCTTGCCTAAGAGGGTCCTTTTTATGTGGATCTTTCATATTTGTTGAAGGCGGAAAAATATCCTAAGCATTCAACAGGAGGAAAAAAATGTAATCAACCAGTATGAATCAAATCTAACTTCCAACCTTTCTCTGATGATTCCTCTTAATTTCAGAATGATTGTAAGTAGCAGCTGATTGAATTCTTTTCTAAGTTTTGCTGTGCGGAATTTTTGGTTGCCTCTGATTGTGCCCTGAGAGGCTGGATCTCTCATTGCCTACTCCAAGAAGATCTAGGGCAGTGGTTCTCAACCTTCCTAATGCCGCGACCCTTTAATACAGTTCCTCATGTTGTGGTGACCCCCAACCATAAAATAATAAAATTATTAGGAAACTCAGGGGTGGGTTCTAACTTACCTTGCTGCCGGTTTACTCCCTCCTGCACTGCGTGGCCACACCTCATGGGCACACATGTGCTTTGCGTGCGCATGCATGCGCAGTGCTGAATTTTTTAAAATAAAATTGCAAAAAAAAAAGAAAAGCCCAAAACAAGATGGTGACGCATGCGCAGTGCCGGAAATTTGGCTTCTGCGCATGCTCAGAAGTTCCCATGGTACAGATATTTTTTTTTTTGCAGCAGTCTATTTGCATGTGGGTGGACCCACCTGGAGACGGATAGAGGAGCGGTGTCTCAGTTCCTAAGACCACCGGAAATATGTGTTTTCCGATGGTCTTAGGCGACCCCTGTGAAAGGGTCATTCGACCCCCAAAGGGGTCGTGACCCACAGGTTGAGAACCACTGATCTAGGGGATGTTAAGGATTGTAGTACAACACATTTGAAGGAACTTAATTGTGTACAATGATGGATCAGCTGGCTCTCCAAAATGTCCAAAACAAAACAAAACAGACTAAAAGATGTGGAGACTCAGAAACTGAGAACAGCGACAAAGGTGATTGGAAGACTAAAACACATGAATGGTTGCAGGAATTGGGTGAATCTAGCCTTAACAAAGAGGACATGGGGTGACTTGATAGCAGTCTTCCAATATTTGAGGAGCTGCCACAAAGGAGAAGGGTTGATTTATTTTGCAAAGCATCTAAAGGCAGGACAAAAAGCAACGGATGGAAACAAATCAAGGAGATGTCCAACCTAGAACTAAGGAGAAATTTTCTGACAGTGAGAACAATCAGTGGATTGGCTTGCCTCTAGAAGTTGTGAATGCTCCATCACTGGAGGTTTTCAAGAAGAAACTGGACAGCCGTTTGTCCGGAATGGTATAAGGTCTCTTGCTTGAGGAGTGGGGTTGGACTAGAAGACCTTTAATGTCCTTTCCAACCCTATTATTCTATGTTCTATGTATTGGAAACTGTTTGGAAATTTCCAGTTGCCTGTTGGGAGTCACGTCCCAAGCTGTCTCATCCATATTCTGGAAAACATTGGCTTTCGGTACAAACCCATCACCAGCTACAGTTGCTGGGAGTGTGGCTTATAACTTTACTAAATTATTATAGATTTAATAAAGTATTATCATCATTGGTCCATAAATGTATGTTTCATGAGGCTGGAATATCGGTTCTTTTCTTTCCATATCAACTAATGCAGTTTTGAAATCCACCTGTTGAGAGATTGCGTTCAGGAGGAATTGGATTATAGATAGTTCCTTGATTTAGAACCATTCATTTAGTGACCGTTTGAAGTTAGAACGGCACGGAAAAAAGTAGCTTATGATCTTTTTTCACATAACCGTTGCAACATCACCATGGTCGTGATCAAAATTCAGATGCGTGGCAACTGACTCATATTTATGACGGTTGCAGTGTCTCAGGGTCATGTGATCACCTTTTGCGACCTTGACAAGCAAAGTCAATGGGGGAGACAGATTCACTTAACAACCGTGTTGCTGACTTAATAACTACCATGGTTCACTTAATAACTGAGGCAAGAAAGGTGGTAAAATGGGACCACATTTACTTAACTATTCCTGCTTATGGATGGAAATTTTGGCCTCGGTGGCGGTCATAAGTCAAGGACTGTCTGTAATAAAATGAGCTGTTCAGATTTCATCATGCACCTCATTTTAAACTGATTGTTCTTCAGGTAAACATGCCAGTCCTCATGAATAAAACGGATATATAAGTCTCAACTGACAACATGGCCAACCCTCTCAGATATGAAGTACTGAATCTGTACAAAAACGTAAGTTCTGAGGAGTAACTCCGCCTTCTCCCAGTGGGTGACCTCCGAAAATGTTGGACCTCTAATCCCCAGCCAGATGGGAGTTTATGTCCAGCCATTTGAAGGACACCTGGTTAGGACAGAGGAACTAGACCTAAATAAGAATTCCTGATTTGTTACATGTATAACTCAACCTTTTCTTGTGTTTTGAAGCTTCTGTATCTGGGAAAGGAGTACCCAAAAGGGGCTGAGTACTTTCGAACTCGACTCAAGGCAGCTTTCCTGAAAAACAAGGAAGTGAAGGATCCGGAAGAAATAAAAAAACTGATTGCCAGAGGCAAATTTGTCATCAAAGAACTGGAAGCCTTGTACTTCCTCCGAAAATACCGAGCTCTGAAACAACGATACTACGAGGACAGTTGAGCACCAACCAGTTGTAAAGTCTACAAGGCATGTGTAGCCCAGGGGTTAAATGGTGGGTTGATCGGCTTGTAATGGTAATAATAAAATCTGTTGAATGATGCATTCGTTCGTTCTGCAGAAATCAGGGGTTGAAAGCAAAGCCAGAGAGCCATCTGCTACCATCAGGCTGGGTGATGGCTATTAATTGAGATAGATTTAAAACTATTAAAAGTATAGATTTAAAACTAGATTTAAGACTGGAGAACTAAGAGTCTTCATGGAAGTTAATTCTCTCAGCATCACCGACTGCATATCTTCCATGCCAGCTGTTGGGTGTAATTGGATGAAGGCCATTACCATCTGATGCAGGGGCGGGTTCCTAATTCTTTTTACTACCACTCTGTGGGCGTGGCTTATTTTGTGGGTGTGGCTTGCCAGCCATGTGACCGGGTGGGCATGGCTTGCCGGCCATATATTAGTTATTTCAGAGAGATGTTACTACTATTTTTGCTATTTTATACCTTACATGAAAAGCTTTGCGTACAAAGTGCGTGTTACACCATGGCAACACAGCAACCTTTATATGCAGAAAATGCTATAGTTAAAAGACAAGCAAGTCTCAGACAGCATTTTTGGTTTCAGTCATGGATTCCTTAGACGAAAATATTGAGGACTGTTAAAAGAACAGTATCTTTTAACAGTCCTCAATGTTTTCGTCTAAAGAATAACAGTATAAAACTGTATAACATTAACAGTATAAAAGGTTAAGCTTTCGGAAAACGCACACTTTGGGAAGCTTTAGGCAAAGGCGAAGGAAAAGTATCAAATGCGAGCTTCTTATTATTTTCAAGCAAAGGGACGGGGAAAGACTTAATTGACAGGTTTCTGGGCATGCGCAGAAGAAATGTTTTTAAAAAATTTAATTATTTTTTTAAATGGCGGCGCCCAGGCACCGGCAACCGACCGCAACGGTACTGTGACATCACCAGCAGGCCGCTACCGGTGCTATAGAGTGGACCGCACTGGTAGGAACCCACTACTGATCTGATGTGAATTTCTTGTAAGCTTCTGGTTGGTCTACAGCAGGGATGTCAAACTTGCGGTCCAAAGGCAAGATGCGTCATGCACTGGCTATGCCCACCCCCGTTTTAGCGAAGGGGGGAAATGCTGGAGAACAGTCACAGCCCAATCCAGCCTTAGGATTTTGTTTTCAATACCAATTAGAATCCTTTAGGAATTCATCAGTGATATTGTCCAATTTGTGTCATCCAACCACTGGTATCTTTAAAGAGTTGGTAGCAGGATCTATAAAGGTTTATTGAACTCTGAATACCTCATCTGACCCATCACCAAAGCAACTCAGGACTCTCTCATCTATTAACAGTTAACATACACATCCCAAAATTAACCCAAAATCATCTACCCAACATTTATGTTGCTAAGCAAGACAGGTAAGTGAATTTTGCATTTTTACAACCTTTCTTGCCATAGTTGTTAAGTGAATCACTGCAGTTGTCAAAGTTAGTAAGATGGTTATTATGTGAATCTGGCTTCCCCACTGATTTGCTTGTCAGGTGACGAGAGGATCGCGTGACATGCAGGCACGCCAATGTCATAAATACGAGCCAGTTGCCAAGCATCCAAATTTTGATCACATGACCAGGGGAATGCTGTAATAATCACAAATGTGAAAAATGATCATGCCACTTTTTTTCCAGTGCTGTTGTCACTTCGAATGGTCACTAAATGAATGGTTGTAAGTCAAGGACTAACTGTATCTGTGCTACAGATTCAAATGTAAAACACAAACGCCAAAGTTTGTTACTGTCGGATAGGAATTTTCCTATCAAAGAGGTGATATAGGATCTTGCTTCTTTGAAGTCATTCGTACTTAGAAAATAAAACTGAGATTCAATTCTAATTAACAAAATATTTATTTTAGTACAAAAGTAACAAAAGAATATGAACGTTATTAAGCTACATCATCTCAGCTAAGAGTTCACGTCTGCCTCGGGCGAGGCTTCGAAGGAGAAGAAAGGTAGGAGGAGACAAAACTCCTGGAATGCACGCATGCGTAGTAAAACATATCACATGTCTGCTTGATTAGGAAATACAGTAAACCTAGAAATAGTAGAGATGCACAACTGGCAATCTTCACATCGTGACAGTTACTTAGCTTGCATTTCTCCGTGCCGGCTTTGAAGATGGTAAACTCACCACCCAGCAAGTTTTCCTTTATATTTTCACCCACTGAGAAAGAATGCCTTGTATTCATCGTAACACCATTTCAAAACTCTGTGCAACAATGGAGTTAAAACTAGGCACAGGTTAAAAGTACAAACTGCATTCGGATACTGGGTTTCTTGCTAATGCAAACCTGACACATAGATTTGATGCTCCATTGAGAATAAGGGCTGAAAGCGAAAGGATTCAGAATCTATTTAATTCAGGGATACTTTAAGGGGGGGGCGAGTTTGTTAAATTTCCTGCATTAAACATACTTTTAAGGTGGGCTTAAAATAAAGCATAAGGCGTTCGTATCAGCTACCTGGAAAACAAATACGTATTTTTTGTTAGTGACTTTACATGCATTTAACCAATTGAGCCAAAAGGTTGCCTGCACGTCCAATATTTTAAGAAACAGCAGCTTAAATGGCTTGAGGCACCATAATTCCCAAAATTCATCTCTCTGGTTGCATTAAGTCCAGCAAGATGTTGCACGGACCAGCAAGATGTCGCCAGACTAATAAGAACACAACACCTGAACGCAGTCAGATCTGTGGGAATACTAGTTTACTCATACGTGCATCTTTGCAGGGCTGATAATCAAAACATTTGCCTGCCAGAACCAGTTCATAACCAGATTATTTCAACACAGCTCCTGTTGACGGCCACACCCGCCTTATCTGAACTAGCTTTAGGTTGACGGCATTCCCATAGCACAGGTCATAGACCGAGTGATTCCCAAAACGCCTGTTCACACATACAAGAAAACATAAGCAATAGGTCTGCGCAACGCTTCAGGATCAATTCTGAAGTACCGTATTTTTCGGAGTATAAGACGCACCGGAGTATAAGACGCACCTTAGTTTTTGGGGAGGAAAATAGGGGAAAACAATCTGCCTACCAGGTATTCATCTGGCTAGCATCCTTAGTCTGGTCAGCTTCAGCACATTATTTTATCTCCTGGTTAGGACTTAAAAAAACCTTCTTCTGAGAGAGTAACAATGAAAGAGCCTGCAAGCCAGTAAGAGCTGGGAAGATAATTAGCACCTTGTTAGGGCTAAAAAATAACTTATTCGGAGCAGCTGCAGCACATTATTTTATCTCCTGGTTAGGACTTAAAAAAACCTTCTGAGAGAATAACAATGAAAGAGCATGCAAGCCGGTAAGAGCTGGGAAGATAGTTAGCACCTGGTTAGGGCTAGAAAACAACTTCTTTGGAGCAAGTAGAGCAATGAAAAAAAACCCTGCAAAGACTTAGGGCTGGAAAACATTCTTCTGAGAGAATAACAATGAAAGAGCCTGCAAGCCGGTAAGAGCTGGGAAGATCTGTTAGCACCTAGTTAGGGCTGGAAAAAAAAAGCTACATTCGAAGTATAAGACGCACCTGAATTTTCAGCCACTTTTAGGGAGGAAAAAGGTGCGTCTTATACTCCAAAAAATACGGTAAGTGCTTTGGAGCAGGTAAAGGACATCCATATAAATAGATCACGTTGAGAATATTGATAAATTAGCCAACCATTAATCTTCATTGGCTTTGAAACAGCCACTGGCAATGTTCTCAGTCCAGAGATCAAAATTAGGTGAACAGGAATAAAAACAGATTGAGCAAATGAAAAGGGTTTCACCAGTAAGACCACACCAAGAATACTGCATCCAGTTTTGGTCACCACACTATTGAAAAAAAGATGTTGAGACTCTAGAAAGAGTGCAGAGAAGAGCAACCAAGATGATTAGGGGACTGGAGGCTAAGACGTATGAAGAACAGGGCATGGCTAGTCTAGTAAAGAGAAGGACCAGGGGAGACAGGATAGCAGTCTTCCAATATTTGAGGGGCTGCCACATATTTGAGGGGCCAAGCTATTCTCCAAAGCACCTGAAGGCCAGACAAGGAATAATGAATGGGAACTGAACAAGGAGAGATTCAACCTGGAAATAAGGAGAAATTTTCTGACAGTGAGAACAATCAACCAATGAGCTTTGCCTTTAATTGTGGGATTTTGAACACTGGAAGCTATCAAGAAGAGACTGCCTGCCATCTGTCAGAAATGGTGTAGTAGGGTCTCCTGCTTGGGCGGGTGATTGGACTAGATGACCTACAAGGTCCCTTCCAACTCTGTTAATCTGTTAACAATAATGCCCTGGAGATCTCATCCTCAACAGCAGTTTAGAGAACTCTTTGACTGCAAACAATTTGTGTGAAGGGAGAGCTTGCTATGTTAGCTTTTGGTGGTGGCTACAATAGGATTCCAATCTAGTAATACGGCATCCTTTTGAAAGAAAGCTTTGCAATTGAAAATGACAACTGTCCGTCACAGTAGCGGCTGTAACATAAAAATATCATTTTTTTAAAAAATGGAGAAATAATACATTGGGCCCAAATTCACTCTGCCCTAATTATTAAAAATACAAATGTTTTAGTAAAAAGGGAAGAGGCCTCATATTATCTACAGATGGAGATGAGGAGGTAAATATATCCAACCAGACACCCAAAACACGACATGGCTGAAATTCAGGGGCGGCAGAAAAAGGTATTTTGTTAAAATTGGTGCAATAGTAAGAAGGGAAAAAGTGACCTTTAGTTTCACAGGCTGAAGCTATTTCTGTACTATAAAAGACCTTTCCTTCATTTGTTAATGAAGGATACATGGAAGGCAGAAACAGAATTCTGGCAATTCTAGGGTTGGACTAGATGACCTCCAAGGTCCCTTCCAACTCTCTTATTCTGTAATCCAGTAATAGGCTAGGCCAAAATTCCTGAGGGATGAGCTTTTGACAAATGCTGATATCATTAATATATGGCTGTGTGGAAATAACCTGGTTATGAACCGGTTCTGGCAGGCAAATGTTTTGGTTAGTCAGCCCTGCAAAGATGCACGTACGAGTAAACTAGTATTCCCACAGATCCACCTCTCCATGTTTCTTCTGTCACCACCTTGTTTTTTTCTTAAAATTAAATGGGAAGCTGATAAAAGCAAAGCACCAGCCTCCAGCATCATATTTATTTATATAGGAGCTGAGATAGCGCAGTGGTTAAAAGCAGCATTGCGACCTTCAGCTGATTGCTAGTTCAGCAGTCCAGCTGTTCGAATCTCACTAGGCTCAAGGTTGACTCAGCCTTCCATCCTTCCGAGGTGGGTAAAATGAGGACCCAGATTGTTGGGGGCAATATGCTGAACTCTGTAAACCGCTTAGAGAGGGCTGCAAAGCACTATGAAGCGGTATATAAGTAAAGTGCTATTGCTATTTAAAATAAAGGCTTCTAAGTGTTTTATCAGCTTCTAAAATATTGAGTAAGATGGGTAGGTGCCACTTAAACGATGCTAAATTTGTTTCTGGTTTCACAATTGCACAGCGAATGACAAACTAGCTTCAAGGGCTGGATTCACACAACACCCTCATAAAAAAACTCCAGTTAAGGCTAATGATAATTAAAGTAAGCCATGTTTTGTACATATGGCTACATTTAACTGGTCTGGTTAAACGTGTTGGGTGATGAAAACTACAATGTGATAGAATAATCTTTAGGGCTGATCAGTTCTTTTTAGGAAGACTTGATTTTTAAAGGAAAGACCAAACTGAGAGATAGCTGAATAATCCATTTCTCTGAAAAATTGGGATTCATTTTGATCCATGTGACCTCAGGGGGAACTTGCCTGGCAGCCTCCTCTTTCCCACAACTGGAGAAAAAAAAAGAATTCATCTAGTTATAAATATCTAAATCATGTTTCTTTAAGGAATTTTGGAGCTGCACTCAGCCGATTGCTCTGTTCTTATTTCGCCCTAAATTCCAGGTAGTCGACGACTTATGACCATAATTGAGCCCAAAAATTTGGTCGCTAAGCGAGGCAGTTGTTGAGTTTTGCCCCATTTTGCCTTTCTTGCCTCTGCTGTTAAGTGAATTACTGCAGTTGTTAAAATAATAAATGTGGTTGTTAAGTGAATCTGGCTTCCCCATTGACTTTGCTTCGCAGGTGATTACATGACCCTGGGACGTGGCAATCGTCATAAATATATGCCATTTGCCAAACGTCTGAATTTTGATCACGTGACCATGGGGGAACACTGCAACGGTCATGTGAAAAATGGTTATAAATCACTTATTTTTCAAGGCTGTTGTAACTTCAAACGGTACGACTTAAAGGTTGTTAAATGGAAGACTACCTGTATGCCAGATTGTGGACTATCAACCTTGGCAACCTGCCGGGGAATTCTGGGAGTTGAAGTGCAGGCATCTTCAAGCTGCCAAGGTTGAGAAACACTGCTTAAGCCAGGGGTGGGGAACTATGGTCCTTTTATGACCCATGGACTTCAAATCCCAGAATTCCTGAGCTAGCCAAGGAATTCTGGGATTTGAAGTCCACAGGTCATAAAAGGACCATAGTTCCCCACCCCTGGCTCAACCCTTACACTTACACCTCAATTTTTTCTCTCCATTTTATTTAGGTTGCCTTGCCCAGGGGAACTACTAAGATCTAGCAGCAACTGCGAGAGGGATCTAGGAGTCTTGGAGGACAACCAACTAGATATGAGCCAGCAATGTGCAGTGGCAGCCCAAAAAGCCAATGCAATCCTGAGTTGCATTAACAGAGGGATACAATCTAGAACTAGGGAGGTACTAATACCACTCTATAAAGCCTTAGTTAGACCACACCTAGAGTACTGCATCCAGTTCTGGTCACACTATAAAGACAGACATTGAAGCTCTAGAGAAAGTGCAGAGAGCAACAATGATGATAAGGGGACTGGAAACTAAAACATACGAAGAGCGGTTGCAGGAACTGAGCTTGGGCAATCTGGCAAAGAGAAGGACCAGGGGTGACATGATAGCAGTGTTCCAATACTTGAGGGGATGCCACAGAGAGGAGGGGATTAGGCTGTTTTCCAAAGCACCAGGCCAGACAAGGAACAATGGATAGAAACTGACTGGAGAGAGATTCAACCTGGAAATAAGGAGAAACTTTCTGACGGTGAACGATCAACCAGTGGAACAGCTTGCCTGCGGAGGTTGTGAGAGCTGCAACACTTGAGACTTTCAAAGGGAGATTGGACTGCCATTTATCTGAAATGGTGTAGGGACTCCTGCTTGAGCGGGGGGTTGGACTAGATGACCTACAAGGTCCCTTCCAACTCTAACAATAATCTAATCTAATCTAATCTAAATCTCACAAATGCCGGACTTCAAAAATGTCCTCCCAAATACATGGACATATTCACATTCATCCCTTGATCATCACTTTAACAGTCTGTGGTTCCCAGTGTACTAAAGTGCCCAGATGGGCAAAATAGGCCCAAGAGATTCAGCCACAAACACTGAATTGTTCACATTGATCAAGCTCGGCCTGTTGTTTCCCAGTGGTTGCGTTATGTGCCTTGTGTGAACATAAATCACATTTTTTTCTCCCGATACCCTATGCCAGTGATGGCGAACCTATGGCACGCGTGCCACAGGTGGCACACGGAGCCATATCTGCCGGCACGTGAACCATTGCCCTAGCTCAGCTCCAGTGCGCATCTGCACACCGGCCAGCTGATTTTCAGCTGGCGCAGAGGCTCTGGGAGGGCCTCTGGGGGGCGTTTTCGTCCTCCCCAGGCTCCAGGGAAGTCTGGAGCCTGGGGAGGGCGAAAAGCGGGCCTACTGGGCCCACCGGAAGTCGGGAAACAGGCCGTTTCTGGCTTCCAGAGGGCCTCTGCGGGGGAGGCCGTTTTTGCCACTCCCATGCATTGAATTATGGGTGTGGGCACTCGCACGTGCGTGATAACGCGCGCGCACGCACTTTCGGCACCCGAGGGAAAAAAGGTTCGCCATCACTGTCCTATGCCCTTCCATACGACAGTCTTAGTGGATACTGGACTAAGGAAGGAGATGCACTTTTCCAATTTCCTGTATTTTAGAAAGATGGGAAGAGTTGTGGCTGTTGTAGGGATGGGATTTTTCACAGTATATATGGTCTTAGGGGACAGGTAGAGTTATAGTCCTTGAGTTATGACTGGTCATTTAGCAAACTGTGGGGTCCTTGGTGCTCTCTGAGCTTGATGGTTTTCTTCCAGACGTTTCATTACCAACCTAGGCAACATCATCAGTGCTGCAAAGGAGTGGGATTTCCTCTCTGTTTATATAGAAGTGGCTTGCCCTGCCAGTGTTGGTGGGAGAAAGAGTAAAGTTGTTCCCAAGAAGGAAACAACACACACCAACGCTGACAGGAAAAATCACTTGTATATAAACAGAGAGCAAACCCCACTCCCTTCTAGCACTGATGTTACCTAGTTGGGTAATGAAACGTCTGCAAGAAAATCACCTCAGAGAGCACCAAGTACCCCTCGTTTCAACCCTGAGCTACAGATATTCTATCATTTAGCAAGCATTCAAAGTTCTGACAACCAGCCCCCACTCTGCGGTCACATTTTGGGCATTTGGGAACCAGTTTGCATCTCTGGCCACTTGACGTGTCTTGCAGTCATGTGACCCTGATACACACACACACACGCACGCACGCACACCAGAAACTAGCATTTACTTCGTTTCTGGCAAAAAAAAACCCCTCTCATTGAGTATCATGGGTACACTTAACAACCATGGTGTGGTAACCTGCTTAAAGACCGGCGTGGTTTGCACCTATAATTCCAGGCTCAATTACAGTTGTAAATGGAGGACTACCTGTAGTTGGTAGAGATACATGAGGTTCATAGAACATCATAAACTTCAAGACACTCACGCAAGGCCCAAAGTATGTAATTTGCATTGGGCACAGATGCACAATGATGCACAGTGCATGATGTCATTGTGGCTTCTACCCAACACCTATGGAGGCGGTTCAGTTTGGGTTTTGAGATGCCTTAATTCTTGCCTCTGACTTACACACCCCTTTTACACTTACCTTTGGTAGGAAACTGTACTTCTGTTTGTGGAAAGACTGTGGAGTCCTTGGTGCTCTCTGAGCTTGGTTGTTTACTTGCAGACATTTTGTTACCAGACTAGGTAACACCATCAGTGCTAGAAGGGAGTGAGGTTCACTCTCTGTTTATATACAAGTGATTTTTCCTGTCAGTGTTGGTGGGTGTTATTTTCTTCTTGGGAACAACTTTCCTCTTTCTCCCACCAACACTGGCAGGGCAAGCCACTTCTATATAAACAGAGAGGAAATCCCACTCCTTTGTAGCACTTATGATGTTACCTAGTTTGGTAATGAAACGTCTGGAGTTTATATTTAGTAGATTGTTTCTGTCAATGTTGGAGGGAGGAAGTAAGCCTAATCAGAGAACTATTAAGTAGAAAATACCCCTGCCAGCAACACCAAGGCAAGCTACTACATATAAAATGACAGTAAAGTACACTCCCTTCTAGTACTGATGATGTAACCTAGATGGATCATTAAACGTCTCCAAGAAAACAACCAAGCTCAGAGAGAACCCAGGACTCCACAGTTCGACCCCGAGCTACAAATATTCTTATTTTGGAAAAGTCTTGTCACGGTTCAGGGACGCAATTTCAGAAGATGTGGTGAAGGGGGCACCAAATGGGACTGAGGTGATCTAAACTTCAGCGGAACATTATATTTTATCTGGAATGGTAAATATGCTGTTCTGGAGGGGATAAAACCCCTCAGTTCCTCCTTCCTAGCCCCCTGGAGCAAGGAACATCATGCATAAAACTGAGCCCACGAAAAGGAAAACAACGTTTATTTGCTACCACAGTTGTTGCTCCAGCCTCCATTTAGCACTAAGGCTGGTCCTCAAAAGTGCGGAAAAGTCTCAACCTCCTGGGGGGGAAAGCAAAACAAAACGAAAACAAGCCAGAAGACAATTAGAAGATTCTGCGTGCGCCAAGAGACTCGGAAGAAGAACTTCTTTCAGGAGGATCTGTCGGTTTGTGTTTCACAAGCGTGGAGAAATTGAAGAACCGGCTTTCCAGGATGTTCAACACTTATTTTTTTTTTCCACCGTGAGGAAAATAAGCTGTGGGGGAACTATATGGTTGGCAGGTTCAGGAAACGCCGCAATGGAAGAAAAAGTGATGTTAAAAATGTTTTGTTCTAATAATTTAGGTAGAAAAAACACGAGTCGGGTTTTTACCGAAGGAAATTTTGACGGATAAAGGATTGACAGTATTTTGAATTTGTTTTACATGATTACACATTTCGTCTTGGTCTTCTTTTTCTTCTTTTTGCCATTTTTGCTCATCTTCTCTTTGTGCTTCCGGATCTCTCGGACTAATGTGTAAAAAGCGTCATCCACGCCCTGCAGGGAGAAGAGGGAAAAACTTTGTTAGATTTGGCCGAGCTTTGGTAGATTAGCAAGTGGTGTGAATTCAGCCCATAAGCTAATTTATGATTCAATGTATTGTTTAAAAAAAACAAAAACAGAAAATGAGTCACGCCAATAAGCCAGTTAAGGGTGCCATGAAACCCAAAAATTATGTACAGTGTTTTCCAGAAAATACGAGCTACCCTGAAAATAAGTCCTAGCTTGATTTTTACATGTGCGCCCAATATAAGCCATACCCCCAAAATAAGCCCTAATTAATTAAGGCTCTGCTCACTCCAGGGTGCACGAGTAAAAATTAAGCAAGGGTGAGGATGGAGGGGTGGAGCTGCCCTACTACTTACCTTCGGACAGTTGCAGCCAGGCCTCGCACACCCCGACACCTGCCTTGCCGGCCCATTTCTTCTGCAGCTGGCAAGAGTTTCCTGAAGGCCTTTGCAGCCAATAACAGAGATCCGGATAGATCCGGAGCAGTGCTGGGTTCCTACTGGTGCGGTCTACTCTATAGCACCGGTAGCGGCCCGCTGGTGACGTCACAGTACTGGTGCGGTCAGTTGCCGGTGCCTGGGCGCCGCCATTTTTTTTAAAAAAAATTTTTTATTTTTAATTTTCTTCTGCACATGCCCAGAAGCCGAGCTTCCGGCACTGCGCATGCGCTGCCTTCCTACCCCACAGTGAGTCCAAGCAGGGGAGGATGGCTGAGGGAGCGCGTGAGACGCTGAAAGAGCGGGCGGCAGGAGCTATCTCCATTCCCCTCCCTTCAGCAGTCCGAGAAGCCATGAATGCGCGGTGATGATCCCAGGCACTTTCGCATGTTCAAGGTTTCTCGAGCTGCTGAGGGGAGGGGGAATGGGCGGCAGGACCTATCTCAGTTCCCCTCCCTTCAGCAGTCCGAGAAGCCATGAACACGCAGTGATGATCCCAGGCATTTTCGCACGTTCGAGGCTTCTCAAGGTGCTGAGGGGAGGGGGAACAGGTGGCAGGAGCCTAGGATCATCGAATGGGGAGAAGCATTCAGGCCGGATGGAGCCTCCTAGAAGAACTGCTGCCGCGGTCTTGCTGCTCCCGCTGCGGGGGGCTGCGTTGCGGGTGGGCAAGGCCCCCCTGCTTCTCCGACCGCTGCCAAGCTCCCGAGGCCCATGCCCACCCGGCTGGCAAGCCACACCCACAAAATAAGCCACACCCAGAGTGGTAGTAAAAAAATTAGGAACCCGCCCCCGATCCGGAGCTCAGTTATCGGCTGCAGAGGCCTTGAGGAAAGCCTTGCCGGCCGCAGAAGAAGTTCCTAAAGGCCTCTGACAGTAAAAAGGAGGCAGGGGATGATGTGCGCAAGTGAGGTGAGTCAGTGGGCGACATTCCCCCCCCCCCATGGAACATAAGACCTGGTGCCTTTTTTTTGGTGGCAACAAAATATAAGATAGGTCTTATTTTCAGGGAAACAAGGGTACACCAGGAATAAGAAGCCAGGACGAAATGTAGAGTTTATTAGCATGCATTTCCTAGCTATTTTATTTATTTATTTATTTATTTATTTATTTATTTATTTATTTATTTATTTAATTATTTATTTAATTAATTAATTTATTTATTTATGAGATTTATATACCGCCTCATAGTGCAAGCACTCTCTAAGTGGTTTACACCATTAAGCAATGTATATTTATATTGCCCCCAACAATCTGGGTCCTCATTTTACCTACCTCGGAAGGATGGAAGGCTGAGTCAACCCTGAGCCGGTGAGATTTGAACAGCTGAACTCAAATGATCACAGTCAGCTAAAGTAGCCTGCGGTACTGCACTTTAACCGCTGCGCCACCTCGGCTCGGTTATTTTACTTTCCAAAAGAGAGGAAAAACATATATATTTCTGTAAGAGATAGAGAACCTAGGAGCCAAGGACCCCATCATTTAATAAATAAGCCACTGCTAAATAGTTCCACCTTTTATTCAATCAGATAATATCCAACAGTGAGAATCTTATATTCACAAACATGGGAAAAAGCACATTGAATCCCACAATGGAAGAAGTAATGGAATTAGCAGAAATAGCAAAATTGTCTATTTTAATTAAAGAAAGGAATTTATCTAGCTTTGTTTCTATTTGGAAACCGCTTCTGGACTTTTTGCTCGAAAGTGGGGGGGAAAGTTAAACATTGATTTTAGGTTTTGATGACGTTTTATAATGCTTTTGTAATTATAGAAATGGCTTATATATAAAAAGAATGGTCACAGAGTTAACTTTTTCATCACTGTTGTAAATGCAAACAATCGCTGTATGAGGCAGTCACTAAATGAGGACTACGTGTACACACTTGCTGGTAAAACAAATGGAGTGTTGGGTAGTCTTTCAGAAATCTGCCTGGACAAGGACCCAATCAGGACTCAGCTGCTCAAAGCAACCAACCAGAACCCAGCACAAGCAACACACCAATCAGGAATCAGCACTGCAAAAATGCTTTATTAGAGAAAAGACAATTATCTACATTGATTGGTGACTGGAAACCCTGCATGGACTTTTTGCATTTAAAAAAAAATCTTTTGATTTATGATTGATTGGTGACTGGAAACCCTGCATGGACTTTTTGCATTTAAAAAAAAACCTTTGATTTATGGTTTTGATTAGACAGGAGAGATTTTACAGTAGAAAGAAGCGTAATCATTATATAATTTTAGAAAGAAAGGTTGATTTATAATTGCATTTTACCTGCCATAAAGAAGATTGGAAATCACCTTATATCTTTCCTTATATCTCTTCTACTTTCTTTCTGCACTTTTTTACCCAGGGTGGATAAAAATCAATGTTTTTTTAAAAAAAAAGAAATAAAAAAATCGGATTTTAAAAAATTTAAATCGGGTTTTTTAAATTTTTTATCAAATTTATTTTAAAAAATGCTTTTGGAGTAAAAATCTATCTAAAGATAGTTTTCTATTTAAGATACAGTAATATTTTAGTTTATTCAGCATGAAATAGAGCTTAGTTATGTAGCATGAGGCTGTATATTCTGCAATATTAGGACTGTTGGTGAGTCAACAGTGATGATCCGCTGTGGGATGACAGCTGCTCTTTAAAATTTATGATTTAAATCAAGCCTTTTTAAATTGTCTATCCTGTGCTTTGATTTACCTTCCTGGGAATGTAAGGGGATAGGGCCATCTGTTTTGTCTCCGCTCCGGAGCCTCCAGCAAGTGATGCCTAAGAACTTCTTATCACCTTCTCAGTCTGTGATTCTCAAAACATTTTCGCACCTGCGGATTGGCTTATTCAGCACTGGACTGAGGGGAGGGGGTCGGTCTCTAATTGTTTTAATCTAACAGAATTGCGCGGGAATCCTCAGATCCTGCCTTCCTTCTCTTGCTATCACTTTCCTTTCAATAAAAGTTTCCTTTTGAAATGCTAAGTTGCTTCAAGAGTTCTACTTTCTTGATCGGAGAGGAGAGGCAAGTCCTTACCGGAAGAGTGCCATCAAGTCACCCTATGTCCTCCTCTTTGTTAAGACTAGATTTACCCAATTCCTGCAACCGTTCTTCATCTTCTTTTGGCCTCCAGCCTCCTAATCACTCTTTTCTGTTTCTGAGTCTCCACATCAGTGGTGGGTTCCTACCGGTGCGGTGCGGAGCGCAGCTCCGGTAGGAGCCCGGCAATGACATCATTTTTGGCGCTTCTCCACGTCCTGAGCTGTCGGGAAAAAGCCCTCCCACCCTGTCACGATGTGAATATTGTCAGTTTGTGCATCTCTATGTTTTTCTGTTTCTTGTATTTATGGTCAAGCAGACGTATGATATATTCTATTACGCATGTCTGCATTCCAGAGGTCAACTCCTTTCCTTCTCTCATCGCCATCTCTACCAAGGTAGAAGTGATTCTTTTCATTAGCAGATAAAATGTAGTCTACTAAGAATTCTTTATTATTTCTCTACTGAAATAAATATTTTGTTAATTAGATTTGAATCTCGGGTTTTATTTTCTAAGTAAGTAAGTATGTTTTCAAAGAAGCCATGACCCATCGACCTACGGAGGAGTGATTTCTCCGCTAACACACCCGCCCTTGTGTGAATACTGACCTTTATTCTTCCTCCGAAGCACAGCTGAGAAGCTCCTCAGCTGTGTTTCGGCTTGTAATGTCGTCCTGAGCATACGCAGAAGTGAAATCGCATGGTAGGACGCGATTTCACTTCCGCGTATGCTCACGATGCGCACCGGTAGCGACCGGAACCGGAACCCTCCCCTGCTCCACATCTTTTTTTGTCTGGGGTTTTTTTTTTTGAAGAGGCAGTTGATCCATCATTGTACACCATTAAGTTTCTTCAAATATCTT
Organism: Diadophis punctatus similis; assembly: GCA_023053685.1. NCBI lineage: Eukaryota > Metazoa > Chordata > Lepidosauria > Squamata > Dipsadidae > Diadophis > Diadophis punctatus. Next base: position 6,974,131 of record JALIGW010000004.1, on the reverse strand, counting down.
GGACTACAATCCCTATCATCCCCAGATCATCTCGGAGTAGGCAATGAGAGACTCAGCCTGGCACAATCAGAGAGAACCAAAAAGTTCCACACAGCAAAACTTAGAAAAGAATTCAATCAGCTGCTACTTACAATCATTCTGAAATTTAAGAGGAATCATCAGAGAAAGGTTGGAAGTTAGATTTGATTCATACTGGTTGATCACATTTTTTTTCTCTCCTGTCGAATGCTTAGGATATATTTTTTTACCCCTTGAACAAAAATGAAACTTACCCGGTTACATTAAAAGGCATTTTTTAATTTTCACGCACCCCGGAGTCTTTTCTTCGGTGCTGACTTTTGTCAATCGGTGCTGCTGAATCTCTCGCACCAACGTATAGAAAGCATCTTCCACTCTCTGTTGTTGCAAGACACAAGGAGAGACTGGACTGCCATCTGTCTCAAATGGTGTAGGAACTCCTGCTTGAGCAGGGGGTTGGACTAGATGACCTACAAGGTCCCTTCCAACTCTAATAATAAATCTAAATCTAAACTCCTTTAGAGTCGGTTTTCATTTAAGCAGGCGATAAAGCAAGGTCTCACCCAGGAGCCAGTGGAAATTGGCTGCTGAACTTTGGAGAAAAGTAGGGGAGAGAGAGGCCTCTAGCCTTTCCTGGTGGAAATCTTGGAGTTCCGTCCTGCAGTCACCATGGCTGATGGCAAAACGTATCAATGTTCAAAGAAGCATCTTTCCATACATTGCAATCCTTCAGATATTTACCTGGGTCCACAATACATCTAGAGAACGTCACTTTCTGCAGGTTTTAGTCCCAAAAGTGCTTTTTTCAAAAGACAACTGGACTTTGTTTTTCCTTCAAGACGGTTTCACTTATCATCCAAGAAGCTTCTTCAGTTTTGACCGAATGGTGGAGAATGAATGGATTTATATTCCTTGCAGTCATCTGGTCGTTAGCACTCTCTCTGAGAGCCGCTGGGGCCACTTGGAGGTTTATCTCCAAGTGACCCCTTCGACCATACTTGGAGAAGGAGGCTCTACTCACGGTCACTCACGCCCTTGTCACCTCCCGATTGGACTACTGCAATGCGCTCTACATGGGGCTACCCTTGAAGAGTATTCGGAGACTTCAACTGGTGCAAAATGCGGCTGCGCATGCTGTGGTGGGTGTCTCAAGATACACCCACGTAACACCGATACTCCGCCAGCTGCACTGGCTGCCCATTGGTCTCCGGGTACAATTCAAAGTTTTGATCATCATCTTTAAAGCCCTACATGGCTTAGGACCAGGTTACCTCCGGGACCGCATTCTACCTCATACTTCCCTCCGACCGGTTAGGGCCCACAGAGTGGGTCTCCTCCAGGTCCCGTCAGCCAAACAGTGCCGACTGGCGAGGCCTAGGGGGAGGGCCTTCTCTGTAGGGGCCCCCGCTCTCTGGAACCAACTTCCCCCAGAGATCCGAATCATTCCCACCTTGCTGGCCTTCCGAAAAGCCATTAAGACATGGCTCTTCCTGCAGGCGGGGTGATTTTGAGACGACCTCACATCTGACGTCCCCCCCATGTATGTATGGGGTTATATGTTTTTTTAATTGTTTTTTAATTATTTTTTATTATTTGTTTGGTGTTCCCTAAAACGTTATATGCCGCCCTGAGGGAGTAAGGCAGCATAGAAGAACCACCCAATAAATAAATAAATAAATAAATAAATAAATAAATAAATAAATAAATAAATAAATAAATAAATAAATAAATAAATAAATAAATAAATAAATAAATAAATAAATAAATAAATAAATAAATAAATATCTGTGTCCGGAGGGTCCCCTGAATAGTGGGAATAGGTGTGAAACCTTCTTATTTATTTATTTATTTATTTGTGAGATTTATATACCGCCTCACAGTGGAAGCACTCTCTAAGCGGTTTACACCAGTAAGCAATGTATATTTACATTGCCCCCAACAATCTGGGTCCTCATTTTACCTACCTCGGAAGGATGGAAGGCTGAGTCAACCTTGAGCCGCAGAGATTTGAACCGCTGACCTGCGGATCACAGTCAGCTAAAGTGGCCTGCAGTACTGCCTCTAACCGCTTGGAACTGCTGAAAGGACTGTGCTGTAAACAGAAGATAGGTGGTATCGTATCCTTTCCCCTCTGTTGAGAAGGCTGTTCAATTTTAATGTAGATAGCCTCTTTGATCCCTCTTTCAAACCAGACAGGTCCTCTCTGTCCGGAATGTGGACTTTGCCGTCTTCAAAAGAATAACAATTGTCTCATCTTTCAAATGCAAATGGACTGCCAAATCTCGCCCTGATGTGTTTTAGATTTTAGATTTATTATTAGAGTTGGAAGGGACCTTGTAGGTCATCTAGTCCAACCCCCTGCTCAAGCAGGAGTTCCTACACCATTTGAGACAGATGGTTTGTTCTCCTACGTTGTGCCATGCATTTGTGAAGTGGTTGTTTTGTTTCTCCAATGTACAAATCTGCACGTCTCACTGCATTGTCCTGCATACATGCACACTTTAACCCCAAGAAGGGTTACACAAGGCAGAAGCTTGTCCACTCGGAGGATAAAACACCCAGACACAAACTGAGCAATGTGATAGATGCAGTGAGACATTCAGTCACAACTAAAGAAGCTTCTTGGGAGAGAAGCGAAACGTCTTCAAGGAAAAACAAAGGAAATACAACTGCCTTTTGAAAAAGCACTTTTGGGACAACCATGGTCCGGATGACTGAGAATCTCCATAAATTACAGGTTTTAGCTTAGTCTCTCATATTAAGCCATTGTGTGATTAATTTTGTGGGCGTTTGGAGTGGACTTAGCCAGTATGGTTTGTTAAACATGGCGTATGGTTTCAGCGCAATGTGACTCTTTTAAGGATGAATGAAGTGGATCCAACCAGATTTGATTTGACTATGACCAGTGTCCACAAACAGTGACAATTTAGGAGCTAAATCAAGTGATCTTGAACCCTTCGGGAGCCATTTCATTAGACAAGGGTGTCTGGTCCATACTGAATATTCTGGCTGAACTTCTACTCAATCTGACCGAGCTTCACCTTAACAGTTAGGGCTCCAAAATATTCCTTCTTCCTCACAGCTTTAGAGAAAGTGGAAACTTTCATATAAACTTATTTCTCCTCTTGATTTCGGCTGAAGAACACCTCAGAAGATATTTGGAAAGGCTGTGAGCTAAGCTCCTGTAGATGTCCCGTTACCAAGCTCCATAAACATTTTCCATCAATATTGTCCTGGCCAAGTCAACTTGATTGAGCCCCTTTGATCACTATCACAATGCCTCATGCATTCCAGATCATAACGCCCTTTTTAAGCCTCCCATAAAAAAACAGGAGACATGGTTAATTCTGTTGTCTGTGTGCCCCCCTCAATTTAGTGACGCTTGAACCAGGGGCGGGTTCCTAATTTTTTTACTACCACTCTGTGGGCGTGGCTTATTTTGTGGGTGTGGCTTGCCACCATGTGACCGGGTGGGAGTGGCTTCTCAGACTGCTGAAGGGAGGGGAACTGAGATAGGTCCTGCCGCCCGTTCCCCCTCCCCTCAGCAGCTCGAGAAGCCTCAAACGTGCGAAAATGCCTAGGATCATCACTGCGTGTTCGTGGCTTCTCGGACTGCTGAAGGGAGGGGAATGGAGATAGCTCCTGCCACCCATTCTTTCAGCGTCTCACACGCTCCCTCAGCCATCCTCCCCTGCTTGGACTCACTGTGGGGTAGGAAAGCAGTGCATGAGCAGTGCCGGAAACTTGGCTTCTGGGCATACGCGGAAGAAAATTTTAAAAAAAATTTTTTAAAATGGTGGCGCCCAGGCACCGGCAACTGACTGCACCGGTACTGTGACGTCACCAGCGGGCCGCTACCGGTGCTATAGAGTGGACCGCACTGGTAGGAACCCACCACTGGCTTGAACGTTCTTTGCCTCCATCCTAATGCCAGAAAAACAGGAGCTGCAATTCTTTCACCGGCACAGACAAATCAAGAAAGAGATCCCTTCTTGACATGGCCACCACTGTGGAGACAAAGCCAAGCAATCATTGGAGAACTGCCCACTGGGGCAAAAATCCTTCACCACTAGGAGGAGAAAGAAGAAGACACGAAGAAAGGCCTTTGAAGAGCCACCCATCAAAGGAAGACTCTGTTTTGGATGTTGCGTCAACCAGATTCACGTTTGTCAAGTTGCGCCCCCGTATAAATCTCTCAAATCTCATAAGCAACAAAAAAAAAATGTCTGACTTCCAAGAACTCACTCCCTGCAGAATGCATGGTGATGATGTGTGATTCTATCCTTCTTGCAGTGGCACTGCTAAAATTTGAAAGGCCGGGAGCTGGCCACGAAACACCACTCTCTAGAGCAGTGTTTCCCAACCTTGGCAACTTGAAGATGTCTGGACTTCAACTCCCAGAATTCCCCAGCCAGCGAATGCTGGCTGGGGAATTCTGGGAGTTGAAGTCCAGACATCTTCAAGTTGCCAAGGTTGGGAAACACTGCTCTAGAGGGAAAGATCTGGTGCTGAGAACACATTTTGAGACCGAGAATTCTTCAAATCTTGGGATCTGTCCTGAAGATAGAAACGGCAGATCACTTCTGCGCTGTTGATAATGACACTTTGTGAGTGAGATCCAGGTGTTTCTATGGCTGCCCTAAAGTCATAGAATCCAGTTTAACCTGAGATTGCTTTACAATTCAAAGATATTAACAAAATGTCTTGTTCTTGTATATGTTGGATGCTTTTAATGTTTTTTTTAAACTGGTTTTACTGTTTTAAAATGTTTTCTTAAATGTCTGTTCATATTTCCTGAATTGTAAGCCATCTATAGTCGTGGGCTGAGAAGGGCAGCCACAGAACAAATAAATGAAACAGAATAAAACCGAGTTTGCTTTAAGTTGGTTACAGAATTACCGTATTTTTCTGAGTATAAGACGCACCTTTTTCCTCCCTAAAAGTAGCTGAAAATTTGGGTGTGTCTTATACTTCGAATGTAGCTTTTTTTTCCAGCCCTAACTAGGTGCTAACAGATCTTCCCAGCTCTTACCTTGCAGGCTTTTTCATTGTTACTCTCTCCAAAGAATGTTTTTCCAGCCCTAAGTCTTTGCAGGTTTTTTTTTCATTGCTCTACTTGCTCCAAAGAAGGTTTTTTCCAGCCCTAACCAGGTGCTAACGATCTTCTCAGCTCTTACTGGCTTGCAGGCTCTTTCATTGTTACTCTCTCTGAAGAAGGTTTTTTAAAGTCCTAACCAGGGGATAAAATAATGTGCTGAAGCTGACCAGACTAAGGATGCTAGCCAGATGAATACCTGGTAGGCAGATTGTTTTCCCCTATTTTCCTCCCCAAAAACTAAGGTGCGTCTTATACTCAGGTGCGTCTTATACTCCAAAAAATACGATAATCCTTTTTCTAAGTGGGCATGATAGTCTTATCTATAAATTAGCATAACGGTTTAGATTCACACAACTTATTAACTCTACTTTCCCATTTCTAGGAGTGTCTACAGAGATTTTCAGTCATCCAGGTCATAGTTGTCCCAAAGGTGCTTTTTCAAGAGGCAACGGGACTTTCTGGTTTTTCTTTGAGCTGAAGAAGCTTCTTGGATGAGAAGCAAAACGTCTTCAAAGAAAAACAAGAAAGTCCAGTTGCCTCTTGAAAATCCCACCTCTGGGATCTCTAGGAGTGGTTCATTTGCACCCTCCAATTTTGAATTGCTTTGCTCAGCCTAGTTAGACGAATGTAACCTGTCATCTCGATTGACAGACCATCTCGTCAACAGATCTATCAGCTCCATTTTTAAGGAGATCTCAATAATTTCAGAACGATCTCCAAGGAGGTCCCATTCCCTAAGAAATATTTGTTTTTAAGTAATATTTATAAATTGGTTATTCTTGTATTCTCTCTGTTGTACGCCGCCCTGAGTCCTTCGGGAGTTGGGCGGCATATAAGAAAACCAAATAAATAAATAAAGAAAACCCACCATTTCTTCTTTGCTTAGCTCCATCATCTGCTGCAAACTCAGAATCTTCTCCCAATGTGAACAAGGCCAGGACAGCAGATAGGTTTATCTCAGGGGTGTCAAACTGGGTTTCTTGGAGGGCTGGATCAGCATTGATCAGCTCTACTCACGGTCACTCATGCCCTTGTCACCTCCCGATTGGACTACTGTAATGCGCTCTACATGGGGCTACCCTTGAAGAGTATTCGGAGACTTCAACTGGTGCAAAATGAGGCTGCACGTGCTGTGGTGGGTGTTTCAAGATACACCCACGTAACACCCATACTCCGCCAGTTGCATTGGCTGCCCATCGGTCTCCGGGTACAATTCAAGGTGTTGATCATCATCTTTAAAGCCTACATGGCTTAGGACCAGGTTACCTCCGGGACCGCATTCTACCTCATACTTCCCTTCGACCGGTCAAGTCCCACAGAGTGGGTCTCCTCCAGGTCCCGTCAGCCAAACAATGTCGGCTGGCGGGGCCTAGGGGGAGGGCCTTCTCTGTAGGGGTCCCTGTTCTCTGGAACCAACTTCCCCCCAGAGATCTGAATCATCCCCACCTTGCTGGCCTTCTGAAAAGCCATTAAGACATGGTTCTTCCTGCAGGCGGGGTTCTGAGACAATTTTACATCTGAGGTCTCCCCCATGTATGCATGATGTTGTATGTCTTTCTTTTTAACTTTTTAAAAATTGTTTTTAATGATTTTATTGTTTGGTGTTCTTTAAAATGCTGTACGCCGCCCTGAATCCTTAGGGAGTAGGGCGGCATAGAAGAATTCCGAAATAAATAAATAAAAAAAATTGTAGCTGTCCTCTCCAGGCCGGCGGTGGGGGGGGGAGCAGATGGGATGGACACCCTCCTGCAGCACCCTGCCAGCCAAAACGGGCTGCGGGTGGGCCGCAGACAGCCCCCACTCAGCCCATTTTTGCTAGCAGGTAAGTAGGACCGGCCCCACGGGCTGGATCTAAGTAGCCTGTGGGCCGGATCTGACCCCGGGGCCTTGAGTTTGACACCCCTGGTCTATCTGAACTGAACCAAAAGATTACAGTTGGATCTTTCTTAACCATGGCAACTTTTAAGATGTATGAACTTCAACTCCCAGAATTGAGAAAAGGTCCATGAGCCCATAAGGACCTCACTCTTCCTCCACGATGCCTTATTTTTCCTCCTCAAAAACCCAAATTGCTTGCAGAAGCACCACGATTGTTTCTTGTTTTCACTGCAACAGAGTTTTGGTACCTACCTACCCACTTGAAAACTATTTCCCAGAAAAGACCCCACTCCAATACACTCCACAACTGAGGGAGAAGGTCTGGCAGAGGCAGGGGACAGAGTGAAAAGAGCGATCAGCCTAGAATCACTACGTGGTCACAAATGTACTAAGACCAATTCTTTTTTATTGCTGTTGACTTTTGTCTAACTTTATCCAAGTGCTGACTGTTAGTTGGGAAGATTCCAGTACGTAGGCATTTAGCAATAAATCGGTTGAAATGAACCTTCATGCTTGGGCCTCGTCTTTCACGTCTGACAATAACAAGTTGGATATTTCAAAAGAAGAATTTCACATTTTGAAAGGCATCAAATGGTCTGTAACAGTGGTTCTCAACCTTTCCGGTTTTGTGGGCTGGGGGCGGTGGGAAGGGGATGCTTCCACGCAAGCTTTTTGCACAAGTGGCAGGCACACACGCACGCTGCTTGCACAAATGGAGCTTTGCACGCACATGCGCTCACCCGCCACCTGCGTGGCCCAGTTCTCAATAGGCCGCAACCCCATACTAGCCCCAGCCCAGGAGTTGGCATCTACTGGTCTATAAGATTATTTATGGATGAGTAAACCTGCTAAATAACTAGTAGGTTTAAATAACTGATTTTGAAAATACTTTTCCCCATTTTTCTTCCTACTTTCTGTCAACTCTCCTTTCTGTCTATCTGTCCTTGCCTTTATCCTTCTAGATCAGCGGTTCTCAACCTGGGGGTCGCGACCCCTTTGGGGGTCAAACGACCCTTTCACAGGGGTTGGGAGACTTCGCCCGGATGACGGCATTTGGGTTCTTTTATCCTCTGCGCATAAGCAGAACGCTTTGCGCATGCGCAGAGGGTAAAAGAACCCAAATGGCAGCGGTGGGGGTTGCGGCGGCGGGCGCGGGGTGGGTCGCGGCGGGGGTGCGGGTTACAGCATTAGGTAGGTTGAGAACCACTGTTTCTAGATAAACACAGGGTAAACTAACAGAAGAGCTTAGGGTTGAACTGAGGGGTCCTTGGTGTTCTCTGAGCTTGGTTGTTTTCTTGCAGACGTTTTATTACCAAACTAAGTAACATGACCACCTAATACTGATGATGTTACCTAGCTGGGTAATGAATCTGCAAAAAACAACAACCAAGTTGAGAGAGCACTAAGAATCCTACAGCATAAATGCTCAATTAGGAACCCTTACATCCAACAGGCACTCAGTCAATTCCGTCTCTCAAACCATGTCAATTTTCCAGTCTAAAATACGAGAATCCCACTAAATTATACTATATGTTTCAAGATCCGCAGAGTTTAAGTTTAAAACACATCCACAACGATTACGACAACCTGCTCTGAAGCTGAAGTAATTGTTTCAAACTTGAAAAAAAAAAGGAAACTTTATTCTCGGGATGTTTTGAATCTGAATTGTTTTGCACAACTGGTTTCCAGCCCACGTAAAAAGGGATGACTGAAGCAGTCTTAACTGTGGTTAAATGTCTCAGTTGAAAACTGGACACAGTTTTGCTGAAAACCCAAAGTCAATGCTGGTTTTCGACAAAACCAAAATAAAACATGATCATGTGACCAGCAGACACGGCAAATGTCTCTAAATGTGGTCGGGCTGCTGAGTGCCCAAACTGGGGGACATGACAGCCAGAACTTCAAATCCAATTCATAACTACCTCTTTGGTAGCTCCTTCGGAACTTTTAACTGTCGCTAAATGAACAGTCATAAATTGAGGACTAACTCTACTAGTGCATAGTTGTTTAACTGCAAAGGTACTAAGATGTGCATTGTGGGATGATCCCGATTCATGAATAGCATTAGCAATCTTGCTTTTAAGTCATATGTTTTAGGGCTTTTACCGCCTGCTAAGAATATTTTAAAATGCTAGAATTTCAGAGAACAAGAAAATATGACTATGTTCTTAGAAATCAGTCCTCACTGGAGAGGACTTTACTGTCTCTAAAGATTTCTTTCAACAGAATATTTGTATATTACTAATAAAAGCCAGCTAAACCTTAAAGAGGTATTAACGGATGTAGGATACTAGATCAGATGGTATTGTGTAGCTGTTCTTAGCTGAACTCCCAAAGCTAAGCAGAGTCAGACCTGGTTAAGAATTGGATGGGAGATATTCGAGAAATCTCAAGGTTAGATTGGGGAGGTGGGACACCAAATCCAGACAGGTAAAACCACTTCTGTATTTCTGCCAAGTGATTTATATGAACACTGACATAAAGTTACCAGGAGTCAAGCTGTACTTAAGAAAGGTGTGATTTTTTAAAAAAAAGTTATCTTGAAGGCCTGAGATTCAGAAAAACTGCTCACCTGTCTTCATATACTAGTCAACCAGGTGAGCAATCTCACCCATACATAACAGGAATGGAATCCCAGCTCTGTTTGAATCTGATCAAAGAAACATTTGAGTACAGCTCTTTAAAGGGCCTGAAGGAATTTAAATATCTTATAGAGTAAAAGGCAGCGGGAGAGAAAATAAATCAATTTTAGAAAATCAAAGCAGGATAATTCTAATACCAAAATCATGGTACCCATTTAAAGGAAGCAAATTTTTAATAAATCAAGCCTCACCACCATGATGGAAGAACGATAAAGATGATAATAAAAACTCAAAACATTATGACGAACATCAAAATAATAAATATAGAAATACAGGTAGACCTCAACTTACATTCTTTTGTTTAGTGACTGTTCGAATTTACAGCGGCACCAAAAAAAGTGACTTATGACCGTTTTTTGCACTTATGACCATTGCAGCTTGCTTACGGTCATGTAGTCACACTCTGGACATTTGGCAACTGGCTCATATTTATGACGGTTGCAGTGTCACGGGATCCCCTTTTGCGACCTTCTGACCAGCAAAGTCAATGGGGAAGCCAGATTCACTTAACAACCATGCTAACAACTTAAAAACTGCATTGCTTCACTTAACAACTCTGGTGAGAAAGGTTACAAAATGGGGCAAAACTCACTTGACAACTGTCACACTTAGCAACATAAATTTTGGGCTGAATTGTGATCGTAAGTCGAGGTCTGCCTGTATATTCCAGGCTGATTTTGACACTGCAGTCTGAAATTTTCAATTTAGATCACGCGAGGAAATGTAAGCTGAGGTAAAAGTCGCTTGAGAGAGGTCTGAGATTCTGTCTTCTGCATACGACCATCCATGTTGATGGCACTAAACATGAGGATTTGGCTTTGCTAAACTTGGATATATATTTTTCCCACCACAGAAACAAACCAGGAAAATATCTATGGTTTGAGAGTTCTATCCTCATACGGACAGAAGCCAAAATATCCCAGCCTAGCTCGTTCCTTTCAATCAGTGTTTTTTAAACTTGGCAACTTTAACAGCTATGGAATTCAATTTTCAGCATTCCCTGGTCTTCCATGCTGGCTAGGGGATTCTGGGAGTTGAAGTCCACTTATCTTAAAGTTGCCAAGTTTGAAGCACACTTAAAAATTGTCAAGGTTGAAAAACACTGGTTTAAACCATAGATTATTTTTTTTAAGGTGTAATCTTGAGTCCCCCAAACAGCAGGGCACACACTGGAATCTGCATCTGGATTTTGAGATTGGCGTGAAGATGGGAGAGGCTTTGTCCACAGATTTCATTACAAAGCTGTTAGAGGCATGGAAGAATCTGAGACATTAGTCTGAACCCTTGTTCTTGAATTTTCAACAAAGATTGTCTTCTACCGATTCAGACACCGTCCAAATCAATAGTCAAACAGAACGCATGTCAACTCTTGAAGGCAGATCCGATACTCTCTAGTTGAATATGCTTACATGATTTTTCTTCAACTCCCAGTAAAACAGACATGAGCAATTATGGCCATTTACGACCTATGGACTTCAACTCCCAGAATTCCTGAGCCAGCCATGCCGAGTCAGCCATGGCTGGCTCAGGAATTCTGGGAGTTGAAGTCCACAGGTCATAAAGAAGCCGTAGTTGTTCAACCCTGCATTAGAAGAAATTAAAGATTCCTGTGTGAAGAACAGGTAATCTCAGAGTTTACAAAGAAGATACTTCAATTATACAACCAGCTAGGAAACAGTAACCTCTTTTATGTTTCTGTCTCCGTGGTTTCTTAATAACTAGCATTATTGGGGATGGACAGTGTATTTTGGCCAGATAATGACCATTCATTCTGCTAATGCAATGTTTCCCAATCTTGGTAGATTTAAGGTGTGTAGACTTCAACTCCCAGAATTCTCAGCAATGGTTCTGCTGGCTGTGGAATTCTGGGAGTTGACGTCCATATATGTGGAAATTGCCAAGATTGGTGCTAGTGCATTGATGAATGTCTGTCAAAACGCTGACATAAATCAAATGGGCTGTCAGTTCCTTTCCACAAGCAAAGTCAATGTAGAAAGTTGGATTCACTTAAGAACTATGAGATTCACTTAATGACCAGGGAGAAAAAGGTGGTAAAATTGGGCAATATTCACTTAACGACCACATTGCTTAACAAGAAGTTTTGTTTCCAACTGTGGTTATAAACTGAGGATTACTTATAGTCATGCAGGGTTCAGCTAGTAAATGAACCATCAGGGATTTGGGGGATATGCAAACAGATTCTCAATAAAGGAGACTATCTGTAGCTCAGGGTTGAACTGTGGGGTCCTGGGTGCTCTCTGAGCTTGTTTGTTTTCTTGCAGACGTTTCATTACCAAACTAGGTACCATCATCAGTGACTGATGATGCACGCACCGATAGTGTTATCTAGTTGGGTAATGAAACGTCTGCAAGAAAACAACCAAGCTCAGAGAGCACCAAAGACCCAACAAACAGTCAGATAACACAAACATTGATTGACTTACCTTTGAGTATCCAAAGGTAAAAAGTGCTTCTAAACTACCTGGGAGAAAGTCTTTTCTGGCTACTAGGAATTCTGCCCTTCCCACCTGGAAAAGACTCGGATTTTTACCCCGTCGTAGCCACCTGGACGTCGTTACCTGTCGTGTTTTTGCAGAGGTTTCGATGAAAGGGATCCCGTAACTTCTTGCTAAATCCTGAGCCTGCTTGGTGTCTACAGTCCTGGAGGGCAAATCACATTTGTTGCCAACTAACACCATGGGCACGTCTTCGGAATCCTTTACTCGCTTGATTTGCTCCCTGGGGCGGGGGGAAAAAGGAAAGAAAAAGAAGGAAGTAGCAAAAGTCTCTCTCTCTTTTTATAGTTAACAAGAAAACTATAGAAGGAAGTGAAGAAGTGTTTTTTTAAAAAAGAATAAAAGACAAAAAAAGACAGTTTTTCCCCCTCATGTCATCATTCTGCTGAACACCTAATTCTCACAGTTGATAAAATACAATGACTACTAAGTTCTGTCTAAAGTGTATGTATATTAACAGAGCAACCAGGATGATTAGGGGACTGGAGGCTAAAACGTATGATGAACGGTTGCAGGAACTGGGCATGGCTAGTCTAGCGAAGAGAAGGACCAGGGGAGACAGGATAGCAGTCTTCCAATATTTGTGGGGTTGTCACAGAGAGGAAGAGATCAAGCTATTTTCCAAGACACCCGAAGGCCAGACAAGGAATAATGGATGGAAACTGATCAAGGAGAGATTCAATCTGGAAATAAGGAGACATTTTCTGACAATGAGAACAATCAACCAATGGAAGAGAAGTTGACTTCAGAAGTTGTGGGAACTTCATCACTGGAAGATTTCCTGACCTAAGCAGTGGAACAACTTGCCTCCAAGAGTTGTGGGTGTCGAACTGACAGAGGCGAAAATTTATCTCACAAGGAGAAATAGATCTTTTCCCGGACATCAGACATTAGAAAAGAAACCACAGTTTAAAAGTCTAAGTAAAAATATTTATTTCGGTACAAAACAATAAATCCTCATTATTCTACATCTCTGATATAAAAATAGGTGTTGCTTCAATGGAAGCTAGGAACAAAAGGAATGAACGGAGAAAGGAATGTGCACATGCGTACAAGAACATATCAATCACATGCTCAGGAATAAACCATTATATTAGATAGGGATGCTTCTCCCTGCATATACATATAACAGGCAATATAAAATCACTGCTTGACACAAACACTAGAGGTTTTTAAGAAGAGACTGGACTGCCATCTGTCAGAAATGGTTTAGGGCAGTGATGGCGAACCTTTTTCTTCTTGAGTGCCAAAAATGGGAGTGCGTGCGCGTGCCAACACAATCCCCCATGTGCACCACACTGCACCCCCCCATGCATGCATCCCCATGCATGCACCCCCCCATTGGCCTGTTTTTCAAACGGCCCAACGGGCAAACCGGAAGTTTGGAAAAACGGACTTCCAGTTTGCCCATTGGTCCGTTTTTCACACCCCGGAGGCTTCAGGGAAGCCGCCTGAAGGCTGGGGAGGTCGAAAACGGCCTTCCCTAAGGCTGAAAATCAGATGGCCAGTGCGCGCATGTTCCCTGGAGCTGACATTGGGCAACGCCTCGTGTGCCCTCAGATATGGCTCCCTGTGCCACCTGTGGCACGCGTGCCATAGGTTCGCCATCATGGGTTTAGGGTCTCCTGCTTGGGTGGGGGGTTGGACAAGGTTCCTTCCAACTCTGTAATCTGTTAGCCTGTTAATCCATTGAGTGGGGGTGTAGTATTATGTATCCTTTTATTACCTTGTTTCCCCCTTATCCTGGTTGCACACTTTTAGTATTGTTATTTTCTCTGAGTGCTTCTGTGCCGGAGACAGAATTTCTTGTGTATCTAACCACACAAATAGAATTCTACCCAAATTCTATCCTATTCAAGATATTTGCTTCCATGCATTATGACCTAGGAAACTTCCCTGAAACTGCTGGGGAAAAAAATAATATTTTGTGGCTGGCTAGAAGCTGTAGTGTCTGGCGAATGATGCAAAGTCAGCAAGAGGTCGAATTTTATTCTTTTTTCTCTTTGGCCTTCTGTGAAGGGGAGTATGGTTTCTCTTTTTATTTTTATAAATACAAATTATGTGAACTTGTAGGATTTGGGCTAAATTTTCTGTGCATTTCCCAACTCAAAATAACAGAAAACTCCCAGAATTCCCCCATTTATATCTGCACTGAAAAAAGTGGTTTATGATCGTTTTTCACACTTACAACCGCTGTAGCGGTCGTAAGTGTGAAAAACGGTCATACGCCACTTTTTTCAGTGCAGATGTAACACTCAATAGTGTTGGGATGAGAATAAAATCTCATAGATGCGATTTAGATCTTTTCTTGGAATTCAGACAGTTAGAAATAAAACCGAGATTAAAAGTCTAATAGAAAATATTTATTTCAGTACAAAAACAATAAATCCTGAATAATTACATCTTTGCTAAGAAAACACGACCGTTCCGGTCAACAGCTAAGGCAGAAGAAAAAATGGTGACTTAGGAATGCACACATGCGTACAACTCATATCACGTGTTCTGCCTGTATTGGAATGTACCACAATATTAGATAGGGGTGTATCACCCTGCATAGACATACAACTGACAATATTCACACCGTGACAAATAGTCACTAAATGAACTGTTGTAAGTTGAGGATTACCTGCAAAGGCCAAAAAACCCCCCAAAAGAAACCATTTTGAGTTCTCTGTGGGCCCTATGCAAAGATTTTGAGGCCTTCCTGGTGCTTTGAGACTTCAGCTTCCACCAAGTCAAATCATTCTGACTTAGCCCACAACAATAACCTGACATGTACCAAGGCCTGTAATTTCCCTTGGACTCCAAGCATATAATTGGGGAACAACATGAGCGAGCTGGTGAGAGAATGACAATTATATCGCCTTCTCATTATCTCTCTGAATGGATTTCCAGGCTGCCCGTGAAATCCTGAGCACTCTTAGTTCTGGAGCCCAGCTAAAAATAACTTGAAAGGGGTTTTTGACAGAACAATTAAAGAGGGGTCAGTAGCAATCACATGGCCATTCTCTAAAGCGTGGTAATGTTCCCGCAACACAGATCACAAATATACCCCATTTCTGGACTCAACTGTCCTAAGTATTTAAGGCAGTTGCTTGGTAAGAATGATTCTACAGAGAGAGATAGGAAGAAACAGAAAAAAATGTGTAGAAAGCAGATAGATAAGACAGATGATGGAAGGATGGATGGGATGGATGGATGGATGGATGATAGGCAGATAAGGTAGATAATAAGATAGATAGATAGATAGATAGACAGATAGACAGATGGATGGATGGATGGATGGATGGATGGATGGATGATAGGCAGATAAGGTAGATAATAAGATAGATAGATAGATAGATAGATAGATAGATAGATAGATAGATAGATAGATAGATAGATAGATAGATAGATAGATAGATAGATAGATAGATAGATAGATAGATAGATAGATAGATCGATCGATGGATGGATGGATGGATGGATGGATGGATGGATGGATGGATGGATGGATGGATGGAGAGAGAGACAGACAGACAGACAGACAGACAGACTGACCATACTGAATGGATGGACCTATGGTGTGTGTGTGTGTGTGTGTGTGTGTGTGTGTGTGTGTGTGTGTGTGTGTGTGTGTGTGTGAGAGAGAGAGAGAGAGAGAGAGAGAGACAGACAGACAGACAGACAGACAGACAGACAGACAGACAGATAACATAGATGATGGAGAGTTAGATGAGACAGATAAGTTAGATGACAGATAACTAGATAGATGATCAATAATAGACAAATAACATAGACGGAGAGATAGATGAGCAAAACAGAGATAAGATAGATAGACAATAGACAGACATACAGACGTGAGTGGGTAGGTAGGTAGGTAGATGTGGAGGCTGCACACGCAGGCAAAGTGAGGTGGCAAAATATAAGCTGAACCACTCTGCATTACTCCAGACTGCGGCTATAAAGTTGGTGATGAAGGAAACAAGGAACACAAACACAACTTTCTTTACATGTTCCGGAATTGCCACTAAATCAGCGTCAGTGCTTAGTGACCCCATAGATCAGTGTTTCTCAACCTTGGCAACTTTAAGATGCATAAATTTCAACTCCCACAATTCCCCAACCTGCATTACATAAATAGATCTTCTCCAGGACATGAAAGCAGTATTCCAATATCTGAGGGGCTGTCTCCAAAGCACCAGAAGGCAGGACAAGAAGCAATTGATGGAAACTGATCAAGGAGAGAAGCAACTTAGAACTAAGGAGAAATTTCCTGACAGTTAGAACGATTAATCAGTGGAACAGCTTGCCTCCAGAAGTTCTGAATGCTCCAACACTGGAAGTTTTAAAGAAGAGATTGGATAACCATTTGTCTGAAGTGGTGTAGGGTTTCCTGCCTAAGCAAGGGGTTGGACTAGAAGACCTCCAAGGTCCCTTCCAACACTGTTATTCTGTATTTTTCCTGCAGAGCCAGAGGGGTACCGAGTATCCTGTATTAATCCAGCCGAGCTTACCTGTAATGATGGATGTCTTCAAACGATTTGGTGTTGTTTATGGCGAATACACATAAAAACCCCTCGCCCGTTCTCATGTACTGGTCGCGCATTGCACTGTATTCTTCCTGACCAGCTGTGTCCAGAATATCCAAGAGGCAGGTTTCGCCATCGATGACCACTTGCTTCCTGTAAGAATCCTGAGAAAAGGAAAAGGGGAAAAAAAAATATAACGTCATCAATACAGGAGAATATTTGTAGCTCAGGATTGAAATGTGACATTAATATAAGTCAGTCCTTGAGATACAGCCATAATGGTAGTATCCGAATTTTGATCACATGACCATGGGGATGTTACAACGTGTGGAAAACGGTCCCTGCACAAGTAGTCCTCGAGTTATGACCACAACTGAGCCCAAAATTTATGTTGCTAAGTGAAATATGTGTTGAGTGTGGCCCATTTTACGACTTTTCTTGCCAGAGCTGTTAAGTGAATCATGGCATTTGTTAAGTTAGCAA
Organism: Diadophis punctatus similis; assembly: GCA_023053685.1. Taxonomy (NCBI): domain Eukaryota; kingdom Metazoa; phylum Chordata; class Lepidosauria; order Squamata; family Dipsadidae; genus Diadophis; species Diadophis punctatus. Next base: position 6,956,985 of record JALIGW010000004.1, on the reverse strand, counting down.
CCTGGTCATTAAGTGAATCTGGCTTCCCCATTGACTTTGCTTGTCAGAAGGTGGCAAAAGGTGATCGATCATGTGACCCCAGGATGCTGTAACCATCATAAATGTGAGTCAGTTGCCAATCACCCGAATTTTGATCATGTGACCATGGGGAGGTTGCACTGGTCCTAAGTGTGAAAAACAGTCATAAGTCCCTTTTTTCAGTGTTGTCGTAACTTCAAACGGTCGCTAAGTGAACTGTTTTAAGTTGAGGACTAGCTGCACTCAAGTTTTCTGCACTCCAGTCAAAAGCTGGGAAAGTTCACGCACGTCTTAACAATTTTACCCTATTTGTGCACTATCAACCACACACTTTGCCAACTGTTGGCAGGTATGTCATTGGATGCTATTTCTGAGTCTGCCAATACACAGATAGGGGGAAAAATGGATCAGGTAGGAAGGAAAAGAATCATTTTGCAGAGAAATCTAATTCTGCAGCTCCTGTTTTGCACCTCCTTGGGCTCGAGGCTGAAAAACAATCCAGTCAGAGCTGGAGAAGGAAGGAAGGAAGGAAGGAAGGAAGGAAGGAAGGAAGGAAGGAGGGAGGGAGGGAGGGAGGGAGGGAGGGAGGGAGGAAGGAAGGAGGAGCAAGAGAGGAAAGGAAGGAAAGAAGGAAAGAGGGAAGGAGGGAGGGATCAATACGCCAAATGTATGGAATTCCCAGAATTCCCCAGCAAGCAAGGCCGTCACTAAGAATCCTGGGTCTCAAAATTAACACTTCTGGAGAATTAGCACATCTGCATGCTTACTCCAGAGTTTGTAATAAGCCACATCACTGCAAAGTTACTCACTCAAAATCCAGCTAAAAGGAACAAACTCTGCATTTTTTTTTTCTGATGATGCAAGTTCAGGGCGCCGAGTTCAGAGCAATATCAAGGTTTACTTGCCGTGGTTTTATCAAAAGACATAAAGAGGGCATGGCAGGACAGAGCAAAGCTCCCGCCCTGATCAACTTTAAAGTCAGACCAGTTCACTAGACTGGCAGAGCAGCATTTTTAAGGCGGAGAGAGATAGAAAGTTAGCAGAGGGGTAATTAAGAACCATGGTGTAGCAGTGGTTAGAATGCAGTACTTCAGGCTAATTCTGCCCACTGCCAGCAGTTCGATCCTGACCAGCTCAAGGTTGACTCAGCCTTCCATCCTTCTGAGGTCGGTAAAATGTGGACCCAGATTGTTGGGGGCAAGATGCTGACTCGGTAAACCGCTTAAGTTAAGCACGATGAAGTGGCATGTTACTGCTATCATAGTTACAGCCAAATCACAAAAATCTGGCTTGTGACCAGACCACTAAACTTCCAGGGATTTTACCAGACTGGTGACTCATGACACTTTAAAAACCCTTGTGAGTTGATTTGCTTTGGGTTATATAAATCTTGTATAAATCTCGTGATTTAGCATGCAATTATGAATTCAGCCAACTGCAGGTTTTTCGAAGAAATAAATATGGCTTAGCGGGAGACCGTCCCTTAAATGTTAGATCTTGCTGAGGACTACCCCTCTGCCCCCGATTTAACTTGAAACCATGGTTAGAAACAACTCATCAAAACTAAAGTTTAAAAGTTAAACTTCAAGTTTATCCAATTTGGCTCCAAAAACTTGGTTCATTCACTGCAGTGTTTCCCAACCTTGGCAACTTGAAGATATCTGGACTTCAACTCCCAGAATTCCCCAGCCAGCATTCGCTGGCTGGGGAATTCTGGGAGTTGAAGTCCAGATATCTTCAAGTTGCCAAGGTTGGGAAACACTGATTCACTGTTATAAACCTAAATTTGGTATTTTTGCTTTGGGCTTACAATGTTGTACGGTTTGGTTTATATAGCCTGATTTTTGCTAAACAGTCTATACAGGTAGTCCTCGACTTACGACCACAATTGAGTCCAAAATTTCTTTTGCTAAGCAAGGCAGTTGTTAAGTGAGTTTTGCCCCATCTAGCTGACTTTCCTGCTACAGTTGCTAAGTGAATCACTGCAGTTGTTAGTAACACCGTTGTTAAGTGAATCCGGCTTGCCCATTAGACTCTGCTGGTCAGAAGGTCGCAAAAGATGATCACATGACCCCACGACCGTCATAAGTATAAGCCAGTTGCCAGGTGTCCTAGTTTTGATCACATGACCATGGGGATGCCGCAACGGTTGTTAAGTGTGAAAAATGGTCATCAGTCACTTTTTTCTGTCCTATTGTAACTCCAAACAGTCACTAAACGAATGGTTGTTAATTGAGGACTATCTGTACTATGATTGTTCACATTTAGATTGCTGAATCCCTAAAGATTTTGGGGGGCTTGCAAAATAAGATGTTGCAAGCATGCACCATTTTTTTTAGTTGCTGAGCTGTGGTGGCGCAGTAGTTAGAATGCAGTACTGCAGGCTAATTCTGCCGACTGCCAACAGTTTGATCCTAACCGGCTCAAGGTTGACTCAGCCTTCCATCCTTCCGAGGTCGGTAAAATGAGGACCCAGATTGTTGGGGGCAATTAAGCTGACTCTGTAAACCGCTTAGAGAGGGCTGTAAAGCACTATAAAGCGGTATATAAGTCTAAGTGCTATTGCTAAGCTAATACATTTATTGATTTTTCTATTTATTGGAGTGGTACGGTGGCCTAGAGGTGGAGCTCTTGCCTCACAATCGGGGGGCTGTGAGTTCGATCCTAGGTAGAGGCAGATATTTCTCTCTCTGGGGACAATGAGAATATAGCTGCTGAACAGAACTCCGCATTGGCGACAGGAAGGGCATCCGGCCACTAAACACTCTGCTAGCTCCATTCAGTTGCCCAGACTCCATCTTAAAAGAAGATGACGATTGATCTGTCTATTTATTAGACTTGTTCGCTGCCTAGTTCACCATGTTACGAAAGTGAAAGGCCTCGTTGAGCATTATGTGATGTTCAAATGATCAAGATGGCATTGTGCCAACTTCCAGCTCAATGCTCTTTGAAAGATCATAAAATTTCTAATATTAGATAGCCAACAGCCCTGACGGGGGAGGGATTTTGTCACAAGATAAACATAGACAAGACTGTGGAACCAACGTGGAATTTCAGTGGAATTCCTCACAGAATCAGCTGATGAACTCAAGAGGTTTTACAATACCACAATGACAACTCGTGTTTTTAAAACGTGGAACAGGTTCGTGGCTTGTTGTAAACTATGAGAGCATATTACGCAACTCTGCAACCTCCACATTCTCAGTTGCTCTACATCTACCAAACTAGCAATTCAGGTTCACTAAAGAGCTAGCCTGAATTACAGGAACGCCTTCCCTTACGACTACAATTGAGACCAAAATTTCTGCTGTTGAGTGAGACGGTAGCTACAGTGAATTTTGCCCCATTTTACGACCTTTCTTGGCACATTTGTTAAGTGAATCACTGAAGTCGTTAAGTTAGTAACACGATTGTTAAGTGAATCTGGCTTCCCCATTGACTTTTACTTGTCAGAAGGTCACCAAAAGGGGATTACATGACCCTGGGACACGGCAACCGTCGTAAATTCGAGTCAGTTGCTAAGCATCTGAATTTTGATCACGTGGCCATGGGAATGCTGCAAGGGTCATAAGTGTGAAAAAATGGTCATAAGTCACTTTTTTCCAGTGCCGTTGTAACTTTGAACGGTCACTAAATAAACTATTGTAAGTTTGAGGACTCCCTGTATTTGACCTGGTTACTGTGACTAGTAAGTCTGACTTTATAGCCCAGCAAAATTCTGTAACCTGTATTTATTATATGCAAAGTCACACACCAGTTTGAAGGGAAAGGAAGAACTGAGAGACTATAGTTCTCGGTTTATGACTGATCGTTTAATGACTGTTCAGCGTTATGATGGCTTCAGAAAGGACGCTTCTCTAAGCTGCCTGGAGTCACTGGGAGTGAAGCAGCCATACAATATTTAACATATTTTAACATATAATATATAACATATTTTCTTAATAAATCAATATACTTAATGCAAGAGGGACTGAGTTAGAAAGATGCTGTTGCCAGGCTAGGTAACATCTTCATGAGAATTTAGGGGATGTCAGTGTCCTTGTTCTTCTGCTTATAAGGGCTTCATGTGGTCAGTAGGTCCTGTAATAGGGAAGTCAGCTCCCCATCACAAGACCTATTGACCTACTGACTTACAGGACCTACTGACCACACGAAGCCTTTATAAACAGGAGAACACAGACACTGACCCCCCTTAAATCAGAGGTCTTCAAACATGGCAACTTTAAGACTTGTGGACTTCAATTCCCAGAATTCTCCAGCCAGCTATGCTGGAGTTCTGGGAGTTGAAGTCCACAGGTCTTAAAGTTGGCAAGTTTGGGAACCCCTGCCATAAATTCTGCTGAAGATGTAACCTAGCCTGGTAATGAAACGTTCAGAAACCAACCCACAAGCTTAGAGAATGAACCTCCACCCTCAAAAATGAAAAGAATGGGAAAGTAGGGGTAAAAAAAAGGAGGAAGGAAAAAAAAGTAGGGTTAAAGGAAAAAAGACCTCCCATTTTTAGTGCAGTAGAATAAGTTATTAGCAATGAGCCTCAACTTTTTATTTTTGCATGATACTGTAGTTCTTGACTTACGACGGCAACTGAGCCCAAATTTTCTCCTGATAAGTGAGACAGTTGTTCAGTGAGTTTTGCGCCGACCTTTCTTGCCACAGTTGTTAAGTGAATCACTATAGTTGTTAATTATACAGTCGTTAAGTGAATCTGGCTTCCGCACTGACTTTGTCAGAAAATTGCAAAAATTGAGACCCTGAGACACTGCATCCGTCATAAATGTGAGTCGGTTGCCAAGCATCTGAATTTTGATCATGTGACTACGGGGATGCTGCAATGGTCATTAAGTGTGAAACATGATTGTAAGTCACTTTTTCAGTGCTGTTGTAACTATGAACAGTCACTAAATGAACCGTTGGAAGTCTAGGGCTACCTGTACAATATGCTAGCCGTTTCTATAACCACAAACGTATCTAATCAGCAAAACCCAAAATCAAAGTTTCATTTTTTCCCATCTCAAGCACAAAGTCCAGAAGTGGTTTCCAAGCAGACAGTACAAAGTGCAGAAGTGGTTTCCAAACAAGACACCACACCATTCTCGATAGGATCTTATTTACCTCTATTGTAGGATCGTATTCGTCTACAAAATGGTTCTGGATGAGCTGAATTGTCAACGCACTCTTGCCCACACCACCAGCCCCGACAACGACAAGCTTGTATTCTGTCATCTTCTGTAGGCCTAGGGAAGATCAAACAAAAATACCCTTAATAAAGATCAAACAAAAATACCCTTACAACATGGGAAGAATTGCAAAAAAATAAGTCTGGTATCAAACCGATCAGTCTCAAGTTAGTTGTAGAGTCAAGAGCAGCAAAGGGTCAACAAAGAATGGGGATATATTATCAAGCCCTTAGATCAAATCGAACTATCTCCCTTATTGTCAGAATAAAAAGAATAATCAGATAAAATAATTTGATGGGATAGAATATTGGGATAGAAAAGTGCCTGTCTAGCAGACTAACCTGTAACACTGTCCATTCCAAGTGGTCTCCTATCCAAGTAATTATTTCATTTGAAAATGTACAGCAATCTGCATCTTTAATACGTAACTTCAGGCAACTGACAAACCAAGTGTCTCTCGTGTGTGTCTGTATGTGTTCATTCCCCATAAATAAAGCAAAATACAATTAAAATTATCAGATACTTTATTATGCACTGCATAATAAAATCCCAATAAAAACACTGGCTCTAATGCCTATAGAGGAAAGTCAGGCCTTCATTAAACTAACTTTGCTTTTAAATTTGGTCAATGTTAGCTAGGCTACTGCCCCTTGCTAAGGCCCTTAAAAGTGCAATAAATCATGAATTTTAATAAAATTTGTTTATGGGAAAAGATGTTATCAAGCTCCTAACAAATCAAACACCATCGATCAGATTCTTCAACCTATACACGTAGACCTTAACTTATGACCATAATTGATTCAAAAATGTATGAAGCTAAATGAGAAATTCGTTAAGTGAGTTTTGCCCCATTTTAAGACTTTTCTTGCCAAAGTTGTTAAGTGAATCTGGCTTCCCCCCATTGATTCTGCTTGTCAGAAGGTGGCAAAAGGTGATCACATGACCCCAGGGACATTGTGACCGTCATAAATATGAATTGGTTGCCAAGCATCTGAATTTTGATCACGTGACCATGGGGAAACCACAGTGGTCATAAGTGTGAAAAGTTGTCATAAATCACTTTTTGCGTGCCATTGTAACTTTGTACGGTCACTAAATAAACTGTTGTAAGTCAACAACGACTATCTGTATTACCTCTTTTATGACGTGGAAAACTGCAGGTCACTCTTCTGCTCCGGTTCAGTATATAGCAGTGATGGTGAACCTTTTTTGGTTCGCGTGCCAAAAGGGGGGGTGTGCGCGCGCTAACTCGCGCACATGTACCCACACACATTCCCTCCCCCCACGCATGCGCACTACCCCCCCATGCTGCCCCCTGCGCATGCACACACACACACACACACACACACTTGCGCAAAGACCTTACTGAAGCCTAGGACGGTGAAAAATGGCAAAACAGGCAAACCGGAAGTTCGGAAAAACACACTTCCGGTTTGCCCGTTGGGCTGTTTTTTGCACTCCGGGGCTTCAGGAAGCTTCCCTGAACCCTCCGGATTGTGAAAAACAGCCCAACGGCAAACCGGAAGTGCATTTTCCAAACTTCCGGTTTGCCCGTGGAGCTAACATAGGGCAACGCCTCGCGTGCTCTCTGATATGGCTCCGCGTGCCACCTGTGGCATGCGTGCCATGGGTTCGCCATCACTGGTATATGGCCTATAATTCAGCTAGACATCAACAGAGGTTAACTGTTAAAGTCCGTGATTCAATGATATGTTTCCTGGAACATAGGAGGCTTCTATGCGTTTAATTTTTAGTCCTTGACTTATAACCACAATTGAGCCCCACGTTTCTGTTGCTAAACGAGATATTGGTTAAGTGAGTTTTGCCCCGTTGTACAACCTTTCTTGTCACAGCTGTTAAGTGAATCACCACAGTTGTTAAGTTAGTTCAGAGAATCTGGGCTTCCTCATTGACTTGGCTCGTCATGACTCTGAGACACTGCAACGGTCCTACCGTAACTATGAGCCAGTTGCCAAGCATCCGAATTTTGATCACATAACCATGGGGATGCTGCAACAGTCATGGTCCTAAGTCACTTTTTGTAACTGTGCTGTTGTAACTTCGAAAGATCAGTAAATGAGTGGTTGTAAATCAAGGACTAGCTGTATGGGGCGAGTCTAACCCATGAGTAGAAATGAATTTGAACCACGTGGGATACTTGGTGCTCTCCGAGTTTGGCTGTTTTCTTACAGACGTTTCATTACCAAACTAGATAACATCATCAGTGCTAAAAGGGAGTGGGTTTGCTCCCTTCTGGCACTGATGATGTTACCTAGTTGGGTAATGAAACGTCTGCAAGAAAACAATCAAACTCAGAATCAGCAGAGACCCCCCAGTTCAACCCTTAACTGCAAATGCTTTTTTCTATCAGCAATTTGACCATGAATGTTTTCAACAATGAGTTTTTAATTCATATTGATGTCTCCTCAGAAAAGTAACTGTGACATATGTCAGGCTGAATCAGATGGTGATGTGACCACACCCAACCTTGAGTAAAGCAGGATTATAATCTCAATAGATAGCAACATTTCCCGAACATTAACATGGCTTAGAAGCTAAATTCTGGTTGGTGTTGGAATGGGAGACCTTCAAGAAAGAACCAGAGATCCGGGCTAAACTGGGAAATGAAAAAAAGACAATAGCACACCCCTTCTGTCTCTTTCCAAGAAAAACACATGGAAGGAGTCAGGAAGTAAACCGAAAAGTGGTGTTCAGGTCAAGAGAGACTTTTAGCTAATGTCCCAGAAAAGCTATTTCCTCTTCGGAAGACCTTCAACAACATTCTCCATGTTGACTCCAGATGGGCAGAACAAATGGAGACAGGCAGTCTCTCAGACAAGAGTTTTATAGAAGATCTCCAGCACCTCAGCTGGCATCATTAAAGTTAGCAACTTGCACAGCAGTTGATGCCCACGCTGCTGCATTTGGCACCGTCTGTAGCTTTTGGATGGTCCTCAGGGCAGCCCCATGTAAAACCCATTGCAAGGGTTCAATCCAGTGGTGGGTTCCTACCGGTGCGGTCCACTCTATAGCACCGGTAGCGGCCCACTGGTGATGTCACAGTCCCGGTGCGGTCGGTTGGCAGTGCCCAGGCAGTGCCCATTTTAAAAAATTTATTTATTTATTTATTTAAATTTTCTTCTGCGCATGCCCAGAAGCCGAGCTTTCGGCACTGCGCATGCGCTGCCTTTCTACCCCACAGTGAGTCCAAGCAGGGGAGGATGGCTGAGGGAGCGCGTGAGACGCTGAAAGAACGGGCGGCAGGAGCTATCTCCATTCCCCTCCCTTCAGCAGTCCGAGAAGCCACGAATGCGTGGTGATGATCCCAGGCATTTTCGCATGTTTGAGGCTTCTCGAGCTGCTGAGGGGAGGGGTAATGGGCGGCAGGACCTATCTCAGTTCCCCTCCCTTCAGCAGTCCGAGAAGCCACGAACGCGCGGTGATGATCCCAGGCATTTTCGCACGTTCGAGGCTTCTCGAGCTGTTGAGGGGAGGAGGAGGAACGGGTGGCAGGAGCCTAGGATCATCGAATGGGGAGGAGCATTCAGGCCAGACGGAGCCTCCTAGAAGAACCACTGTCGCGGTCTTGCTGCTCCCGCTGTGGGGGGCTGCGTTGCGGGTGGGCAATGCCCCCTTGCTTCTCCGGCTGCTGCCAAGCTCCCGAGGACCACACCTACCCGGTCACATGGCTGGCAAGCCACAACCACAAAATAAGACACGCTTTGGTAGTATTTTGGTAGAGTGGTAGTAAAAAAGTTAGGAGCCCGTCCCTGGTTCAATTGTGAGGGAAACTGGGCATGAGGGCTTCTGAGTTGAGAAAAAGGTGTAGCTGGTGGCCAGGATCAGCTGTGTAATGCTCCCCTGGCCACAGCTGCACATGTTTTGAAGGAAGCCTGCAACCACATGCAAGACCAGCAGTGAAAATGTCCCCAACTAAGGCAGAGGTGGGGAACAATGGCCCTTTTATGACTTGTGGACTTCATCTCCCAGAATTCCTGAGCCAGGGAGGGGAAGCATGGCTGGCTCAGGAATTCTGGGAGCTGAAGTCTGTCACAAGTCATGAAAGGCCCACAGTTCCCCATCCCTGCCCCAAGCCATGACTAATCAGTTTTGGCTTATCGTGTTGAGGAAACACAGTTCCGTGGTTTGTAAGGTCAGTTGAGGGCATATTGGGTGTTGTAGAGCCACTCAGCTTCACTCTGTGCAATAAACCTGTTAATCAAATCACTGATGTTATTTCTGAGTAATTAGTATTTCCCTGCTAATATGGTGAAATCCTTTGGGGGGGAAAAAGCTCTAAAGACCATAAAACAGGTATCAAAGCAGCATCCCCATAAAATTCTAAGCTGTGATTGTTTAATTACACTGTATTGCTGGTGTGAGTTTGCAGAACAGCCTAAACTCTGGTTTACAAATTTATTTCTGTCAGAAGTATCACGATTAAAATAAGGCATACTACACGACATAAAATTTAAGCTATAAAATACAAGATGAAAATATGTACAAATTAAACAGATCTGGCCCGGAAACTGAACATCATTAATTACATTCTGTCACACTGCCATGAGATCAAGTATACAATGATTGGGACGCAAAGGGCAGGTATACATGTGTGTTGTTGTCTGTATGCCATCACATGCTGGCTCAGGAATTCTGGGAGTTGTAGTGCACAAGTCATAAAAGGCCCAGGTTCCCCCCCCCACCTGAATCAGGAATTCTGGGAGTTGAAGTCCACAAGTCATAAAAAGCCCAGGTTCCCCCACCCCCACCTGAATCAAGAATTCTGGGAATTGATGTCCACAAGTCATAAAAGGGCCATGGTTCCCACTCCTGGCTCAGGAATTCTGGGAGTTGAAGTCCACAAGTCATAAAAAGTCCAGGTTCCCCCCCACCTGAATCAGGAATTCTGGGAATTGAAGTGCACAAGTTATAAAAGGCCCAGATTCCCCCCCCCCCCACCTGAATCAGGAATTCTGGGAGTTGAAGTCCACAAGTCATAAAAAGTCCAGGTTCCACAGCCCTGAATCAGAAATTCTGGGAGTTGAAGTGCACAAGTTATAAAAGGCCCAGATTCCTCCCCCCTCACCTGAATCAGGAATTCTGGGAGTTGAAGTGCACAAGTTATAAAAGGCCCAGATTTCCCCCCTCCCCCACCTGAATCAGGAATTCTGGGAGTTGAAGTGCACAAGTTATAAAAGGCCCAAGTTCCCCAGCCCTGAATCAGGAATTTTGGGAGTTGAAATCCACAAGTCATAAAAGGGCCATGGTTCCCACCCCTGGCTCAGGAATTCTGGGAGTTGAAGTCCACAAGTCATAAAAGGACCATAGTTCCTCAACCCTGAACTAAGGGTAAAAAGTAAAGGTTTTCTGCTTTCCAGTTGTGTCAGACTTTGTGGGGCGGTGCTCATCTCCATTTCCTAGCCGAGGGAGCCAGTGTTGTCCGAAGACACTTTCCATGGTCATGTGGCCAGCATGACTATACGCCTAGGCGCATGGAACACAGTTACCTTCCCACTGAAGTGATATCTATTTATCTACTCGCATTTGCATGCTTTCGAACTACTAGGTTGGCAGGAGCTGGAGCGAGGACGGGAACTCACCCCGTCACATGGTGCTCGGGTCTCGAATCGACCATTGAGCCAGTGCCGTCCAAAGATATTTCTGTGGCCAGCATGACATCATGGAGCGCTCTTAGCTTCCCAGTGAAGTGGTACCTATTTATCTACTTGCATTTTCATGCTTTCGAACTGCTAGCGGGACAGGACCTGAGGCAGGAACGGGAGCTCACCCCATCGTGCGGTGCTCGAGTCTGGAACCTGTACTGTCAGCTTTCCAGCTGACAAGCTCAGCATCTTTAGCCTCTCAACTAAGGGGACACAACTACAAAACAGCCACAGCCTGGTCAGAACTCTGCTAAAATCTCCTCTTCTACAGCCAGACCGAAGCTGACCGCAAACCCTGGGTCAGCATGCTGAAACCTTCACTCATGCAACCCGAGATGTACAATTGGGCGTTGTGCACATACTCATGTTACTAAACCCCAAACTGATGGGGAGGACCTAACCCAGGGGTTTCATGCAGATGAAAAACAGGAATGACGACTGATCCCTGAGGACAGAGGTCAAACACTGCAGCATAGTGTGTCCCATTCCCCACCATTGTGGCTGATCCCAAAACATACCATAACTGAATCTATATTGAAAATTTCCAAAAGACTGAAGAACACAAGGATACACATACACACACCCAACAAATCACTCTCCCAAAAATCACTGAGAAGTGTGACCAAGGCTGTTTTTATACTACAGGTAATCCTCGACTTGCAACCATTCATTTAGTGACTGTTTAAAGCTACAACGGTACTAAGAAAAAACAGTGGCATTACCATTTTTCACACTTACAATCACTGCCCCATCCCTCATGGTCACATGATCAAAATTCAGACCCTTGGCAACTGGCATGTATTTATGACGGTCGCAGCGTCCTGAGGTTACGTGATTTCCTCTTTTTGCGACCTTCTGACAAGTAAAGTCAACGGGGAAGATTCACTTAGCAACCGTGTAACTAACCGAAGAAATGCAGTGATTCACTTAACAAGAAAAGTCATTAAAAAGTCATAAAATGGGACAAACCCCACTTAACAATCGTCTCGCTTAGCAATGGAAATTTTGGGCTCAATTGTGGTCGTAAGTCAAGGACTACCTGTCTTTTGCAAACCCAGTTGCTTGGGTACAGTCAGAAAACTGCTGTTTAATTACCAGTTGTCCTTGATTTACGACCATAACTGAGCCCAAAATTTATATTGCCAAGTCAAACATTCGTTAAGTGAGTTTACCCTATTTTACGACTTTTCTCACCACCGTTGTTGAATCAAGCGAATCGTTGCAATTCGTTCAGTTAGTAACACGGTCGTTAAGTGAATCTGGATTCATTGATTTTGCTTGTCAGGTGGTCGCAAAACGGGATCACATGACCGCGGGACACTGCCACCGTCATAAATACCTGCCAATGGCCGAGTGTCTGAATTTTGATCACGTGACCATGGGAATACTGCAATGGTTCAGTGGCGCTGTAGCTTTGAACGGTCACTAAATGAACTGTTGTAAGTCGAGGACCACCTGTAGGAGTTAGCACACTGGGTAAACACAGCACATTCGGACAGCAGTGAGCAAAATAAAACCTTCTGCCCAATTTTGAGAACTAAAACATGTTTTGGGTTAAGCATGAAGAGAGGAAGGAAGAAAACAAGCCATTCTGGAAATGACAGCTTTGCACAAACTCATTTTTCCTTCCGGTGTGGAGCTGGACAATAACTGGACAGAGAGCCCCTACACAACGTGCAGTCCATGCCTCTGGGGACAGCAGATGGCAGCAGTGACAACAGCTACAATAAGAGAGAAAAGAGAGAGAGACACACACCCACGTCCCGCACTCCTTCCAGTTTGAACCTTTTCCATCTGCAGCCACCAGGATTAATCTTCTCCTCCGTTCTGCTTTTTTCAACGTTTATGGTAGGGGTGGGCAGGGTGAACTTGATATTTATTTTTTTAAATTATGCAACCTAGCATATCAATTAAGTGTTTTTTTCTCCGATGGGACCGGTCTATCAGGGCAACCTGGTCTACCCAATTATGGGATGGAGCATACTGCTTCCGTTTTTGCCTTTCAGCCCCTATCCAGGGGCCTTCGCAGGCCCGTCGTTTTTGCGACAAACTATTTTTGTGTTAAATTTGTGTTTTACCGAGAAAGAAATAAAGGGAGACTAGTACAGATCTATTTCAAACGAAACATAAACATAAATTTAACACTAGCATATCTTCTCTGTACTCTAGAAAGAGTGCAGAGAAGAGCAACAAAGAGGATTAGGGGACTGGAGGCTAAAACATATGAAGAACGGTTGCAGGAACTGGGTATGTCTAGTTTAATGAAAAGAAGGACCAGGGGTGACATGATAACAGTGTTCCAATATCTCGGGGGTTGCCACCAAGAAGAGGGAATCAAACTATTCTCCAAAGCACCTGGGGGTAGAACAAGAAGCAATGGGTGGAAACTAAACAAGGAGAGAAGCAACTTAGAACTAAGGAGAAATTTCCTGACAGTTAGAACAATTAATCCGTGGAACAGCTTGCCTCCAGAAGTTGTGAATGCTCCAACACTGGAAGTTTTAAAGAAGATGTTGGATAACCATGTATCTGAAGTGATGTAGGGTTTCCTGCCTAAGCAGGGGGTTGGACTAGAAGACCTCCAAGGTCCCTTCCAACTCTTTTATTCTATTCTATTCTATTCTAATATTTCAATCGCCTTCGCTTCTCCCTCCCACTTTTCCACCATGGTAAAATGAGTTTTTTTTAATAAGGCGGGTTTAAAGGTCTCGCCTCTAAACCCAGGCCAGATGAGCTTGGGTTCCCACCACCGATGCAGGCTGGACCATCAGGAGAAGAAGACACCAGGTGAAAAGTTGTGAGGCATGGAGTTAAGGTCCACTCTAGGTCCCAGGACAGATGCCGAAGGATGATGGCCACACATTCAGGGCTTATGAAAGCTTTCACTTGGTCTTGGGCCAGAAGTCGCTGGACCCAACGGATGATGGGTTACAAAAGGACCTGGGGATAGAATCGGTTGGATCGCTGAAGGGGCATCATTAGGTGGCCAAAGGGCACAGGCAACATTTAACAGAATATAGGTAGTCCTCGACTTATGACCACAATTCAGTCCAACATTTCTATTGGTAAACAAGACGGCGGTGAAGTGAGCCTTGCCCCACATTACGACCTTTTCTTGCCACGCTTAAGCGAATCACTGCGGTTGTTAAGCGACTCTGGCATCTCCATTGACTTTGCTTGTCAGAAGGTGGCAAAAAAAAAGCGATGTACATGATCCCCGGGGACGCCGCAGCCGTCGTAAATAGAGGTCAGTTGCCCAGCGTCCGAATTCCAATCGCTGTGGCCGCGGGCGGATGCTACAATGGTTGTTAAGCATGAGAAACGGCCCTGTTTCAAGTGCCGCTGTAAACTTCAGACGTCGCTAAACTAATGGTTGTAAGTCGAGGTCTACCAGAATAACCAGAGTTGGGAGGGACCTTCGAGGTCTTCTAGTCCAACCCCGTAACACTTCAGACCAAAGCTTGTCCAATCTCTTCTTAAAAGCCTCCAGTGGTGGTGGGGCACAACTCTGGAGCAGAGGCCAACACGGTTTATGATGCTCAGCTGCTGCCAAGACATTTGGGGGGCGAAAGCAACCCCAACACTGGACGGACCTTTCCACGCCTTTATATCCGGCCTTTGAAAAAAAAAAGCCGCCACTAGATGGGGGGGGCGCAAAAGGCATGTTGCTGATGCGCCCTAAATCCTGGAGGGGGGAGCTGGGCGCCTGGCGACTAAGAGCCGAGGTGGCGCAGCGGTTAGAGGCAGTACTGCAGGCCACTTTAGCTGACTGTGATCCGCAGGTCAGCAGTTCAAATCTCACCGGCTCAAAGGCTGACTCAGTCTTCCATCCTTCGGAGGTAGGTAAAATGAGGGCCCAGATTGTTGGGGGGGCAATATAAATATACATTGCTTACTGGTGTAAACCGCTTAGACCGCAGTGTTTCTCAACCTTGGCAGTTTGAAGATGTGTGGACTTCAACTCCCAGAATTCTGGGAGTTGAAGTCCACACATCTTCAAACTGCCAAGGTTGAGAAACACTGGCTTATAAAGTGCTTGCACTGTGAGGCGGTATATAAATCAGATAGATTAGATAGATAGATAGATAGATAGATAGAGAGAGAGAGAGAGAGAGAGAGAGAGAGAGAGAGAGAGAGAGAGAGAGAGAGAGAGATACATAGATATATAGATAGATACATAGATAGATACATAGATACATAGATACATAGATACATAGATAGATAGAATAGATAGATAGATTAGATAGATAGATAGATAGATGATAGATAGATGAGAGAGAGAATGATATATATATATATATATAGAGAGAGAGAGAGAGATTAGATAGATAGATAGATGATATATTATATATATATATATAGAGAGAGAGAGAGAGAGAGATTAGATAGATAGATAGAATGATATATATATATATATATATATAGAGAGAGAGAGAGAGAGAGAGAGAGATTAGATAGATAGATGATATTATATATATATATATATATATATATAGAGAGAGAGAGAGAGAGAGAGAGGGAGAGAGAGAGAGAGAGAGAGAGATTAGATAGATGAGAGAGAGAGATGATAGAGATAGAGAGATAGAGAGAGAGAGAGAGAGAGAGAGATGATAGATAGATGATAGATATATATATATAGAGAGAGAGAGAGAGATTAGATAGATAGATAGATGAGAGAGAGAGAGATGATAGATAGATAGATGGAGAGAGAGAGATGATAGATAGAGATATATAGAGAAATAAATAAATAAATAAATAAAGGCGCCCCAGTTTTGCAGGAGTTTGCGTTAAGTTCCCGCAGGAAACCGGCTGGGCTTCCAAGAGGAAGGGCGGCAAAAGCAGCCAAGCGGAGCCAAAGACGGCTGGGTCGGTCGGTCCGCTCCCTTTACCCCGGTCCGAAGCGAAGGGAATCGATTCCTTACACACACACAGACACACACACGCTCCCTCTCCGCGCGCCCCCCAATTCCCGGGCACCGTGCGCGCACTCGCCTCTCTACACCTCTCGCCGGCGCTTCTCCGCTCCGCTCCTCCGGGATTGAAATGGACGGAGCCGGGATCTCGCTGCTGCTCTTGCCGCTGCCGATCGCCGAGCGGGCGAGGGCGCGGCTCTCTCTCTCTCTCTCTTTCGCTCTCTCTCTCTTTTTTTTGCAAGCACTATCGAGGCCTTCGGCTTTCCATTGGACGGCCTTGATGGGGAAAGGGGGGGGGGGGCAGGCAGCCGTGGGAGGGAAGAGGAGGAGGAGGAGGAAGAGGAGGAGGCTAGGACTGGCGCCAGAGCTTGTCCACCGCGGCGGGAAGGGTTTGCAAAAGGTTTGCAAAAAAAGAAAAAAAGACGCAGAGCCCAGCCTGGGAGGTTTTGCAAAAGGATTTTTTTTAAAAAAGGCGCAGCGCCCAACCGGGAACGATTTGCAAAAAAGAAAAAAGGCGCAGCGCCCAGCCGGGAACGATTTGCAAAAGGTTTGCAAAAAGAAAAAGAAAAAAGGCGCAGCGCCCAGCCAGGAAGGTTTTGCAGAAAAAGAAAAAAGACGCAGAGTCCAGCCTGGGAGGTTTTGCAAAAGGATTTTTTTAAAAAGGCGCAGCACCCAGCCGGGAAGGTTTTGCAAAAAAAAAAAAAAAAAGGCGCAGCTCCCAGCCGGGAACGTTGCAAAAGGTTTGCAAAAAGAAAAAAAAAGGCGCAGCGCTCAGCTAGGAAGGTTTTGCAGAAAAAGAAAAAAGGCGTAGCGCCCAGCCGGGAACAGTTTGCAAAAGGCTTGCACACACACAAAAAAAAACCACGCAGTGTCCAGCCTGGGCTGGCCACGGCCGGATAAGGGAAGGGAGCCTTTCCTCCTATGCGAGATTCTGAGTTAGAGATCCAAACGCTTGGCGCGCCGCAGAGCTTGCGCCCCGGGCAGCGCGCCTTTGAAAACGCGCAGGAGCCTTAGCCAAGGGCAGCCCTCGCGCCAAAGGCCGTTAAGGGAAGGAAAGGGAAATCGCTGCAAGGAGCAGGCAGCCACGCGCAATTCGGGATCTTGACACGGGGGGTGAGGTGGGGGATGTCTCTCTTTGCGATCTGGAACGTGGGTGGATCAGGGTGGCAGAGAGAGAGCGGATCTTCCGCGGAAAGGACCGGCCTAATCCAAATCTCAGTTGCCCTGAGAAGAAGCTGGAGAGGTGCTTTGCTTTTAGGAAGAGGGAATGCCCGAGGTAAGTTGGGTAAGATCAGAAGGAGACACGGTCGTGGGAAAGGCACCAAACGTGCCTTGGGGGAAAAAAAGGCTGGTCCGAGAGGTAAGGCTGGGAACTGGGAGATCCACGCAAAAGATGCGGGATCGAAAGCGTTGCTCTACCCGGAACAAACAAACGCAGAAACACTTATCTCAGTTCAGCTCACCTTTTTAATTAAAAGAATAAGTATTCTAGATTCTGTGCATTTTATTTTATTTTTGCTGAAAATCTCTTAGGCATGATCATTAAAACACGCATGAAAACACACACGGAACTAAATATAACCACTTTCTGTTTTTTTTCCATCAACCTGCTAATTTGTAGAAACCTGGAGGTCCTATCTCCCCCCCAAAAAATTGCATTTTGCAAGTTTTTTGCCTAGTTTTAGTCCAACTTTGCACAAGCCACGTGGGTGTAACACAGTTAGTTGAAAAATCTAAAGTTGTGCCAGGCTGGGAAAAGAATAGGTCTTGTCTTTTGAGCCGTGATCCGGGCTTATTTGCACAAACGCTTCTATTATTCTGCGTGGTATGTTATAAAGCCATCTTTCACTAACACATAAAATATGAATTTATAGCAGAGCTATTGTTGCAAGGGAATCTTACGTTTTGAGACTGGGCTGGATATCGCTTCCCTACCATCTATAAAAATCTATAAATCTATATTACTATCCATCCACACATCTCCAGCCTTCTACTGGATTTCTTTAAATGGGTAGGTATATGTGTAGATCAGCACAGATTCACACCTACATATAATAATTTCATGTTTCAATGAAGTACGGTAACTAACAACAAGACTTATTTGGAAGCTTATCATTTAAATCAGAGTTGTCCAACCTTGGCCATTTCTAAGACTTGTGGACTTCAACTCCCAGAATTCCTCAATCAGCCAATGGAGGCTGGGGAATTCTGGGAGGTGGCGCAGCAGGTAGAGTGCAGTACTGCAGGCTACTTTAGCTGACTGATCATTTGAGTTCAGCTGTTCGGCTCAGGGTTGACTCAGCCTTCCATCCTTCTGAGATAGGTAAAATGAGGACCCAGATTGTTGGGGGCAATGTAAATATATACATTGCTTAATGGTGTAAACCGCTTAGAGAGTGCTTGTACTACGAGGCGGTATATAAATATCACTAATAAATAATTTAATTTAATTTAAAGTTCTTATAGGCCGCCCAATCCCGTAGGACTCAGGGCGGCGTACAACAAGAATAAGAACAATATACATAATACATACTAATTTTAAAAAGACATTATATAATTTTAAAAACCATTCATTCATGGGGGAATCCGATCTTCACCCCGCCTGCCGGAAGAGCCATGTTTTTACAACTTTGCGGAAGGCCGGTAGAGTGGGGATAGTCCGGATCTCTGGTGGGATTTGGTTCCAGAGAGATGGGGTTCCCACAGAGAAGGCCCTCCCCCGTGGACCCGCCAACCGGCATTGTTTGGCTGATGGGACCTGGAGGAGGCCCACTCTGTGGGACCTAACTTTTCGTAGGGAGATATGTGGTAGGATTCGGTCCGGGAGGTAACCTGGTCCTGAGCCATGTAGGGCTTTAAAGGTCAAAACCAAAACCTTAAATTGCGACCGGAGACTAATAGGCAGCCAATGCAGCTGGCGGAGAATAGGTGTTACGTGGGTGTATCTCGAAACACCCACCACAGCTCGCGCAGCTGCATTCTGTACCAATTGGAGTCTCCGGATGCTCTTTGAGGGTAGCCCCATGTAGAGCGCATTACAGTAGTCCAGCCGTAATAAATAAGTTGAAGTCTACACCTCATAAAAGTTTCCAAGTTGGAAAAATCACTATCTTAGAGAGGGATGACTCTTGAAGGACAGCTGTCAATTTTATCAGACTCATTCAAAGACTTAACAAGCGAGAAGAGCGTGCAAGCTTTCAAATCTGACGTCTGTGGGCACCATTCCCATCCAACACGGGCTTTAAGCAATGTTTCCCAACCTTGGCAACTTGAAGATGTCTGGACTTCAACTCCCAGAATTTATGCATTCGCTGGCTGGGGAATTCTGGGAGTTGAAGTCCAGACATCTTCAAGTTGCCAAGGTTGGGAAACACTGCTTTAAAGATTCCTTGCAACCTGTTCCTTCACTGCCACCCCGATTGATAGCAAGTGCTTGGCTTTATCCCCCCCTCCCCCCCGCCATCTCTCTTAATAAATACCAAATGGAATATTTTTCCTTTCTGCGAAGTGATTCATTTCCCCTTCCCTTACTTTGAAATGCACTTTAGCCTACAATCAACAATAAATCTCTCCGTGTTTCATGTCACTCCATCTCCAGGGTTAAGCCTGCCATGAGTAAACGGCTTGCTTACGTTTTTCTGCCTTCCAATCTGGAGTTCCTGTCTTCGTCGGACAGCATTTTAGCCTTATTTCCTTTACACCTCACAGCAAGTTAGCACCCAATCCTCCCAGAAGAATGAAATGTTTTAGGAAATATTAAAAAGGCAGGATATTATATTTCCCCTAAAAGAGAAATAGAAATCTTAAGGGAGACAGAAACTCAGAGCCATACTCCCTGCCCCCGAGCAGATACTAAGCTGAGGCCAGCTTTTAGAATAGAATAGAATAGAATAGAATAGAATAGAATAGAATAGAATAGAATAGAATAGAATAGAATAGAATAGAATAGAATAGAATAGAATAGAATAGAATTCTTTATTGGCCAAGTGTGATTGGACACACAAGGAATTTGTCTCCGGTGCAGAAGCTCTCAGTGTACATAAAAGAAAAGATACATTTGTCAAGAATCATGAGGTAAAAAACACTTAATGATTGTCATAGGGTACAAATAAGCAATCAGGAAACAATATTGATATAAATCGTAAGGATACAAGCAACAAGTTACCGTCATACAGTCATAAGTGGGAGGAGATGGGTGATAGGAACGATGAGAAGACTAATAGTAATAGTAATGCAGCCTAGTGAATAGTTTGACAGTGGTGAGGGAATTATTTGTTTAGCAGAGTGATGGCGTTCGGGAAAAAACTGTTCTTGTGTCTAGTTGTCTTGGTGTGCAGTGCTCTATAGCGACGTTTTGAGGGTAGGAGTTGAAACAGTTTATGTCCAGGATGCGAGGGGTCAGTAAATATTTTCCCGGCCCTCTTTTTGACTCGTGCAGTATACAGGTCCTCGATGGAAGGCAGGTTGGCAGCAATTGTTTTTTTAGAAATGCAGATTTGGTAATGCGTTCAAGACAGGATATTTTGAACAAAGGCAGAATTAGGTGGAATGGTAGGATCAACCCTCACTCAAGATCCAAACCAGGAAAGCCATTAAGACACAATAGGAATGGGCCAACACCCTTTCAGGACACAAGCCTCATTACATCATCTCAGAGAGTCCAGGCTTCAATCAAACTTAATCCAGACAACCAAAAAGTTAACTATGACCCCCCCCACAGCAATCAATAGAATAAATGCTATTGCCACAGGAACAGGAAGCTCAAGTTCAAAGCCCAGAAAGGGTATAAAACAGCGGTCACCAACTGGTGGTCCGTGGACCACTGGTGGTCTGCAAGAAAATGTTGGTGGTCCGCAGAAAAATTATTTGCATTTTTATATTGCACTAAATCAGGGGTCCTCAAACTACGGCCCCTAAGCCGGATACGTACAATGAATGTTTGTGTTGCTGCAGAAAGTCTCCCCCTTCGGGGTCTTTTTGTGTGGGTTGGAGGAGGGCAGAAATTCTGACTTGGGGTCTGCTTCAGCCTCCTGGTGTGAGGCTTTGGGCAAAGGCTGGAGGGAAGTGCCGCTGTGGCAAAGAGCCGGAGGGCCTCATTCCAGTGGGACTGCATCATGGCCTGGAACTGACTGACCATCTCAGCCTGTTGAGCCTCCAGGCGCCGGTACCTGGCCTTGCACTCCCGCAGGTCTTTCCTCTGCTTGGAAAGCCTATGCTAGTAGTCCTCAGTGAGGTGCTTCTGCTGAGCCTCCTTCTCGGTCAGATCCAATTTGAACTGAGCCAGCTGTTTTGCCAACTCTTTCTCATGGTGGCTGCTTAGCTCCAACAACTGCTTCCTCTAGGGGGCTTGAGCCCAGGTGAGGAGGCGAGAAGTGACTGGGAGGGGCGAGTAGAGGCTGGCGAGGCGCCCCTTCACATGAGTGACATTGAGTTGGCCACGCCCACCAAGTCACATGACCACCTACCCACGCCCACCCAGCCGGTCATTAGACAGATCATATTAGTGGTCCGCAGGATTTAAAATTATGAATTTATGGTCCCTGAGGTCCGAAAGATTGGGGACCCTTGGTATAAATAACCCTCACTCTCCACTCCATGTGGTTCAGCTGCCCAGGACCTCAAAACCCATGTGGTCCTCTCCATCAATAAACCATCTTTCCAATCAGCCTCCATGTTTCCAGTGTCTTTCTCCCCACTTGGAACTGAACCACATGGATTTTTTCTTCCAACAACCTCCCGCCCCCTTGATTTTAGGGGGCTGTTTTCACAAAACACCCTTACCAAGGCAGGTTTTTAAAAAATAGTGGCGGTGTTTGCGTAACTTCTGAATGTCTGTGGAGCTTCTCCGTCACCCAGGTCATGGTTTTGAAGACGCTTCTTGGATGAGAAGCAAAACGTCTCCAAGAGGGGGGTGAAAAACCCGAAGAAAATCCAGTTGCCTTTTGAAAAAAGCGCCTTTGAGACATAACTTCTGGAACAAACCAAGATTAAACAACAATCTTGAAGGTGTCCAGGCCTTTTATCCATTTATCCAATGGATGTCAACCCTGAAGTTGGCTGAACTGTGGCCATTTTCTTTTGTAGTTCTCTAGAGAGTTTTCTTTTCTCACAGCTTCAGGGTTGACACAGCCTGGACTGAAGGGGTCAGGGAGGGTGGCGTGTAGAGATAGTTGGGGTGCTGTAGCCAAAATAAAATTCTTTCCCCTGGGAATCAAGGACGTTGGTGCAGATGTTTGAAAGGTGGAGACTGAAGTCACCTAGCAACTGGACTACCTGCTGATTGGATCGTGTGGTGGGTGACTCTGGGGGGAAGTGACAAAGTTTTACTTTTAATTGGGTGTAAAACCGGCGGGAACTTCAAGGCGGTTTTTCACCAAGAAAATGCCAAGTTGATATGTTCTAATAAAATGGTCTTTGAGGAATATGCCTGCCTCGGAGTTCTTATTGAATGGGACATATTACTTGGAATCTTGACAATGGATTAATAAAGTGAAAGTCTTATCTTATTTTCTTAGGATACGGTTAGGAATGCATACAGAAATATTTCTACCCTTCTGGCCACTGGCGGGCCACAACAGCCTATAGCTGTTGATCTTCGATCCCTCTTTTGGATTTTTTTTCATGCTTTTGAGCAACGAAGAGAAAATGCAGAGATCTGACTTCCGGTGTCACGGGCATGGAACAGGAGAGGAAGCGTAACTCATCCGGGCTTACGTCTTCTCTACGCTTAACTTCCCATCTTTGATGCATCCAGCACTTCTCTCCATAAGACCATAAGAGCTGAGTCATCATGGTGACAATTTGACACTTTCTCTGTGGATTGCAAAAGAAAAAAAGGAAAGTGAATAAGTTATTTATTGTTCTGCTGAGCGGTCTACCAATTTGACCCACGTAGTAGCAATATGCCTGGGCTCTTTCCCCCCCCTGAGCAGAACGAAATTGCAAACTGCGAATCCATTGAATCTTCTTTCCCAGCCTACACAGCTTTGATGTAGAGCAGCAGTCACCAACTGGTGGTCTGTGGACCACTGATGGTCTGCGAGAAAAGTTTGGTGGTCCGCAGAAAAATTATTTGCATTTTTAATATTGCACTAAATCAAAGGTCCTCAAAGTACGGCCCCTGGGCCAGATACGTGCAATGAACGTTTGTGTTGCTGCAGAGAGTCTCCCCCTTTGGGGTCTTTTTGTGCAGGTCGGAGGGAGGCAGAAATTCCAACTTAGACAATCACTCCCGTTTCCTTCTATTTATTCCCCAGCCAGGGAGGGGCCATTCAGCCTCCACGTGTGCTTTGCTTCCCGAGTCAACTCCTTGTCCTCCGTTGTTCTCCTCTCCTAACAGCTCTGTGCATACCTGTGTCTGGAACAGGCCCCAGCTATTCTTCCTCCTCACTTATCTCCGCTTCCGAAGGCAGCTGCCTCTCCGGTGGCTGGGAAATGTCGGACGGCCCTGGCTCTTTCTCTGCGTCCGACACAGAGCATCCATTAGTGCCTTCCCCAGACTCCAGAACTGGCCCAATTCCTCCCCAACCTCCTCATCGTCCGATTCTGCCACCAGCTCCACTGGCAGCTGGCGGGCCACAGCAGGGACCTTGGAGGTCTTCTACTCCAATTCCCTATACAGGCAGGAGACACTATACCAGCGGTCCTGAAACTTTCCATCTTGGTGGACCGGCAGGAGGGTGTGAGGGGATAGTTCTGCGCGAGCGACAGATTTGTTCGTGGGTGCAGGTGCCCGCATAAATAGAGCTCTATCTGTGAGCCCCCACCACTCGCACAAATGAAGCTGTCAGTGCAAGCCCACAGCTTGCACAGCCCGGGTGCGAATGGGCCGTGGCCCAGTAACTATGTCGTGGCCGAGGGATTGGGGACCCCTGCCCTATACCATTCCGGACAAATGGCTATCTAGTCTCTTCTTGAAAATGGAGATGATTACCACCCCCTAGAATCAGACACGGCTGGAAAGGGGAAACCTTTTACCTTTTTATTCCACTTTAGCAAAACCAGGTCTTCAGAGCCTTGCGAAAGAGGGTCAAAGTGGGGCTTATCTTATCTCCGCAGGGATGATGCTCCACAGGGAAGGAGCTGCCATGGAGAAGGACCTTCTTGGTCCCATTAGCTGGACGTCCTTAAAAGAGGCCAGCCGTAACATTCCCTGCCTCTCTGCTTTGGTGGGTCTGGTAGACGGGAAAAGACATTCCTTAAAAAAAACCTGGTCCCAAGCCATGTAGGGCTTTGAAGGTGACAACCAGCACCTTGGATTTGACCTAGAAGCAAATTGGCAGCTGATGGAGATGACACCTGAGAACATGTAGATCAGGGGTGTCAAACTCAATTGCATTGAGGGCTGTATCAGGGTTGTGTTTGGCCTCTGCTGGCAGAGGCGCCGTGGGCCGGTCCTTTGCTGTTTCCAGGGCAGCCCTGCGGGCCAGATCGAAGCACCCCGCGGGCCAGATCAGACCTCCGGGCCTTGAGTTTGACACCTCTGATGTAGATCTACCCCAAAATTATGTGGACTGTGGCAGGGGTGAAATCCTCCCGGTTCGCTCTTATCTGTTGGTCGCCACAGAGCCGATGAAGCCAGTGGCGGTCGCGGCGCGAGGCTGCCCCCGCCCACTTCCCCCGCCCACCTGGACGCCGCCATTTGAGTTCTTTTGCCCTCTGCGCATGCAGAACACTTTGCGCTTTGCACCAGCTCCATCGGCTCTGCGGCGACCGACAGGTAAGAGCGAACCGGGAGGATTTCACCCCTGGACTGTGGCATTTTGAACCAACTGAAGCTTCCAGATATTTATTTATTTATTTATTTATTTGGTGTTTCTTATATGCCGCCCAACTCCCGGAGGACTCCGGGCGGCGTACAACAGAAAAAATACAAGAAACCAATATAAATAAGCATTAAAACAAATATAAAAATTAAAACCGTAATCTTAAAAGCATCTAACATCCATTCAACTTCATACATACTTGGGGGTGAGCTACTTTTCAGGGGCAGTCCCTTGTAGAACACTTTGCAACAGTCAAGACCAGAGGTGACTAGGGCATGGGTGACTGTGAGCAAGGATTGTTGGTCTCATGTCTTCTCATCGTGGCATTTCTGAACCCTACAGAGATGGAAACTCCAAAGTTTGAAAAGACACCTACGACTTTGCTCATTTCCAGACTTCAGACTAACCTTGTTAAAAATTTGGCAAGCTCTGACGTGTGATTGCCAACTGAAGATTAAACACAAAACCCTTGCTTCTTGTGCTTTCTCAGAAGTTTGATCTACAATCAATCAGATGAAGTTTTTCCACCGGATGGGTATATAAACTGTGTCGGATGTTCTTGTCCCTGGAATCAACCACACGCGGAAGACACACGGAAAACAGGCTCTTATAGAAGTTGGCAGCCGTCCCTTAAATATCTTTTAAAACCATATAAAGATGTCAATTGGTAAACCTCACTGGGGAGCCGGTGGAAGAAGCGAGAGGCAAGCTGCTATTAAAATGTCTCCATTCCTATTGAATGTAATTTCAATTCCATCATTAATAACACATGTCACAACAAGGGAATTATCCATCTGTCCTGGAGATGATTAAGTTTGAGCTCTCAAGCTCCCCCCCCCCCCCAAATATTTAACACAGGACACAGAGAACATCAGAAAGGAACAATCAGCGTACATATCTGGTCAAACTTTGGAGCAGAAGATCTGTGGGCTTAAAGCTCTCTCTTGCTGCTCTTTCTTTATCCATATTAGTGTTACCAAAATGTTCTGCCAACTGAACAATGTGACAGCTTTGTGTTTTGCTGTCGGTGCCGAAAACAGAGATGGCAAGAGAAGAACCAGAGGAAGAATGAATGGAACAAGTCAACTGGGAGATGTTATTTATATCCCGCCTTTATTCGTTTTTTTTTTTAATAAATTACTCAAAGCAGCAAATACCTAATATACTTATTTTTTCCCCAACAACAACACTGTGTGGTGGGTTGGACTGAGAGTGTGTGACGGATAGGAATTTTCCTATCAAAGAGGTGATATAGGATCTTGCTTCTTTGAAGTCATTCGTACTTAGAAAATAAAACCGAGATTCAATTCTAATTAACAAAATATTTATTTCAGTACAAAAGTAACAAAAGAATATAAACCTTAAATAAGCTACATTTTCTCAGCTAAGAATTCACGTCTGCCTCGGGCGAGGCTCCAGGAGAAGAAGGTAGGAGGAGACAAAACTCCTGGAATGCACACATGCGCAATAAAACATATCACATGTCTGCTTGATTAGGAAATACAGTAAACCTAGAAATAGTAGAGATGCTCGACTGGCAAATATTCACATCGTGACAGTGTGTGACAGGCCCAAAGTCACCCAGCTGGCTTTCATGCCTAAGGTGGGATTAGAACTCAGTTCTCCCAGTTAGCAGCACTTTGTCTTTCCAGTAGACCTGGTAATGTATGAAGAGATAACCAAAGGCCTGCACTTTTCGTCTTAAGTATTTCTCAACGTTGGCAACTTTAAAAGGTGTGGACTTTGAGTCCCCGAATTCCGCAGCCAGCATTATGGCAGTTGAAAGCCACACCTTTTAAAGTTGCAAGGTGAACCTGGCTCCCCCACTGACTTTGCAGGTCGCAAAAGGGGATCACATGACCCCAGTAACAGTCATAAATATGAATCCGTTGCCAAGCGTCCAAATTTTGATCATGTGACCATGTAACTTTGAACAGTCATTAAAGAAAGGTTGTAAGTCGAGGTGTAACCTGTATTGTGAAGAATGCCAGAACAGAAATCCTGTTTATAGGATATGGTCGAAAAAGGCAAGATGGTAAATGTCAAACTTCCATCTTGAGTTTTTATTCCACCATATCCTGCAAACACCTCAACTTTCTTTCTTGATGACCCCCAGATGCCCAAACAAGCTAGCTGAAATTCCTGTTGTCACCACAACCTACTTTTAGAAACCACCGAAGAGGGAAAGGTTGTGTTTTTGAATCAATACACATGGCCCAAAGCCCATTTACTTAATTCACATAAAGTTAGTCAATCCTAAGGAAAGCAGAAGATGTTTGCTTTCCTCATTCCCCTAAACTAGAGAATTACTCATGGCTTAGGGCAGGGATGGGGAACTGTGGCCCTTTTATGACTTGTGGACTTCAACTCCCAGAATTCCTGATCAACAGGTAGGGAATGATGGGTCTTTTATGATTTGTGGACTTCAACTCCCAGAATTCCTGAGGCAGGGGTGGGGAACCGTGGCCCTGTTATGACTTGCAATATATATAAATATAAATATAAATAATATATATATATACATACACACACATTGTATAATAACAGAGTTGGAAGGGACCTTGGAGGTCTTCTAGTCCAACCCCCTGCTTAGGCAGGAAACCCTACATCACTTCAGATACATGGTTATCCAACATCTTCTTTAAAACTTCCAGTGTTGGAGCATTCACAACTTCTGGAGGCAAGTTGTTCCACGGATTAATTGTTCTAACTGTCAGGAAATTTCTCCTTAGTTCTAAGTTGCTTCTCTCCTTGATTAGTTTCCACCCATTGCTTCTTGTCCTACCCTCAGGTGCTTTGGAGAATAGCTTGTCTCCCACTTGTTTGTGGCAACCCCTGAGATATTGGAACACTGCTATCATGTCTCCCCTAGTCCTTCTTTTCATTAAACTAGACATACCCAGTTCCTGCAACCGTTCTTCATATGTTTTAGCCTCCAATCCCCTAATCATCTTTGTTGCTCTTCTCTGCACTCTTTCTAGAGTCTCAACATCCTTTTTACATCGTGGCAACCAAAACTGAATGCAGTATTCCAAGTGTGGCTTTACCTAGGCCTTATAAAATGGTATTAACACTTCACGTGATCTTGATTCTATCCCTCTGTTGATGCAGCCTAGAACTGTGTTGGCTTTTTTGGCAGCTGCTGCACACTGCTGGCTCATATTCAAATGGTTGTCCACTAGGACTCCAAGATCCCTCTCAGTTACTACTATTGAGCAAGGTACCACATATACTGTACCTGTGCGTTTTGTTTTTCTTGCCTAAATGTAGAACCTTACTTTTTTCACCATTGAATTTCATTTTGTTAGATAGCGCCCAATGTTCAAGTCTGTCAATATCCTTCTGACTTGTGGACTTCAATTCTCAGAATTCCTGAGGCAGAAGTGGGGAACCATGGGCCTTTCATGACTTGTGGACTTCAACTCCCAGCATGGCTCAGGAATTCTGGGAGCTGAAGTCCACAAGTCATGAAAGGCCCACAGTTCCCCTTCCCTGCCCTAAGCCATGACTAATCAGTTTTGGCTTATCGTGTTGAGGAAACACAGTTCCGTGGTTTGTAAGGTCAGTTGAGGGCATATTGGGTGTTGTAGAGCCATTCAGCTGCAATAAATCTGTTAATCAAATCGCTGATGTTATTTCTGAGTAATTAGTATTTCCCTGCTAATATGGTGAAATCCTTTGGGGAAAAAAGCTCTAAAGACCATAAAACAGGTATCAAAGCAGCATCCCCATAAAATTCTAAGATGTGATTGTTTAATTACACTGTATTGCTGGTGTGAGTTTGCAGAACAGCCTAAACTCTGGTTTACATATTTGTGTCAGAAGTATCACGATTAAAATAAGGCATACTACACGACATAAAATTTAAGCTATAAAATACAAGATTAAAATATGTACAAACTAAACAGATCTGGCCCGGAAACTGAACATCATTAATTACATTCTGTCACACTGCCATGAGATCAAGTATACAATGATTGAGACACAAAGGACAGGTATACATATGTGTTGTTTTCTGCATGCCATCACAATCAACACAAACAGAAGACACCGGATAGCCCCATTCATTCAGGGTGTCTCTGGATCTTGTTGTAACCAGACTTACAAATGAAATTGTGCTATAGTTTAGGAACCAGTGACTATGTTCACACCACATATCAAACTACCACAAACAATCCACTCTTTAACTATATGTGTCAGACTTGTGTCCAGTTTCCTTCTCCTAAACTTCAACCCGTTTTCTTTCCCTGGGTACCCCAAAGTTTAAATTCAGGCACGCATCAACCCAGGATCGGATTAACAGAATAACAGAGTTGGAAGGGGCCTTGGAGATCTTCTAGTCCAACCCCTTGCTCAAGCAGGAGATCCTATATAATAACATCTAATCTAATATATCCTATATAATAACATCTAATCTAATATAAAAACATGACAAATTCTGTAGAGATTCTCAGTCATCCAGGTCATGGTTGTCCCAAAGGTGCTTTTTTCAGGAGGCAACTGGACTTTCTTGGTTTTTTTTTCCCTTTGAAGACTTTTTGCTTCTCATCCCAGAAGCTTCTTCAGCTCTGACAGGATAGTGGGGAATGGAAGGATTTATATTATATTCCTTTAGATTCCCCACTATCCTGTCAGAGCTGAAGAAGCTTCTTGGATGAGAAGCGAAACGTCTCCCCTCCCCCCCCAAAAAAACCCCAAGAAGAAAGTCCAGTTGCCTCTTGAAAAAACACCTTTGGGACAATGACTCCCCCGTTGTCTTGACACGTGTGATGATGAGCCCAATAACCCCCCCTCCTTTTGTGCTCGGTGACCCGGGGATCCGCGTGGCGTGTGAACCCATAACCCCCCCCCCATTCCTAGCCTCTCCATCTTCCGCGTCGCAGAGCGCAGCAAAAAGAAGCCCGATTGAGCTTTGCAGCTTTTCCAAAGCGCCCCATCCCCCGTCCCAGCCGTTTGCAAACGCGATCGTCGGCGTTGGGGGGGGGGGGAGATTTGCAATCCGGACTTTTCCGCATTCCGATCCAGCCCGCGAAGCCAGCCACGCCCGAGAGCCGGAACGAGCCTCCAGAGGGCTCTTTAAATAGGATCTATAAATACGAAGGGGCAGGTTGGCCGTCCATTGGCTGCTGCTCCCGAGGGCTTGGCGCAGAGGCGTCTCTTCATTGGAGCAGGAAAACTAGGGCTCCTCCCTCTCTCTCTCTCCCCCCCCCCCCGCCTTTCAAACGGGAGGGTCTCGCTGGCTGTTTGCAGCCTCAGCGTGGATCGTGGATCGCTTTTGCTTTTCCGCGCAAGATTGGAGGGTTGAGGAGGGGGGGCAGCTGGGCGCCTGGGATGCGCAAAGTTGCTGCGCGCTCTGCATCCGCGCAGGGGAACGGCGATGGCTTTCTTTCTTTCTTTCTTTCTTTCTTTCCTTTCCTTTTCTTTCTTTCTTTCTTTCTTTCTTTCTTTCTTTCTTTCTTTCTTTCTTTCTTTCTTTCTTTCTTTTCTTTCTTTTCTTTCTTTCTTTCTTTCTTTCTTTCTTTCTTTCTTTCTTTCTTTCTTTTCTTTTTTCTTTTTTTCTTTCTCTCTCTCTTTCTTTCTTTCTTTCTTTTCTTTCTTTCTTTCTTTTCTTTCTTTTTCTTTTCTTTCTCTTTCTTTTCTTTCTTTTCTTTTTTCTTTCTTTCTTTTTTTCTTTCTTTTCTTTCTTTCTTTTCTTTCTTTCTTTTCTTTCTTTTCTTTCTTTTCTTTCTCTTTTCTTTCTTTTCTTTCTTCTTTCTCTCTTTTCTTTCTTTCTTTCTTTCTTTCTTTCTTTCTTTCTTTCTTTCTTTCTTTCTTTCTTTCTTTCTTTCTTTCTGGAGGTGGTGGTGGGGTGGGTTCTGCTTGGGTCCAAAGATCTCCCCCTCCCATTTTCTTGCACCGGCTGTGGGTCAGAACCCAAAGTGGAAAACTTTGCCTCTTCGTGCAGTGTGGTGTAGCGTTTCTCAAGCTGAAAATGTGTGGACTGAAATAAAGTCACTTAAAAAGTGTCCAATGACCCTTCCCCCCCCACCCACTTAACGAGTATTATAGGTAGTCTTCGACTTACAACAGTTCATTTAGTGACCGTTCAAAGTTGCAATGGCACTGAAAAAAAGTGACTTAGGACCATTGTTCACATTGATGACCATTGATCAGCATCATGTAATTCACATTTGGATGCTTGACAAATGACTCATATTTATGACGGTTGCAGTGTCCCGGGGTCAGGTGATCCCCTTTTGTGACCTTCCGATGAGCAAAGTCAATGGGAGAAACCAGATTCACTTAACAACCATGTTCCTAATTTAAGAACTGCCCGGATTCACTTAATAAATCTGGCGAGATAAGTCGTAAAACGGAGCAAACTCACTGAACAAATCTCTCAGAAAACCAAACATTGTTAATCCCTGATGTTCCAGGAACTTACCGTATTTTTTGGAGTATAAGACGCACCGGAGTATAAGACGCACCTTAGTTTTTGGGGAGGAAAATAGGGGAAAACAATCTGCCTACCAGGTATTCATCTGGCTAGCATGCTTAGTCTGGTCAGCTTCAGCACATTATTTTATCCCCTGGTTAGGACTTAAAAAAACCTTCTTCTGAGAGAATAACAATGAAAGAGCATGCAAGCCAGTAAGAGCTGGGAAGATAGTTAGCACCTGGTTAGGACTAGAAAAAAACTTATTCGGAGCAGCTTCAGCACATTATTTTATCCCCTGGTTAGGACTTAAAAAAACCTTCTTCTGAGAGAGTAATAATGAAAGAGCCTGCAAGCCAGTAAGAGCTGGGAAGATAGTTAGCACCTGGTTAGGGCTAGAAAAAAACTTACTCAGAGCAAGTAGAGCAATGGAAAAAAATTCTGCAAAGACTTAGGGCTGGAAAAACATTCTTTGGAGAGAGTAACAATGAAAAAGCCTGCAAGGTAAGAGCTGGGAAGATCTGTTAGCACCTAGTTAGGGCTGGCAAAAAAAAAAAAGCTACATTCGAAGTATAAGACGCACCCAAATTTTCAGCCACTTTTAGGGAGGAAAAAGGTGCGTCTTATACTCCAAAAAGTACGGTACATTATTTCACTATTCCATAACCCCCTCCAAGCAGAGGTCAAAGCTAAAAACCATGCTGAACATTTCCTGCCCAGAAGGAGCCCTTCTGGACAATAATTTGAAAGTTTTAGATTTCAGTCAGAGACCGCCCTCTATTGGTGCGAATAGTCATCAGCTCTTCTGCAGTTTAAAAGAGCGGTTTTTAAAATCAGGAGAAAAACAGAAGAAAAGGGAACGTCAGCATAATGTTATTGGCACAAGGGACGATTGTAAAGATGCAGCTCCTGGCGGATAAAAGGTAGCTAAATATTCTATTTTATTCAGATAAGTAAGAACAATTTAATGAAAGCTCAACCACGCCCACCCAGTCACATGACCACCAAGCCATGCCCACAGAACCAGTAGGGAAAATTTTTAGATTTCACCACTGGTTCTAAGTTGAGAACTACCTTCAGTCATAACAGATCTTTTCAGACAAATGGTTATCTAATCTCTTCTTAAAAACCTCCAGTGATGGAGCACCCACAACTTCTGGTGGCAAGCTGTTCCACTGATTAATTGTTCAACTGTCAGGAAATTTCTCCTTATTTCTAGGTTGGTTCTTTCCTTGATTAGTTTCCACCCATTGCTTCTTGTCCTGCCTTCAGGTGCTTTGGAGAATAGTTTGACTCCCTTTTCTTTATGACAACCCCTTAGACATTGGAAGACTGCTGTCAGTCCTTCTTTTCATTAAACTAGACCTACCCAATTCCTGCAACCATTCTTTATATGTCTAAGCCTCCAGTCCTCTAATCATCTTTGTTGCTCTTCTCTGCACTCTTTCTAGAGTCTCAACATCTTTTTTATAGTGTGGTGACCAAAACTGGATGCAGTACTCTAGGTGTGGTCTTACTAAGGCTTTATAGGGTGGTATTAGTACCCCACGTGATCTTGATTCAATCCCTCTATTAATGCAACTTAGGATGGGATTGGCTTTTTTGGCTGCTGCCGCACACTGCTGGCTCATATTTAATTGATTGTCCACTAGGATTCCAAGATCCCATTCTTAGTTACTGCTATTAAGCCAGGTTTCACCTAATCTGTATGTGTACTTTGGTTTTTTCTTCCCTAAGTGTAAGACTTTACTTTTCTCTACGTTGAATTTCATTTTGTTGGATATGGTCCAGTATTCAAGTCTGTCAAGATCCATCTGGATCTTGAGCCTCTCATCTAGGATATTGGCTATTCCTGCCAGCTTAATATCATCCACAAATTTGGTAAGTCCCCCTTCTATTCCCTCATCTAAGTCATTTATGAAGGTATTGAAGAGTACTGGGCCTAGGACAGAACAGAACCTTGTGGTACGCCACTGCTTCCTTCCTTCCATGTAGATGCAATACCATTAAGGACTACTCATTGAATACGGTTTGTCAGCCAGTTACAAATCCATGAAGCTGTTGAGTCCCACTCAATTGACCAAACTGGTCTAACCTTGTCTCCGTCTTCAGAATCTGCCTTTAAATACTGCTATTGAAACTGAATTGCTATTTGATGCTTTAAGCAACAGGGTTAAATCAGTTTTCCTTCCTTGGAAAAATAATAGTAACAATCGGGATCCTCCCACTTCCCAGCATTATAATCTTGGCCTGTTTTTTTCTTCCTGCTTACTTCCTTGGCTTTATTTTTTTTCTTCCTGTTGTTCTTGTGGTTAGTCTAATCAGGGAAGTGCTTCACGCTTTCCGTTTTGGAGACAGTTTGGTTTAAGTATTTTAGATGCCAAACGAAAGGGTGAGTCTGTTTCCCCCCCCCCCCCCATTTCTAAGATTGGCATTAAAAAGAGTGCCACCAGGTGGCGCTGCTAGTCTCTGTAATTTCATGCCAACTTTGAAGCTGGCATTTACAGAATACAGAATAACAAGAGTTTGAAGGACCTTGGATGTCTTCTACATCCCACTGCTCAAGCAGAAGATCTTATACCAGTGATGGCTAACCTTTTTTTCCTCGGGTGCCAAAAAAGCGTGCATGTGCACAACAGCGTGTGCGTGTGTGCCGCCCCCCTAATGCAATGCTGCCCTGCAGGTCCCCCCCCCGCATGCACAGGCGACCCCTGTGCTCCCCCCGCCCCTCACGCATGCACGGACGACCCGCCCCCAGCCTGTTTTGGTGCCTGGGACCAAAAATGGTCAGGGGGGTGCTGCACCCCCACACACCCCATTTTTAGTCCTAGGAGGCCTCAGGGAGGCCTGCTAGCACCAAAACGGGGGGGGGGATCCCCGCTGTCCCCAATTTCTTTCCTCAGTGCGCGTCTGGTTTCCTCCTGGATTCCTTCCTCCCGTGCCTCCGCCGATGTCCCCAATTTCTTTCCCCAGTGCAGCGCGTGGAAATGCCCTGCCCTGGCGCATGCGCAGCAGAGATCCGAAGTCCAGCGGCCAGGCGGGAGGCGCGCGCATGCATAGTGGAGCTGGGGTGGGCGATGGCTGGCGTGTCTGCATAGAGGGCTCTGTGTGCCACCTGTGGCACGTGTGCCGTAGGTTCGCCATCACAGTCTTATACCATTCCAGACAAATGTCTGTCCAATCTCTTCTTAAAACCTCCAGTGTTGGAGCATTCACAACTTCTGGAGGCAAGTTGTTCCACTGATTAATTGTTCTCCCTGTCAGGAAATTTCTCCTTAGTTCTAAGTTGCTTCTATCCTTGATTAGTTTCCACCCATTGCTTCATGTCTTGCCTTCAGGTGCTTTGGAGAATAGCTTGAACCCCTCTTCTTTGTGGCAGCCCCTCAAATATTGGAAGGCTGCTATCAGGTCACTCCTAGTCCTTCTTTTCACTAGACTAGACAAACCCAATTCCTGCAACTGTTCTTCATATGTTTTAGCCTCCAGCCTCCTAATCATCTTTGTGGCTCTTTTCTGAACTCTTTCCAAAGTCTCTACGTCTTTTTTTATAACATGGTGACCAAAATTGGATGCAGTATTCCAAGTGTGGTCTTACACTGAGGCTTTATAAAGCGGTACTAGTACTTCACTTGGCCAAATCCTTTATGGACATGTTCTAGTTTTCTTGGCAACATGGAAACGGCTTGCCCAATTCTCTTTTTCTGTATGTTTTCCCTTTCTACTGCCCGATCTGTCTTACCAACATGAGCCCTCCTTGTAGTCTCCCCAAGGTAAACCAGATACAAAACTCTGAAGGTTTTTGAGATCAGCCCAAACTGCCACTTAGCAATTGTTGGAAGAAAGTGTCCTAGTGGACAACCATTTAAATATGAGCCAGCAGTGTGCAGCAGCTGCCAAAAAAGCCAACACAGTTCTAGGCTGCATTAACAGAGGGATAGAATCAAGATCACGTGAAGTGTTAATACCACTTTATAATGCCTTGGTAAGGCCACACTTGGAATACTGCATTCAGTTTTGGTCGCCACGATGTAAAAAGGATGTTGAGACTCTAGAAAGAGTGCAGAGAAGAGCAACAAAGATGATTAGGGGACTGGAGGCTAAAACATATGAAGAACAGTTGCAGGAACTGGGTATGTCTGGTTTAATGAAAAGAAGGACCAGGGGAGACATGATAGCAGTGTTCCAATATCTCAGGGGTTGCCACAAAGAAGAGGGAGTCAAACTATTCTCCAAAGCATCTGAAGGCAGGACAAGAAGCAATGGATGGAAACTAAACAAGGAGAGAAGCCACTTAGAACTAAGGAGAAATTTCCTGACAGTTAGAACAATTAATCAGTGGAACAACTTGCCTCCAGAAGTTGTGAAAGCTCCAACACTGAAAGTTTTTAAGAAGATGTTGGACAACCATTTATCTGAAGTGTTGTAGGGTTTCCTGCCTAAGCAGGGGATTGGACTAGAAGACCTCCAAGGTCCCTTCCAATTCTGTTGTTGTTGTTGTTGTTGTTGTTGTTGTTGTTGTTGTTATCATTATCATTATCATTATCATTATCATTATCATTATCATTATCATTATCATTATCATTATCATTATCATTATTATATATCCATCTGGTTCAGCTCCAAGCCGGGAGAAAGATACTGGAAACATGGAGGCTGACTGGAAAGATGTTTTAATGAATCAGAACCATCAAGCACATGGTCCTGGTGCAGCTGACCACATGGAGTGGAGAGAGAAAGGTATTTGTACCCTCTCTTGGGCTTTGCACTTGAGCGTCCTGTTCCTGTGGCAAAGACATGTATTCTATTGGCTGTTGTAGAGGTCACAGCTAACTTTGTAGGCTGTCTTTGTCCCAGGCTTGGTTGAAGCTTGCTGGGTGATGCAATGTCTCCAGGTGATTGTGCCATGTGGTGAGCTCTGCTGCTAGATGGGTAGGGGGCTAATCTGATTATGTCCTATGGGGTTATGTCTTAATCCCATCACCCTGGAGCTGGAGATCTTTTATCTTGTAGCTAGGCTGGCCCACATTTCGTAATGTGCACCAAAATATCTGCTGGGGCAAGGAGATGGGTTTCTGGGTTTCTGTTTCCTTTAAGATGTTTATTTCTCTTTTAGGGGAAATATTTTATCTTGCCTTTTTAAATATTTCGTAAAATATTTCATTCTTCTAGGAGGGGTGGCTTCCCTCACTAAGCAGAGTCAATATTTATTTTATTTATTTATTTATTTTGTCAACACGTGTACAAGATAACAGGTATGATATAAACATAAACAAAAGCAAAGTATGTATAGGTAAAAATTAGACAATAGGACAGAAGGACAGGGACGGTAGGCACAATGCGCGCCCCTTTACCACTGTTCCTCTAAGGTACGCGGCCGCACAGCCGCACATGTGATGAGAGAACGCCGCCCGGAAGTTTCTAACTTCCGGCCGGCATTTTCTAATGGGAGAGGCTGCGCGCCTGCGCGGCCGCGCAGATGAAATGAGAACGCCGCGCACCGTTTTTTGCTATTACAGGGGACATTGCCCTTTACAGACCTCTTAGGAATGGGGTGAGATCGACTGTAGACAGTCTAAGGTTAAAGTTTTTGGGGTTTGGGGAAGAAACCACAGAGTCAGGTAGTGCATTCCAGGCATTGATCACTCTGTTGCTGAAGTTGTATTTTCTGCAGTCGAGTTTCGAGCGGTTTACATTGAGTTTGAATCTATTGTGTGCTCGTGTATTGTTGCGGTTGAAGCTGAAGTATTCATTGACAGGTAGGACATTGTGGCAGATGATTTTATGAACTACATTTAGATCAGATTGAAAGCGACGTAGTTGTAAGTTGTCTAAGCCTAAAATTTCAAGTCTGGTGGAATAAGGAATTCTGTTGCAAGTAGAAGAGTAGAGGACTCTTCTTGTGAAGTATTTCTGGACTCTCTCGATTGTATTTATGTCTGATATGCAGTGCGGGTTCCAGATCCTGGAGAGCTGAAGTGGTGCAGTGGTTAAATGCTGCGACTGCAGGCTGACTGCTAGTTTAGCAGTTCAGCTGTTCAAATCTCACTAGGCTCAAGGTTGACTCAGCCTTCCATCCTTCCGAGGTCAGTAAAATGAGGACCCAGATTGTTGGGGGCAATATGCCGAACTCTGTAAACCGCTTAGAGAGGGCTGTAAAGCACTATGAAGCGGTATATAAGTAAAGTGATATTGCTATCCTAAAACAGAGGTCAGGTCTCCAAACTTTCTGGACTGGCAGACCGGTGGCGGTGGTGCGATGGTGGGGAGAAGCGATGCTTGTGACCAAGGATAAGGGCAAGGATGAAAATGAGACGGTTTAAAATCTATTTATAATTCCCAGCCAGAGACTAAATGGCCACAATCACAGAACACGCTTAAGCTGGTGTGGCTTTGCAATAAACCGAGCTATAAACTAGCCCGAATGGCAGAGTTTACACAACGTGGTAAGCCACAAAACCAAACAACTGAGCCAAACAATGAATCAAGATTGACAGCAGCCATGCTTGAAATACGGGATGAAAACAACTGTCAGATTAACTACGATTTAGTTGCACATGTCTGGACATTGCCCGGTGGGTATTTCTTTTGAGCTGATTTTTAAAGTTTCTTTCTTTGGAACTTAATCAATAGGCATTTAACAGCTTTGTAAATGACGAGCTTGGAACTAATCAGGCTGGATGGAAAGCTTCGGGCAAGCTTTAAAAGGTAAACAAGCGTTTGGTGATTGTTTAACAAGATTGTCAATAACAGCAATTAAGCAATTAAACCAACTGTCAATTCTGTGAAAGTTTGGCTAGAAGATTAGTATTTTCCCTTTCCCACTCTCAGTTAAAAGCTCCGTTCCTTGTTATTGCAAAATCACTGAAAGATGCTTTCAGTGTTGGTGAGAAATTGCCACAAAAATAGCTGTGCTACGTTGCAGGAATAATCCAGGCTTGCCAATTGCACAGCATTTGCCAAAAATGTTACCAAAT
Source organism: Diadophis punctatus similis (assembly GCA_023053685.1). Classification (NCBI taxonomy): domain Eukaryota; kingdom Metazoa; phylum Chordata; class Lepidosauria; order Squamata; family Dipsadidae; genus Diadophis; species Diadophis punctatus. The sequence continues at coordinate 6,919,060 of JALIGW010000004.1, read as the reverse complement.
CCAGAGCCAGCTTTGGCTTGGTAGCTGGAACAAATATTTGGATAAGTGGCACACAATTCACACATTCAAAGCTACTGTCTTTAGGCTGCCAAATCCACATGTCCAGCAGATGGCAGCAAACGATTAGCAATTTAAAAAAAAACTCTGCTGCCATCAAGAGGTCATCTTCGATTACTCAACTGCAAGTAATCCTTGACTTGCAACCTGTCATTTCGTGACCATTCAAAGTTAGAACAGCACAGAAAAAAAGTGGCCCATGACCGTTTTTCACACTTATGACCATGGCAGCATCCCCATGGTCACGTGATTAAAATTAAGACACTTGGCAACTGGTTCATGTTTATGACGGTTGCACAGTGTCCCGGGATCACACAGGATCCCCTTTTGCGACCTTTGACAAGCAAAGTCAGTGGGGAAACCAGATTCCCTTAACAACGGTGTTACGAAGTTAACGACTGCAGTGGGTCACTTAACAACGGTGGCAAGAAAGGTTGTAAAACGGGGCAAAACTCAATATTTATCTCGCTTAGCCACAGAAATGTTGGTCTCAGTCATGGTCATAAGTCGAGGATTCCCTGTAGCATGTTCACAAAGGACCCCCTGAATCTTGTTGTTGTGGTGGTGTGAGTTATATTTGTCCTGCTAATTGAAGTTCCGGCCTCTGAGTAAAATTCAGCTTAGATCCAGTGCCCAGTTGCCTTAAGGACCCGTTCGAAACCATGCTATTCCATACTACAAAAGTCCTCGACTTATGACCACAATTAGAACCAGAATGTGTCTTTTAAGCAAAATAGTTGTTAAGTGAATCATGCCCAACTTTTTTGCCACAGTTGCTGTTAAGCAAACCACTGCAGCCGTTAAGCGAATTATGAGGTCGTTAAGTGAATCTGACTCCCCCTCCCTTGACTTTGCTTGTTGGAAGACAGCTAAGAAGTTTGCCAACGGCAATCCACTGATCCTGGGAGGCTGCAACCCTTGTTAAGTACGTGCCAAGCATCCGAATTTTGATCGTGTGATTATTGGGGCATGCTACAACGGCTTTTCAGCGCCCTTGTCACTTTGAATGGTCACTAAATGAAAGGCGAGGACATCCTGCAATAGATTGATGGGTTGCTTCTTATGAAGATAGCCAATCAATTCAGTTTGCTATCCTGATATGTAAATATCATGAAGAACGGTTGCAGGAACTGGGTATGTCTAGTTTAATGAAAAGAAGGATCAGGGGAGACATGATAGGAGTGTTCCAATATCTCAGGGGTTGCCACAAAGAAGAGGGAGTCAAACTATTCTCCAAAGCACCTGAAGGTAGGACCTGAAGAAGCAATGGATGGAAAATAATCAAGGTGAGAAGCAACCAAGAACTAAGGAGAAATTTCCTAACAGTGAGAACAATTAACCAGTGGAAGAGCTTGCCTCCAGAAGTTGTGGGTGCTTCATCACTAGAGGTGTTTAAGACACTTGCCTGAAATGGTATGGGGACTCCTGTTTGAGCAGGGGGTTGGACTAGAAGACCTCTAAGGTCCCTTCCAACTCTGTTATTCTGTTATTCTATGTTCAGCTCTATCTTCTATGTATGAATCCTATCTTCCTGTAAGGTGAGTATGAATTTGAGACCAGTTATTGAACAAATGCAACAAAGGACCCGCAGCCACATTTTTGAGAGATGCGATGGACCGAATCCAATTTAGCCCCTTGGAAAAATCAAATCATGTTTTCATCTGCCTCTCAAGAGTAATTCAAGTTTGAGTTAAGGAAAAGAGGACTGGGTCACTTCTTCAATAACTAATCAAATTAACCATACATTGAGTGGAAATATTTCTCTCTGGCCCCAGAGGAAAGCATCGCCTATTCCAGAACGTGAGTTTGTAATAAAAACTTTTTTGTTGAATCGATTATTCCACTGTCTGCAAGACCGTTTCATCAGCAATCAATAACTGGGACTCTGTAATTGAATAATGATTGATTTAGCTGGCCAGAAATGCATTTGGTTACTACTGGCTTTCTGAACTCCAAAGTAGGGCAAATAATCCAACGTTACTTGGGGTTAAATTAATAAAATTACAAAGAAGCATTGCAACTTCTAGACAAATCTTCACACACACACGCTCATACATGTACACGTGCCAAGAATAAAGTGACCAGATTTTTTTTTAAGCGGGACATTGATGGTGGGCGGGGCCGCCTGGACGCCGTCATTTGAGGTTTGCCCTCTGCGCATGCGCAGAACGCTGCGCATCCGCAGAGGGCAAAAGGATGCAAATGTCGGCATCCAGGTGGGTGGGGGGGGATGCGGGAGGCCTTTCCTCGCCTCCCGCCTCCCTGCTTCGGAAGCCGGCAGTGGCTTGGGCTGGCTCCAGATCTCCTTTCTCCCCCTGTCACTCCAGCAGCCCAGCGCTGGCGGAGGGGGAGCAGGAGAGCGAACAAAAGTGATTCCGACCGCGGAGCAGAGACACCCGGTGAGCGGGGCGAGAGGCGCGGGGATGGCAGTGCCGCCACTGTACGTCCTACCTACCTGGGACTTTTCCCGGTAGCTCCAGTCGCGTTCCTTGCTAATTAGCGCCCAGAGCAGAGCAGCCTCTTCCAAAAGATAACGTCTCGCGATCTTCTGGTAGGGGCTGCTCTGCTCTGGACGCTATTAGCAAGGAACGCGACTGGAGCTACCGGGAAAAGTCCCAGGTAGGACGCGTGCCCCGTCCCGTCCGCCAGTCCTGCCCCGCCCGCCCAACCCCCTGCGCGAGACGCGCGTCCTACCTGGGACTTTTCCCGGTAGCTCCAGTCGCGTTCCTTGCTAATTAGCGCCCAGAGCAGAGCAGCCCCTCCCAGAAGATAACGTCTCGCGATCTTCTGGGAGGGGCTGCTCTGCTCTGGACGCTATTAGCAAGGAACGCGACTGGAGCTACCAGGAAAAGTCCCAGGTAGGACGCGCGCCCCGCCCTGCCCCGCCCTTTTTGCCACGGCACACTTAGCATGGCCTCATGGCACACCAGTGTGCCGCGGCACAACGGTTGGGGAGCACTGCTAAGGTGACCAGACGTCCCGCTGTTTCGGCATTCTTTTCAAAAAAAGCGGGACTTTTTGAAAAGAATGCGGGACGCGGGACACACGCTTGAAAAGCGTGTCTGTCCCGCCAAAAGCGGGACGTCTGGTCACCTTAGCCAAGAAAGCAGCTCAATGGGTAATGATACATAGATACATAGTTGATAGACAGAAAAATGGTAGATAGATGATAGATAGATAAATGATAGAGGGCGGGAAAGGGGGGGGCAAAGTGAGAGACAGAGTAAATAGAGATAGATGATAGACAGACAGACAGACAGACAGACAGACAGACAAGAGAAAAAGATTAAATAGTGATAGATAGATAGATAGATAGATAGATAGATAGATAGATAGATAGATAGATAGATAGATAGATAGATAGATAGATAGATAGATAGATACATACATACATACATACATACATACATACATACATACATACATACCGTATTTTTCGGAGTATAAGACGCACCTTAGTTTTGGGGGAGGAAAACAAGGGGAAAAGGCCTCTGCCTCCAAGCAATTTGCCAAACAGCAAACAGCAAACAGCACAGATGATATACACTGTTTGCTGTGTATTTCTGTGCATGTGTGACTGACCCATAGAAATAGCAAAGAATTGGAGAAATGTACATTATGCCAGAAAGTTTTCTTAAATGTAGTCACACTAACTGCTCCCAATTATTTAAATAGATCTACTCCAAGGTAACTAAACTCTTATACTAAACAGGACACTGTTACATTTCAGACTATACTTGTACAGAGCTGTTAAAATTAATTAAAATTTCTGGAAGTATACATTATTCTCTATTATTTAAAAGAAGATACAATAGCACTGGGTCTCTTAGAGCAAGCATTTATTTTTAAAAGCTTCTATATTTTGTTAAGTTGTCTAGATTTACAGAGATCTCCAACCTTGGCAACTTTAAGACTTGTGGACTTCAACTCCCAGAATTCCACAGCCAGCAAAGCTAACAAAGCTGGCTGTGGAATTCTGGGAGTTGAAGTCCACAAGTCTTAAAATTGCCCCTGGCTCTAGAACAATAATAAAGCAGTCTTTAAAAAATAAGTCTAATAATTTGAACATTCTACAGACATTTATAGTTATTCACTTACCCCCTTCCATCCAGTTCAGCAAAAAATAAAAATCTGCGTGTCTCTCCCAGCTATTTGCCTTTGCAGTTTCAGTTTCACTTTCATTTTCCCAGGTGGCAAATCAGCTGTAGATCGGGAAGTGCTAGTGACTTGCTTGGCTTTATAAGCTCTTCCCTCTTTGCTGCAAACAGGTAAATTGCTGGAAGACAGAGGCCAAAGGGTGGGGGTGGCTGGCTGGGTGGGGCTACATTCGGTGTATAAGACGCACCCAAGTTTTCACCCTCTTTTGGGGGGGTAAAAAGGTGCGTCTTATACTCCGAAAAATATGGTAGATAGATAGATAGAGATAGAGATAGCAAGATGATAGATTTTTTAAAAAACACTGAGAATTTCTAGCGAGATTTAAATAAATCTTAACTAAAACCAAACTTTTGCCTTGTCACAATTTTTCTTACCCATCTGTCTCTCTTATGAAGAGTGGTCACCATTTTCCATTTCCTCTTTCTACAGGTTGTTAGTTCCAATGGGAATTTTGCATACGGATTTCCCTCCCTTACTCCAGGAAAGCCTTCGTGTTTTAAATTTCCTATATGCCTACTCTTAAGTCTGTCATTTTAAAATGGGGTGAAAAGAGCAGACACCATGCTAAGTTTGATGCACAATCAAGAAATGTGATAACATTCAGAAGCCGCGCAGATAGGCACTTCCCTAATTCACAGGAGTATAAGGGGAGGGCAGGGTGGGCTGCTGGGAGTTTGCAGGGGTTCGGGAGAACCTATAGAATAGAATAGAATAGAATAGAATAGAATAGAATAGAGTAGAGTAGAGTAGAGTAGAGTAGAGTAGAATAGAATAGAATAGAATAGAATAGAATAGAATAGAATAGAATAGAATAGAATAGAAATTTTTATTGGCCAAGTGTGATTGAACACACAAGGATTTTGTCTTGGTGCATATGCTCTCAGTGTACATAAAAGAAAAGATACGTTCATCAAGAATCATAAGGTACAACACTTAATGATAGTCCGGGTACAAATAAGCAATCAAATCATATTAGGAACCAGTCAATGTAAATCGTAAGGGTACAAGCAACAAGTTACAGTCATACAGTCATTAATGGGAGGTGATGGGTGACCTCTAGCTAAGATTCTGTGCAGTTCGGAGAACCCCCCAAATCCCACTCCTGGCTGGCCCCGCCCACCCCACCCTACCCTGCCCCTCCCAGAAGTCCCCATGTGTCCCGTTTTGGATGCAGGTAAGCGCAGGGCGCGCGCGGAGGCTTGGGGAGGGTGAAAAACGGGCCTACGAAAGTTCGGGGATGCCGGAAACGGGCTGTTTCTGGCCTCCAGAGCCTGGAGAGGCCGTTTTCGCCCTCCCGGAGGTTCGAGAAAAGCCTCTGGAGCCCGGGGAGGGCAAAAGCCTCTGGAGCCCGGGGAGGGCAAAAACGCCCCCCTGGCTGTGATGCAGGAGGCCAACTAGGCTATGCCCACCATGGCCACGCCCACCCAGCAACTGGGCAGAGAACCCCTTGCTAAAAAAATTGAAGCCCACCCCTGGGGGAGCGGAGAGATGATCCAACACAATCAGATTTGTAAAATTCTCTTACAGCCAACTTTGGTACAAGTAACTTTTCTGAGTTACTGTGGCATTGATTTCCTGATCTGGTTTGTCCACTGGGGCTGACAGCAATCTTGTAAATTTGATTGTGCTGGACGTCTTCTTCTCTTTTATACTTCAGTGAATTAAGGGGGTGCCCACCTTTTCAGCTTTCAAATGTTATCTCATTGCTCTGGACTTAAAAAAATGTTTCAGGCCCCTTTCCTCCAAAGTCAGGGGTCTCCAAACTTGGCAACTTTAAGACTTGTGGACTTCAATTCCCAGAATTCCCCAGCAAGCATGGCTGGCTGGAGAATTCTGGAAGCTGAAGTCCACAAGTCTTAAAGTTCCAAGGTTTGGAGACCCCTGACCTGGGTAACTGGTATATTTCTATCAAGGTTATCTTCTTTGCTTTCTACAGCCAGCAACAGTGGTGTTGGTGGGTTCGTTGTGGCCTGCAATGACTGTGAGTCTTCTACCTAGTCCAGTGTTTCTGAACCTTGGCAGTTTGAAGATGCGTTGCTGGCTGGGGAATTCTGGGAGTTGAAGTCCACACATCTTCAAACTGCCAAGGTTCAGAAACACTGACCTAGTCTAGCTGGGAAACTGAATGAAGGGTGATAAGATTTATTCCTGACCAAAGGTTTCAAAATTGACAGGGACTATAATCAGGGTACCAACCTCTTAAATAGAATCCAGAATTAGATTTCTACCAGTTTTCTGGTGAATTTTTAGTTTGAAGGCCATATGGTCACTGCCAGCTCAAAGAGATGTGAGGGACGTTGGTTGTCTCTTAGCAATATAGTTAGGATATGTAGCAAAACTGCTGGATTTTAGCAATTTGGGAGGAAATTTATCACTGAAGTTTTACCGTTTTGAAAAGAAAGCAGATTTTGTTCTAAGCCAGGTTAATTTCCCCCAATATTTGCTCTTGGGCGTAATCTTTCTTCCTGCCAAAGAACTTCCTGCCAAAGTTCTATTTGGTGAGCCTAGAAATCTGTTTTTTTTTTAAATATTTCATTACAGATGGCTTTACTTTAGAAAGAAAACCATGAAAAGAGCGCTTTGTTGAAGACTTTACGTTACAAAACACACAAATGGTGGTAGCCAACTAAGAAGAGAGGAATAGCTGGAAGGGAAAAGAACAGTTTAAGGAGGGTCACCAACCCAACTTGAGATGGGACAGAAGATCCTATGTCTGGCTGCAGTGAAAGCAAACTCAGCCTCTGGAATATTTCCACATAGCTGCTCCATATATATACATATACATATACATATACATATACATATACATATACATATACATATACATATACATACATACATACATACATATACATATACATATACATATACATATACATATACATATACATATACATATACATATACATATACATATACATATACATATACATATACATATACATATACATATACATATACATATACATATATATATATATATATATATATATATATATATATATATATATATATATATATATATATATATATATATGTTTTCTGAGGTTTTCGCGGGTGTTTGTATGTAGTTCTTTGGGTGTTCGGGTTTTCTCCCGCGTGAAATTGGAAGTGTCTTGGCGACGTTTCGATGCAGTCTCATTCATCATCTTCAGGCTGGTGTCTTCTGCTTCCTACTCCTGCTTTGGGGGAGGCTCCTACAATACTAATGTGGAGATAACAGCGGCAACAACAACAGTGTTGGAATTTGTAAATGGAAGTTGAAGGACTTTGGAAGACAAATTTAACAATCAATGTTCTGGAGGTCATGCTAAAGAGATTCACAAATATTTTGACATGTTAAATGCACTGGGCTTAACACCAGTGATTTAGCAAAAACATGTTTTGTTTGGAGCTTTAGATATACTATGAAAACACCTCCACTGCTCCTTGGTTCAAACCTCAGAAAATACTTAAGAAAATATCTAGTCTAAACACTGGTGTTCTTTGGGTTGATAGACAATCATCATAGCATCAATAAGAAAAATAGCAAAATTGTCATTTAAAAGGTATTTGCAGATAGAAATGGCATCGAAATGGCATTAGGAGCTGAGGTGGTGCAGTGGTTAAAAGCAGCACTGCAACCTACTTCAGCTGACTGCTAGTTCAGCAGTTCAGCTGTTCAAATCTCACGGGCTCAAGGTTGACTCAGCCTTCCATCCTTCTGAGGTCGGTAAAATGAGGACCCAGATTGTTGGGGGCAATATGCTGAACTTTGTAAACCGCTTAGAGTGGGTTGTAAAGCACTATGAAGCGGTATATAAGTCTAAGTGCTATTGCTATTTGAATTGGATCAATGAACGGCACTGGCAATCAAAAAAGGAAAAGAGGCAAAGTGAGATAAAAGATACAAATTGTTCAGGTCAGTGTTTCCCAACCTTGGTCACTTTAAGATGTGCGGACTTCAACTCACAGAATCCTCCATTCAGCCATATGGTTAAACCGTATGATGACTTGTTAAGGGAACTAGGTACATTCTAGCCTATTGAAGAGAAGGATTAGAAGAGACATGATAACTGTCTTCCAGTACTTGAAGGGGTCTCACAGAAAAGAGGGAATTGACTTATTCTATACCAGGGGTCCCCAAACTTGGCAACTTTAAGACTTGTGGACTTCAACTCGCAGAATTCCTCAGTCAGCATGGGTTCTGCCTGAGAGTTGAATTCTGGGAGTTGAAGTCCACAAGTCATAAAGTTGCCAAGTTTGAAGACCTCTGTTCTATACCATTTCAGACAAATGGTTGTCCAGTCTCTTCTTAAAAACCTCCAGTGATGGAGCACTCACAACTTCTGGAGGCAAGCTGTTCCACTGGTCAATTGTCCTCACTGTTAGGAAGCTTCTCCTTAATTCCAGGTTGCTTCTTTCCTTGATTGGTTTCCATCCATTGCTTCTTATCCTGCCTCCTGGTGCTTTGGAAAATAAGTTGATTAATTTCCTCTTCTTTGTGGCAACCCCTTAGATTTAGGAACACTACTATCAAGTCACCCCTAGTCCTTCTTTTCTCTAGACTGGCCATACCCAAATCCTGCAACTGTTCTTCATATGTTTTTGTCTCCAGGCCTTTAATCATCTTAGTTGCTCTTCTCTGCACTTTTTCCAAAGTCTTAACAACTTTTTTGTAATGGGGGTGACCAAAACTGGATGCAGGATTCCAGGTAATTTGGGGAGTTGCATGTGATCCATGTTTGTTACCTCCACCCCAGCGGCGGGTTGTTCCCTTACCAGTGCCGGTGCGCTGCGCGCACATTTCCACGCTTCGGGCACGCGCTCGCTCGCTACATGCGCGCGCCCCCTTGCACAATTTTGCTTACGTGCATGCGCGGAAGCAAAATTGCACCGAAATCTCACACGTGCGCGTCCCCTCGTAAGATTTCAGCGCAATTTTGCTTCTGCGCATGCGCAGAAGCAAAATCGGCCAAAAATTAACGGGTAAAAATGGCGACACGTGCGGTGGACCGGCAGAGAGGGCTCCGGACCGGTCGCGTGCAAATTGCGCAATCGGCCGCTCCCTATCGGAGTTGCGGACCGGGCAGCTCCGGCAGGAACCCACCTCTGCTCCACCCCCACCTTTTCCTTAAACCACTGGGTTTCCCCCCCCACCCCCCAATCTTTGCCACTTTAAGACGTGTGGACTTCAACTCCCAGAATTCCCCAGCTTCGAACGGTCACTAAATGAATGGTTTTAAGTCTACGGCTACTTATAGCTCAGGACAAAACTCTCCTGGAGGTTTGTTTTGCTAACCTATTAGTCTTCACCAAACAACACGAACAATGTCAGGAAAATGATTTAGTAACTTGTAGTGCCACATTTTTGTCACTCGGAAGAAGGAACACGGCTCCTTTGTGTTTCAGCCCCAAATTGAGAAGAAGGAATGCTTTGATATGATTCAATCTATCAGCAACCATCGACTGCCAGGAGAAGGATTCGAGGCCGGAAGGTAGGAGCCGCTTGCTCATGGGGGATAACTGTAGAATTGTTCTTTCTTTTCTAACATACGTGATTGCCAGAACAGATTTCCCATTCATAACGTCTTTGATTTCTTCAATTTCTCTCTTGTGGGGGTAGGTTGGGGAATACAATGGCATTTTGCTATCTCATAGGCAGTGCTCGGTTTCCAAATTGAAAAGCCAGCACTTTTGCAGTACAAGATGAACAGTTCAAAACTTCTCTTTCGTAAATCCGCACCGTAACCTTAAATGACCTCATATTTTTAGGTTCCTTTCTCCTAAATCCTGGAAGGATTATAAAGATGACCAGTCCCTGAACGCATGTATCTAAAATGCACGGGATAAATGACTTAGTTTTATGTTTAGTTAATTCCTCGGTAAGTTCTTACACAAACTTCCCATTCCTTTGCATGGGACGTTCCATCTGGTTGTAACGTGTGGTTACATGGATAATGTCATTCCATGGTTAAGTCACTAGATGGCACTGTGTCTCAGTGCTGTCAGGCATTTCTTGGGCAGTCTTATGCTCTTTTTCAAGACCATCAAAAATGTTTTCAGTTACTTTCTTGACCAGTGTGCCCCCTCAAAGCCAGTTATGAGAAGAGGTCTGCACAATTCAGGTTCATCATGCTAAACACAACACTTTCACTTAGGTATGAAAGTTGGCTGGGTGACATTGGACCAATCACCAGGAGACCGTGAGTTCTAGTCCCGCCTTAGGCATGAAAGCCAGCTGGGTGGCATTGGACCAATCACCAGGAGACTGTGAGTTCTAGTCCCGCCTTAGGCATGAAAGCTGGCTAGGTGACATTGGACCAATCACCAGGAGACTGTGAGTTCTAGTCCCGCCTTAGGCATGAAAGCTGGCTAGGTGACATTGGACCAAGCACTAGGAGACTGTGAGTTCTAGTCCCGCCTTAGGCATGAAAGCTGGCTAGGTGACATTGGACCAATCACCAGGAGACTGTGAGTTCTAGTCCCGCCTTAGGCATGAAAGCTGGCTAGGTGACATTGGACCAATCACCAGGAGACTGTGAGTTCTAGTCCCGCCTTAGGCATGAAAGCTGGCTAGGTGACATTGGACCAATCACCAGGAGACTGTGAGTTCTAGTCCCGCCTTAGGCATGAAAGCTGGCTAGGTGACATTGGACCAATCACCAGGAGACTGTGAGTTCTAGTCCCGCCTTAGGCATGAAAGCTGGCTAGGTGACATTGGACCAAGCACTAGGAGACTGTGAGTTCTAGTCCCGCCTTAGGCATGAAAGCTGGCTAGGTGACATTGGACCAAGCACTAGGAGACTGTGAGTTCTAGTCCCGCCTTAGGCATGAAAGCTGGCTAGGTGACATTGGACCAAGCACTAGGAGACTGTGAGTTCTAGTCCCGCCTTAGGCATGAAAGCTGGCTAGGTGACATTGGACCAAGCACTAGGAGACTGTGAGTTCTAGTCCCGCCTTAGGCATGAAAGCTGGCTAGGTGACATTGGACCAAGCACTAGGAGACTGTGAGTTCTAGTCCCGCCTTAGGCATGAAAGCTGGCTAGGTGACATTGGACCAAGCACTAGGAGACTGTGAGTTCTAGTCCCGCCTTAGGCATGAAAGCTGGCTAGGTGACATTGGACCAAGCACTAGGAGACTGTGAGTTCTAGTCCCGCCTTAGGCATGAAAGCTGGCTAGGTGACATTGGACCAAGCACTAGGAGACTGTGAGTTCTAGTCCCGCCTTAGGCATGAAAGCTGGCTAGGTGACATTGGACCAAGCACTAGGAGACTGTGAGTTCTAGTCCCGCCTTAGGCATGAAAGCTGGCTAGGTGACATTGGACCAATCACCAGGAGACTGTGAGTTCTAGTCCCGCCTTAGGCATGAAAGCTGGCTAGGTGACATTGGACCAAGCACTAGGAGACTGTGAGTTCTAGTCCCGCCTTAGGCATGAAAGCTGGCTAGGTGACATTGGACCAAGCACTAGGAGACTGTGAGTTCTAGTCCCGCCTTAGGCATGAAAGCTGGCTAGGTGACATTGGACCAAGCACTAGGAGACTGTGAGTTCTAGTCCCGCCTTAGGCATGAAAGCTGGCTAGGTGACATTGGACCAAGCACTAGGAGACTGTGAGTTCTAGTCCCGCCTTAGGCATGAAAGCTGGCTAGGTGACATTGGACCAAGCACTAGGAGACTGTGAGTTCTAGTCCCGCCTTAGGCATGAAAGCTGGCTAGGTGACATTGGACCAAGCACTAGGAGACTGTGAGTTCTAGTCCCGCCTTAGGCATGAAAGCTGGCTAGGTGACATTGGACCAAGCACTAGGAGACTGTGAGTTCTAGTCCCGCCTTAGGCATGAAAGCTGGCTAGGTGACATTGGACCAAGCACTAGGAGACTGTGAGTTCTAGTCCCGCCTTAGGCATGAAAGCTGGCTAGGTGACATTGGACCAAGCACTAGGAGACTGTGAGTTCTAGTCCCGCCTTAGGCATGAAAGCTGGCTAGGTGACATTGGACCAAGCACTAGGAGACTGTGAGTTCTAGTCCTGCCTTAGGCATGAAAGCTGGCTAGGTGACATTGGACCAAGCACTAGGAGACTGTGAGTTCTAGTCCTGCCTTAGGCATGAAAGCTGGCTAGGTGACATTGGACCAAGCACTAGGAGACTGTGAGTTCTAGTCCCGCCTTAGGCATGAAAGCTGGCTAGGTGACATTGGACCAATCACCAGGAGACTGTGAGTTCTAGTCCCGCCTTAGGCATGAAAGCTGGCTAGGTGACATTGGACCAAGCACTAGGAGACTGTGAGTTCTAGTCCCGCCTTAGGCATGAAAGCTGGCTAGGTGACATTGGACCAAGCACTAGGAGACTGTGAGTTCTAGTCCCGCCTTAGGCATGAAAGCTGGCTAGGTGACATTGGACCAAGCACTAGGAGACTGTGAGTTCTAGTCCCGCCTTAGGCATGAAAGCTGGCTAGGTGACATTGGACCAAGCACTAGGAGACTGTGAGTTCTAGTCCCGCCTTAGGCATGAAAGCTGGCTAGGTGACATTGGACCAAGCACTAGGAGACTGTGAGTTCTAGTCCCGCCTTAGGCATGAAAGCTGGCTAGGTGACATTGGACCAAGCACTAGGAGACTGTGAGTTCTAGTCCCGCCTTAGGCATGAAAGCTGGCTAGGTGACATTGGACCAAGCACTAGGAGACTGTGAGTTCTAGTCCTGCCTTAGGCATGAAAGCTGGCTAGGTGACATTGGACCAAGCACTAGGAGACTGTGAGTTCTAGTCCCGCCTTAGGCATGAAAGCTGGCTAGGTGACATTGGACCAAGCACTAGGAGACTGTGAGTTCTAGTCCCGCCTTAGGCATGAAAGCTGGCTAGGTGACATTGGACCAAGCACTAGGAGACTGTGAGTTCTAGTCCCGCCTTAGGCATGAAAGCTGGCTAGGTGACATTGGACCAAGCACTAGGAGACTGTGAGTTCTAGTCCTGCCTTAGGCATGAAAGCTGGCTAGGTGACATTGGACCAAGCACTAGGAGACTGTGAGTTCTAGTCCTGCCTTAGGCATGAAAGCTGGCTAGGTGACATTGGACCAAGCACTAGGAGACTGTGAGTTCTAGTCCCGCCTTAGGCATGAAAGCTGGCTAGGTGACATTGGACCAAGCACTAGGAGACTGTGAGTTCTAGTCCCGCCTTAGGCATGAAAGCTGGCTAGGTGACATTGGACCAAGCACTAGGAGACTGTGAGTTCTAGTCCTGCCTTAGGCATGAAAGCTGGCTAGGTGACATTGGACCAAGCACTAGGAGACTGTGAGTTCTAGTCCTGCCTTAGGCATGAAAGCTGGCTAGGTGACATTGGACCAAGCACTAGGAGACTGTGAGTTCTAGTCCCGCCTTAGGCATGAAAGCTGGCTAGGTGACATTGGACCAAGCACTAGGAGACTGTGAGTTCTAGTCCCGCCTTAGGCATGAAAGCTGGCTAGGTGACATTGGACCAAGCACTAGGAGACTGTGAGTTCTAGTCCTGCCTTAGGCATGAAAGCTGGCTAGGTGACATTGGACCAAGCACTAGGAGACTGTGAGTTCTAGTCCTGCCTTAGGCATGAAAGCTGGCTAGGTGACATTGGACCAAGCACTAGGAGACTGTGAGTTCTAGTCCCGCCTTAGGCATGAAAGCTGGCTAGGTGACATTGGACCAAGCACTAGGAGACTGTGAGTTCTAGTCCTGCCTTAGGCATGAAAGCTGGCTAGGTGACATTGGACCAAGCACTAGGAGACTGTGAGTTCTAGTCCTGCCTTAGGCATGAAAGCTGGCTAGGTGACATTGGACCAAGCACTAGGAGACTGTGAGTTCTAGTCCCGCCTTAGGCATGAAAGCTGGCTAGGTGACATTGGACCAAGCACTAGGAGACTGTGAGTTCTAGTCCCGCCTTAGGCATGAAAGCTGGCTAGGTGACATTGGACCAAGCACTAGGAGACTGTGAGTTCTAGTCCTGCCTTAGGCATGAAAGCTGGCTAGGTGACATTGGACCAAGCACTAGGAGACTGTGAGTTCTAGTCCTGCCTTAGGCATGAAAGCTGGCTAGGTGACATTGGACCAAGCACTAGGAGACTGTGAGTTCTAGTCCCGCCTTAGGCATGAAAGCTGGCTAGGTGACATTGGACCAAGCACTAGGAGACTGTGAGTTCTAGTCCCGCCTTAGGCATGAAAGCTGGCTAGGTGACATTGGACCAAGCACTAGGAGACTGTGAGTTCTAGTCCTGCCTTAGGCATGAAAGCTGGCTAGGTGACATTGGACCAAGCACTAGGAGACTGTGAGTTCTAGTCCTGCCTTAGGCATGAAAGCTGGCTAGGTGACATTGGACCAAGCACTAGGAGACTGTGAGTTCTAGTCCCGCCTTAGGCATGAAAGCTGGCTAGGTGACATTGGACCAAGCACTAGGAGACTGTGAGTTCTAGTCCTGCCTTAGGCATGAAAGTCGGCTGGGTGACATTGGACCAAGCACTAGGAGACTGTGAGTTCTAGTCCCGCCTTAGGCATGAAAGCTGGCTAGGTGACATTGGACCAAGCACTAGGAGACTGTGAGTTCTAGTCCTGCCTTAGGCATGAAAGCTGGCTAGGTGACATTGGACCAAGCACTAGGAGACTGTGAGTTCTAGTCCCGCCTTAGGCATGAAAGCTGGCTAGGTGACATTGGACCAAGCACTAGGAGACTGTGAGTTCTAGTCCCGCCTTAGGCATGAAAGCTGGCTAGGTGACATTGGACCAAGCACTAGGAGACTGTGAGTTCTAGTCCCGCCTTAGGCATGAAAGCTGGCTAGGTGACATTGGACCAAGCACTAGGAGACTGTGAGTTCTAGTCCTGCCTTAGGCATGAAAGCTGGCTAGGTGACATTGGACCAAGCACTAGGAGACTGTGAGTTCTAGTCCTGCCTTAGGCATGAAAGCTGGCTAGGTGACATTGGACCAAGCACTAGGAGACTGTGAGTTCTAGTCCCGCCTTAGGCATGAAAGCTGGCTAGGTGACATTGGACCAATCACCAGGAGACTGTGAGTTCTAGTCCCGCCTTAGGCATGAAAGCTGGCTAGGTGACATTGGACCAAGCACTAGGAGACTGTGAGTTCTAGTCCCGCCTTAGGCATGAAAGCTGGCTAGGTGACATTGGACCAAGCACTAGGAGACTGTGAGTTCTAGTCCCGCCTTAGGCATGAAAGCTGGCTAGGTGACATTGGACCAAGCACTAGGAGACTGTGAGTTCTAGTCCCGCCTTAGGCATGAAAGCTGGCTAGGTGACATTGGACCAAGCACTAGGAGACTGTGAGTTCTAGTCCCGCCTTAGGCATGAAAGCTGGCTAGGTGACATTGGACCAAGCACTAGGAGACTGTGAGTTCTAGTCCCGCCTTAGGCATGAAAGCTGGCTAGGTGACATTGGACCAAGCACTAGGAGACTGTGAGTTCTAGTCCTGCCTTAGGCATGAAAGCTGGCTAGGTGACATTGGACCAAGCACTAGGAGACTGTGAGTTCTAGTCCTGCCTTAGGCATGAAAGCTGGCTAGGTGACATTGGACCAAGCACTAGGAGACTGTGAGTTCTAGTCCCGCCTTAGGCATGAAAGCTGGCTAGGTGACATTGGACCAAGCACTAGGAGACTGTGAGTTCTAGTCCTGCCTTAGGCATGAAAGCTGGCTAGGTGACATTGGACCAAGCACTAGGAGACTGTGAGTTCTAGTCCTGCCTTAGGCATGAAAGCTGGCTAGGTGACATTGGACCAAGCACTAGGAGACTGTGAGTTCTAGTCCTGCCTTAGGCATGAAAGCTGGCTAGGTGACATTGGACCAAGCACTAGGAGACTGTGAGTTCTAGTCCTGCCTTAGGCATGAAAGCTGGCTAGGTGACATTGGACCAAGCACTAGGAGACTGTGAGTTCTAGTCCCGCCTTAGGCATGAAAGTCGGCTGGGTGACTTTGGACCAATCACTTCAGAGGATGGTGGTTGTTGTGGGGAAAATAGGAGGAAGAAGAATTATTGTGTGTGTTTGCTGCCTTGAGTTATTTATAAAAATAATATCGGAAGAAAAAAGAAAAAGAGAAAAGAGAAAAGAAAAGAGGAAGGAGGGAGGGAAGGAAGGGAAGGAGAAGGAAGGAAGGAAGGAAGGAAGGAAGGAAGGAAGGAAGGAAGGAAGGAAGGAAGGAAGGAAGGAAGGAAGGAAGGAAGGAAGGAAGGAAGGAAGGAAGGAAAGACAGGAGAAGAAGGGAGGGAGGGAGGGAAAGAAAGAGAAAGAAAAAGAAAGGAAGGAGGGAGGGAGGGAGGAAAGGAGGGAAAGGAAGGAAGGAAGTAAGGAAGAAAAAGGAAGGAAGGAAGGAAGGAAGGAAGGAAGGAAGGAAGGAAGGAAGGAAGGAAGGAAGGAAGGAAGGAAGGAAGGAAGGAAGGAAGGAAAGACAGGAGAAGAAGGGAGGGAGGGAGGGAAAGAAAGAGAAAGAAAAAGAAAGGAAGGAGGGAGGGAGGGAGGAAAGGAGGGAAAGGAAGGAAGGAAGTAAGGAAGAAAAAGGAAGGAAGGAAGGAAGGAAGGAAGGAAGGAAGGAAGGAAGGAAGGAAGGAAGGAAGGAAGGAAGGAAGGAAGGAAGGAAGGAAATATTGAAAGAATGGATTTTCTTATTTTCCCAGCTTGCTGAATAAACTGGAATCTGAATTTCTGCTGGACTGGAGTGGGATAATCAGCCAAATGTGTTGCGGAGGACAATTTGGGTAGTTTGATTTTCACCAGGATCCCCACCAAATTTCCCAAAGGCTGTGAGAAAACACGTGTCCCCTCCCATGCGGTTACTGAAGTCACAGCATTAGGCTAGCACAAAAACGGGAAGCCATCACTGCCAAAGGCCCCATTTTCTCCTAGCTCTGCCTTTCTGGACAAACGCAGCTCAGCTGAAAGGAAAAATATGCTACTCAAACAAAACCTACTTAGAAGATAGGAAATGTTCTTGAATCTAATGAGTTTAAGGAACAGTCAAGCGGAAGGATTATGTGGGTGGCTCAATTTTCAAGCTCTAGTCTAACATTTTCTGCCGGAAATTAGACCGTGTTGTTAAATGTTTCCTCATGAAAGCTTTAAATATAATCTAATTATATAATTTCCTTTGGGCTGAAATGGAAACGTCTCAGTGCCCAATCTTTCATCAAGTTAATTCGCCTTTGTTTAAAAGTTTGAATGTCAATATTGGTAATGTAGAATGTTAGCACCCAGCCCTGTCCTAGAAGAATGAAATATTTTGAGAAATATTTTAAAAAAAGGCCTCTTAACTCTGCAAACACAGGAACTGGTCATCCAAGTACCAGCGTCACTGAAGATGATCCAATCTTTATTTTTTTCCAGAGTTCTTCCAGCTTTCCCACCCTGGTTTTCCCTAGTTTTCATTTCAGTCCCATTCTTTGTAGCATGGAACTTAACTTTTAAAAGACAAATTGGGTAGCCACCAACATGGAGAACTTTGTGAGAATAACCTTGATCAGCAAAGGTCTATGGAGATTCTCAATCAACCCAGATCATGGTTGTCCCAAAGGTGCTGTTTCAGGGGTGGGTTCCTAATTTTTTTACTACCACTCTGTGGGCATGGCTTATTTTGTGGGTGTGGCTTGCCAGCCATGTGACCGGGTGGGCGTGGGCCTCGGGAGCTTGGCAGCGGCTGGAGAAGCGGCGGGGCATTGCCCACCTGCAACGCAGCCCACCGCAGCGGGAGCAGCAAGACCGCGGCAGCGGTTCTTCTAGGAGGCTCCGTCCAGCCTGAATGCTTCTCCCCATTCAATGATCCTAGGCTCCTGCCGCCCATTCCCCCTCCCCTCAGCAGCTCGAGAAGCCTCAAACGTGCAAAAATGCCTGGGATCATCACCGCACGTTCATGGCTTCTTGGACTGCTGAAGGGAGGGGAACTGAGATAGGTCCTGCCGCCCATTCCCTCTCCCCTCAGCAGCTCGAGAAGCCTCAAACGTGCGAAAATGCCTAGGATCATTACCTCGCATTCGTGGCTTCTCGGACTGCTGAAGGGAGGGGAATGGAGATAGCCCCTGCTGCCCGTTCTTTCAGCATCTCACGCACTCCCTCAACCTCCTCTCCTGCTTGGACTCACTGTGGGGTAGGAAGGCAGCGCATGCGCAGTGCCGGAAGCTCGGCTTCTGGGCATGCGCAGAAGAATTTTTTAAAAAAAAATTAATTTTTTTTTTAAAAAATGGTGGCGCCCAGGCACCGGCAACCGACTGCACTGGTACTGTGACGTCACCAGCGGGCTGCTACCAGTGCTATAGAGTGGACCGCACTGGTAGGAACCCACCACTGTGCTGTTTGGAAGAAATTTCCCTGGTTTATTCCCAGCTGGGAAGCAGTTACCGATGCTGAGAAGAAATAGACGTGGAAGCAGCTGCCAGAAAATGGATTCTTTTAATGAAGGAAGGCAAGAAACAGAAGTGACTCAGCTCAAGCGTTCCTGGGTTGCAAGCCGACTTGGAAGTGTGACTCTGAGCTTTTTATGCTTAATTCCCCTTTGAAGCTCCTGTAGTTTGATGGGTTTGTGTGCCTCTAGTTCAGGAGTCAGCAACCTGCGGCTCTGGAGCCGCATGTGGCTCTTTCATCCCTCTGCTGCAGCATCCCCAGTGTCATGTGTATCAAAATTCAGACACTTGGCAACTGACTCATATTGATGACGGTTGCAGTGTCCCCAGATCATGTTTGGTGACCTTCTGAGAAGCAAAATCAATGGGAGAAGCCAAATTCGCTTAACAAACGTGTTCCTAATTTAACACCTGCAAAGTGAATCACTTTAACAAGAAAGGTTGTAAAAATGGGGCAAAACTCATGTATCAAATGTCTCACTTAACAACGGAAATGTTGGGCTCCATTGTGGTCATAAGATGAGGACTACCTGTATAGGCAAGGGAGAAGGGAAGAGATGTACTTATAAGAGCCGAGGCGGCGCAGCGGTTAGAGGCAGGTATTGCAGGCCACTTTAGTTGACACTGATCCGCAGGTCAGCGGTTCAAATCTCACCGGCTCAAGGTTGACTCAGCCTTCCATCCTTCTGAGGTTGGTAAAATGAGGACCCAGATTGTTGGGGGCAATATGCTGAACTCTGTAAACTGCTTAGAAAGGGCTGTAAAGCACTATGAAGCGGTATATAAATCTAAGTCAGTGGTTCCCAACCTTCCTAATACCGCGACCCACGCCCCGCCCCCGCGCCCCCACCGTGACCCACCCTGCCGCTGCCATTTGGGTTCTTTTACCCTCTGCGCATGCGCAAGGCGTGCTGCGCATGCGCAGACAGTAAAATAACCCAAATGGCGGCAGCGGGGTGGAGCGCGGTGGGGGCGCGGGTTGTGGGGCGCGATATGGCCAGGCTTGTGGCAGTGGGGGGGAGCTGAGGATGCCGGGGTGACCCCTTGGAACTGGTCATTCGACCCCCAAAGGGGTCCCGACCCCCAGGTTGGGAACTGCTGGCGTATGCGGATTGTGGAGCGCAAATGCGATAATGCGTCGGAACAAGTGCCCGACTGCTCTCAGTTCAATCAGGTTTATACATGCCGAGTACTATTTTCGAGCGCGGCGGATTCCGCATGCGTGAAACGCCGTGACTCAGGACTCAGCCTTCGGCGCGGGCGGCAGTCCCACCTCGTGCCTCCTTTTCACCCCGTTCCCACACTCAAAGCACTCTGCTGTTTCGCTAGCAAGAAAGAGCATATGCCACATGAACCAAATGCGTTACTGTACTGTATTTTTTTATTATTACCAACAAAAAAAAAGGCATCCACTAAAATTTAGTGGATGCCTTTTTTACCCCTAAAGAATAGCGTTTTTACCCCCCTGGGGGTAATTACCCCCAGGTTGGGAACCGCTGGTCTAAGTGCTATTGCTATTGCTAAGTGCTAGGTAAAATGAGGACCCAGATTGTTGGGGGCAATATAAATATACATTGCTTACTGATGTAAACCACTTAGAGAGTGCTTGCACTGTGAGGCGGTATATAAATCTCACAAAATAAATAAATAAATAATACTTTCGGACTTGCAACCAATATAACCTTACAATCCAGCGAGTGTGCGTCTTGTTCTGAGCTATCTCGCACGGTTGCTATCTTGCAACCCTAGGAGAAATTTCATAAAGGCAGTTTTCCAAACATCCCAACAGAAGTACCACGAGACAGTTCTGGCAACAGAAGGATATTTATTCTACTGAAATCACAGGCGATGCTATTGCTTCAGCACGAGATCAACATGACCGGCTTACTGTGGATGCGCAGGCCATCGTCACACCGCGTCGACTCAAGAGGGTTTGAGATGAAACGAGAATTCACAGCATTGTCGCTACACTACACCTTAGCTGAAAGGATCCGACAGGTTAGGAGGGCATCGGGTCCCAGAAAAGGCTCTGTTTCTTATCACGCAGGACAATTTCTGGGCTTCCTACCTTTCCAGGGCTACTCACTGGAATAAGAGAGCTGTGACCGCATCCCGAAGTTCCATAATGTCAGAACTGCCACCTCACATCTGCCATTCTGTACCAGTCTGGTGTGTGTGTGTGTGTGTGAGAGAGAGAGAGAGAGAGAGAGGGAGGGAGGGGGAATGTGTGTGTGTGTGTGTGTGTGTGTGTGTGTGTGTGTGTGTGTGTGTGTATAAGTGAAAGCTACAAAAGTGAATGTGCTTTTCCGAAACACCGTTTCAAAGTCGCCTCGGTATGACCTACAATCGGAATTTTAACAAATTTTGGGAGATTGATTTGATGATGGGTTGAGGCAGCAATGGGAATTGCCCAAGGGGGAAAGTTCTTCCCCTTGGGGAATTGGCAGGCGAATTTACTGTGCACCTAGTTCTAGGAGCTTATGTGAACCTTATGTGGACTTTAGCTCCCATCTGGCATCTGGAAGGCGCTCAGGTTGGGCCACGCTACTTAATACAGGTGGTAAAGGAAAGTGCAGGTCTTCATATGCTTAACGTGAAGCCTAGGGGGTCAGAAAGCTGGGGCGCCCCAAGATTGCAACCCAGACTTATGACATATTGGGGTCCCCCATCATTTTTACACAACCGATTTTCAACAGCACAGGGACCGGGTAGCTACAGGAAACAGAACAGTGGGTACAATGGAGCCTTTTGTCAAATCCAGCAGGCCCGATATTTTTCAAGCTACCAACCAAGCTGAAGAAGTTTGCTACAGTCTCGCCAGTTACTCTGCAAAAGCAATGATCTGCAGTCTGTGTGCGGTGTTAAATACTTGCGACAATCAGAGACAGCAGGCTTATTACAAATTTTGAGCTGTCCGATACGTGGGGATATATACATTTATCCTTACAGAATTCCTTAATACAGTCCTCTTGGAATCTTCCGGGTTTTATCCAAGGGATTCCGATGTACTTGGCCAGTGACACACACACACATGGCTTACACACAGACTGCCCATTGACCTTCATTTAGCTTGAAACTCTCACTTTCACACGGGCTTTTATGAACTGCCTTTGAAGTCTTCAATAAGCACAGTGAGTTCACGTCAAGGAGATCCATCCCAAATGCCAGCAGAGAACAGTGGTGTTCCAAACACTTAATATTTCATTAGCCTGCATGATAAATAATGGATTTCATTGGAATCTGTCTTCGGGCACATAATGTTCTTTAGATGTTCTCCTCATTCCACTATTCTTTCAGAAGTCCCAGTTTTCGTAGAGCTTCCCTCCGGGCTTCTTCTGTTGATCCACGGCCGGAAAATTGTACCGTGACACCCTTGGATTGGAGTCCTGCAGATTTGGGCAATGAGCTCAACTTTCTCTGTATGTCAAGGATGAGGTCTTGTTGGGGTTCTCCAGAAATACTTGGCCAAGCAGACTTGCCATCCACAAGATCAGCATCTGGCTTGACAGTCATTGTTTTGTTCAGGGTGGGTAACAAATTAGGATCCCTTTTCATGATTTCACGGATGCTTTGATAGTCATTTGGTGCGCCGCATCCTTGTTTGGGCCTCTCATCCTTTATTGAAAGCACATTGAGAGGGTAGATGAGGTGGGCCCGAGCAAGAGTTTTCTCAACCAGGCTTAAACTACTCAAGGGTTCGTGGCCTGTGGCCTCAGAAGGTAAATCTCGTAAAGGCAAGCTTTGGCTGGGACCCAGAAGCCCACGCTTCTGCAGTCTCTCTTCCAACTCATTTATTAGCAAGGCTGAAGCGTTGACGTTGGCCAACACTTGAGCCTTGCGCTCTTGAACGTTGACGGCTGCCTTGGAGATGATTTTGCTGAATTCCCGCTCGCTGGCATTGGTGAAGCTGATGTTGCTTGGGAACCTCTGGGGTTTGGTAGCAGTTGGAGGTGGGGCACAAGGCTTGACCTGCTCCCTACTGCACAGGGTGGAGGAAGTGGAGATGGTCCTCCTCTTGTTGGGGTTCCTTTCCTTTGGAAAGGGAAGCGAGGAAGAACTGCCTTGTGCCTGCTGCTCAGACAATTTCTCGGCAATCAGAAGCGGTGTGGGGATGGAGTGAAGGAGATTTGGAGGCAGTACAGCAGGCTGAACAGGATACGTCTCACAGACCGGCAACAGGGGTGGTGAAGGCGGCGTTGGCTGAAGAGACGCTGGATTGACGTGGACATCTTCCTCTGATGGTTCAACATCTTCCAGCTTTGGCTCATCCAGCTTCCAAGTTTCCTCTGATGCTAGGAAGAAAAAAAGAAAAGGATCTATTAGATCTGTTTTAGAAGTTATGTGGAATGGTCCATAGGTCTACGGAAATTCTCAGTCATCCAAGTCATGGTTATCCCAAAGGTGTTTTTCCAAAAGGCAACTGGACTTTCTTGGTTTTTTCCCCCTTGGAAACGTTTTGCTTTTCACCAGAGGTGGAATTCACTTACTTTCCCTACCGGTTCGCAAATGTGAGTGTGCGCGCATGCTCACTTCGGTCATGCGCCTTCCGCGCATGCGCACGGCTTTCTGCGCATGTGCTTTGCTTGCGCACGTGGCTTCAAAATGTGCCTAAATAGGACGGCATAGCACCAGGGTGGGTGGGCGGGCCAACCGCAGGTCGCTACTACCGGTTCGCCCAAACCGGTCCAAACCGGCTGAATAACCACCTCTGCTTCTCACCCAAGAAGCTTCTTCTTGGAGTCAGAACTGAAGAAGTTTCTTGGATGAGAAGTGAAACGTTCTTAAGGGAAAAAACCAAGAAAGTCCAGCTGCCTTTTGGAAAAGCACCTTTGTGGAATGGTCTAGTACAGGGGTGTCAAACTCAATTTCATTGAGGGCCGCATCAGGGCTGTGGTTGACCTCATGGGGGTGGGCAGCAGTGGTGGGTTCCTACCGGTGCGGTCCACTCTACAGCACTGGTAGCGGCCCGCTGGTGACATCACAGTACCGGTGTGGTCGGTTGCCGGTGCCTGGGCACCGCCATTTTTTAAAAAAAAATTTAATTTTTTTAAAAAATTTTCTCCTGCGCATGCCCAGAAGCCGAGCTTCTGATACTGCGTATGCGCTGCCTTCCTACCCCACAGTGAGTCCAAGCAGGAGAGGATGGCTGAGGGAGCGCATGAGACACTGAAAGAACGGGCGGCAGGAGCTATCTCCATTCCCCTCCCTTCAGCAGTCCGAGAAGCCACGAACGTGCGGTGATGATCCTAGGCATTTTCGCACGTTTGAGGCTTCTCGAGCTGCTGAGGGGAGGGCGAATGGGCGGCAGGACCTATCTCAGTTCCCCTCCCTTCAGCAGTCCGAGAAGCCACGCCCACCCGGTCACATGGCCAGTGAGCCACACCCACAAAATAAGCCACACCCACAGAGTGGTAGTAAAAAAATTAGGAACTCGCCCCTGGTGGGCAGGTGTGGCCAACTGGGTGGGTCTGGCCAACTGGGTGGGCAGGTGTGGCCAACTGGGTGGGCATGGCTACCTTGACAACACTCCCCAAACTGCTAGCATGTTTCCTCTTCGCACTGGGTAGACCAGGCCGAAGCTACACTGGCCTGATCTTTCCGCTTCGCATTGGGTAGACCTGGATGGCCCCGCAGGCCGGATCCGACCACATTGCGGGCCAGATGCGGCCCGCAGGTGTTGAGTTTGACACCCCTGGTCTAGTACTTGCAGAAGAAGACAGCTGTGCACTGTCTTATCAACAACAAATTAAGACCACCCCAAAATCCATCCCAAAATATTTGCTAGCTTTAAAAAAAAAAAAATCCCTAGGATATGACTCCAAGCTGCAACCAAAGTGGTTCTACGACCTTTTCTGAAAAGTGAGTTCCTTAAATTCACTCTGAGGATATAGAAGTGTCATGTATTAAGCCTCCGCAAAGTTTTTTCCACTCAGATTTATTTACTTTTATGACAGGATTATCTGTAGCAAAAAAAAATCATATATAAAAAATAAACAACTGGAGATGATAGAGTTCAGTCCTTCAAGTCCTCTCCAAATATTGTTTCCAGTTTGCAATTATTAATATAGCAATATAGAGGAATGAAATGAATAAGACATGACCAATCTTGCGACACTTACTTTTAATTAAGGTTCAAACTAAAGCCAAGAAAATGTTGGCTTACCCTGATCTGCCTTGGTCAATGCACCCCAGAATTAGGAGTATGTCATAACAAGTCACAACGATGACAAAAGAATGATACTTGGGTCATGAGTTAGCAGTCTCCAAATTGGCCACTCTAAGACTTGTGGATTTCAACTCCCAGAATTCCTCAGTCAGCATGGGTTCTGCCTGAGAGTTGAATTCTGGGAGTTGAAGTTCACAAGTCTTAAGAGTCGCCATGTTTGGAGATCTCTGATTTATGATATGAAAGCTTCACTTATGCAGTTGCAGAATATTTATACTCGGGATTGAAATGAGCGGTCCTTGGTGCTCTCTGAGCTTGGTCGTTTTCTTGCAGACATTTCATTACCAAACTAGGTAACGTCATCAGTGCTAGTAAGGGAATAGGGTTTGCTGAGCACTTACTAGCACTGATGATGTTACCTAGCCTGATTCACACCTGTGCAAATAATTTCACTTTACCTGGTTCTGTGCTGTTCTCTGGTGCTGACGGGGCCAATTCTATGAGCTCTTCAGACCCTGAATGGTCAGGTGTGTTTTCTTCCACCAGCTTTGGAGAATTGCAGAAGACACCACTGTCATGCAAGCCTTGTTCCTCCTCCACATCATCATCCAAAGAATCAATAGTTTCTTCAAAAAACAGTAGGACGTCCTTTTCTTCGTGAGTTAGGTCTTTCAGCCGTTCATCTTCATCCTAAGATTTAACCACAAAGGCAAACTCAGGTTTTTGTATATGAGAAGGTACCGGTACCGGTAGTCCTTGTCAGATTATTCATGAACTGGGAGAGCCAATGGTAACAAGGTCAGCCAATGAATAGGCATAGCAACTAAGTCAGCCAATGGGAGCTAAACAAATCTGAGTCTGTGCAGAGAATCGAAACTGAAGCTAGAAGGCTGGGCGTGGCTCAGCCCACTCTGTACTCTCAGTCCACTCTGAACTCTGAAATGAAACTAACTGTTCTCTCCTGCCTGTGTGTTTGCTTGTAACTCCTTGAAGAAAAATCTACATTGGTATTGTATACCATATTTTTCGGAGTATAAGACGCACCTTAGTTTTGGGGGAGGAAAATAGGGGAAAACAATCTGCCTACCAGGTATTCATCTGGCTAGCATCCTTAGTCTGGTCAGCTTCAGCACATTATTTTATCCCCTGGTTAGGACTTAAAAAAACCTTCTTCTGAGAGAATAACAATGAAAGAGCCTGCAAGCCAGTAAGAGCTGGGAAGATCGTTAGCACCTGATTAGGGCTGGAAAAAAACTTATTTGGAACAAGTAGAGCAATGAAAAAAAACCCTGCAAAGACTTAGGGCTGGAAAAACATTCTTTGGAGAGAGTAACAATGAAAAAGCCTGCAAGGTAAGAGCTGGGAAGATCTGTTAGCACCTAGTTAGGGCTGGAAAAAAAAGCTACATTCAAAGTATAAGACGCACCCAAATTTTCAGCCACTTTTAGGGAGGAAAAAGGTGCGTCTTATACTCCGAAAAATACGGTATATATTCTTGTATATAAAGAAGTTTCTTATTTAAATCAATCCTGCTGCACCAGTCTGCCTGTGTGCGCTTTCTGGATTTAATTTTTGCAACAAACTCTGATAGTCCTCGACTTACAACAGTTCATTTAGTGACTGTTCAAAGTTACAACAGCACTGAAAAAAGTGATTTATGCCCGTTTTTCACCTTTACGACCACTGCAGCATCCTCATGTCATAAGATGCTTGCCAACTGGTTCATATTTATGACGGTTGCAGTGTCTCTGGGTCATGTGATCCCCTTTGGCAAGCCTTCTGACCAGCAAAGTCAATGGGGAAGCCAGATTCACTTAACAACCGTGTTAACTGACTTAAGAACTGCAGGGGTTCACTTTAACAACTGTGGCAAGAAAGATGGTAAAATGGGGCAAAATTCACTTAACGCATGTTTCACTTCACAACAGAAATTTTGGGCTCAGTTGTGGTCGTAAGTCAAGGACCACCTGTATACTTTTCCAATGAACTTTATAGATGAGGAGGTATACTTTTCCAATGATTTTCAAATCATTATTAATGAAAGCAACAGTTTTGAACCAAAAATCAAAGATTACCAGAATAATAAAATAAAATAAAAAACACTGGTAAGGATAAGAACAGAAATACATGCAAATGTTAAGCACCCATAGGCTATATTACACCAGGAGAAAACTCTCTCTCTCTCTCTCTCTCTCTCTCTCTCTCTCTCTCTCTCTCTCTCTCTCTCTCTCTCCTCTCTCTCTCTCTCTCTCTCCCTCTCTCTCTCTCTCTCTCTCTCTCTCTCTCTCTCTCTCTCTCCCCTCTCTCTCTCTCTCTCTCTCTCTCTCTCTCTCTCTCTCTCTCTCTCTCTCTCTCTCTCTCTCTCTCCTCTCTCTCTCTCTCCCTCCCTCCTTCCCTCTCTCTCTATATCTATCTATCTATCTATCTATCTATCTATCTATCTATCTATCTATCTATCTATCTATCTATCTATCTATCTATCTATCTCTATCTATCTATCTATCTATCTACCTACCTACCTACCTACCTACCTACCTACCTACCTACCTACCTACCTACCTATCTATCTATCTATCTATCTATCTATCTATCTATCTATCTATCTATCTATCTATCTATCTATCTATCTAACCCTTTCCTGGTGAAGAGCTGATTGGGAATAGAACCTTGTGGCCTAGAGGTTAATCTTCTGACTTTCAAGCAGACTGCCCAGGTTCAATTCCCACTATGGGTATAGCTATCTGATGAGAGCAAAATAGCTCGAAATAGATCTATAATAGTCTCCCTTTATTTTCATTTATCAGCAAAAAATGTTACACACACACACGTGTTTTCCCATGCTGCAAGTTTTTTTTCACTAGTCCAGGGGTAGGCAAACTACGGCTCTTTGAGGACCTGTGGACTTCAACTCCCAGAATTCCTGGCTGGCTCAGGAATTCTGGGAGTTGAAGTCCACAGGTCCTCAAAGAGCCGTAGTTTCCCCACCCCTGCACTAGTCTATTAGATCATTCTGACCCCCCCCCCCAAAGTAGCTATTCTCCAAAAACTTCAATTTCCAGAAATTCTCCTCCATCATGGCCAATCTAAACATTTTGAAATCAGAAGACCACATATTGGGAAGGTGTCCAAACTGGGAAAGATTGATTTCACCTCGTAGTAGAGATATTCCATTGGCTGCTATTGAAAGGAAACTGCAATACATTTGAATTTGTACTGTCATTTTATTTTATTTTATTTTTTAGATGGGAGGGGAGAAGGCAACTTCTCTCACCTGTCTCAGTCAAATTACTGGGACAATTTATCACCAGAAATGGCTTAATTGCTGCTGAAACAGCACCACCACAGCAACTTGCTAAGTGCTGCTCACAATTATATTGCTTCCACCCTGCCTTAAAACTCATACAAATAAAGCCCTTAACACAATTTATCCAAGCACAACATCCAAAAGAGCAACTTAATTATAGAATTACAAGACTGGACGAACCAGCTTTTTCATCTTGGCAAGAGGAGACAGCTTTCGTTTGGCAGTAGCCATTTGAGACAAAGCCACCCAAAAATAACCATCACACATCCCAAGCAAAGGCTTAAAAGCAATTTTAAGAAGATTGCAAGAAGAAGAGGCGGCTTAGAACCACCTCCTGTTTTGCAGAAGAATAAGGATGTTGAAAACCTAGAACCAATTTAGAGAGTGGCAGCCCAGAACCACTCCTATTTTGAATGAAGGGGCAGATCTATATAGTCTAAATGACATTTGTTTATTTGAAGAATGCAAATAATGCCCACAGCCAGGAACCACCCATTTTATAGAGAAATGGGGACACCCTCAACCTAGAACCACCCCTATTTTGGATGAAAGGGCAGGTATAGACTGCCCAGAACCACACCTGTTTATAAGATAGAAGCAGCAGATCCAGAAAGTCTAAATGACACTTGTTTTACAGAAGAATTCAGATGATGCTCACAGCCTAGAACCACCTGTTTTATAGAGGAACGGGGACCTCACCCTCAGCCTAGAACCATCCCTATTTTGGATGAGAGGGCAGGAACGGACTGTCTAGAGCAGCGGTTCTCAACCTGGGGGTCGCGACCCCTTTGGGGGTCGAACGACCCTTTCACAGAGGTCGGGAGACTTCGCCCGGACGCCGCCATTTGGGTTCTTTTACCCTCTGCGCATGCGCATGTGCAGAATGCTTTGCGCATGTGCAGAGGGTAAAAGAACCCAAATGGCAGCGGGTGTGGGGGCGGGCGCGGGCGCGGGGTGGATCGCAGGGGCGGGTCACGGCATTAGGAAGGTTGAGAACCACTCTAGAGCCACACCTGTTTATGAGATGCAAGGGGCAGATCCAGAATGTTATGTATTAAAGTGAATACATGGTTTCACCCAGGTCGAGCGTTTGAGCGGCAGAATGCTCAAACGCTATTGGTTGTGGCATCTGACAGCTCCCTATAAAAGGGCTAGCTGTCAGACTGCAAGCTGCTGGTTGTACATAGAAGTTGCCTAGGAAAGAAGTGTTCCTTGAAGTCTGTCTCCTGTCATTATTCCCACAACTCAACACAGAAAGTCTAAAGGACACCTGTTTTACAGAAGAAAGCCGATAATGCCCACAGCCCAGGAACCACTCGTTTTATGGAGGAATGGAGACAATTAGTCTAGAACAGTGATGGTTAATCTTTTTGGTGCCGAGTGCCCAAAGTGTGTGCGCGTGCGAATGCACGTGCGTGTGCCCCAATCTCCAAAATGCAATGCGAGCGCCCCCCGCGTATGCGCCCGCCGCCATGCATGCGCCCTGCCCCCATGCATGCACCCCCTCGCACCCTGTTTTGGCTTCCAGGTTGGTGCAAGAGGCTTTCCAGGCCAAAACCGGGGCACGGGAGGGGGGGGGGCTCGCAC
This sequence comes from Diadophis punctatus similis, assembly GCA_023053685.1. Lineage (NCBI taxonomy): Eukaryota > Metazoa > Chordata > Lepidosauria > Squamata > Dipsadidae > Diadophis > Diadophis punctatus. The sequence goes on along the minus strand of JALIGW010000004.1, from coordinate 6,889,447 downwards.
GGTCTTCTGTGCCCCGTTTTGGCTTCCAGGTTGGTGCAGGCTTTCCAGGCCGTGTGGGCAGCAGAAATGGGGTAGAAAGGTAGGGCGCGCTGGGGGGAATCTGCGGATATCGGGGAAGACACAGGTGGCAGAAATGGAGGCAAAAGGTAGGGCACGCTGGGGGGAATCTGTGGAGATTGGGGAAGGCCCCGCCACCCGCGCATGCACAGCAGAGACCCGAAGATCAGCTGGTCGGTGGGAGATGTGCGCACATATGCGCGGTGCAGCTGGGCTGGGGCGAAAGCTGGCGTGCCCGCAGACAGGGCTCTGTGTGCAATCTGTGGCACACATGCCATAGGTTCGCCATCACAGGTCAAGAACCACCCGTTTTCCAGATGAACAGGCAAGCAACTGCACTCTATTTACTCTCTCCAGACAATCTAGAGAAAATAGCTATGGGCCAAGAGTGGGGGACACCAGACTGTTGCAGATCAGACTGTTCAACTCCGAAATCTAGTTTATAGCACGGCAGATGAAATGACATGCTTGCTTTTGGTCGCCCCGTCTGTCTAGAGCCCCAAGCAACCACAGCCAGCTTGGATGCTCAGTGCTCACATGCTTATTAGGCAGGTCGAAGCATCACCCAGCCTTCCTTATGTCAATTAATGAAGTCATCCAAAAACACCAAAAGCTGAAGAGTAAATTAGGCACCACGGAGCAAGTAAGGAAGCCGGATGGTGCAATTTGTGTAGCTCCAAGCAATATCCTCACCCTTCTGGATGCACGCTTGAGGATGAAACAGACATGGTGATGCGGCTAAGCTGATAATTAAATGCACAGAGCGAGAATCAATTCCGCTTTGACGTCAAAACGTTTTTGCTCAAATGCTCCGGGACTTACAGGCCCCCAAACCAAGAATGACGTATAAAGATTCTTCCAAGCTGAGGTCTTCATTGTTTCACACCTACAGACAGATTCTTGCCAAACTGAAGTAGCTTATTATCTACATCAAGCATATACAGGTAGTCCTCGACTTACAACCGTTCCTTTGTGTCTGTTTGAAATTACGACGGCACTGAAAAAAGGGACTTATGACCGTTTTTCACTCTTACAACTGCTGCAGCATCCCCGTGATTAAAATTCGGACGGCTGGCAACTGACTCATATTTATGACGGGTGCGGTGTCCTGGAGTCACGCGATGATCTCCTTTTGCAAAGTTCTAACAAGCAAAGTCAATGGGGAAGCCAGATTTCACTTAACAACCATGTTCATTACTTAACAACGGCAAGGATTCGCTTAACAACTGTGACAAGGAAAGTCGTAAAATGGGGGTGGGGGGAAACCCACTTAACAACTGTCCCGCTTAGAAGCAGAAATGTTGGACTCAATTGTGGTTGCAAGCCGAGGACCACCTATACTTTGGGAACTATTAGGGAGGAGTTGTCTTCACCCTCTTTCTCTCACATATGATATCTGGGCTTAGTTGCCTCTTACTCCTCTGGAATGCAGCCCCTCCCTCCTGGGAATCCGCCTCCTCCCTACGTTGCACCACAAGGATGGCTTGCATGCATCCAGAATTCCTCTCGCAGAAGGCCCTTCTCCCACTTGTGAAATCTCACATTACCTCAAAAGATACTCCAGCCAGGTCACCTTCGCTTGAGACAGGTTGTGCTACTTTTGCATTATTCCTCATGTTGCGACGGTTCGATCGTGTGGTTTGATCATGAGTAAATTGCAGTTCAGCGTCAACACGAGCACACGATAGATACACGAGCACGCAATAGATACAAACTCAATGTAAACCGCTCCAAACTCAACTGCAGGAAATACGACTTCAGCAACAGAGTGATCAATGCCTGGAATGCACTACCTGACTCTGTGGTTTCTTCCCCAAACCCCTAAAGCTTTAACCTTAGACCAGTGATGGTGAACCTATGGCACGGGTGCCACAGGTGGCACATGGAGCCATATCTGCCGGCACGCGAGCCGTTGCCCTAACTCAGCTCCAGTGCGCATGTGCGTGCCCGCCAGTTGATTTTTGGCTCGCGTGGAGGCTCTGGGAGGGCGATTTCGGCCTCCAGAGGGCCTCCAGGGTGGCAGGGGGGAGCGTTTTTTGCCCTCCCCAAGCTCCAAGAAAGCCTCTGGAGCCTGGGGAGGGCGAAAAATGGGCCCACCGGCCCCACTGGAAGTCGGGAAATGGGGGAGTGGGGGGGGGGTCACGCACACATGTGCAGGAGGGTGGAGCAAGTGAGGGGCTTTGAATTATGGGTGTGGGCACGCACGCGCGTGCAATAGCGCGCACACGCCCTATTTCGGCACCCGAGGGAAAAAAGGTTCGCCATCACTGCCTTAGACTGTCTACAGTCGACCTCACCCCATTCCTAAGAGGTCTGTAAGGGGCGTGGCCTTACAGTGCCTACCGTCCCTGTCCTACTGTCCTACTGTCCTCATTTATCTGTACTTTTTTGCTTATGTTTTGTTTATACAAACACCTACTATCCTGTACATGTCTGACAAACAAACAAACAAACAAATAAATAAAACATTTGGAAGGGCTTTAAGAATGCATCCAAAGCTTTTGGGGGGTGGGGGTGGGAAGGGGGAAAAAGGGGGAGAGAAAATATGGTTCTGGGGCTGTTGCACCCTCTTTCTGTAGTTCAAGAAGTCGCGTGCTCTCTCTTTTTGAGCTATCTCGTTGCTCCCAAAAGGAGCACTTTTCGCATCGTCTTGAAAACTTGACCAGGTGACTGTCAGATTTAGATCACATTCATTCATTCATTCATTCATTCATTCATTCATTCATTCATTCATTCATTCATTCATTCATTCATTCATTCATTCATTCTAACCCATCTTTATTGTTTTTATAAGGCAGAAAACGTACAGAATACTCCTTCCTCCTCCTATTTTTTCCTTCAACCACAACCCTGTGAGGGGGGGTTGGGCTGAGGGAGAGGGACCGGCCCAAAGTCACCCAGCTGGCTTTCATGCCTACGGTAACACTAGAACTCCCAGTGTCCTGGTGATTGGCTCAAGATCTCCCAGCCAGCTTTTGTGGTTAAGGTGGGAACAGAATTTATTGTCTCCTGACGATTGGCCCAAGTCACCAAGCCTTCTTTGGGCCAATCACAATGAGACTGTGAGTTCTAGTCCCACCTTAACCACAAAAGCTGGCTGGGAGATCTTGACTTTGGATCAGTTGCTCTCTCTCTCTCTCTCAGCCAACCCATCTCCAAGGATTTGCTATTGTGGGAAAACAGGAGAAGGAAGGAGTATTATATATGCACGCTGCCTTGAGCTATTTAAAAAGCGTTACAGGTGGATAGAAATCTAATAAACCATAAAATATTTTTTTTTCCAAAACAAGTCACCAACAAGATAAATTACCCATAAGGTGTCATCCCTTTGTCCAAGGACTGCAACCCAAAGCTACACATTCTAGCCGTACAATATAAAAGTTAAAAAGATTCTTCTGTCTCCAGACACTTACCAAAATTGAGTGTTTTCGATCCGGGGAACTTTTCCCATTCTTAGGATGATGTGTTTTTTCCAAGTTTCCAAACTGGGCCTCCGAAGGAATTTCATATCCCATTCCCGAGTAGTCGGACACCATGTTTCTTGGCATCCCACCTAGAAAACGTGTCCTTTTTTGTAAGGGAGTCTCTTTCTCATACGATGTGAAACACTCACGAATCTCGAGCGAAGATTTTCAATTTCCCTCGCCCCCAAGCCGTTCTGCAAAAAAAAAAAAAAAAAAAAAAAATGGAGAGAAGGAAGAAGAAAGGTCATTCAATTGAAAACAAAACTCCCGACATGTATTATTCTGAAATGAAATTATGAATGACTTTAATACAGAGTATTGTGAGTCACACAGATTCAACAAACTGTATTTCCTTCCCCTCTGGATGCTTCTCCATCTGATTTAACTCACAGACACATACAGTACATCAAACAACAGAGATATCCCTGAAGGGGTTTTTTTGTGTAAATAATTGTGCTCTGCAGGCATTCAGATTCAATCAGCAATCCTGTTTATTAGCAATGCTCTATTTACCTCAATAGATGCTTGAAGCATTCAATGAATATTATAAACGTATTAATTTAATAACTTGCTCAGAATGCAGAGATGGAGTAGAATATAGAATGGAAGATATTGGTTTAAGCTTCCTAACAGCAGAGCAGAAGGAGGGAAACTAGTGACCAAGTTTCAATAATTTGTAAAAGTTGGAGAACAATGGCATGTCACAACCGAGATACGAGTGGAAGGGGTTAATCCCAAGGTGTCTTCCAGGGATGGGGTCAAAACAGCCAAAACGTTGACAACAATCACATGATCATCTTCAATTGTGTGACCACCCTCTTGACTTTAGGAACTGTTCTTTTGTGGATGGTGTTGGTCAGCCCACATTTGTAATTGTTTGACTAACAATTTGTGGCATTCCGTGTTGCTCTCAAAAAAAGAAGGGTTATTTTAGTGCAGGGGTCAGCAACCCACGGCTCTGGAGCCGCATGTGGCTCTTTCATCCCTCTGCTGCTCAAAATCATCCCCCTGTCGCTCAAAATAAGCGTCACAACGTCCAATGTGTGATACCTGCCGGCACCCAATTTATTGAGCTTTTCGACCCCCGATAGCCCAACCATGGATAAATCCAAGAAAAGAAAAGTTTCAGAAGAAAACAGGACGTTTAATTCAACTATATGTGCTAGTTCTGTGGCGGCTGAGGAAATAGTCAGGCACGGGAAAGGTTTTGTGGCTCCTGGTGTTTTCTTTTCTGTGGGAAATGGGTCCAAATGGCTCTTTGAGTGTTTAAGGTTGGCGACCCCTGTTCTAGTGAATTGAATAGCAGTGATCAACTGGCAAGTAGCTGCGTTCTAGGCTGGCTTCAGTTCTTAACTTCCAGGACAGCCCATGTAAAGTGGATTTCAGTCTAATTTCAGTCTAATTGATAGGTGACCAGCAACTGAGTTACTATCTTCTATATCTCCCACTCATGAATGGGCCCAATTTAATAATAACAAAATAACAGAGTTGGAAGGGACTTTGGAGGTCTTCTAGTCCAACCCCCTGCTCAGGCAGGAGAGCCTATACTATTTCAACCATTACAAATGGTTGTCCATTCTCTTCTTAAAAACTTCCAGTGTTGGAGCATTCACAACTTCTGGAGGCAAGCCGTTCCGCTGATTAATTGTCCTCACCGTCAGGAAATTTCTCATTTTTATGTTAGATCTCTCCTTGATTAGTTTCCATCCATTGCTTCATGTCCTGCCTTCAGGCGCTTTGGAGAATAGGTTGACTCCCTCTTCTTTGTAGTAGTCCCTTATATATGGGAAGACTGATATCATCTCATCCCTAGTCCTTCTTTTCTTCAGTTCCAGAAGAACAGACCTGAAGAAGCTTCTGGGATGAGAAGCGAAAGATCTTTTTTTTAACAGATTAACAGAGTTGGAAGGGACCTTGTAGGTCATCTAGTCCAACCCCCTGCTCAAGCAGGAGACCCTACACCATTTCTGACAAATGGCAGTCCAATCTCTTCTTGAAAGTCTCAAGTGATGAAGTTCCCACAACTTCTGAGGGCAACTTCTGTTCCATTGGTTGATTGTTCACACTGTCAGAAAGTTCCTCCTTATTTCTAGGTTGAATCTCTCCTTGATCAGTTTCCATCCATTATTCCTTGTCTGTCCTTCCGGTGCTTTGGAGAATAGCTTGACTCCCTCCTCTATGTGGCAGCCCCTCAAATATTGGAACACTGCTATCATGTCTCCCCTGGTCCTTCTCTTCGCTATTCTATCCATGCCCAGTTCCTGTAACCATTCTTCATATATTTTAGTCTCCAGTCCCCTAATCATCCTGGTTGCTCTTCTCTGCACTTTTTCTAGAGTCTCAACGTCTTTTTTATAGTGTGGTGACCAAAACTGGATGCAATACTCCAGGTGCGGTCTAACTAGGGCTTTATAGAGTGGTATTAGTACCTCACTTGATCTAGATTGTATCCCTCTGTTAATGCAATTTAGGATGGCATTGGCTTTTTTGGCTGCCGCCGCACACTGCTGGCTCATGTTTAGCTGGTTATCCACTAAGACTCCAAGATCCCTCTCACAGTCACTGTTATTAAGTCTGGTTTCACCCAGTTTACATCTTCAAGGAAAATACTTGCTTTTCTTTCTTGACCAACTTGTGGTTCACGTGCAAAGAACATCACTCCATCACTGAAACAGGCTGTCAGAAATTCTCCTCTTGACATTTAATCATATCAATTAAATGTATTGACCACAGAGCTTACACAGTTGGTACCCAGAAAGCTGTTATGGAAGGATGAGAGATCTCTCCAGGATTCCCCACTGCTCAGGTTAAACAGGGAGAGCTAATCCATGTCACTGGATCCAATTTAGAACTGGACACAATCCAACATCTCAATTGGGGGTGGAAGTGGCCTCATGTCAACAATTGCTTTTTCCATAATAGATGTTTGTCAAATTGCGAGTCCCTTGGACTGCAAGGCGATCCAACCGGTCAGTCCTAGAGGAGATCAACTCTGACTGCTCTTTAGAAGGCCAGATCATTACCTAACTACGTCTTCAGTGGTAGCCAACCAAAAAAAGAGAATATTTGCAGCTCAGGGTTGAACTGTGGCAGCCTCTGAGCTTGGTTGTTTTCTTGCAGACGTTTTATCACCCAACTAGATACTATCTTCAGATGTTCGGATGTCCCAAGGGTGCTTTTTCAAAAGGCAACTGGACTTCCTTTGTTTTTCCTTGATTTTGCTTCTCATCCAAGAAGTTCATCCGAGATGAACTTCAGTTTATCAGAACCGAAGAAGCTTCTTGGATGAGAAGCGAAATGTCTTCAAAGAAAAAGGAAGGAAGTCCAGTTGCTTTTTGGAAAAAACACCCTTGGGGACAACCATGTAGGATATAAGAAAATTCAAAAATAAAATAGTATTTAGAGATTTACCGTATATAAATATAGAAGATTTAATTCTGCTTGGGTTGGATTGGATGGCCTTCAGGGTCCCTTCCATCTTGAACTCGTTAAACATTAGTTGCTTTAAGATAGCTGGAGGAAATATATGCTGACATATATTCTTTTGTTAATTAGAAAGGGGCCCAACTAAAGGGACATTCCTTAATGCTAGGGTAAGAGAAATAAGAAGATGCTGTGCCTGCAAAATATTCTATGGGCAATAATGGGGAGGTGATGATAATCATGTCAAGAGATATTGTAGTCTCTAAGGCGTTACGGAGTAGCTCTGATCGGTGACTGTATCCGATAGGAGGGGCATGGGGAGGGCGTCGAGATAGAGACTATAAATGTAATGCTTTTGAAATTCTAAGTGTGGCTTTTGGCTCAAACCTCAATTTGAGGTCAAGCTGAAAGATGCAGCGGCACTTTGCAAACTGCCATATTTCTCTTTAAAAATAAAATCTCTTTGTTTCAACTCATCCAGTTGTTGGTTTATTTCCAACAACCATCACCTGGATGACTGAGAATCGCCCTAGACAGATTTCAGATGTTATCTAGTTGGGTAATGAAACATCTGCAAGAAAACCGCAAAGTTCAGAGAGCACCAAGGACTCCACAGACTGCAGGGATATCCCGGAGCTGTAGGCTGGATGAGAAATGGAAGAACTTTCTAGAACCAGGCCGCGGTAACCTACTATTGGCTTTCATGCCTAAGGCGGGACTAGAACTCACCATCTCCTAGTGCAGTGATGGCGAACCTTTTTTTGCTCGGGTGCCAAAAGGGTGCGTGCGTGCGAGATAGCGTGTGCGCATGTGCCCACACTCATAATGCAATGCCCTCCCCCCTGTGCATGTGTGCTGCCCCCCCGCATGCGCACAATCCCCCCACGCTCCCCCCCTGCGCATGCGCACAGGCCTTACTAAAGCCTCCGGACTTCCGGTAGGCCCATTGGGCTGTTTTTTGCTCTCCCCAGGGATTAGGAAAGCCTCCTGAAGCCTGGGGAGAGTGAAAAATGGCCAAACAGGCCAACTGGAAGTTTGAAAACAAACTTCCGGTTGGGCCGTTGGGCCATTTTTCACTGTCCCCAGGCTTCAGGAGGCTTTCCTGAACCCTGGGGATGGCGAAAAATGGCCGAAAAGAAGGCCAAAAATCAGCTGGCCAGCACACACATGTGCGCTGGAGCTGACATAGGGCAACGCCTCGCGTGCCCTCAGATATGGCTCCGCGTGCCACCTGTGGCACGCGTGCCATAGGTTCGCCATCACTGTCCTAGTGATTGACCCAAAGTCATTGAGGCAGCTTTGATGTCTAACACGGACTAGAACTCCTGTTCTCCTGGTATCTAACCTGGTGCCTTAACCACTAGACCAGTGATGGCGAACCTTTTTTCCCTCGGGTGCCGAAATAGTGCACGCAGGCGCTATCGCACGCTCGTGCGTGCCCACACCCATAATTCAAAGCCCCCCACTTGCCCTACTCCCGTGCATGCGTGCATGACCCCCCCCCACTCCCCCATTTCCCGACTTCCAGTGGGCCCATTTTTTGCCCTCCCCAGGCTCCAGAGGCTTTCTTGGAACTTGGGGAGGGTGAAAACGCTCCCCCCGCCACCCCAGAGGACCGCCGGAGGCCAAATTCGTCCTCCCAGAGCCTCCGCGCGAGCCAAAAATCAGCTGGCGTGCACGCACATGCGTACTGGAGCTGAGCTAGGGCAACGGCTCGCGTGCCGGCAGATATGGCTCCGCGTGCCACCTGTGGCACCCGTGCCATAGGTTCGCCATCACTGCACTAGACCAAACTGGCTGTCTTTTTTTGAGCATGATGATGGCTTGCCAAAATCCTACCTTTAAAGTTCAAACCCCAGTTTGAAACAAGTTTAATACACTCCCTGGTGTGGGAAGCCCCCACCCCCCGAAAAATGAAATGTTTTGGGAAATATTAAAAAGGGTAAAGTATTATAAACATGTTTTTAGAGGCAGAAAGCAGCCCCCACTCTTTCTTAATAGCCCACCACAGATGCCAGCATATAAGGAGATAAAGAGCTTATTGAAAGAAGAAGCCAACTACCTAGATGGCTCCATTCATAAGTAAAGCAAATACTGTGGGCAGAAATCCCTTCAAGATAGGATATTTCAAAACTCCTTGCAGCAAAGTTTGACAGCTAACAAAAGCAGAATAGTAGGGTTAGAACAAGCAGTCCCTCACCCAAGATCCAATACAGGATGAAAGCCATTAGTCACAATAGGAATTGCCCAACAACCTTTTAGAAACACGAAGCCCATATTGCACAAATCCTAAACTTCAAAGTTACAGAAACTACCGTATAAAGATCCATCCATCTATTCAGCCAGTTGTTCAGCTGCCCCAGAACTGCATGCTGTCTTTCTGTGTTGGTTTTGTTCATCGTTAAACTTTCGTTCCAATCGGCTCCATGTTGGGTCTTTCTCCCAGCTTGGAACCGAACCAGATGTATTTTCCTTCCAACACTGGGATGATGGGAAATAGTACGCTTAAAGCTTCATGAATAAAAGCTATCAGATTGAAACACCATCCCAAGCCAGAACAATTTGTACTAAGCACTTTCCTCTCCCCCCCTCCAATAAACAGCAATTGGGCAAAACCAAAACTCTAACCAGCCATGTCATTGCACAATGAGGAAACAGCCTTTATGGAAGTAGATAATCAAAACAAAGGTCTGCTTTATTTGTAGTTTAATTAATGGCTTCCAACCAGAGACATTACAACAGATGCAATAGATGCCCAAGAGATAAGAAGAGTTGATAGTTAAGGGGTAGATTTCTGTAAGTTTATTTTTTTCGCTGGTTGATTGCAACACTTTGGTTATGACTTGCAGGTTTGAAATAGGCCCTCGCAAATCTTAAGTCACCAATAAAACCTGCATTTCTAGGGCAGCCAGCTAAAATTAAACATATCTCAAGGTTTTCAGGTGCTGCTAAAACTGGGGAATAAGACAAGGAGAAGGAGCTCATTAAAAAAAGATAAATATGAACACCTGAACAAGAAGTCACTAAGGAAAAGACATTTGCTACCAAAGAATTCATCTATTCAAAAATGGATTTCTAGGGCAAGATGCTTTTGACGTTTGCAGGATTTTAATCTCAGCTGCCATTTAGATATTTTATTATGTTGTGGTTGCTTAGGATGATTTTAACTCTTGTTAACTCTCTGTTTTGAAGGAAAAGGTGTAATCGGGCACCCTTTTCTCCTGACTTCAGCGGTCTGTCCCATCCCTGCTGCAGGGGTGGGTTCTGACCTTACCTCGTTGCCGGTTCGCTTCCTGATGCGCCGTCCGCGCATGCGCCCCTTAGCCCGCGCATGCACAGTGCTTAAAAACCAGCTTCTGCACATGCACAGAAACAAAAAACAGTTTCTGCGTGGCGCAGAAGCAAAAAATAAAATGGTGGCGCCTACGGTGCCGCCGAGAGAGCCGGTTCGGGGGCGTTGCAGGCCTTGGTCGCTGCTGGTTCTAGCGACCCAGGCCGCCAAGTTACTACCGGTTCTATAAAACCAGTCCGAACCGTCAGGAACTGACCTCTGCCCTGCTGTCTTGCTAAAACAGTTTATCAAGAGTAAACAAGCGACTTGCAAGAGACCTTGGTGTACCAGAGTTCAGAAATAACATGATTGATCGCCCTGATAGTTATTGCATGAAACATAAGGGGGAGGGGGAGAGAAGAAGGATTCTAGTCTATTTCACCTAAAAAAAAATCTATAATTACAGGGAAGAGAAAAAGAAAGGAAGGAAGGAAGGAAGGAAGGAAGGAAGGAAGGAAGGAAGGAAGGAAGGAAGGAAGGAAGGAAGAACAGGAGACAGAGGAAAGAAGGAAGGAAGGAAGGAAGGAAGAAAGGAAGGAAGGAAGGAAGGAAGGAAAGACAAGAGAAGAAGGGAGGGAGGGAAAGAAAGAGAAAGAAAAAGGAAGGAAGGAAGGAAGGAGGGAGGGAGGGAAGGAGGGAAAGGAAGGAAGGAAGGAAGGAAGAAAAAGGAAGGAAGGAAGGAAGGAAGGAAAGACAGGAGAAGAAGGGAGGGAGGGAGGGAAAGAAAGAGAAAGAAAAAGAAAGGAAGGAGGGAGGGAGGGAGGAAAGGAGGGAAAGGAAGGAAGGAAGGAAGGAAGGAAGGAAGGAAGGAAGGAAGGAAGGAAGGAAGGAAGGAAGGAAGGAAGGAAGGAAGGAAGGAAGGAGAATTTCAGAACACCCATGTTTAGCTCACATAGTAGGTGAATTCTCATAAGGCATATAGCAAATTCCTGACTTCAATCTGGAACAATCCGCATGATACTCGAGGGCATGTAGAGGCCTTGGGAAACATTCCCTGAGGTCTTACTCTGCCTGGCTTTTAAAATGAATTATCATTTATTAAATAATAATGAACAATGTTATTAACATTTGTGCAATCAGTTTAAAAATGGGAATGCAGCCAGTTGTTTTATGAAGCAAGGCCTCTCCTCACAGGGAAACCGAGGCCCCAGAAGGGAATTCAAGAAAAACCCATCGGCATGAAGGCCTCCTGATGGACATTTCTCCACCCATAGATAAGGTGACCAGACGTCCCGATTTTGGCGGGACACACCCGCTTTTTCGCCATTTGTCCCGCGTCCCGCCCGCCCTCTTAAAAAGTCCCGATTTCTTGAAATTTTTTGAAATTTTTTGAAATTTTCAAAAAATCGCCCTGAAAGGCAGCAGGCCTCTCAGCTCGGGCCGGCTGTGGGCAGCGTTGGCGGCGGGCGGGCGTCCCGCGTTGTTGACTCCTCCGGCGGCGGCTGGAAGCTGGGGGGAGGGGGAAGAGAGGCTGCTCCTCCTCTCCTTCCCCCGCCCCATCCCTAGCCCCGCCCTCGGAGGCGCCGCTGCTGTTGGGAGGGGTGAGGGACGAGGAGCCGTCGCCGCTTTGAATTTACGTCACGAGCGGCGCAAACAGCCCTTCCTCGTCCCCCTCCCCTTTCTTCCCCCCGTCGCCTCGCTGCCGCCGTTGCCCTGGGGCTGGGCGGGCGACCGGGAGACCGCGGCGCTTGGATGCTTGGAGCAGGTAAGCTGCCGGCTGCTCCTTTCCCCATCTCCCGCCTCCCGTTTGTTGCTTGCCAGCCCGGCCGAAGGGAAGGCGGGAGGCGAGGAAAGGCCTCCCGAAAGGAGGGGAGGCTTCGGGAGCCCGCCTCCCTTTCGGGCCGAAAGGGAGGCGGGCTCCCAAAGCCTCCCCTCCTTTCGGGAGGCCTTTCCTCGCCTCCCGCCTTCCCTTCGGCCGGGCTGGCAAGCAACGAACGGGAGGCGGGAGACGGGGAAAGGAGGCAGCTTACCTGTCGCGAGGTGCAGGCATCCAAGCGCCCTCCCCCCTCCCCCCTCCCCCCCTCCCCCCCACCTCACCTGGACGCCGACATTTGCTGTTTTGCCCTCTGCGCATGCGCAGCGCTCTGCGCATGCGCAGAGGGCAAAACTCAAATGGAGAAACCCACCCCCGTCAATGGTGTCCCGCTTGAAGAAAAAAAATCTGGTCACTTTACCCATAGAGATTATTTTATAAGAGGGACCACTACAGGAGATATAGGCTGACATTTCAAAATGTCCTCCCGGCCCCACAAGTTAAAAGAAGTCTGATAATAATCTGGAGCTTGAACTAAGGATACTGAATTCCCACAAAGACATTAAGGTTATCTGTGAATTATCAGCTCTCCCTCTCATTATAACCCATCTCACAGGATGCTTTGAGGGATGAAACACTCCATGCAGGATCTCCAGTTCCTAGGACAGTGATAGCTAACCTTTTCGTTGCTGCGTGCTAAAAGCGTGCGCGAGCGCACCCATAATGCAATGCATGCATGACCACCCATGTGCCCCACCCCCACGCATGTGTGCACAATAGCAATAGTACTTAGACTTATATACCGCTTCATAGTGCTTTACAGCCCTCTCTGAGCGATTTACAGAGTTCAGCATATTGCCCCCAACAATCTGGGTCCTCATTTTACCGACCTCAGAAGGATGGAAGACTGAGTCAACCTTGAGCGGGTGAGATTTGAACAGCTGAACTGCTGAACTAGAAGTCAGCTGAAGTAGCCTGCAGTAGCTGCATTTAACCACTGCGCCAGCTCGGCTCACCATCCCCCTTGTGCACCCCACCACCTGCGCATGCATGCGCAACACCCTTCCGTTCCCCTACCCCCACGCATGTGCGTGCGACCCCACGCATGCATGTGACCCCTGCGCATGTGGATATGACCCCCCGCGTGCCCCACCCCTGCGCATGCACATGACCCCCATGCTCCCCCACCCCTCAGTGCATGCGCGCACATCTCCCTCGTGCACCCCACCCCACATTCATGCGCAGCAGAGATTCGAAAACCAGCCTGCCTGTGTGAGGCGTGCATGCATGCGCGGTGGAGCTGAGCTGGGGCGATGGCTCGCGTACCCGCAGAGAGAGCTCTGCGTGCCACCTGTAGCATGCGTGCCATAGGTTCACCATTACGGTCCTAGGAGAAAGGGAATACATGCAGTCCTCAACTTACAACAGTTCGTTTAGTGACTGTTCAAAATTATAACGGCACTGAAAAAAATAATGACCGTTGCAGCATCCCCATGGTCACATGATCTAATTTCAGATGCTGGTTCATATTTGTGATGGTTGCAGTGTCCCAGGGTCATGTGACCCCCTTTGGCGACCTTCTGACAAGCAAAGGCGATGGGAAAGCCAGATTCACTTAACAAACGTGTCATTAACTTAACAACTGCAGCGATTCACTTAACAACTGTGGCAAGAAAGTTAGTAAAATGGGGCAAAGGTCACTTAACACATGTCTCACTTAACAACAGAAATGTTGGGCGCAATTGTGGTCATAATTCAAGGTCTACCTGTATTGATCTCCACAGAAGGAAGATCTAGATCAGGGGTGTCAAACTCAAGGCCCGCAGGCCAGATTCGGCCTATGGGGTGCTTAAATCTGGCCTACGGGGCTGGGCTGGAAATATCAAAGGACTGTCCCACGGTGCCTCTACCAGCCAAAATGGGCCGCAGGGGGGGCCATGTGTGCCACACCCGCAGCCTGTTTTCGGCCTCCTGCAGCACTCTGCCAGCCAAAAATGGCCCATTTTCAGCCAGCAGAGTGTTGCAGGAAGCCGGGGAGGCCAAAAACGAGGTGCAGGGGGGCCCATGTTTTGGCCAGCAAAGTGCTGCAGGAGGGTGTCCAGGCCGAAAACAGGGCAATGGGGGGCTGCGCACGGGCCCCCGCATCCCATTTTGGCCGGCGGGTGCTGCAGGAGGCTTCTGTCCTGTTTCCCCGCCCCCCACCAGCCCGCAGAAGAGAATTACAATGCTGATCCGACCCTCGAAGAAATCCATTGACACCCCTGATCTACTGTAGATGTACCAACCTCTTTTTCTACTTTGAGTTTGGAAGTTTGCATGGTCAAGGCCCATCTCTTCATCACTAGGAATGATAGTTACCACTATTCTTCTACTCATTTAACATGGATCTCCTGACTGGGATGGCCATTAGCGTACTACTACTTAGTTTTGATTCCCAAAATTACTTTGTTTGGTTTTCAAGCCACGTTCTTTGCGGAGCTAGCTGAGAAGACCACGACAAAGCCACGGAATGATGGTCTTTGTGGTTTGAGAGATGACTCCAAAATTACATTTTAAAGTCACAAGGCTTAACTTCTGTCAGGCCAGAGGCATGAACAGTATATGTTAATTATTAAGCAAACCACAAATTTTTGGAGGCCAGTAATTTAATTTTAACTGGCCGTCATACTTTTGAGTTGAGACCAAGCAGCGTGACAGGAAACCAGGAAGCAACCTGCAATTTTAGCACTTCCTGGTGGCTTTGAAATGAGCTGGAATGACATTTCCCAGAATTCCCAGGGAGTTTTGGAATTCTGGGAGTTGTTCTTTTGGAATTCTTTGGCGTTCTGGGAGTTGTGAGTACCCAACACATCTGAAGAAGTAGCTGTTTGGGAAAAGCTGAACCGCCTTATTAGTTGCATGTCATCTTCCACCTACTCTCCATAGTTAACGTAGGTTTCTTTCTCCATAGAAATATATTTCAAAAATGTCTTTGCAGCCAGATATGCATATATATATATATATGCAAAGGAATTTCTAAAATGCATTCCTGGATAGGCATGTAGATAATGAAACATCATGATGATGTCACGGAACCGGTTTGGTCGGTGCCAGTCCGTGGATGCCGCCATCTTTAAAAAAAAAAAATGATTTTTTTTTGTGAAAAAAAAAATATTTTTTGGAATTTTTTCTGTTTTTTTTTTCTTTTGAGCATGCGCAGAAGCCAAATTTCTGGCACTGCGCATGCATTGCCATCTTGTTTTTGGCTTTTGGGGTTTCTTATTTTTTATTTTTTCAGCACTGCGCGCCCACGCGGCGCGGGAGGATGCGAACCGGCAGCGAGGTAACTTAGAACCCACCCCTGGCGCACACGCAACTGAAGCGAGTGTGCGCGCCTTGGCGAACCGGTAGGGAAATCATGAGAATTCCACCTCAGCTGAAGGCCACTGGACAAATTGCATAAATCCAACATATTTTAATAGATGCAAGACCCTAGGAATCCCATCCATAATAAATTGATTTTCATCAGACAGAGGCTCGGGGAAGTGTTCCCAGTGGAACGAAGTGGAGTTATATGGTTTGAAACCTGAACAAAAACACACCCTACAGAATTGCCCCCCACCCCCAAGATGTTGCAGAGTTGCACAACAGGCAGCAATCTAAAACACCATTATCAGTCTTGCTTTCCAGAACATAGAAAACTTATTTGGTTGCCTCCTTTAACTATTAGAGCAGTGTTTCTCAACCTTGGCAGTTTGAAGATGTGTGGACTTCAACTCCCAGAATTCCACAGCCAGCAACGCTGGCTGGGGAATTCTGGGAGTTGAAGTCCACACATCTTCAAACTGCCAAGGTTGAGAAACACTGTATTAGAGAGAGGAAAAAGAAAACTGTTAAAAGAAAGAAAATAGAGGAGAATTACAAATGGAAGGGGTTGTTATCAGGGGACATTCCTCCCGTCCCATTTTGCAAACAGAAGGTTATCTCTATAGGCTACTTGCACAATAAAAGCACCGAATTTCTGGATGATGGTGTACCTATCCGACACACAATTCTGCACCTCAAGTTCAAACTTCAAGAGCCCTTTCCCATACTTTTAGGGCGGGGTTAAAATGGATTGCACACAATTTAAATACTGCCTTGTAATGTGTTTCACCAACAAGAGGTCCATGAATGAAAGGCATCGTACCTAGATTAATTCAGAGTGAGATAACATCTGTTGGTCCCTCCTTAAGTCAAATCTTATTGTCTGGAATTGTGCACAAATTGTGCAGAAGAGACAATTTCCTTTAGCTGATGGAGGCAATGCAACCTTCCTGCCTGAATCACTTTCTCCCTATCAAACCTGGTTCTTCTTATTGTACATTACACAAGATTTTGCAGTCAGCAACTCCAAGACAAGAGGGGGAAAAAATAGGATGACACATTTTAAGTAACCTACTTTTTAAAAACGGCTTGCTGAATAAGTCATAATGGGCTGAGTTCATGCATTGGGCTAAATTATAAGCAACATGACTAGACTTATATAAAATCTTAGGATTAATTGAACAAGTTAAAGGGAAGCTCAACCCACGACAGTAATGGAGCCTGTCCACGATGGTCGTAACTCATGAAGGTCGTAAAGCAAGTCACTCATGTGACCGACCTGATTTTATGACCTTTTTTAATTTGAAGTGGTTGTTAAATGAATGCTGCAGTTAAGCAAATACATTGTTTACTATGGGGCATTTTTGCTGAAAACTAGAAATAAACTCCGGTTTTCATCAAAAACATAAATTGCAGGCACAATATTGCTGTGGGCCACTCACCAAGCATCCAAAATATGGTCAGGTGACCAGGGGGCGACTAAGGTCATAAGTATGTTTTGGAGAGGTCGGTCCTAACTTCGAATGGTCACTAAACAACCAGTTGTAAATCGAGGGGTACCTTATGTTACAAGGTTGAGCATGTGATGGGCACAGCTAAGAAAGATTTTCCCATGGCACGATCATGGCAACTTTTAAGTTTTGTGGACTTCAACTCCAGGGGTGGGTTCTGGATCCTTTTGCTGCGGGTTGGCTCAGGGTCGCGCTGTGCATGCTCAGAGCAATCAAAAAATAGCTTCTGTGCAGAAGCAAAAATTAGCTTCTGCACATGCGCAGAGGCAAAATCCAAGATGGCGGAACACTGCTATCATGTCACCCCTAGGCCTTCTTTTCATAAAAATAGACATGCCCAATTCCTGCAACCGTTCTTCGTATGTCTTAGCCTCCAGTCCCCTAATCATCTTTGATGCTCTTCTCTGCACTCTTTCTAGAGTCTCAACATCCTTTTTATATCGTGGCAACCAAAACCGGATGCAGTATTCCAAGTGTGGCCTTACCAAGGCATTATAAAGTGCTACTAACATTTTGCGTGATCGTGATTCTATCCCTCTATTAATGCAGTCTAGGACAGTGTTGGCTTTTTTTTTTTGACAGTTGCAGCACACCACTGGCTCATATTTAAGTGATTGTTTACTATTGTTTTTTGTTTTTTTAAAAAAGCATGAGTTTGTTTATTTATCCACCAGGTGTCAATCTGAGGTTGTATTTATTTTTTTAAAGCCACCTCTTCATTTTGCAGAAGCAGTGGCTCTTTTCAATCATGTTATAATTTTATTGGCAAGGCTGGGAAAAAAATAATTCCTGGATATTTAACTTCACTTTTAGGAGGGGGCTTGGAAAAAGCAAAGCAAAAAAGGGTTTAAATTCTTGGCATCTCAATTTTTCCTAGTTTACAAACTCTTTCCTGAATCAGCACAGTGACTTACTGTTACATCTTTTCTTCTGTTATAAAGCTACCACTGTAAAAGCAAAACTGAAAATTATATATCAGATTGGGAGTTGCCAGAATTTTTTTTAAAAAT
This sequence comes from Diadophis punctatus similis, assembly GCA_023053685.1. NCBI lineage: Eukaryota > Metazoa > Chordata > Lepidosauria > Squamata > Dipsadidae > Diadophis > Diadophis punctatus. The sequence goes on along the minus strand of JALIGW010000004.1, from coordinate 6,871,553 downwards.
GTCTGCAAACCTACACCAACCCAGTCGTAAAGGCCAGAAAGCAAACATATTTATGGAAACAGACAAGAAGGGTTGTACTCTGGCTTTGAATTTATGCAACTCCCTTCATACATAGAAAATAATAGGTGTGGTAATCCAACATACTTCGAAAACCAAAAAGAATTCTCTATCAAATGATAATGCAGAAATAAGGAACAGGGCCTCAAAACCCGAAATGGCATTGCTGAGGAAAGAAATTCACAATTTTTAAAAAAGTAGCAGAGAGAGTAAATGAGAGCGGAAAAAACAGAAGAAAGAAGGAACAGGGAAAAAAAACCCCAAGAGACAACAATTTCCTGCAAGCAGCTGATAGAATAATGTGTGCCTCACAAGAAGCTCAGAGGATAATAAATCGATTAACATCCTAATGATAAATGTGTTAGTATTTACATATAAAATTTTTCAATACCTGTACAGTATAAGTATAAAAAATAAGAAAAAAGTTAAAAATAAAGAGTAAAAGATTGAATTTTGATTTCTGACCTTCTTTATATCAAGTAACTTCCATCTTACTCTTTGTGTTCCTTCTTACACCCTTTTAATCCCCAAATTCATTCATTCATTCATTCATTCATTCATTCATTCATTCATTCATTCATTCATTCATTCATTCTCTGTCTTTATTATTTTTACAAATAGCTCAAGGCAGCCAACATCTCTAACAGGCCTTCCTCCTCCCAAAATTATAAAATAAATCAATTCAGCCTTTTTTTTCTTTTAGCAAAAAATCCATATAACCCATCTGGGCTTTTTAAAAAATATTTATCTTTTTTTCCCTGACCAAACCGATCATCTCCACTGTCTCCAAGAGTTCCATCAATGCTATAATCCACTGATGGCGAACCATTTCGGCACCAAGTGCCGAAAAGGGAGCACACACGCGCGGCACCAAGTGCTGAAAAGGGAGCACTTTGCACATGCGTGTGCAAGCGCTCATCTGTGCCACAACAGGAAGAGGAGTTTGCCCAGGGGCCATGCGCGCGCAGGAAAATTTACTTCTGGTTTCCGTCACGCACATGCACACTGGCCAGCAAGCCTTCTGGTTACTGCCGCGCATGCGCACGTGCCGATCAGCTGGCCTTTGTGCATGCTCGTGCCGGAAAATGGAAGACCAGCTCTTCCGGTTTCCGGCATTGCCACACGCACAAAGGCCAACTGATCATTGCGTGCGCATGCGTGCCAGAAACCTGGAAGAGGAACGGGCGACACTGCGTGTGCCAGGCAACATGGCTCCACCTGCCATAGGTTCGCCATCGCCAATGGATTCGCTATAATCCATTCTTTCTGACTGTTTCTTCATTCTTCTATCTTTATGAATACAATAATTTTTACTGTCATTCCCATAATAATAATTCTGTCATTATCTCAATGACTGCTGCTAGTATTTCCAATAATTTTCATGGCCTTTTCCGTTACCAGAATTAAGTTTCAAAAAACCAGCCCAACATCCCCCCCCAAAAAAACCCCCAGTTTTTTATGGACAGAAAAGAAATTGGCTATATTTTGGCAAAGCCAAAAGTATTTTAAGGATACAAATTGGATTTGGTTTCCAATGGAAAAAGAAAACTGCGCTCTTACTCGCTGGGGTTACAGCATCTTTACACCCAGTTGAGTTGAGTTAGTACGAGAGGTAACCAGCCAGGAGAAAATTGTAACCCTTCACTTTCCTTAGTGCCCCACAGCGGGTTAAATTCGATAGCCATGGTTTTAAGGGTGGTAGCTTTTTCTCTAAATAGAGGTTACAGATAATCCTTGAGTTACGACCATAATGGAGCCCGTAAATCACAACAGTCCTAAAACAGGTCAGTCACATAACCGAGCTGATTTTCAGGGTTTTTTGTGGCAGTCGTTAAGCAAATACCACAGTTGTAAAGACAACACCCTGGTGGTTAAGCCAACGCTGCAGTCACTAATCAAATCCATTGATTGCGATGGCACAGTGTTGATGAAAACCGGAAGTAAATGTCTGTCTTTGGCAAAGCCAGCATAAAAGTGATCAGGTGATCGTAGGACATCGCAAACGGCCATAAATGCACACATGTGCAGAGAGGAATAAAATCTTGTTATGCGAGTTACACAAAGGAGCAATTGCCTCAGAGAACGGCTGTTTTACTTCTGAGTCAAAAAAAATGCCTTGCTTGTGCAAATTTGTAACTACACCCTAGAGTTTCAGTTAGTAAAAACAAGCAAAGTTGTACTTTTTACAAGGATTGATGTGAGCTGGATTGCCTGTTTTCAAACAACACTACTACTATCCCAGGGGTGTTAAACTCAAGGCCCGGGGGGGGGGGGGCGGATCTGGCCCACAAGGTGCTTAGATCTGGCCCACGGGGCCACCCTGGAAACAGCAAAGGACCAGCCCGCAGTGCTTCTGCCAGCAAAAACGGAGCTTCCAAGCTCCGTTTTCACTGGCAGAGGGTCGCAGGAGGCCGTGGCAGCTGAAAATGGAGCTCAGGAGCCCATTTTCGCTGGTAGAGCTCTCGGGCCACCACAGGCGCCCCCAATTTGAGTGACATCAAGCTGGCCACACCCACCCGGGCCATGCCCCCCCCCTGCGTCAAACACAACCCTGATGTGGTTCTCAATGAAATCGAGTTTGACACCCCTGTACTATCCAAAAGGGCACCCATTTCTCTCATTTAATGAATTATGCAATTCTCAAAAACGTGCGAGTATGCTTCTCTACCAAATGCAATTTGAATAGCGTAGTTTAATATATATATATTTAATAACATAGGGCAGTGATGGAGAACCTTTTTTTCCTCAGGTGCTGAAAGCGCGTGCGTGCACGCTATCGCACAGGCACGAGTGCCCACACCCATAATTCAATGTCTGGGGAGGGCAAAACTGGCTTTCCCCGCCCCCGGAGGCCCTCTGGAGGCTGCAAATGGTCCATTTCCTGACTTCCGGTGGGCCCAGTAGGCCCATTTTTCACCCTCCCCAGGCTCCAGAGGCTTCCCTAGAGCCTGGGGAGAGCGAAAATGCCCTTCCCCGCCCCCACGGAGGCCCTCCAGAAGCCGAAAACGCCCTCCTAGAGCCTCTGCGTGAGCCAAAAATCAGCTGGCTGGTGCGCACATGCGCGCTGGAGCTAAGCTAGGGCAACGGCTCGCGTGCCGGCAGATATGGCTCCGCGTGCCACCTGTGGCACGCGTGCCATAGGTTCGCCATCACTGACATAGGGTAAACACATTCCCCCAAAGTATCCTCAGTCTAGAACGGGTAAACATTAACTAAGCAGATGCAAACCCACACATCAAATATCACATACCAAGAGGTACTGTGGACTAAGTTGATGAATCAGGCCTAGAGCCATTTTAGTGCAGGATCTAATTGTGTCTTTCTCAACCTTGGCAACTTTTGAGATGTGTGGACTTCAACTCCCAGAATTCCCCAGCCAGTCATGCTTTGCAAAGACTGAGAAACCATGGTTTACTTCATCATAAAGGTCAACCAATTGCCTGCAAGGTGTCCAGAAACAGAAGATGTAGCCCTTCCTCATTCTTGTTTCCGCACAACCTAGGGCAGTGACGGTTAACCTTTTTGGTGCTCAGTGCCCAAAGCGCAAGCGAGCGCAAATCCACACAGGCGTGCCCCAATCCCCAAAGTGAAATGCGAGAGCCCCCACGCATGTGCCCCCCCTCACCCTCACACATGCATGCACTTTCCCCACGCATGCGCGTTCCCCACGCCCCATTTTGACTTCCTGGTTGCTGCGGGTGGCAGAAATGAAGTAGAAAGGTAGGGCGTGCTGGGGGGACAGGCCCTGCCCCCCGCGCATGCGCGGCAGAGATCTGAAGCCCAGCTGGCCAGCGGGAGGCACGCGGGTATGCGCGGTGGAGCTGAGCTGGGGCAATGGCTGGCGTTTATGCAGAGAGGGCGCTGCATGCCACCTGTGGCATGCGTGCCATAGGTTCGCCATCATGGATCTAGGGTGATAGCCTTGGGGGTCCAAGTTAGGAACTTTTAAGATTGTGGACTTCAACTCCAGGAATTCCCCAGCCACCCTATCCACAGGTCTATAATCCACAGGTCTTAAAGTTTCCAAGGTTGGACACCCCCGAGAGTGATAGCTCTCCAGAGATGTCTAATAAAAATCTCAGCGAGAAAAAAATAAAATAAAAAATAGGGAGACACATCACAACATTGTGATACAACCCCAGCTCTTCCTATTTGACTTTTGACATCGGATGTGTGGTGAGCTTGTCACTGTCTTTCCATTCCCTCCTCCCCATGATCCAATACGACCTCTCTTAAGCCTTCTGAGTCAGTGGCTATTATGGTGTCTGGTGGCAATGAATTCCACAGGGGAACAATGAGCACTCAGAGGGACATTTCTTCAATATGAGGTGGTTTTTTTTTTTTGCTAACCCGCCATTTGTGGCCTTCCCAACTAGCTTCCAACCAGCAAAGTCGACGGGGGAAGGCGGATTCTCTCCATGGCCGAAGGATTCACTTAACAACTGCAGCGATTTGCTTAAGTGCCATGATGGGTAAAACCAGGCATGGCTCATTTAACAGCTGCCTTGTTAAACGGAAATTTTGATCCTAACTGTTGTCGTGTCGAGGACAACCTGTAGCGTACCGGAAAGGCAGAATGGAACAATATATGATTGGAAATTTCATTTAATCCTTCGGTTGGTAAAAAAAAAAATAACTGTGGGCGTGTGAGTACGATCTGTCCAGAGAAGACAAGGATATCCCCCTGCCTTTGAATAACCAAGTTTGCAAAAACACCAAGAACAAAATACAGAGAAGTGTCATTTTATGTAGCTCTCTTTCCTATGTGGTCAGCCTTCGACTTTGCTGTTTGAGCCACCGGTAAAATCAATAAAGAAATGCTTGTTTTGACGAACAGAGGGCAAAACTGAACAAATCTAGTTTCTTTGTCTATGAATGCAAATTTCCCCGTGGGAAGGAACCCGTAGAAACGAAATTTCTAAAAAAGGAATTATTAGTTTTTTAAAAATGTTATATAAATAGCAATGTAAATCCCAGCTGCCAGATCTTTAGCTGGTGGTGGCCTTCATATGCGTTCTTCTGAAGAACTATTATTATTATTATTATTATTATTATTATTATTATTATTATTATTATTATTATTATTATTATTATTATTATTATTGATAATCTAGGACTAAATTCACATCTAATACTGGTGGGAGTTTGATAATCCAAGTCTTAACCAAGGATTAAGACTGGTTCAGTCTGTATCTGAGAATACAGATAGTTTCTAGCAAGGTGTGGGTTTTTTGTTTTGGTAAAATTGGAGAGTTAAAATCCCGTTAATTCATCATTTCCAAATATTGAAGAAGTCCTTTAGGTATTGCTAAGAGGGCTCCAATCACAATTGAATTATTATTATTATTATTTTGAATTTATAAACTATGCAACCACTGCCTCTTTGTCAATACCAGTTCAGTTTGGAGACTTTATCTCCACAATAATCTTTATGCCCCAATAAAATTCCGCACATTTTAAACGGGTGTCATTAAATTATTAGTGTCATTGTTGTTCTATTATTCCCGAGAGGGCTCCAATCACACAACTGAATTATTATTATTATTTTGAATTTATTAGCTATCCAAATCCAGTGGACTCTTTGTCCATACCAGTTCAGTTTGGAAACTTTATTGCCACAATAATCTTTACGCACCAGTAGGATTCTACAAATTTTAAATGTGTCATTAAATTATTACTGTCATTGTTGTTCTATTATTCCTAAATTTAACGGTGTGCTGTTGGAACATACCGCTGAGTTTCCAAACTAACACTGTGTTATATATGATTAAAAGAGAGCCAGAGAACTGGGTGAAAAAGGAGGCAGCTAGTTAAAATAATGAATTCATTGACAGAGGCCACTCCATCAAATCCATCCTTCATGTGGCAGATTATGTCTAAAAACCGAGTCACGGAATAAACACCAGGCAGTCAAGAACCGGATCATGAAAAGCAAGATACAATACAATGCAAATGCAAACGTGTAACTGTAACAGAGTTGGAAGGGACCTTGTAGGTCATCTAGTCCAACCCCCCCCTCAAGCAGGAGTACCTACACCATTTTAAGAGATACACGGGTTATTATTAGCCCTTCCCCAGGAGCCAGAACCAGCTCTTTTTGACATCCACGCGGGGTAAGGAAGAGGAAATGTAAACACTCAGCAAACGGAAGAAAAGAGCAACAGGGCAAAGGCCGGGCTAACTTGTAACTCGAGACAAGTTACTAGTCCTCAAGGTAGCACCAGTCCTGTCCCTTAACCCACGGAAATCTCTGATGCGCCCCAAACTCGCTCCCTCTCTAAACCCAAACTCTCCAAAACGCCTTTCCGGGGAGTTCGTCCCGAGGATCGCGGCTCAAAGAAGTTGGGGATCGCGTGGAACCAGCGCAGGATCAGGATCGAGGACGCGCCCGCGGGAAGACGCCCTTCAAACGAAGCGGAGCGCTGCGATCGCTTACCTGGGGGGAAAATAAATCTGACTTGCCGCGCAGGTGGGAGTAGTAGTTGACTCGCGTGGAAACCCTCAGCGCAGAGTTCGGGCGTCCCGGAGCAATGGGAAGGAAAAGGTGCGTGGAGGGAAAGGGGGGGAGATCGCGCGGGACGCCGGACGGATCGCGGCTCCCTGGGCGAACAGGTGCGGACAGCCAGCAGGCAAAGCGAGGCGCTGGGCAAGAATAAACGCCGCCGTCTCTCCCCGCCTGGTCTGGTCTGGCCGGGACGGGGCGGGACTCCTACAGAGACGCTCCCCGCCTCCTCCACGCGGTCATCCCGCCCACTGGGCAGCTCTCGGTCTCGCAGCTCCATCGGGCTGGTCAAGATTCCGGAGCGGTACAGGTAGTCCTCGACTTACAGCCATTCGTTTAATGACCGTTCTAAGTTAGAGACCTCCCACCTACCCACTTTATGGTCCGTTTCTGTTGCTCCCCTCAGGGAGGTTTTATTTATTTATTTATTAGTGACATTTATATACCGCCTCACAGTGCAAGCACTCTCTAAGCGGTTTACACCAGTAAGCAATTTATATATTTACATTGCCCCCAACAATCTGGGTCCTCATTTTACCTACCTCGGAAGGATGGAAGGCTGAGTCAACCTTGAGCCGGTGAGATTTGAACCGCTGACCTGTCAGCTAACGTGGCCTGCAGTACCTGCCTCTAACCGCTGCGCCACCTCGGCTCTTATGAGCTACCTGTCTGTTAACCTCGGTTTCGAAGTTAAACGTGTTAGACCCAGGTGACAAAATTAGGCAGTTGAGGAGCCAGCATTAAGATAGTAATAAGACTATAGCTAGAAAAAATAATATGGATACAACTATGGATACAGAAAAAAATGTAAGCTTAAGAGTTGTACCGTTAATTAAGTGAAGTTAGGGAGATTTATTTATTTATTTTATTTATTTTGTGAGATTTATATACCGCCTCACAGTGCAAGCACTCTAAGCGGTTTACACCAGTAAGCAATGTATATTTATATTGCCCCCAACAATCTGGGTCCTCATTTTACCTACCTCGGAAGGATGGAAGGCTGAGTCAACCTTGAGCCGGTGAGATTTGAACCGCTGACCTGCGGATCATAGTCAGCTAAAGTGGCCTGCAGTACTGCCTCTAACCGCTGCGCCACCTCGGCTCTTATGAGCTACCTGTCTGTTAACCTGACAGGTGTGTACCTGACTCTGTGGTTTCTTTCCCAAACCCAAAAACTTTAACCTATTTAACTTCATCCCATTCCTAAGAGGTCTGTAAGGGGCATGCATAAGGGCATCATCGTGCCTATCCTTCTGTCCTATTGTCTAAATTTACCTATACATATTTTACTTTTGTTTATGTTTATATCATACCTGTTATCTTGTACACATGTTGACAAAATAAATAAATAAAAATAAATAAATAACCACAAGATGGATTACAAATGGATTTACTCAGGGAAGGAATAATAGGGAGGAAGAGGAAGTAGAGAAGAAGAGGGGAGAAGGAAGAGTAGAAGAAGGTGGTTAGAAGGAGGGAAGGGGAGGAAGGAGAAGAAGGAAGTAGGAAGGAGGGAGAGAAGGAGAAAGAAGGTAGAGGAAAGAGAGGGAGGTAGCATTAAGGGAAAACAGACAGGCAACAAGAATATAAAAGGTGCAAGATTAGGATGTTTATTAATTGTTTACTGGATAGTAATGGATAACCGTGTAAAGTTTGATATGATTTACAGTATATGTGTTGATGTATATGTGGAGAGTGTTTAAAAATAAAAAAAAATTCAAAAAAAATTATTTATTTATTTATTTTGTCGTGTTTATGTAGGTGGTGACCAGTGATGGGTTGCAAATCCTGTCGCTACCGGTTCGCACGAGTGCTCGTGCCTCCCGCCGCCACCGCTACCAGTTCGTAGAGCTGGGCCATACCAGTAGCAACCCACCACTGGTGTGAGAGCTGTATGCAACAAAATGTCATTTTAATGTATGCCAATTAGTGCATATTCAAAGTGACAATAAAGTTATTCTATTCTATTCTATTCTATTCTATTCTATTCTATTCTATTCTATTCTATTCTATTCTATTCCATTCCATTCCATTCCATTCCATTCCATTCCATTCCATATTTTCTATTCTATTCTATTCTATTCTATTCCATTCCAATAACTTTATTGTCACTTTGAATGTACACTAATCGACATACATTAAAATGAACTTTTGTTGCATACAGTTCTCAAAGGGTCACTACCTCCAATATACACTACATGAACATAATTAATTAATTAATTAATTAATTAATTAATTAATTAATTAATTAATTAATTAATTAATTAATTATGCCTATGCCCACATATATTATATGACACAGAGAAGCAACACAGTCCAGTCGGGATGTATCCATGTACATGGCGAGAGAAACGAATCTTGCGAGTTTACCAGACGGATGGCCTAGGGAACAAAGCTGTTACAGAATCCGGAAGTCCTGCTAGAAATACTTGGAAACCCCCTCCCAGAGTGGAGCAACAGAAACAGACCGCGAAGTGGGTGTGTGGGGTCTCTAACAATGCTTTGAACTCTAAGCACGTAGCGCTTATAAGTGGTGGAAATGGAAACTTCTCAAGGAAAGAGCCAACCCAGAAGTAAGGAGAAATTTCCTGTCAGAACAATTAAGCCGTGGAATGGCTTACCTCCGGAGGTTGTGGGTGCTCCATCACTGGAAGTTTTTAAGACGGGACTCGACAGTCCAGAATGGTATAGGGTCTCCTGTTAGAGCAACAGATTGGTCTAGAAGACCTCCAAGGGCCCTTCCAACCCTATTATTCTATTATTCAAACCACAAACGATCCCATTCCATTTTAGCCTAACATAAAATATGGTGTGAATCTAACCAGCAACTATCATGCCAGAATCCCCAAGCAGGTTTAAGTGTCAAGCTCATGAGATCTGAACCTGGATGACCCTGGTTTGATAGGCAGGTTGTGTTCCCACAAAGTGCTAATGTGTGATTAACTGAACCAGGTTCAGCAGATGAATCCAGCTGCTTGGCTACACACAACCCAATTGGTTATGTTTTCCTGGTCACTTCGTGACTTGCTAAGTTAACGTAATGTGCAAAGTCACAAATCATGGTTGGCAAATCCATGCTGGCTGGATTTGAACCATACAACCTGGCTTGTTTATTGAATCGATGTTATATGCAAAGGGCCTCATTGTCCCAAAGGTGCTTTTTCAAAAGGCAACTGGACTTTTGTTTTTCCTTGAAGATGTTTCGCTTCTCATCCAAGAAGCTTCTTCAGTTCCAGAAGTCCAATTGCCTTTAAAACAACAACAACACCTTTGAGACAATCATGACTTGGATGACTGGGAATTTCAAAGAGTCAAACAGCCAAAGGGCCTCATTCTTTTCATGGCAATCTTCCAGGAGTTGTGTGGGACACCCGGTCTATTCTGACCCCCTCCCCCAGTCTTATTTCCAAAAGAATTCAGGGGTATCCACAGGATGGGGTCAAAAAAAATCAAAATGGCAGTTGTGACAAAGCAACTGAAGTCCTTTCCATATGTGCAGCACATGCAGTGGTGGCCATCTTGAATTTTTAGTCTCTTCCCCATGGAAACCCCTGCAAAACACACTGCATCCAAGTTTGGATATATTGGGTTATAATGTGGCTTGTTGTGGCTTAATGGATGCAATTTGTAAACCATGACTTATGATGAAAAAGCAAAAAAGACAACTTCAGTGGTTATAGACCACTATGATACACATTTATTGATTATCCTTCCTATCTATGGTATATATATAAAAGTGAAAACCACTCACACATTAATCATGAAATCTCCAGAACCGTAAAGCCTACAAACTTGAAATTTGCCACGTATGTTCCTCTTGGCTTCTAGGTGCTCACTAAGAAAGGATTTTTCAAAATGACCATCGGAGCATGAGTATTTCTTATTATTATTATTATTATTATTATTATTATTATTATTATTATTATTATTATTATTATTATTATTATTATTATTATTATTATTATTATTATTATTAACAAGCTCTGATGCTAAGGAGTTCTACTCCCCCCTCCCAACCTGAAAAGAAATCTGATCCAAATGCAAAACACAAGCAGAGGAGTTTCAGTTTGGCTTCTGCGCATGCTCAGAAGCAGGAATGAGCCCGAAACACAGCTGAGGAGCTGATCAGCTGTGCTTCGGGCAAAGAAATAAAGGTCAGAATTCACCCGCGGGCGGGCGGACGCTTTTTCAAGCCGCGGAAGGGGAAAAGTTCGCACAAAATCCCACAAAAAAGATGGCGGCGCGTACGGACCGGCACTGACAGTGATGTCATCAGCGGGTCGCTACCAGTTCGGGCGATCTGGTCTGAACCGGGAGGAACCCAACCCTGATTGTATTGTACCTAAACACCTGCATGTATTTGCAAGAAATAAAATATTATATTTTTCTCTTGTCCTCCTATCACCCTCCCTTCCTTTGCCGGAGAAAATAAATTCCTTGATATTGATCAGGGGTCCTCAACTTTGGCTTGTTGAGGACTTGTGGACTTCATCTTCCAGAATTCTGGGAGTTGAAGTCCACAAGTCTTAAAGTTGCCAAGTTTGAATACCTCTGATATTGATAGTAAGATTCCAGTACTTATTAAAATTCAAAATTTTAATAGCAATAGCACTTAGACTTATATACCGCTTCATAGTGCTTTACAGCCCTCTCTAAGCGGTTTACAGGGTTCAGCATATTGCCCCCAACAATGTGGGTCCTTATTTTACCCACCTTGGAAGGATGGAAGGCTGAGTCGACCTTGAGCCGGTGAGATTTGAACAGCTGAACTGCTGAACTGCAGTGCTGCACTTTAACCACTGCGCTACCTCGGCTCTTCAACTTTAAACAGATTTAAAATAGGAAAAACTTTTCTCCTGTCTGATATTAAGGCTTAAGACCAAGAGTCACTTCTCATGAGATGGATGGCTACACAGTATAAATTAGATTAATTAATCAATCAAATGTCCCATGACATTTCTAGCATAGACAGAATGCCAGTCCTTGTGTGTCCACGCATGAACATTGAACACAGGAGAACAGAAAAAAACAACCATGCTTTCATGAACCGAGAATGCATTCAACACCTGCTTGTGGTTTGTAAACCTTCCAGTCTGTATCACCACCTCTTTTTTTTGCAAGAGTGACTCACCTCATTATGCCATTATGGGAAACAATCATCATCACATGCGGCTCGCTCAAAATGTGCGATTGACTCAACTCTTAAAGGAAAGCTGTGTGATAACGCAATCCAGAGATTATTTCTGATAACATACCAAGGAGCTGCCGTGTTCATAAGACATGCTTATTACAGTTAAGGATGGTTCGCTGAAACCAGTTTTGGGGCTGTGTGAGTAACATAGTGTGTCACGGGGTATTTTTAAAGTCAAATATACGCAACCTGGGCTAAATCGGACTTTTTAAATTTATCATTCAGAGGGTTGTGTGAACGCAGCCACTAGTTTATTTACTATTGAAAATAAGCTGGAATTAACTTGCCATCTTGTATGAAACCAAGTACATTCCGTTTTCTGTTTTGCTTCTCTCTGTGGTGACGTTCATTCATTCTGCTAAGCCAGTGTTTCCCAAACTTTTGACATATGTGTATCCCTTCTATAATTTTCGTAACGCTGAGTACCCCTCATAAAAAACATATGCTTTAATAAAAATCAAAATATATTTATTTTTTCTTTCCAGCGATCCATAATCTCTGTTAGGGATAAAAATTGTATTTTATAAAAATAATCAAAATCAGTGGAACTTACTAAAGCACGATAACAGGCGCCCGGAACTAACTATTAAAGAAGTAAGTTGTCTCTGTAACGAAGTGCAGTATATTCACGCCGTGTCACGCCTCACAAGACTGTCTAACCGTTAGATAACACTGCAATTCTCCGGCGTTTAAACAGCTCCGCGGCTCAATGTCAAATGTTAATGTTCCCGCAGTTTAAAAATGGCCGAACCCGAGCTGCGCGAAGGATGCGCAGAAGTTCCCGCCATAATGAGTTGCGGTACAATGTACGATGGCCCCAGTTCCCATGTAAAAACTGCGATACGCGCCTATTTCTTTCCTTGTTCTGTGGGCACAGCTAAGCACGGTGCAGTGGATATTCCCACGTGATCCCCACCAAACTCCGGTGCAACGCGTACCCTCACCAAACTCTTCCCGTACCCCTGGGGGTACGCGTACCACACTTTGGGAAACACTGTGCTAAGCCATGGTTTGTTTCAATCATAACATGTTGGTGGAGTTCACACAACCGCTAAGCCCGAACCAAATAAATCGCATTACTATAAGATTTAGCATAACGTGCGAACCAAGCCACTCCGGTTTCTACAGCTTAGGGGAAGGTTACGCTAGAAAGGCTTCTCGGGTCATACTGAAATTTTACAAAATCTTGAAATGTACCATGTTGTCCGAGAAACGTCACAAGATTGGAGCATTCTTACACGACACCTTGTAAATCTTCTGCTCTTGGGCAAGATCGGTGAGATTTCAGGATCTTGCAAGAATTTGTTTTTTAAAGAAATAATAATCACGGTGAAGCATTGGAGAACCACCAGCTCAGCTACGAAGGCCGATTATCTGTGTACTCGGCCTTTGTAACTATTTGAAAGCTATAGTAAGACAAAATATGGCTTAATGCAAAGTAGGAACCCATGAGTAACAGAATAACAGAGTTGAAAGGGACCTTGGAGGTCTTCTAGTCCAACCCCCTGCTCAACCAGGAGATCCTAAGCTTTTGGGCACTAGAGACCAGTTCTGTAGAGAGAGGTATTCCGTGGACTAGAGGTGCGGTGATTTTATGTGCTGCCTGCATCCCGTGGATGGGGTTTTGCTTATTTGCACATCCCAGTTTCTGGCACGCCAGTCCACCCACTGGGGTTGGGCACTGAGGGAGCTCAACCAATCTCATTGTACGTATGTTGTGCAGTGACAATAAAGATTTGAATTGACCCCTGCCCTATATCATTTCAGACAATTGGTTATTCAATCTCTTTTTTTAAAAGTCTAGGGTTGGAGCACCCATAACTTCCAGAATGAGGCAGGTCGTTCCACTGATTAATTGTTCTCACTGTCAAGAAATTTCTCCTTATTTCCAGGTTGCTTCTCTCCTTGGTTAGTTTCCATCCGTTGCTTCTTGTTCTGCCCTCAGGTCCTTTAGAACAGGGGTCTCTAACCTTGGCGACTTTACAACTTCAATTCCCAGAATTCCTCTGGCTGAGAAATTCTGGGAGTTGAAGTCCACAAGTCCTAACGGGAGTTGGGAGGCATATAAAAACGACCAAATAAATAAATAAATAAATAAATAAAGCGGTGAAGTTGCAGACCTCTGCTTCGGAGAATAGGGTGACCCCCTCTTCTTTGTGGCAGGCCCTTAGATATTGGATGACTGCTACCATGGTCCTTCTGACGGTTGATCCTCCACCAGGCTTTTCCTGGCAAGCAGCTACATTCATCCGCCCGCGGTGAAATCTACTTACCTTTCCTACCGGTTCGGAAGTGCACACTTCACGTGCGCGCGCTCGCTTCGCTCACACATGTGCGCTTTTTCATTCCCACTCCGTTCATGCATGCGCTTTTTCATCCTCTGCGCATGCGCAGAAGACTTTGCACATGCGCAGAGGGTTAAAAAAAGAAAATGGCGGCATCTGGGCAGGTGGGCGGAGCCTCACGCTGCCGCCGCTACTGGTTCTCCAAACCACCACCGCCTGCCGCTACCGGTACACCCGAACTGGGCCGAACCGGTAGCATTTCACCCCTGATCCGGTCCCCAAAACAGCTGATGTGCTATATGATTGTATATTGGGGGCGGGTGGGTAGCCCAGGTACGCATTTTGTATGGGTTTGCTAAAGTAAATTTTCTCCCCATGCAAAAATTACAAGAGCTGTATTAAATGACTGAACCTACTGACGATCCGTTGAGCTAACTAATTACCTTCCTGTTAATTGTAGCGCCAGGAAGATTATTTCTCGTTCCCTATTTTTCCTCTACGCATTTCACAGCTCTCTAACCCTTGCTCATACTTGGGTAAAAATGCTTACCTTATGAGGGAAGCAGTTCCAGAGCCAAGTTTCTTTCAGAACCTCCTCAATCCTTTCTCGTCAGCCTCAAGTGTGCTTTTGCAATAGAGAAACCATGTTGGCAGAGTAGCTCTTTATTTTTGGAACGGTTCCACCTGCTTATAACCACACTCCAAAGCTCATAACGAGGAGTTCAGGAACAACTAGATGGTGCCCCTAGGCCTACCAGCAATCTCCGGGACAGGAAGAACGCGCATTCCACGCATGGTTTTAAAAACCAGTCGGACAGGTCCTGATGGCTGTGAGTTCATTCTTTTATTTTTCTCTTTTGTTTTCTCTCCTTTCCTTTCTCCCTTTTCCTTCTTCCTCTTTCTTTCCTTTCCTTTTTTGCCTTCTCCTCCTCCTCCTCCTTCTCCTTCATCTCCTCCCACCTTTCCAAGATAGATACAGATACAGATTAACAGAGTTGGAAGGGACCTTGTAGGTCATCTAGTCCAATCCCCCGCCCAGCAGACCCTACACCAATTCTGGCAGATGGCTGTCCAGTCTCTCTCTCTCTTTTTATTTATTTATTTATGTATTCATTTTTGTCAAGCATATATAAGATTGCAGTAAAAGTATAAACATGTATACATGAGACCGTTTTTAGTACATGGGAACATTAGTACAGGGATGGTAGGCACGTTGGTGTGCTTATGCACGCCCCTTACAGACCTCTTAGGAATGGGGTGAGGTCGACAGTAGACAGTCTAAGGTTAAAGTTTTGGGGATTTGGGGAAGAAATCACAGAGTCAGATAGTGTATTCCAGGCATTGACCACTCTGTTACTGAAGTCGTATTTTCTGCAATTGAGTTTGGAGCAGTTTATCTTAAGTTTGTATCTATTGTGTGCTCGTGTATTGTTGCGGTTGAAGCTGAAGTAGTCATTGACAGGTAGGACATTGTAGCAGATAATTTTATGTGCTACACTTAGGTCAGACCTAAGGCGGTGTAATTCTAAATTGTCTAAGCCCAGAATTTCAAGCCTGGTGGCATAAGGTAGTCTGTTGCGAACAGAGGAGTGGAGGACTCTTCTCGTGAAATATCTCTGGACTCTCTCAATTGTATTAATGTCCGATATGCAGTGCGGGTTCCAGACAGATGAGCTGTATTCGAGAATTGGTCTAGCAAATGTTTTGTATTCTCTAGTTAAAAGTACAATATCACCAGAGAAGAATCTACGCAAGATTAGGTTAACAACTCTTAATGCTTTTTTGGCAATGTTGTTACAGTGGGCTCTGGCACTTAGATCGTTAGAGATGAGTACTTCAAGGTCTTTAACAGAGTGAGGGTCGTCTACAAGTCCAACCTTGATAATTTTATAAGGGTTGTGGACTTCAATTCCCAGATTTCCTCACGCAGGGGTGAAATTCAGCAGGTTCTGACAGGTTCTGGAGAACCGGTAGCGGAAATTTTGAGTAGCTTGGAGAACCGGTAAATACCACCTCTGGCTGGCCCCAGAGTGGGGAGGGAATGGAGATTTTGCAGTATCCTTCCCCTGCCATGCCCACCAAGCCATGCCCACAGAACCGGTAGGGAAAAATGTTGAATTTCACCCCTGTTCCTCAACCATACTGGCTGAGGAATTCTGGGAGTTGAAGTCCACAAGCCTTAAAGTGGCTGAGGTTGAACACCCTGATCTAAAGAAAATATTTGACAACACTCCACCTGCAGGTTTTCATCTGGGTTCCTGAGCTCATCGTCCACGTCTCCAATTCTGGAAATGATGAACAATTTGGACACAGTTTACTTTTCAAAACGTGCTTGGTTCACCTGTTAAATATAAATTGCTGAACTGAGCTATGATTTTTCCTTTTTTCTATTTTTCCAGGCAAGAGAAGAAATGAGAATAATAGTGATGAGCTACATTTTTACTCCTGGCTGGAAAATGAAGGCTATACACTTTCCAGAGCTAAACCTAAATATAGATCAATGAAGAGCCAAGTGGCCTAATTATTAGATTTAGCACCTCTATCAATCGCTGTCAAATTTTTCCTCAAAAGGATTTCAGTAAAGTTCTATGAGGTTAAAGTTGTTCAAGAAATGGCCGATTTAAAATTTATGTTCCATTATATTGAGTGTTACTGAAATGTTAGGTTTGAGAAACACAATTACTGGAGAAGTCAACGGGTGTTCAATGTGGACTTTTTGCAGTAAAATGATGGTTTATTTATGGTTGACTGACATTTTTGATCCCAGAGACCGTATCTTTTAAGGTTTTTATTTGACTTTATTTTCTTTGTGGATTGTTCATTTTGATTAAAACAGCCTGGTTGGTTTAATTAAGCTGAAAATTGAAAAGGATTACAGTGAGAACACCAAGACAGCTCTCTATTTGCAAGCAAATCTTAGCAACCAGGAATTGTTTGAAAAAGTGGAAAAACTTTTATATCATCCTTGCACATTCTGACAAAGAAGAACACAAAATGGAGCCTAAGTGGATGTGCTTTCAATTAATGTGGTTTTTTCTTTTGTTCTTCAAAACAAGAATATAGATTCTAAATGACACTTATGCAGAGCAGAGTTTCTCAAGCAACAAAAGGATTAGAAGAGCAACAAAGATGATTAGGGAACTGAAGGCTAAAACATATGAAGAACGGTTGCAGGAATTCGGTATGTTTAGTTTAATGAAAAGAAGGACTGGGGTTACATGATAGCAATAGCACTTAGACTTATATATCGCTTCATAGTGCTTTACAGCCCTCTCTAAGCGGTTTACAGAGTTCAGCATATTGCCCCCAACAATCTGGGTCCTCATTTTACCCACCTCGGAAGGATGAAAGGCTGAGTTAACCTTGAACCAGTGAAGATCGAACTGTTGGCAGTGGGCAGAGTTAGCCTGTAATACTGCATTCTAACCACTGGGAAGGAAGGAAGGAAGGAAGGAAGGAAGGAAGGAAGGAAGGAAGGAAGGAAGGAAGGAAGGAAGGAAGGAAGGAAGGGTACTTAGACTTATGTACTGCTTTACAGTGCTTTACAGCCCTCTCTAAGCGGTTTACAGAGTTCAGCATATTGCCCCCAACAATCTGGGTCCTCATTTTACCGACCTCAGAAGGATGGAAGGCTGAGTCAACCTTGAGCCGGTGAGATTTGAACAGCTGAACTGCTGAACTGCAGTGCTGCACTTTAACCACTGCGCCACCTCGGCTCACTGATCTTGGAGTCTTAGTGCACAACCAGATGAACGGGGACTGAAGGCTAAAGAATATGATGAAGGGTTGCAGGAATTGAGTTTGTCTAGTTTAATGAAAAGAAGGACTTGGGGTGACATGATAGCAGTGTGCCAATATCTCAGGAATTGCCACAAAGAACAGGGGATCAACCTATTCTCCAAAGCACCAGAAGGCAGGACAAGAAGCAATGGATGGAAACTAATCCAGGAGAGAACCGACTTAGAAATAAGGAGAAATTTCTTGACAGTTAGAACAATTAATCAGTGGAACGACTTGCCTTCAGAAGCTGTGGGTGTTCTAACACTGGAGGTTTTTAAGAAGAGATTGGACAACAATCTGTCTGAAATGATATAGGGGAGTGATGGCGAACCTATGGCACGCGTGCCACAGGTGGCATGCAGAGCTATATCTGAGGCACGCGAGGCGTTGCCTTATGTCAGCTCCAGAACGCATGCGCGTGCTGGCCAGCTGATTTTCGGCCTTCTTTTCAGCCATTTTCGCTCTCCCCAGGCTTCAGGAAAGCCTCCTGAACCCTGGGGACGGCAAAAAACGGGCCAACGGGCCAACCCAAAGTTCAGAAACGAACTTCCGGTTGGCCTGTTGGGCCGTTTTTCGCCGTCCCCAGGGTTCAGGAGGCTTTCCTGAACCCTGGGGATGATGAAAAATGGCCCACCGGGCCTACTGGAAGCTTCAGTGAGACCTGTGCACATGCGCAGGGGGGCAGCGCAGGGGGTTGTGCCCATGCAGGGGGGCAGTGCGGAGGTTGTGTGCATGGGGGGAGGGCATTGCATTATGGGTGTGGACACGCGCGTGCACCCTTTTGGCACCCGAGCCAAAAAAGGTTCACCATCACTAATATAGGGTTTTCTGCTTGAACAGGGGATCGGACTAGAAAACCTCTAAGGTCCCTTCCAACTCTGTTATTCTGTTAAGCTTGGCCACTTGAAAATGTGTGGACTTCAGCTCCCAGAATTCCTCTGATAGCATGGCTGGCTGGGGGATTCTGGGAACTGAAGTCCACACACCTTCCAGTGGCCAAGCATGAGAAACACTGCTAGAAAATAAAACACAATAACCCAGCTTCTATTTCAATTGGATTTGCTAAAAGGAAGTTTTATTCTTGTGGTTTTGCGCTGTAACATGAATCTAACAGCACTGATCAGGAATCCAAGATAAATATGCTTTTAGGTTGTGACTATCAAGTACAATCGTAGTTTTAAACTCAGGAAATAGTGAAGCAGTGAACATCCTGGCATTAAGAGATCTGCTATTATAATTCCAGGTGTATATACTGGACAGTGTTTCTCAGTGTTTAATAGAATAGAATAGAATAGAATAGAATAGAATAGAATAGAATAGAATTCTTTATTGGCCGAGTGTGATTGGACACACAAGGAATTTGTCTTTGGTGCATATGCTCTCAGTGTACATAAAAGAAAAGATACATTTGTCAAGAATCATGAGGTAAAAAACACTTAATGATTGTAATAGGGTTCAAGTAAGCAATCAGGAAACAATCAATATTAATATAAATCGTAAGGATACAAGCAACAAGTTACAGTCATACAGTCCTAAGTGGGAGGAGATGGGTGATAGGAACAATGAGAAGACTAATAGTAATGCAGCCTAGTGAATAGTTTGACAGTGGTGAGGGAATTATTTGTTTAGCAGAGTGATGGTGTTCGGGAAAAAAACTGTTCTTGTGTCTAGTTGTTCTGGTGTGCAGTGTTCTATAGCGACGTTTTGAGGGTAGGAGTTGAAGCAATTTATGTCCAGGATGCAAGGGCAACTTTAAGCAGTGTGGACTTCAACTCCTGGCTGAGGAATTCTGGGAGTTGAAGTCCACAAGTCTTAAAAGTTGCCAAGGTTGGACATTCCTGGTTTAAATGTGGAATACAGTGCTCCAGCTTTGGTCAACACGAATCAAGAACATTGAAGAACTCAAAAGACTGTGGAGAAGAATGCAGAAGATGGTCAGGACCTTACAACACTATTTCTCAATCTTGGCAACTTGAAAATATGTGGACTTCAAGAAAGCTGGCTGAGGAATTCTGGGGCTTGAAGTCCATGCCTCTTAAAGTTGCTAAGATTGAGAAACACTGTGGTAGAAGGTTCCAATTTTATCCATGGATAAACACAACTTGAAATGTCCTTCAAAATCCCACCATGATTATGGGAGTCCATGAAGGATGAACCTAATCTCCACTCACCCACCCTTCATCATGGTCTCTTTAAGAAGTTGGGAGATGTTCACACATTGCAGACAGAACCAACATATGCACATGGATGTCAACTCCACCTAGGGTTACCAGCAGGGGCGGATTGCTTACTTACCGGTGCCGGTGCGCTGAGCGCGCATCTCCACATTCTCCACGTTTCTACGTGTGTGCGCCCCCTCACGCGATTTTGCTTCTGCGCATGCGCAGAAGCAAAATCTCGCTGAAATCTTGCGAGGGGACGCGCGAGTGAGTGAGATTTCAGTGAGGTTTTGCTTCTGCGCATGTGCAGAAGCAAAATCGGCCAAAAATTCACTGAAAAAGATGATGATGCGTGTGACGGACCGGCGGAGAGGGCTCCGGAGCGGTCGTGCGCAAATTGCGCATTCGGCCATTCCCTACCGGAGCTCTGCATTGGACAGCTCCGGCAGGAACCCACCTCTGGTTACGAGATATCTGAACATGCAAAGGACGACATGGACAGTTGGAGAGGAGGACAAATGATGATGATGTTCGTCCATCGTATTCGAAGAGGACCTTGACATCTATCAATTGGGGGGGATGTCAAGACTTGCGCGTGAATTGGATTAAAGTGAGGGAGAGGTGCGCATAGTCAGCCTCATTCTCTCTTCCCAGATTCCAACTTGCTCCATATAGCAGGACAAGAGTCGAGACAGTTGGAGATGGGCTGGGTGCAGTGGTTGACCATGCATGTCTTGCCATGCTCTTAGCGTACCACATCACTTGCAGAGACAGCCTTCATGACCGTTGTCCTATTCTAATAGATTTCATCCGCTCAGTCCGCCGGAATCTGTCTTCACATGCTCGGGATAGACAAGTCCCTATCTCACCGAAGGTCGATGACCCAACGGCTACTCTCAACCTGGTTTGGCCAGCCTGTCGAAGCTGTTGCCCGGGGTGTGGCCACTGCACATGCTACAGCTGCTAGGAGCCACAGGTGAGAGCTGAGTGACAGGTGGGGACCAAAGGTGAACGAGCTTCCCTAAAAGCTGCCCTAGAATGACCTGCTGTAAAAGGACACGACATGCCCCTACACCAGAGGTGCTACCCCTCCTGAACACCCCATATAAATAGAGGACAAATAGTGGAGAAAGGAAGACACACAGTTTGCCTTTCTTGATAATGTACAAGTCATGGGATCTACAGAGTCCACGGATGATCGATTTGCGGAGTCTGGATTGAAGCCAATTGCTGGAATCAGGAAATAAATAATGTAAATTTAGACTGCTGAGCCTTGAGGCAATTTATAAGGTCACAACACATGAAAGTTGGACGGGCTACTGTTGTGAAAACAGTCCAAGAAAAAGAAGAAACAAAACAAGACACTCAAAAAGCTGGACAATATTTGATTTTAAGCCTGGGCCTGCTAAACAAAGGACAAAATGAAGGGCATCTGATTTTGTTGAGTGTTTGGTCATCTTCACCAGCATTTCTCAACCTCAGAAATCTCAAAGGTGCTTTTTCAAAAGGCAGCTGGACTGTTTTTATTTGAGGAAGAAGGGGGGGGGATCTAGTTTTCTTCTTCCCCAAATAAAGTCCAGTTGCATTTTGAAAAAGCATCCTTTGAGACAACTACTACTACTACTCGCAATAGAATACCTTATTCCACCAGACTTGAAATATTGGGATTAGACAATTTAGAACTACGTCGCCTTCGATCTGATCTAAATGCAATTCATAAAATCATATACCAAAATGTCCTTCCTGTTAATAACTACTTCAGCTTCAACCACAACAATACACGAGCACGTAATAGATACAAAGTTAATGTAAACCGCTCCAAACTCGACTGCAGAAAATTCGACTTCAGCAACAGAGTGGTCAATGCCTGGAATGCACTACCTGACTCTGTGGTTTCTTCCCCAAACCCCCAAAACTTTAACCTTAGACTATCTACAGTCGACCTCACCCCATTCCTAAGAGGTCTGTAAGGGGCGTGCATAAGCACACCAGCGTGCCTACCGTTCCTGTCCTTCTGTCCTATTGTCCTAATTTTTCTGTACATTTTTGCTTATGTTATGTTTATACAAACACCTATCTTGTGCATGTATGACAAACAAATTAAAAAACACTATCACCTGGATGACTGAGAATCTCCAGAGACATTCAACTTCAGCAACTTCATGATGTGTGGACTTCAGGTTCCCAGGATTCCCCAGTGTTTTAGCACTTCCCATTGTAGCAAAGTTTAGAGAGGAGACACTCTGTTCTGCGTTACATGAGAAAAGTACATGTTCCTCCCCCTGTCCTTACCACTTTCTATAGACTGGGACGATTGAGAATATCCTGTCATATTGCATTACTGTCTGGTTTGGAAGCATTACTGCTTCGGATAGGAAGGCGGTGCAGAGTGGTGAGGACGGCAGAAATGATTATTGGTAGTTCACTTCCTTCTGTCCAGGACATGGCGTATCAGCGATGCTTGATAGAGTCTGCAGGATTGTCTGGGATGCTGCACATCCTCTTCACCAGAGGTCTCCAACCTTGGCAACTTTATGAGGTGTGGACTTCAACTCCCAGAATTCCTCAGCCAGCATGGCTGGCTGAGGAATTCTGGGAGTTGAAGTCCACACCTCATAAAGTTGCCAAGGTTGGAGACCTCTGCTCTTCACGACCTGTTTTCTTTGTTACCGTCTGGGAAGGGGCTTCGTGGTACCCGAAGCAGAACATCCAGATTCAGCCACAGTTTTGTTCCATTCAGCATCAACCTTGTGAATTCTCAAGCTTCCTCTTTCCGCTACGTATTCAAGATGGAATGATTAATATTTATATCTGTTTATACATCAGGGTGTAGGTATTTACATATGTATGTATTTATCGTATCTATATGTGTGTTATGTATGTGTAGACTTTTGAGAGCAGGAAATAATTTCATTTTTAATGTGTGCCAGTGTGCCCACAGGAAAAAAATGACAATAAAGGTTATTTTACCCAATTCTAAACCTCATCGTCTTCTGCATTCTGCCTCTTAACAAAAGGAGTAAAGATGCCCAGACTTTTCTGATAGAGCTGGTGTTAAACAGCCGGGCAAAGCACCATTTGTTCCTTATCAAATCTTTTCTGCAGAATGAAGAAGATCTGTATACCCCAGTTCTCCAAAAATGGAGTTTTTATCTAAAAGGAACAGCGCCTACTTTCAGCCAGAGAACAATCCATGCTCAGAACAGTCCAGCTTACCAAACAGTGCCCAGCTAGTTTTCATAGAGCTCCTTTGAGGGACACGTTAAACAATGGTGTGGTTCAGGGTTTCTCAGCCACAGCAATTTTAAGATGTGGGGATTTCAACTCCCAGAATTCCCTAGCCGGCCATTGGAATTCGCAAACCGGATCTTGCAAGCCAACTGTGATTATAAGAACCGTGGTGGCACAGTGGTTAGAATGCAGTATTGCAGGCTCATTCTGCCCAATGCCAGCAGTTCGATTCTCACCAGGCTCAAGGTTGACTCAGCCTTCCATCCTTCCGAGGTCGGTAAAATGAGGATCCAGATTGTTGGGGGCAATAGGCTGACTCTGTAAACCACTTAGAGAGGGCTGTAAAGCACTGTGGAGCGATATATAAGTCTAAGTCAGGGGTGGCCAAACCGTGGTGCATGCGCCAAACATGGCGCATTGGATGATTACAAGTGGCGCATTGCATCCTTGCGCCTACTTATTTTTTAAAAAATAGGTGTCATAACTGAATCCATCTTAATATTTTCAACACCAAAGTGATCTCAGTTCAATTCGTACAGCCTTCGGTAATGTTCAACTTCTCGGTGTCTGAAACTTAGAATGGAACTTGTGAGATGTTACTTTAGGTGGATTTACAAACGTACGAATATTTTTATCGGTGTTGCCATTGCGCGTTCCTGCTCAAACGATTGCAAAACCACTGCGCACTAGCAACACATCATGTGTTTGAAGTCACGTGCAAATGAGCGGCGAGCATTCAATATAGTCAGTCAGTTCTGAGTGAGCCATCGTGGCGTGGAGTTTGAAGCAGTGTTTTATTGAGTGTACTAGCGTGGTTTTTGTATTGAGAGTGATTGAAAGACAGATTCAAGATTAAATATATATTACGTTTGTCAAATTTTGAAATGGCGTAAATTAATTAATTTAATTGCGTGATTGAGTTATTCCTTTTCCTCCCTTAAGCAAAGCAGATCCTACCCCTATCCCTATTTTACAACCCCAAACATGAAATAAGAAGGTAAAAAACGTGCTTGAGTTATATGGCGCATCTGAACTCGTCTGTGAAAAAATTGGCGCATGGTATGGGTATGGGTTAAGGTTGGCCACCACTGGTCTAAGTGCTATTGCTATTATTCAGTAAGTAAATTAAACAATGGTTTAATTTAATTGATGGTTTAGTCAGGTTACCCTGTTGCAAACCTTAGGATCCCTTCAGTCTCTTTATATTCATACTACAGGGAGTCTTGACTTACAACCATTTTCATTGCTGACTTACAGCAACACTGAGAAAGTGACTTTCAAACTACACTTGGTCCTCCTACTTATGATCATTGCAGCATTCCGCACAGTCACGTGATCAAAATTCAGGCGCTTGGCATCTGGCATGTATTGGTACCAGGCGCATGTGATCTCCATCTGTGACCTCTGCAGCCAGCTTCCGACGAGTCAATGCGGGAAGCCAGATTCACATAATGACCATGTTAAGGTGAGAATAAATCTCATAGAGGCGATGTGGATCTTTTCTTGGAATTCAGACATTTAGAAATAAAGCCGAGATTAAAAGTCTAATAGAAAATATTTATTTCGGTACAAAAACAATAAATCATGAATAGTTACATCCTTGCTAATAAATCGTGACCATTCCTGTCAGAGTCAAAGGCAGAAGAGTATAATGAAGAATCAGGAATGCACACATGCGCAGAATATCACATCACGTGTCCTGCTTATATTGGAATGTACCATAATATTAGGATAGGGATGCATCACCCGGCATATACATTCAACTGGCAATATTCACACCGTGACAGACCATATGATTCACTTAACAATTGCAGTAATTCACTTAATAGCAGTGGCATAGAGAGAGAATAGAATGGAAGCTATGAAGATATCCCAAAGCGTTTGATTTTCATAATCCCAACTAGATCCATGGCATTTCCACCAGGTCAATAGCCCTCTAGATTTTATTGAACTTCAGCTCCCATTACCTCTATTGTTCTAGCTAGGCTGGGAACCGATTGGAATTGGAATTCCACAACACTTGGAGGCCACGGGAATTGCCTTTTGTTCCTGAGTTCATGGCATAGTTTCTGCAATTTAAACTGGGATTGCAGCCATTGGATGAAGCAGCGACATCTTACTTAATGACCATTTTGCTCAGTGAGTGAGATTCTGGTTCCAACTGTGGTCCTAAGTCGAGAATTACCAGTAAGCAAAAACCGTCATGTGGAACCCCAGGATGTCTCTCAGAGAACCCTGGGATTCTGCAATTCAAACTAAGATGCAAAAGCAGGGGGCCGCGATGGCTCAGTGATTTAAGATGCTGAACTTGTCAGATGAAGATCTGACAGCCCAGGTTTGAGACCCAAATGCTGTGTGATGGAGTGAGCTCTTGTGGTGGGATTCCAAATCTTTTTCTACCGGTTCTATGAGAGCGTGCGCGCAGCACTCAAAGACTGCCCTTGGTGTCAGTGCTGGTGAGCTGAGCTGTTGTTTAGCTCAGCTGAGGCACGGCAATCCGCTCTGCTGCGTGAATTAGCTGAGCTAAAAAACAAGGGAATATAGGACAGGGATCGGCAGGGGAAGGAGGGCAGGACCAGCCAGAGGTGGTATTTGCCGGTTCTCCGAACTACTCAAAATTTCTGCTACCGGTTCGTCCGAACCGGCTGAATACCATCTCTGGTGAGCTCCTGTTCCTTGCTCCAGCGCCTTCCCACCTAGCAGTTCGAAAGCATGGAAATGCAAGTAGATAAATAGGTACCACTTTGGTGGGAAGGTAACAGTGTTCCATCTGCTGGCCACATGACTGCGGAAACATCTTTGGACAGTGCTGGCTCCCACGGTTAACAAACTGAGATAAGCCCGACTAGACAGGGAAACCTTTACCTTTATAAAAACATAGTTCACAAAGCTTTTTCTTTTAAGGCGTAACATTTCAGACTTTACAAAATAGAATACATGAAACTTCTTTTCTTGCGAACTGTCCTTTTTGTACATTTTCACAATTCTCCATCGATGCAAGAAAGGAGAAAGGAATGGATGGTTAAGTTTCTACTACAGTATTGGGGTGAGGCTACAACATTGCTGTTTAGTTTGCAGTTTGGTGTGTCCTAAATATCTAGTTGGCTTGTAATCCATGTGTTGCACAAAAAAACCTAGTTGGCTTGTAATCCATGTGTTGCACAAATCCAGAAAATTGGTAAATCCAATTTCAGTCAGCGATCACGTGAATTGTTCACTTGCCAATCTCACACAGCTATTGTGGGACAACCCTACAAAAATACAAAGGGTACCGATTGCCTGTGTGTGAATGACAATATCTAAGGGTGATTATGCTACATGGTTTTTCAAAAACATGCTAATCTTTCATTCAGATGGGGGGGGGGAACCCCACGTATATATATCCCATATGTAACTCACAATATTGCAACTTGCCAAAGCGATTGTATTTACAAAGGGAATAATAGTATCTAATCTCCCCAGTCAATGTATACCACAGTTCTCGAGAACTCCAATATGTTAAATGCTTAAAGCATCCAATCTTTAGAAAACAAAGGTGTGTCTAATCGCTGTTTGTACTTAGCAAAAAAATCTTGGAACTGGGCTGTTCGCTGGGTTGTAAAAATGAAATAAAACTTTTCATTCTTTAAAAAAAAGAAAAATCAAGCATTTTCTTTTAACGGAATTATGGGCTTGACGAGGGATGCTTTTTCCATGAAAAGGTAAAGGTTTCCCTGTCGAGTCGTGTCTGACTGTAGGGCCTGGGGCTCATCTCCGTTTATTGGCCGAAGGAGCCAGCGTTGTCCGTAGACAATTTCCGAGGTTATGCGGCCAGCATGACTATACGCAAAAGTGCACGGAACACTGTTATCTTCCCACCAAAGTGGTACCTATTTATCTACTTGCATTTGCATGCTTTCGAACTGCTAGGTGGGTAGGAGCTGGGGCGAGGACGGGAACTCACCCCATTGCACAGGTCTTGGGTCTCAGACCTGGGCTGTCAGCTCTCCATCTGACAAGCTCAGAGTCTTAAATCATTGAGTCATCATGGCCCCCTGCTTTTGCATCCTAGTTTGAATTGCAGAAACCTAGGGGGACATCCTGGGGTTCCACATGACAGTTTTTGCTTACAGGTAATCCTTGATTTATGACCACAATTGGAACCAGAATCTCACTCATTGAGCAAAATGGTCATTAAGTAAGATGTCACTGCTCCATCCAATGATTGCAATCCCAGCACTTCTGGTTGCAGTTGTTAAGTGGATGGGGTTGGTGGCTGGTTGCGGGTTGGCAGCGTCCCTCCACAACAGGCCAAGTCTCGTGTGCCTCCTTGGGAAAATTAATTCCCAACCTCTGCTCTAAATCAAACTGGAATTTACTTCCTCTCTACCAGATATTTGAGGATAGGATCTTTTTTTCTTAGTCCTTTTGTGTCTTTAATATTGAATTTAGGCTTCACTATAAAAATAGTGGCGCAGCGGTTAGAGGCAGTACTGCAGGCCACTTTAGCTGACTGATCTGCAGCTCAGCGGTTCAAATCTCACCGGCTCAAGGTTGACTCAGCCTTCCATCCTTCCGAGGTAGGTAAAATGAGGACCCAGATTGTTGGGGGGCAATGTAAATATATACATTGCTTAATGGTGTAAACCTCTTAGAGAGTGCTTGCACTGTGAGGCGGTATAGAAATCTCACAAATAAAAATAAATATTCCCCAAAAACTGTCATGTGGAACCCTAGACTCTCAGAGAACCCTGGGGTTCTAGCAGTGGTGGGTTGCTACTGGTTCAGACCGGTTCGCGTGAGCCTGTGGCGGAAATTTGGCCCCGTTTGCCGAACTGGTAGTGATGGCCGGCTTGCCACGCCCCCGAACCAGTTCAGCAGTCGCCGCTGCTTGAAAGCGGCTGCCAACGAACCCTGTGCATGTGCAGAGGGTCAGAACCCGGATGGAACGCGCGTACTTCCAAACCAGTAGGGAAGGTAAGAGAAACCCACCCCTGGGTTCCAGGTAACAATAGTTTGAATACTTTGGAGTTTGAGTAATGCACTGAAAATTAACTGAATTAAGTTTAACAGGGACAATCTTGACAATGTTGGACTTCCTAAGGATGCCTCTGAGTTAGTGGAGTGCCAATTTACGGTGAATAAATGATGAATTGTTATTTAGAGACTTTGAAAACCAGGCAGTGAAAATGAATTCCTGGATTCTTTTGCCTTCTTTTCTTCCTGCCTGATTCGTGGGTCACAGAAAAATTATCTGAATTCTTCCTGCTGCAGAGAATTAAGAAAGATACTTGCGGTTTAGAATGTGAACATCGCCCCCTGGTGTTCATCCTTAGAATAGCTCGATGCCTCCTGAACAATATTCAAATCCACCTAGCACAGTGGTTCTCAACCTTCCTAATGCCGCGACCCTTTAATACAGTTCCTCATGTTGTGGTGATCCCCAACCATAAAATAATAAAATTATTAGGAAACTCGGGGGTGGGTTCTAACTTGCCTCACTGCTGGTTTGCTTCCTCCTGCGCTGCATGGCCGCGCCTCATGGGCGCGTGTGCGCTTTGCGCGCGCATGCATGTTCAGTGTCGAATTTTTTTAAAAAAAATTGCAAAAAAAAGCTGAAAACAAGATGGCGATGCATGCGCAGTGCCGGAAGTTCACCTTCTGCGCATGCTCAGAAGTTCCCATGGTACAGATTTTTTTTTTTGCAGTAGTCTATTTGTATGAGGGTGGACCCGCCTGGAGACGGATAGAGGAGCGGTGTCTCAGTTCCTAAGACCATCGGAAATATGTGTTTTCCGATGGTCTTAGGCGACCCCTGTGAAAGGGTTGTTCGACCCTCAAAGGGGTCGCGACCCACAGGTTGAGAACCGCTGACCTAGCAGGAAGGGTTACTAAAGAAATAGGGGAATTGTCATTCAGGAACATCTGAACGGCCAGCATTTTTCCATATACATATGGAAATATTTTCTGCACCAGATACCTCTAGCTTGGGAGACATAATTCAGAAATCATCAATGCAGAGGAATCAATTCCAGCTGAATTTGCTTGATAGAGTAGTGTTGTGTTTCTAGACATCACCGTTTCCTGGTGACTGCCCCAATGTCACCCAGCCAGCTTTGGTTAAACGTGTCATCAGTTTGGAGTCATTGCAATGCCGCGAGAGACCCAAGTCCAACCCTCCTTGAATCTCCTTGACCAATTTATCTAGCGCCAATTTAGTGCTGCCTGTTAGTTGACCAAATATTTCTGCATAGGCTTCAATAAATCATTTATGCTGCAACCTGTAGCACAGGGGTGTCAAACTCAAGGCCCACGGGCTGCATCCGGCCCGCGGGGTGCTTAGATCTGGCCCGCGGGGCCGGCCTGCAAACAGCAAAGGACCAGCCTGCAGCCCCTCTGCAAGTGAGAAAGGAGCTTGGGGGGCCCCCGTGCCCCGTTTTCAACCATAATAGCCTCCTGCAACCCTCTGCTAGCAAAAACAAAGCTTGGGGGGCAATGCACAGCCCCCCCTGTGCCCCATTTTTGGCTGTGACGGTCTCCTGCAGCCATCTGCCATCGAAAATGGAGCTCGGTGGGACTGCACATGACACCCCCCCCCCCGCCATGCCCCGTTTTTGGCTGTGACGGCCTCCTGCAGCCATCTGCCGGCGAAAATGGAGCACCGGGAGGGGGGGCAGAGGGGTAACCCAATGGTCTGGATTCACACATTCCACCCAATGATAAGAAAATAAAATAACCAAATCATTTATTTATTTTATTTATTTATTTGTGAGATTTATATACCGCCTCACAGTGCAAGCACTCTCTAAGCGGTTTACACCAGTAAGCAATGTATATTTATATTGCCCCCAACAATCTGGGTCCTCATTTTACCTACCTCGGGAGGATGGAAGGCTGAGTCAACCTTGAGCCGGTGAGATTTGAACCGCTGACCTGCAGATCATGCTAATTCAGTTTAGCCTGTGTGTGGTACGAATACAGCATCTACAAGGCAGCCAGTTAAGGGTGTTGTGGAAATACACAGGCCATTTTTATTTCACAAACCAGAGTGCCTGAAGGAACGGATTAGGACAGACAAGAGTGCAAGACCCTTTTAAAACCAATATTTGTAGGCCTATAAGGGATCCTGTAAAGCAAGCTGAAAGTCCTAGGACAGTCATAGTGAACCTTTTCGGCACCGAGTGCTCAAACCGGAACGCGCGTGCATGTGCATGCATGTGTGTGCGCTGGAGTGCCGGAAACCCAAAGACCAGCTGGGCAGCACGCGCATGTCTGTTTTTTGGCCATTTTTGGCTGTTTTTTGGACTGTTTTCAGGGCCATTTTCTGGCCGTTTTTCGTGCACCAGAAACCAGAGCAGCTGGCGATGGCGCATGTGCTCACAGAGAAGGCTCTGTGTGCCACCTCTGCCACACGTGCCATAGGTTCGCCATCACGGTCCTAGGATTTTCAAAGCAGGTTTGGGAAACCCAAAACTGGTTTTATTCACCAAATAAAAGGCTCTTAAAGATCTTAAATCAATGTTTCTCAACCGTGTGGCAAATTGAAGATGTGTGGATTTCAATTTTCCAGCCAGGAATTCTGGGAGTTGAAGTCCACGTATCTTCAAGTTGCCAAGGTTGAGAAAGACCGTCCTAGATGTTCCTTGGAAAGGTTTCTTTCAAGAATGGAACCAGTTGGGTTTGCGTTTAGAAACGAAGGCCTCAATTCCTTCCTGTCCATCCTTCAGAGCCAGGTTCTCCACCATGACCTGTGAAGCTATCTGGTAGGCCGTGCTAATATCGTGTTCCATCTGTTTGTAAAAAGTGGCCTTCCCCAGAGCTAACACGGCCCGGCTGCTTTGGCAAATCTTTTGGGCAATTTTCAGCGTTTCGCTTTCCAGCTGGTCCTCAGATACAACTCGGCTGATGAGTCCATGGAGAAGGGCATCCTGAGCTGTCATGGGCACTCCGGTGAAGAGGATCTCCAGTGCCACCTGCAAGAAAATACCTGAGCTGGAGACTTTGATGTTCAACATCTGGCTCATTATAAGATTCTGATGCCCATCTGATGGGCAGGTTCAAGCTAGGGAACCCCACCAGACCAACATTCTGCATGAATTTGGGCACGCATTAAAATTACCAGCAAGGACAATCTTCTCTAGATATCTCTGTTTTCAGAAGAAGTGAACTGGCATAAATAAGGTCCTTTTCTTTGATTTTGGAATGAGGTGGCAACTCCTAGCTGATTGTGGCTAATTTGTAATTAGGGTCAGATCTGATTAGAACCATCGGAAGCTCAAATGGGAGGTTGAAAAACATCCTAGCAACCTTTTCTTTATGGTAAGGTAAAGGTAAAGGTTCCCCTCGCACATACGTGCTAGTCGTTCCCGACTCTAGGGGGCGGTGCTCATCTCCGTTTCAAAGCCGAAGAGCCAGCGTTGTCCGAAGACGTCTCCATGGTCATGTGGCCGGCATGACTAAATGCCAAAGGCGCACGGAACGCGGTTACCTTCCCACCAAAGGTGGTCCCTATTTTTCTACTTGCATTTTTTACATGTTTTCGAACTGCTAGGTTGGCAGAGGCTGGGACAAGTAACGGGAGCTCACTCCGTTACGCGGCGCTAGGGATTCGAACCGCCGAACTGCCGACCTTTCTGATCGACAAGTTCAGCGTCTTAGCCACTGAGCCACCGCGTCCCACTTCTTTATGGTAGCCAGGATTTAAATCATGGTTATCTCCATGAAGTAACCAGGAGTCTTAAAGAAGATTGTACCTCACAACACAGTTGGCTATACAGGTAGTCCTCAACTTACGACCGTCACTCAACCCCAAAATTTCTGTT
Organism: Diadophis punctatus similis; assembly: GCA_023053685.1. Lineage (NCBI taxonomy): Eukaryota > Metazoa > Chordata > Lepidosauria > Squamata > Dipsadidae > Diadophis > Diadophis punctatus. Next base: position 6,839,547 of record JALIGW010000004.1, on the reverse strand, counting down.
GCTAAGCAAGAAAGTTGTTCAGTGAGTTCTGCCCTATTTTACGAACTTTCTTGCCGAAGTTGTTAAGTGAATCGCTGCAGTTGTTAAAGTTAGAAATATGGTTGTTGAGAGAATTTGGCTTCCCTCGTTGACTTGGCTTGTTAAAGGGTTGCAAAAGGGGATCCCATGGCCCTGAGGCACTGCAACCGTCATAAGTACATGCCAGTTGCCAAGCATCCGAATTTTGATCACGTGACCATGGTTGTTAAGTGTGAAAAACGGTCATACATCACTGGTTTTCAGCACTGTTGTAACTTCAAATGGTCACTAAGCAGACTGTTGTAAATCCGAGAGTCAGGAATCTCAAAGAAGATTGGCACCCAGAATTTGGAAATCCCTTTCTACTGTACTGTTTAGGTGAGAGTGCCAAGGGTTTATGCTCAAAATTTCTGTACAACCCAATCTCTCCTTTCGTTATTATTTTGTTCTCTTGTTATATTCCAGAGGTCTTCAAACTTGGCAACTTTAAGACTTGTGGACTTCAACTCCCAGAATTCTCCAGCCAGCATAGCTACATAAGATCTACCATATTTTTCGGAGTATAAGACGCACCTTTCCCACCCCTAAAAGAGGCTGAAAATTTGGGTGCGTCTTATACTCCGAATGTAGCTTTTTCGAAGCTTTTTTTTCCAGCCGTAACGATCTTCCTGGCTTGCAGGCTTGTTTTCATTCCTACTCCCTCCGAAACAGGTTTTTTCAGCCCTAACAAGGTGCTAACGATCTTCCCGGCTTGCAGGATTTTTTCATTGCTACTCCCTCAGAAGAAGTTTTTTTCCAGCCCTAAGTCTTTGCAGGCTTTTTTTCATTGTTACTCTCTCAGAAGAAGGTTTTTTTAAGTCCTAACCAGGGGATAAAATAATGTGCTGAAGCTGACCAGACTAAGGACGCTAGCCAGATGAATACCTGGTAGGTAGATTTTTTTTCCTATTTTCCTCCCCAAAAACTAAGGTGCGTCTTATACTCCGAAAAATACGGTACCTTTTTAGGCAGGGATCTTCCAATGGCTACTGCAGGTGTTGAGCAGAAGAGACCCACGTTCACTCCAGGGGTGGCGAACTTGGACTTCTCGCTGGCCACAGCAATGTCGCAGCTGGCCACCAGTTGGCAACCGGCGGCTGTGGCAAGGCCATTTACTTTGGCAATCACAGGCACGGGTAGCTTTGGAAGCAACGTCATGACCTGTCAGGAAGTGTTTTAAAAAGAAAGGAAACAAGAGGTGTCTCTCTTAATGCGTGGAGATCAAAAGAAGTGATAGTTCCACTTTACCCTAGAATAGAATAGAATACACAGAGTTGGAAGGGAACTTGGATGTCTTCTAGTCTAACCCCCTGCTTAGGCAGGAAACCCTACACCACTTCAGACAAATGGTTATCCAACATCTTCTTAAAAACCTCCAGTGTTGGAGTATTCACAGCTTCTGGAGGCAGGCTGTTCCACTGATTAATTGTTCTAACTGTCAGGAAATTTCTCCTTAGTTTTAAATTGCTTCTCTCCTTGATTCCTTGTCTCCACCCATTGCTTCTTGTTCTACCCTCAGGTGCTTTGGAGAATAGCTTGACTCCGTCTTGTTTGTGGCAACCCCTGAGATATTGGAACACTGCTATCATGTCTCCCCTAGTCCTTCTTTTCATTAAACTAGACATAACCCAGTTCCTGCAACCGTTCTTTATATGTTTTATCCTCCAGTCCCCTAATCATCTTTGTTGCTCTTCTCTGCACTCTTTCTAGAGTCTCAACATCTTTTCTACATCGTGGCGACCACGATTGAAGTCCACAAGTCTTAAAGTTGCCAAGTTTGGACACCCCTGATGTTAGGATGAGAATAAAATCTCATAGAGGCGACGTTTTGGATCTTTACTTGGAATTCAGACAGTTAGAAATAAAACCGAGATTAAATGTCTAATAGAAAATATTTATTTCAGTACAAAAACAATAAATCCTGAATAATTGCATCTTTGCTAAGAAACAGGACCGTTCAGGTCAAGAGCTAAGGCAGAAGAGAATTAATGAGGGATTAGGAATGTAGACATGCATACACATCATATCACGTGTTCTGCTTGTATTGGAATATACCATAGTATTAGATAGGGGTGCATCACCCTGCATAGACATACAACTGACAATATTCACACGGTGACACCTGATTTAAAGTTAACATTTGGGCACACAATGACAGAGAGAGAGGTCAGCCAATTGTAAAAAAGGAGAAAGTTTTCACATGGTTGACCAAATCAATGTGGAAACTCACCTCTGAACAGGTTTTAAAGATGTCCATGTGCTGCTTTCTGTCTTCCTTTGGAGTCAATTCCTTCAAGTCGTGTCCAGAGGAGAACACAGGACCCTCAGCTTCAGAGAAGTTGGGAAAAAGGAGGAGATATTTGCACAGGGTGCCACAATGACCTCGCTCACACAACACACTGAACTAGAACACGCTTAACCATGTTCTATAGAAAAATACACCAGTATTGCGTTTGCATGACATGCTGAAACATGATTCACAAGCCATCATGGTTGGATTGTGGGGTCCTTGGTGATCTTTGAGCTTGGTAGTTTTCTTGCAGACATTTCTTTACCACATTAGGTAACATCATCAGTACTATAAGGGAGTGGGGTTACCTCTTATTTTTATATGCTAGTGCAGTGATGGCGAACCTTTTTTGGCTCGGGTGTCAAAAGGGTGCGCGCGCGCGATAGCATGCGTGTGCGTGCCCACCCATAATGCAATGCCCTCCCACCCATAATGCAATGCCCTCCCACCCACATACGCACAACCCACGCGCTGCCATCCCCGCGCATGTGTACGGGCCTCACTGAAACCTCCGGACCTCCGGTAGGCCCGTTTGGCCATTTTTCGCCATCCCCAGGCTTTAGGAGGCTTTCCTGAACCTGGGGGACAGCGAAAAATGGCCGAAAAGAAGGCCGAAAATCAGCTGACCAGTGCTGACATAGGGCAACGCCTCACGTGCCCTCAGATATGGCTCCGCGTGCAACCTGTGGCACGCATGCCATAGGTTCACCATCACTGTGCTAGTGGCTTGCCCTGTCAGTGTTGGTGGGAGTCTTTTGGATGGTCTGTTGTTTATTGTTTGTTTGTCTGTGTTGGAAGTTCCTTGATTGGGGTATTGTTTACTTGATTGTTGGTCTATTGCAGGGGTGGGTTCTAACTTACCTCGTTGCCGGTTCGCTTCCTCCCGTGCCATGTGGCTGCGCCTCGTGGGCGCACGCTTCGCACGCGTACGCAGTAGCAAAAAATCAGAAAACCCCCCCAAAAAGCTGAAAACAAGATGGCAATGCATGCGCAGAAGAAAAAAACCCCGAAAAAAAATAAAAAAAAATCAAAAAAATAAATTAAAAAAAGATGGTGGCCTCCATGGACTAGCACCGATCGATCCGGTTCCGTGACGTCATTGTGATGTCACTAGCAGGTTGCTACCGGTTCTGGCGAAACGGTCCAAACTGGGAGGAACTCACCTCTAATCTAGTGTTGGTCAGTTGCCAAGCGTCTCAATTTTGATCACGTGACCATGGGGATGACGCGAGGGCCATAACTGTGAAAAACGGTCATAAGTCACTGTTTTCATTGCCGTTGTAACTGTGAACGGTCGCTAGATGAACTGTTGTAAGTTTAGGACGACTTGTATAACTTAAAACAGAGGTCTTCAAACTTGGCAACTTTAAGACTTGTGGACTTCAACTCCCAGAATTCTCCAGCCAGCTATGCTGGCTGGAGAATTCTGGGAGTTGAAGTCCACAAGTCTTAAAGTTGCCAAGTTTGGGGACCCCTGACTTAAATCCTCATGGATTTAAGAAGGGAGATTGTAGACACTGAGTCTCCGCTTCAGACTAATGATAGTTAGACGCACATGATTGAGAAGAAGCCTCTGCCAAATTCCGTCTTTATTCATTTCCGATCGTGAATGAACAACCTACCTGAAATGATAATGACGCGCAAATCCGTGCTGTCAATATCGTGCAAAATATCCCGGCGCAGGGAGTTGAGCATGGAGAGGGAGAGCGCATTCCTTTTCCCAGGATTGCTCAGTACAATGTTCCTGTAAAGAAAAAAGAATGTTTACAAGATGTCACGGAAAGCAACTTAGTAGGAATGAGAATCTGTAGAGATTCTCAGTCATCCAGGTCAGGGGTCTCCAACCTTGGCAACTTTAAGACTTGTGGACTTCAACTCCCAGAATTCTGGGAATTGAAGTCCACAAGTCTTAAAGTTGCCAACGTTAGAAATTCCTGATCCGGGTCATGGTTGTCCTAACGGTGTTTTTTCAGGAGGCAACTGGACTTTCTTGTTTTTTCGTCTTTTTTTTTTTATTCAAAAAGTTTTATTAGTACAGACTTACATAAGTAGTAGCAAAATATTAAATATAAAGTACAAACATTTTTGTTTTTTTCTCCCCCCCCCCCGAACCCACCCCCTTCCCTCCCCACCTCCCCCCCGGACTTCCCAGAGATAATACAGGGCATAATAATAAATTTAAATTGTTAATAAAAAGAGAAAAAAAAGAGGGAAAAAAAGAACACTGTTTTTTAAAAAAACTTCAACTCCAGATTATACACTACTAATATATCGCATTTATATACAATAGTAAAGATACAAAAAAGAAAAAAAAAAGAAAGAAAGAAAGAGAAAACTCTTTAACAATACAAACAAACAAACCTCCTATCTCCTCCCTTCAGTCCTCTATCTTATACAAGGTAAATGTTACAAAAGTAATAACTAAATATAAAATACACAAATCTTAAACTGATATTATTGACATTAAAAATAACCTCTAAGATAAAACTTAACTAAATGTTACATAAGTGATCATCAAATATTAAATTTCGTCATGATATTAATAAGATAATATTATTCTAAATTAACTTACTAACTTCAATAAACAAAAAAAGAAAATAAAAGAATAAACAAATCTTCAACAAACTATATATATCTAATATTATTAACATTAAAAATAACCTCAAAATTATATAAAACTTAACTAAATATTGCATAAGTAATCATTAGATAGGGAAAAGATAAAATACAATCATATTAGTCTCTATCCGTCCAATATATTTCAACATCACATCGTTTTGTATCTTGATAGTTCATCTTTTAATAGTTCACTAAATTCGAATTTGTCGAGTCGTCTCCCGTCTGATCCCAAACCTCCATCTCCTTTTCCCCAGCTATCTGGTTCAGGCACTCCTTTTGGATTTTTGAATCTATTTCCTTTTGATCCATCAAAGGTGGCTTCCCCTCCTCCTCCTCTTTTATTTTCATACATCCTTCCTCTGGAATCTTGGATATATCAGCCTTTAGAACATTGACATAAAATTCAGTAGCTTTTTTTATCGTGTTGAGCCGGTATCTTTTTCCAGAAAATTTCACTGCTACTCCAACTGGCGCTTCCCATTTATATTGTAAATTTAATCTCTTAAATTCATCAATCAAAAAAGTATAGCTTTTTCTGGCTTTAAGCATTTTAGAGGGGATTTCTTTCCAAATCTTTAGTTCCTGACCATTCACCATAAGATTATTGTTAAACGTTGCTTGTATAATTCTGTTCCGTAGAGCTCTTGTGGTAAAATATATGACAATGTCCCTTGGTAAATGCTTTTGTTTAGCGTACCACGAATTGATTCTGTAAATTTTGTCGATTTGTGTAGCCAATTCCACTTTAGAAATTCCAGACACCTGATCCAATATGTCAACCATCCTGCCTTTTAGATTTTCATATAATCCTTCTTTCAAACCTCTAATCCTTATAGCAACTTCCATGGATCTGAACTGAGTCATTAAGACCTCTTTTTCAAAATTTGCAATATCATTTTGGATTTTATCTATGTAATTCACCGAAGTTGCCAAAGCTTGTTTATTTGTTTCAATACGTTCTGCCAAAACTTCAGTATTTGTTGCTAAGCCTTTGCAAACCTCTAACACATCAAATCTGAGTTGTTGATTCATATTCTTCAAAGCAGCCTGCATTTTTTTGTCTATCTCACTTATTTTCTGATTAAATTCCAAAGTAAGTTCATGTTTCATAATCTTTAAATTATTTAATAAATTTTCAGGTGTCAAAAGCTGTGGAGGTGTTAGCTCAGTGTTAAGTTGCATTTTAGAAATATATCCAGATGAATAGTCATTTCTTTTAGTCAAAACAATCTTTCCAGACTTTGAAGCCATTGGTGTTTCAAAAGAGTACAAAAAAGAGAGAAAGCCAGATGCCTGATTAAAGTTCTTTCCAGTTTAAAAATCAGATAGTCTTTTATTATTGGAAATATTTCTATTATAACTTTAATCCAGAGTTAGGAGACAGAGAGAGAGAAAACCATTTTTCCAAGTTAAAAGTTTCCATAAGAGAGAGAGAGGAAAAAAAAAAGCCTCTGGGAAAACGAAAGTCACTTTCACTTCTCAATCGCCATATTGTTACTCTGTTTCCTTTGTTCCCTTGCCAAAGTGAAAGCTTCCCCAGGAGTTGAAAAAAAAAGGAAAAAAGAGGTTTCAGTACTTGCCCATCTCACGCCTGTTTCTCTCTGTCTGCTTCTGTAGTTTAAATGTAGTTATAAATCCCATTCTTGAAGCAGCGGCTGGTCACGACATCTAGCTCTGCAAAGGCAGAGGTTTCCTGATCTTCGGAGCTGGAGACAGGCTGCATGGGGAGCTCTCCCTTCGCGCCCTACCAGATGGCTCCTAGGGCGCTGGGGGGGCTCTACCCCTCCTGTCAGGCTCTCATCTCTCCCCTTTGCCCGGGGAAGAGATTTCAAAGCCGCCAGACAGCTGTTCTGGCGGCTTTTAACAAAGATCGGAAAGGCGTCCGACGAAGGGACGTCCGCGATGAAGCGCTCCAAACCGGAAGTCTCCTTGTTTTTTCGTCTTTTGAAGATGTTTTGCTTCTCATCCAAGAAAGAGGAAAGAAAAAGAAAAAGAAGGGAAGATGGGAAGAGAAAAAGGAAGGAAACATAAGGAAAGAGGGGGAGGAAGAAGAAAGGAGAATGAAGAGGGAAGGAAAAAGGAGAGAAGGAAGGAAGGATGATTATAGTAAGAATGAGGGAGGATCTGAGGGAAGTCCTGACTTAGCACTTGGCACTTAGCACTTGGACTTAGCACTTGCCCCCCACAACATGAGTGACGTCGAGCTGGCCACGCCCACCCTGGCCACACCCACCCCAGCCCCTCAAGGTCAAACACAACCCTGATTCAGCCTCAATGAAATTGAGTTTGACACTCCTGGCCCAGGGGTGAAATTCAGCAGGTTCTGGAGAACCGGTAGCGGAAATTTTGAGTAGTTCGGAGAATCGACAAATACCACCTCTGGCTGGCCCCAGAGTGGGGTGGGAATGGAGATTTTGCAGTATCCTTCCCCCAGGAATGGGGAGGGAATGGGGATTTTGCAGTATCCTTCCCCCAGGAATGGGGAGGGAATGGGGATTTTGCAGTATCCTTCCCCTGCCACGCCCACAGAACCGATAGGGAAATTTTTTGAATTTCACCCCTGCCCTGGCCTATATAAGGCAAGAAGGCACTATAGAGGAAAGGAATCTGGTTCCTTGACTGAATAACTGATAATTGCTCTTGCATTTGCTATTCGCCGATTGAGATCAAATATATTTGCAAGCTGAGAACGTTTTTTTTCTGAATGAGAGGCCTAGGAAGTGATTTGGCCCCAAACCAATCAAGACAAGGTTTGCAAATGGATTTTGCAAAGTGGATTTTTCTGGTTTTGAGGTCATCTCAAAAGATAGCTTCCCAGATAATCAACTCAGGCAGAATTGGGCTCACTACTGAATCACTTTTCTCCACTCTAAATTTAATCCACTATTCATTCACTCCCTTTTCTGCTTCCTTCCCTTGACCAGTTCACTCTACTCACTTATTTAGAAACTGATTATTATCTTAACATTTCCAAAAAAGGAATTTCTTGTTTATGCACTATTAGTTATTAATTAATTGTGCTGGGGGAGAGGCTGTTTTTGAAAAACAAACTAACTGCTTGCTAAATTTGCAGTTGGTAAACTTGACCTTATGGGAAAAACAGGAGGCGTTTTAGGAATCTATGTGATTCCATTCCAAATACTTAGTTAATGGTTTGATGGCTTGTATTGACGCAGATACTGTAAAAATATAATTCAGTATAGCCAGTCCTTGACTTATGACCCATTCATTTACAAATAGACTAGTCAAAGTTACAAGTGTGGAAAAAAATGACTTACGACCAGTCCTCGCACTTATGATGCCCCTATGGTCCAATGATCAAAATTCGGGCATTTGACAATTGGCATGTATTTATGATGATTGCAGCGTCCTGGGGTCACCAATTGTGACTTTCCCAACCAGCTTCTGCCAAGCCAAATTAACGGGAGAATCTGGATTCACATAAAAGCTGTGCGATTCAGTTCATGATCACAATGATTTGTTTAAAGAACATGGCATAAAAAGTTGTAAAATTGGATGCAAAACACTTAACAACTGCCTTGCTTAACAACAGATTCCAGTCCCAATTCGTCCCTCAAGAACTACCCTGAATTCTACTTGGATCGGCCAGGGGCGAATTTGCACACTGTTGTAGTTTACTACATGGTGTAAACCCAGTCATTACAGCCAGAGGTGGGTGTTCTGTCCCCACGAAGCACACAACCACACAAGCAGATTGTACACACTTATTTAATGAAACAAAGGCTACTAATAAAACATCTTATTAGTAAACAAGATGCACACACCAATTTACAAACAAACTGTTATCAGCAAGCAACCAGCTATCAAGTAAGCTTCATTAATAGCTGGTATCAGTTCAAAGAGTTCGAAGACAATGATGAGCAATTGAGTCTGTTTATCTTACGGAGTTTCCAAGAGTTGGCAAAATTCCTAGAAATTAGTCCTTGATAATCCAAGCCAACGCAGAGAATGCAAAACAAGAGTCATGGAGCAAGCTATGATCAGACAGGTCTCTTTCTCTTTGTTCTCTGTAGCTTGTTAGCTGCAACTCATGACCTTAAACAGACTAGGGGAGTGACCAATTAGCCCCAAGTCTTACTCCCAAGTAGACCTCCTCCGGAGTAAACCTTCCTGCCTCTTGGCAGCCCTGCGTGCTCTTGCATTCAGGAAAGGAGTAGCCCCTCCTTTCTCAGCACTGCCAAGAGGTACTGAAGGTTCCAAAGGCCCAGGCTGCACAAGCTGCGGGCAGGCCACAACAGTGAGTTCCTACTGGTTCTAACTGGTTCTTTAAAACTGTTAGTAAATCGGCGATGATGTCACGGAGCCGGTTCTGTTGGTGCCGGTCCGTGGGCGCCGCCATCTTGGATTTTGCTTCTGCACATGCGCGACCCTGAGCGAACCAGCAACAAAAGGATCCAGAACCCACTCCGGATTACAGCATGTGTCAAATATGCATTGGTTTAAAACAGGGGTAGGCAACTAAGACCATTTTACCAGCAATGAACTTCAACTCCCAGAATTCCATGCTGACTCTGGAATTCTGGGAGCTGAAGTCCACAGGTCATAACATTGCCATAGTTGCTCACTCCTGGTTTAAAAAGTGCTATCCGGTTGTGCGTGTGTGTGTGTCTGTCATAATGCTTCTGGCCTTCTCTTGGGTATGAAAGCCGGCTGGGTGGTTTTGGGTCGGTCCTTATCTCAGCCCGACCCACCTCACAGGGTTGTTGTTGTTGTTGTGGGGAAATAGGGAAAACATATGTACACCATCTTGAATTGTACCCAAAACAATCATAATTATAATTCCTCTTTCAGATCTAGACAAAGTTATGAGTATATGCCCATTGTGAGAACTCAAATCAGTTGCAGCACATTCAAAGAATTAAACAAAGACAAAATCCATTTCATTTGCCAATGGCCTGCCAAGCCCTCTCCAGATTGCGTCCAGTTGCAGGACCTTGGACCCAGTGAGTAAGGCAATGTTACTTACCCATCAGGGGAAGCAAAAAAAAAAAAAGGCATTGCAAGCGTTTCCCCTTTAAAGCAGCCAGGCGTTAAAGCTGACTGAGGAATTCTGGGATTTGAAGTCCACGCCTCCTAAAAGTGGCCGACTTTGAAAAACACCGCATTGAAAACTTATATCGGGGAAGCAAGAGGAAACCCCCCCCCCATCGCTTCTATATCCGAACAGGTGCTCCGCTCTTGCATTTGTGCCCCGCAAAGGCAGCCCAGCTTGGACATCCCGGCTTAGAACGGGACAGCTGGTGCCCGAGTTGGTGTGCTTTCACGCATCTGCGGATTCGCACGCCTCCTCCTCCTTCCGCTTCAGCCCATCCCAGACACTCGCTGGTGCTGGAGACCTACCAGGTTTGCAACCCGTAGTTGCAAAACCCAATGCTCGGGCTTGCCAAAGGAGGGGTACCCCCCCAAGCCAAGGGGGGCTGCAGGGAGAAGGCGCAGTCCTGCCCCATTCTATTCTATTCTATTCTATTCTATTCTATTCTATTCTATTCTATTCTATTCTATTCTATTCTATTCTATCCTATTATTCTTATTCTATTCTATTCTATTCTACTCTATTCTATTTTCTATCCTATCCTATCCTATCCTATCCTATTATTCTTATTCTGTTCTGTTCTATTCTATTCTATTCTATTCTATTCTATTTTCTATCCTATCCTATCCTATCCTCTTATTCTTATTCTTATTCTTATTCTTTTCTGTTCTGTTCTGTTCTATTCTATTCTATTTTCTATCCTATCCTATCATTCCTATCCTATCCTATCCTATCCTATCCTATCCTATCCTATTCTATTCTATTCTATTCTATTCTATTCTCTATCCTATCCTATCCTTCTATTCTATTCTGAATTCTATTCTCCTATCCTATCCTGAATCCTATCCTTTCCTCTTCCCTTTCCCTTTCCCTTTCCCCTCCTCCCCTTTCCTTTCCTTTCCCCTTCCCTTCCCTTCCCTCTTCTTTTTCCTTTCCCTTGCCCTTTCCCCTCTCCTCTCCTCTCCTAATCATTCTATTATTATTCTATTCTATTATTAGTCTATTCTAACCCGGAACCTCCCGGGCTTTGCATTCTCTGCCCAACCTGATGCCTTCGCTCTGCCACACGCGGGTGAGCTTCCCTTGCTGCTCCTGCTGGCGCTGCCCATCGGGCGCTGGGGCTGCGGGGTTGCCGCTCGAAGCAGTCCGGCTGCCCAGGACGAGCCGCGCCAGCTTCGCCCCGCAAAGCCCTCCTCGGACGGCTGCAGCGGCCATGGCTCGTTGCAGCGGCGCAGAGCGGGGGCGGCTCAAGGGGGACCCCTGCTGGCCAGACGCGGAACGGCGCGTGGGGAAAAAAGAGCCGCGCTGCTGGCAGGGTTTGCCCCGCGCGAAGGGGAAAAAAAAACTCGCGCGGGGTTTGCTCTTTGCCGGGTTATGTCCCGTTGGGTGAGTCCTGTCTTGCTAGCCGTGGTTGCAAGGCGAGCTTGTGTTGAGGAACCCAGTCCGATCGGGCAGAAGGGGGCGCGTGTCGTGTGAGCCGAGTCAACAGAGGCGTGTTTCTTAGCAAACTTGCGCGGTTTCGCATCACGCGTGGAGGAAGGAGCCACGCACTTTCAAAGACAAAGGCTGGAATCCCAGGACACGCCAGAGATAGAGCTTGGATACGTTTAAAAACCCACCTTTATTATTATAAATGACTTCAGGCCGTGTGTCGGTGTGTCCCCCCCAATATTCCTTCTTCCTATTTGTCTCTTCCACAACAACCTTGTGAGGTAGGTTGGGTTGAGAAAGGGAGAAGGACTGGCCCAGCGTCATCCAGCTGGCTTTCATGGCTAAGGCAAAAGTAGAAATCAGAATCTCCTGGCTTCCAGCCTGATGCCTTAACCACCAAACCAAATCCTGCTCGTTTAATCATTTTATTTATTTATTTATTTATAGTTAAATTTATATAGCGCCCTTCTCCGGGGACTCAGGGCGGTGAACAGCCAAGTAAAAATACAATATAAACATTAAATATATATATACATTTAAAAGAAAATATTAGATGTGGCCCTGATTTAAGACAATATAATTAAAATTTGGTAAAATTTGGTAAAATCTTAAAAACCCCAAAAACTTTTTCACGCCAGCCCGGCTTGATAAAAATAGTACGTCTTGAGGGCACGGCGGAAGGTGGCCAGGTCATGAATGGTTCTTAAATCTGGAGGGAGCTGGTTCCAGAGGGTGGGTGCTCCCACAGAGAAGGCCCTCCCCCTGGGTGTCACCAGCCTACACTGCTTGGCTGATGGCACCCCGAGGAGGCCCTTTCTGTGGGAGTGCACTGGTCGATGGGAGGCAGTTTGTGGCAGCAGGCGGTCTCGGAGATACCTAGGTCCAATGCCATGGAGCGCTTTAAAGGTAGTAACAAGCACCTTGAAGCGCACCCGGTAGACCACCGGAAGCCAGTGCAGCTCGCGCAGGAGGGGTGTTATATTTTACTAAGTTTATCAAGATATAAAATTCAGATGAATTCAAATGAAACTAGTCGGGGGGGGGGGAAAGAAGAGAAAAAAGTGTAAGGTGAAGAGGAAAAAAAGAAAAATGTTGACTTCCAACTCTTTTTTATCGCAGCAGAATAATAAGATGATAACATTGCAGCCTCAGCTTTTCACTTTTGCATATTGAAATGTGCTAGCGATTTCTATAACAGCAAACTTATCCAATCAAAAAACCCAAAGTCAGAGTTTCATTCTCACCCCCCCATCTCAAGTACAAAATCCAGAAGCGGTTTCCAAGCAGAAACAAAGTTGGATAGACAATTTACAACTACGTCGCCTCCGATCTGATCTAAATGTAGTTCATAAAATCATATACCAAAATGTCCTTCCTGTTAATGACTACTTCAGCTTCAACCGCAACAATACACGAGCACATAATAGATTCAAACTAAATGTAAACCGCTCCAAACTCGACTGCAGAAAATACGACTTCAGCAACAGAGTGATCAATGCCTGGAATGCACTACCTGGCTCTGTGGTTTCTTCCCCAAACCCCAAAAACTTTAACCTTAGACTGTCTACAGTCGACCTCTCTTCGTTTCTAAGAGGTCTGTAAGGGGCATGCATAAGCGCACCACTGTGCCTACCGTCCCTGTCCTACTGTCCTATTGTCCTCTTTTATCTTTACTTTTCACTTATGTTTATACAAATTACTACTATCCTATACATGTTTGACAAATAAATAAATAAATAAATAAATAAAAAATAAATAAATAAATAAATAAAATGTTCTTTTCTTTGATTAAGGCAGCAAATTTAGTCATCTCTGCTAGTTCCATCAGTTTCTCCAGCCAATCTCCCATTGTGGGAATTAAATGTACATTTTTGTACATAAAGCATTCTTGCTGCTGTCAACATATATAACAGCAAAGTCCCTTTTTTTCAAGTTCTTTCTCCACTAAGCCTAAAAGAAAAGTCTCTTTACAGGTAGTCCTCAACTTACAAGAGTTCATTTAGTGACTGTTCAAAGTTACAATGGCATTGAAAAAAGTGACTTAGGACCAGCAGTGGGTTCTAAATGCTTTTGCTACCGGTTCACGTGTGCGACGCTTCTGCGCATGCGCGGAAGCATCCTGGGCGGGTGGGCGGAACCTCCTGCCACCGACGCTACCGGTTCGGAGAAGTGGGCCAAACCAGGCGCAACCCACCGCTACTTATGACCGTTTTTCACAATCATCAACGTTGCAGCATCCCCATGGTCACATGATCAAAATCAGATGCTTGGCAAGTGGCTCATATTTATGACGGTTTCACTATCCTGGCGTCAAGTGATCATCTTCTGACAAGCAAAGTCCAATGGGGAAGCCAGATTCACTTAACAACCGTGTTACTAACTTAACAACTTCAGTGATTCACTAGCTGTGCCAAGGAATGTTGTAAAATGGAACAAAACTCACTTAAAAAATGTGTCACTCAGCAAAATAAATTTTGGGCTCAATTATGGTCGTAAGTTGAGGACTACCTGTATTTTTTTTATATATATTCATTTTAAGAATCTTAAATATGAATCTTACTCCAGTACGTCTACCAACAGACCAAACTCATAAGTCACTTTGTGAGTGCGATGGGCGATGTCCAGATTTGATATATAAATATAAATAAATAAATATTTATTTTGTTTATTTATCGTTTTAATAAATAAATATTATTTTCTTATCCTCCCAGAGTCACTTTGGATAGGGAGATGGACAGCATATGAATGTAACAAATAAATAAACAATAAGTCAATTCTGGTTTGCCATCGCCTTCTTCTGGAATGTGCTCTTAGCTTCCCAAGAGAGGGTGCCAGAAGTTTTGGCCAGAGGTGTAGTGTTTTCTTCCGGTGATACAGGTTTAGCTGCCACTGACTCACCGATCCATAGAGGTCAGTGGAGTTTCTGTTTCCCTCCTGTTTTTGTGCTCTTGTTTTGCTCTAATGCAGGTGGACCCTAGCAATTTCATAGCAATGGCAAAGAACAAACACACCAAACTGGCAGGAATAGCCAACTCTCCAGAAGATAGGCTCAAGATACAGAAGGATCTTGACAGACTTGAACATTGGGCGCTATCAAACAAAATGAAATTCAATGGTGAAAAAAGTAAGCTTCTACATTTAGGCAAGAAAAACAAAATGCACAGGTACAGTATATGTGGTACCTTGCTCAACAGTAGTAACTGTGAGAGGGATCTTGGAGTCCTAGTGGACAACCATTTAAATATCAGCCAGCAGCGTGCAGCAGATGCCAAAAAAGCCAACACAGTTCTAGGCTGCATTAACAGAGGGATAGAATCAAGATCACGTGAAGTGTTAATACCACTTTATAATGCCTTGGTAAGGCCACACTTGGAATACTGCATTCAGTTTTGGTCGCCACGATGTAAAAAGGATGTTGAGACTCTAGAAAGAGTGCAGAGAAGAGCAACAAAGATGATTAGGGGACTGGAGGCTAAAACATATGAAGAACGGTCGCAGGAACTGGGTATGTCTAGTGTAATGAAAAGAAGGATCAGGGGAGACATGATAGCAGTGTTCCAATATCTCAGGGGTCGCCACAAAGAAGAGGGAGTCAAACTATTCTCCAAAGCACCTGAAGGTAGAACAAGAAGCAATGGATGGGAACTAATCAAGGAGAGAAGCAACCTAGAACTAAGGAGAAATTTCCTGACAGTTAGAACAATTAATCCGTGGAACAGCTTGCCTCCAGAAGTTGTGAATGCTCCAACACTGGAAGTTTTTGAGAGGATGTTGGATAACCATTTGTCTGAAGTAGTGTAGGGTTTCCTGCCTAGGCAGGGGGTTGGACTAGAAGACCTCCAAGGTCCCTTCCAACTTTGTTGTTGTTGTTGTTGTTGTTGTTGTTATTATTATTGTTATTATTATTATTATTATTATTATTATTATTATTATTATTATTATTATTATTATTATTATTATTATTTAAGACTTTATTCAGTGGATTCTTTCCCTATAGGGGAGGCGAGGAACTCCATCTTGAAAATGATCCCCCCACTCTGGGGTCCCCTATTGAATCTGGGAGCTGCTCATTGTCAGTCACTCCAAATTCCAGTTGCTTTGAAATCTGTAGTCCTACCTGTAGGAATCATAAACAAGGAGACATAGTTTCTTGAGCAAACCAGTTCCGAGCTAGGAAGACCTCTCTGGGTGCGAAGCCTTTGCTGTTCAGAGACCTGTTCTCTCTGAGTATGTTGTTCTGAGATCTGTCTTGCCCAGGACTTGCGTTTATTCTTATAGCCATTTTCTTTGTGCACACAAGTATAAAAGATTAACTTTTACTAATTTAGTTACAATGAATAAATGGTTAATACATAACATACAGACAGATCATGTCAAGGTGTGATTGCTAACTAAACAGAAGAGTGTCTAATTAACTTTTACCGTAGACAAACAGAAGAGTTTTAATTAACTTAGATAAACAGAAGCTGAGTAAATAATCATTTCCTTAAGCAGGACAGAGGGCTGAGTAAATAAGTAAGATGATCAGTCAATATCAACCAGAGACAGGCATTCCACATTCTTTGGCAGTTATTGATAATCAACCTACACCTATCTTGCATTCACACATGTATCACCCACCCACTGTTAGAGTGGCTGGCTCCCCGCAGTGCGCTCTCTCTTCCAGATTGAAAATTGCAAGCGTGATGTAGGAGCTTAGCAGAGAAACTGCCTTGGGCCAACTTGCCGCAGCCACCTCACCACAACCAACTCGCCACAGGACAACTTGCTGTGAGACAATTTAACAACTCTTAATTATTTAAAATAAATAAAAATTAGCTTAATTGTTGCCATTCACATTTCATTCGGTCCCTCCTTTTGCATCCTTTCTTTAATGATACTATTCCACCATTTCATCGATATTAGTGTACCTCTTGTCCCACATTGAGTTGACGGTGGCAAGTTGGCTGTGGCAAGTTGGCTATGGTGAGTTGGCCACGGCGAATTGTCATAGACCCCTCTGGGGCTTCCCTATAGTCAGGCTCAGTGTGTAAATATTCTCTGGTGAGCTGATGTTACTGTTGCCTTTTAGAGCTGCAAGAACATCTAAAAGAATCTCAGTTTATCTGCTTTATGCTTCTTGGTGATAGGGCTAACAACTCTGGACAATCTTATTTTCCCATTTCTTCAATTTCCCATTTTTTCCCCTTTTTTCTTTTGCAAAATGAGCATAACCGTTTGTCCTGGATTGTTGTAAGACCAGATTGTAAAAAAATTGACCTGGTTCATGATTTATCTGAAGCCTTTGTCCATATCCAAAGTTGTGTTTTACTCTGCGTTCCCATTGGTGGCTGAGTGTATCATGCAACATCAGGTACAGTGGGTTAAATAAACATGAATATAATCATTATTATATTCATCTTTCACAATCTCTACCTTTCCCAAAATGAAGTTTCAGGCAAGTTTTCAAAACAAAAGGAAACACCAGCCTTTTTAAAAAAATCAACTAGATAGAATCACTAATCTTTCTGTTTGCTTTTCCGATGACTGCGTAAGAATTATTTAACTTTATTTTAGATTCTTTATGTTTAAATGCAATGACAGGAGGGCTGATCCTTAAAAATGAGGCGTTTATTTAGATCAGCGTTTTTCAAACACGGCAACTTTAAGACGGATGGACTTCAGCTCCCAGATTTCCTCAGCCAACAGGGCAGCCTACGGAATTCTGGGAATTGGAGTCCATACCGAGCAATATCCTGCAGCTCTTCGCGCAAGAGGCGGAGCCTCGCCTCGCTTTTGACTGAAGATGGCAGAGAGGCTGAGAGAAAACGAGAGCTGGCTTGCCCCTGCCGGCCGCCGTAGCCTCCTTGGAATGCAAAATGGCGCCCTGCTTGGGAACGCCCTCGACGCTGCCAGGCGGCGGCGTGCGGCCAAGAGCCGAGGCTTTCCCTGGCCCGAGCCCGGCGGGCGGGGGAGCGTTGTCATGGCAGCGAGGAGTAGGTGTCACACCGGGCCACTTCCTGGTTGGAGGCCAAGGTCCCGGCCGCTGAGCTGGGAAAAGCACCACCGCGGGGCGGCGGTGGAAGCGGACGGAGACGCGGGAAGGAGGTGAAGGCCGAGACGCGCGAGGTGAGAGGGCGGGGGAGCTGAAGAAGCCCCTGAGGAGCTGTTTCCCCCTGCACCCCCCTTATGCTTTGGATCCGGCCAGTGTGGAGAGGGGCGGAGGAGGAAAAGTGGACCGTTCCATTCCTGGAAAGGGGGGTGCACGCGCGAGGGGCTGCTTCCTCAAGGCGGCCCGGGAGGCGTGGCCAAGCCCAGGACGGCGCGGGCTTTTCCGGGCGGAGGGCGGGCAAAGAGCCCCTTTCTTCGGCATTGGGCCCTTCCCCCTCAAGGGAGGCGTGGGGCCGGGCTGAGGCGCCCCTGCACTCCATTCACGGTGGGTTTGAGGTGGGGGGCGGCGGGAGCGGGCAGGGGGATCCTCTGGTGATCAGCGGGGGGGGGGGGACAGTGCAGCAGCAGCAACTTAATGGGGGGGGGCTGTGCCTGCCTTGCAGAGAGGGTTGGCTGGGCAGAGGGAGGAGGGAAGTCGGCTTCTGAAGGGAGGGGGGGTCTGCAGGAGGAGAGGGAGTGACGGGGCTTCCCCCTTTCCTCCTGGGGAGGGAAAGGTGTTGGGGGGAGGGTCCTTGATGCTCTCTGAGCTTGGCTGTTTCTTAACCAGACGTTTCATGACCCAACTAGGTAACATCATCAGTGCTACTGAGGAGTGGATACAAACTGAGAGCAAACACATTCTCTTCTAGCGCTGATAATGTTTCCTAGTTGGGTCATAAAACGTCGGCAAGAAAACCGCCAGGTTCAAAGAGTACCAAGGACCCACCCACCCCATTTCAACCCTGAGCTACAAATATTCTCTTTATTTATTTATTTATTGGTCACATTTGTATGCTGCCCACTCCACAGAGACTCTGGGCTTCCTCACGAGGAGGAGGAGGAAAGGAAAAAAAGTCAAAAGTTGGGCCGGGAGGTGGCCCTTTGATGAGCGGACTGTCTCTGGGTTGACAGCAGGGCAATGGGAGAAGAGGGGGGCATGGCTGTGGGGGGAGATTCTGGGAGTTGAAGGCCCCCCATCTTAAAAGGCTCTGAGAATGAAAAAAAAGAGCTTAATACGCTCTGGATACCCTTTCTTGTTTAGGAAGGGAGCTGTCCATTAGCTTTGTGTGTGTGTTTGTGGGGGGGAGAGTCTCCTTTCCAAAAAACAAAACAAAAAACCCCAAACCCTCAGCAGAATTTGAGATTTTAGCTCTGGATGCTATTTGGTTTCACTTAGATTAGATGCTGACAGTTCATGTTTTTGTCTTTCCTTCTTATATGGATTTATTCCCTCCTTTGGGATTCGGCTGTTGAATATGTTGCTGACTCGAATGGCGGTTTGGGGATGAGAAGCCAGCAGTGCCTCACGGTATCATTTCTTGAAGTTTGGGATGGCTTAAAAAAAAAATCCAGCCTTTTCAACTTTTGTTGCCAAGAAAGGTCTCTCTTAAATGAAGTGGAGAGGAATTGGAGTGTGTTGCGTTAAGTTTATCAAAGAACTCTTTCAGCTTAATTCTGTGTGCTTCAAAGGGATTAATTTTGTAGTGTTCGCTCTGCAGCCTCATCTGTGTTTCCTGGAGAGAGAGGAAGCTCCAGTAAGAAAGCTGGTTTTGAGTAACATGCATGGGGTCAGTAGTGCACATTATTGTACCATTGAACAATACAGGTGGTCCTTGACTTACGACTGGAATTAAGGTTGTAAGTTGTTGTGGTCCTAAATTGAGGTATCACAGGGCTAGACATGATTTTTTGACTTTTTTTTTGCGGTGGCTATTAAGGAAACACTGGTCATTAAGTGTACACTGGTGGTTAAGCAAATTAATCCCCTGGGTGTTTTTTTACTGGAAACTAGTATAAAACATTGAAAAGTTTGGTCAAATGGCCACAGGATACTGCAAAGAGTCATAAAGATGAACCAGTTGCTAAATGCCCCAAATGCAATCTCATGAACATAGGAGTCATTGTGTGGCCATTGTAACTTGGAAATTGGATCGTAAGTAGCTTTTGAAAAGTCTGTGGTAATTATGAACAGTTGCTCAATGACCGTCGTAAATTGAGGACTACCTGTAAAGGTAAAGCATCCTTCAAATTGAACTGGACTCCTTGTGAATTCATGAAAGTCCATTTAAGCTTTTCTGTTCTGGCTTGTGGTCCTGGGATAGCCAGCTGGTGTCTCATCCAAAAACAACCTGCCCTAAGTCATAAAATATAAGTATTAGAAGAGATTTTGGAGATTATTTAATGGAGTGTTTCTCGACTTCATACCATCTTGGGTGATCCTGGGAGTTGAAATTTTAACATCTTAAAAGGTTGACCTGGTTTTTTAAGCCCCTGCCAATTGCAGGTGTCCAATGCTATGTCTTTTTCTAAACTCAACCCTAAGATTAGTAGGAGCTGCTACCTGCTATTTGAATAGAAATTTTAGTAATTTAACTGCTAAGACCTGATGATCTTCATTTTTTTCTTCTGAAGCTCATGACTTGGCAGCTAGGAGATGCAGTTTGCCCTGTGACTCTTTGATATGTAAATACATTGAAACTGAATTGAGAAGAGGGAGTGTCTTTGGAAATCCTTAGTATTTGTTTCACTTGTAAGGTATTTGGAAATGGCTATTGAATGAGTAGCGAGCGTATTGCATTAGTTGTAACTTGAAATATCTGTTGCATTTATTATAATGGAACTGGATCTGGATGGTTTTTCTGCACAGCTTTCTACCTTCTGTTCTTTATTTATTTAAGGCTGCTCTTTATTTTTAAGCTGCTTCGATCCTCCCTGCACTTCTAGGTGATGTATAACATGTTAAACAAAGTTTTTTAAAAAGTTAAAATAAAACCAAGCGCTATGACCTGTTAGTGGAGGCCAAAATGTGTGTTCTGTAACTACATTGTGAGACAGTGTGAGGCGCTTTGATCAACTTTAAAAAAAACACATTCTGGGTTGCCTTATGGCTTTTATGTTACTATTATTCCTATCCACATGCTTTGTTAGCTGCCCACAGTTACTTTGGTAAGGTGGACAGCTGTGTAAATTCAGTAAGTAAATAAAAGCATGAGTTAACAACCGAGAGCTATATTCTTGTATGGGGAGAGAGGAAATACCAGAACTAAGCAAATACAATGTCAAGGAGCGCAGATTTACCGAGTTCCTGCCTCAGGATTAGTTATTTAAGAAAATGTATATGGCTGCCCAACTCACTCGCAGTGACTCCAGGCAGCTTACAAAGATAAAAACCCAGTTCATGAACAATGAAAGAGCAATAACGCACAACCCCCTTGGCAACAACAATCAAATGAGCTTGAGCAGCACTCTGGTGTCCCCAGGCACCAGAATCTTCAAGGCCTTGTGAAAGAGTGTTAAAGTGGGGGAAAATGTTGTCTCTGTGGGGATGGAGTTCCATGTGAAGCATTATGTCATGGTCTGCATGATGTAGAACAGGGAAGTCAAACTCAAGGCCCACGGGCTGCATCCGGCCCACGGGGTACTTAGATCTGGCCTGCAGGGCCACCCTGGAAACCATGAAGGACCGGCCTGCGGTGCCTCTGCCAATGAAAACGGAGCTCTGGAGGGCCATGTACAGCCCTCCCGAGCTCCGTTTTTGCTGGCAGAGGGTTGCAGGAGGCCGTTGCAGCTGAAAACGGAGTTCGGGAGGCCATTTTTGCTGGCAGAGCACTCGGGCCACCACAGGCGCTCCCGAGACAAGTGATGTCGAGCTGACCACGCCCACCCTGGCCACCTTCCCCTCCACACCCTCTCCGAGGTCAAACACAACCCTGATGCGGCCCTCAATGAAATTGAGTTTGACACCCCTGATGTAGAAGGAACTCTGTTTTAAACGTTTTCCTAAATGACGACAGCGTTAATTTAGAGTTGCGCACAACTGCACATAGCATCGCTATTTACCTACACTGATGGATAAAGCGTAGGTTGCAGATGGGCCGATGCGCACATCTCTCAAATTCCAACTGTGTTGTGTAAGAGGTGCGCATCTTGCATGCTGATTGTTTGATCCGACTTCCTGTCCTGTTGCATTTTTATTTCTGCGAATGTTCGTTCTAAAGGAGTGTCCTTTAGCCAGATCGAACATTCACAGAAGCATAAATGCAACAGCTATGCAACCGTCTCTGGATGACAGACAGTGATGTGCAGTGATGGAAATCTATCCATGCCTTATAGGGATGTGCAAATTTTGGAGGGGGCATTATTCTGTGTGACCACAGAAAAGGCCATATCTTAGGTTTCGCCATTAATGGGACCACACACGTACCTGGAGAAAGGTGTTCCCATTGATAAACCCATTCGACTTTGAAATTTGGACAAAAGGTCTCATTTTGTAGATTTAACTTTGGATAAGTCATAAACACACACATTAGAATTAAATTAGCACAGATGTTTCTCTCAAAAAATGTGTTGTCTGCTATATTCTTACGTTTGGCAGGAACACTTCAAAGTGCAGAGAATCTATCATTAGCTGGAGAATCTATTTATGGCCCTCTAATGGGCAGTGAACTAGACATAGGAGTAATCCTTATTTAGAAATGAAGGAGGTTTGTTTCCTAGAGATTTGAAGTGCTAATGACAATGATTTAGTAAATTCAAGATAGTGTATATTTCTGAGAGTAGTACTTAAATGGAAGATGCCTGGAAATGAAAAGGGGGGCGGAAATAGGATATTTACTTCAGGCCCTGGATGTGAAAAAGAGTTGTGCATGATAGAGATTTCATTTATTTTCTGATGGATTCTACACTGGCTATAAAATCCAGCACTTTTTGGCAAAAGCGGACTTGTTTTGTCCTCTTGATATGTTGAGACTACATTTCCCAGAATTCCAGCCACTATGGCCATTGCTGAGGTAAATTGATCATTTCTGCAACTGCTGGATCACAGCTACCCTGTTTCCCCCAAAATAAGACATCCCCTGATAATAAGCCCAATCGGGCTTTTGAGTGCATGGCAATAAGGCCAAGCACTTATTTCAGGGTTCCAAAAAATATAAGACAGGGTCTTATTTTCGGGGAAACACGGTATCTTTATTTTATTTACTGGGCTTATATGGCGCTCTGATTATAATTGAAGCATTCATACCTAATACAATAATTGGGTTAAAAACAAAACACGCAAGAACTCTCTCACTGTCTCTCTCAAAACATCCCAGGCTCTTTCTACCAGCCTATCACATATCACATTCTTCCTTGCAGCAGAGAGCACCTCAGATCTCAAAGGCATGCTGGAAAAGTTGAGTTTTGATTGCTTTTTGAAAATCCAGGAGATTTAAAAGGCACACTATAACCAACTTTAGAAAGACCTATTGTGCGTAATTTAAAAAAAAAAACCCTTACACTTTACTGATTTAATAAAAGGTCCAGTACTTCTGTGGAAGTTACACTTTGCTTTAGAGCAGTGGTTCCCAACCTTTTTGTGATCAAGTACCACTTGGAGGTCCCGTACAGTCGCCGCGTACCACCTGGTTCCAGAGAAACTAAATTCGATCAGATATCACTTTATTTCCATAATTGTACCGTTCCTTTTTTGGCCCCGCGCATCCAGCAACTGGATTCTCGGGCCGCTGGGACCAGGTGGGTGGCGTATGGCAACAGTTGCAAATCGTTGCCAGATTATCTTGTGTTAGGCAGTAAACATTTTTGTGAAGTAAAAAATAACTAACTAAAAATCGTTCATGACCTCGAAAGTGTTCGCGTACCACCTGGAAGGCCCTCGCGTACCACTAGTACATGTACCACAGGTTGGGAACCACTGCTTTAGAGACATCACCTGGGCTAAAGTAGCACTTGCTTTCATGTCGGCTGGAGTTGCAATTAATATCTGTAGTAGCCAAACAGTAGGAGAACCCATTTTTAACATTGTATAATTTGGTTTGAGTCTCTTAGGATATTTATCAGGTCTGCATCAAAATTATAGCTCAAGGCAGACAACTTGGAGCAGAATAAATGCCAAAAACAGGGTGCAGGTGTTGTGTAGTGTCCAGCAGATTATCCAAAATCTCAATTTGCAAAAAAAGCAAAACCTTTCTAATGAAAGACATACTTGCTTTTACAGCAGCAATTACAGTTCCGTAACAGAAAATGCTGGGTGAGAATTAATTCAATCCCTGAGCAGTCTCTTTGAATAAAAAGGCTTTTATGGTTTTACCACATTGGAGTAGAGATGGTACTGTATATGGTTCATTGTGCCTTTGATAGATAGCATTCTTCTGCAGCAAACGTATACAGGTAATCTTTGACTTATGATAGTCATTGAGCCCAAAATTTATGTTGCTAAGCAAGACAGTAAAGTGATTTTTATCCCATTTTTACCACCTTTCTTGCCACTGCTCTTAAGTGAATCACTGCAGCTGTTAAGTTAGTAAGCGAATCTGGCTCCCCCCCGCCCACTTTGCTTGCCAGAAGGTTGCAAAAGGAGATCACATGATCCCGTATGTGATCACATTCATGACGGCAACCGTCATAAATATGAGCCAGTGGCCAAGCGTCTGAATTTGGATCATGTGACCGTGGGGGGATGCTGCAATGGTCGTAAGTGTGAAAAACGGTCATAACTCACTTTTCTCAGGGCTGTCGTAACTTTGAACGGTCACTAAATGAATGGTTGTAAGTTGAGGACTGCCTGTATAGCACATTGGTTATAATAGCAAGCATGCTTTAAATCTCAGTTCTTTAGAAATAACTAAAGTATTCCTCTCCAGTTTTTCACTCAAAATTCCACAGCAACACCTTGTCTGTTGGGAACAGCAACGGTCATAAGTATGAACCAGTTGCCATGCATCTGAATTTTGATCCCGGGATCCTGGGGATGCTGCAAAGATTCGCGACTGAAAAACAGTCATAAGTCACATTGCCGTTGTAAGTTTGAACGGTCGCTAAATGAACCATTGTAAGTCGAGGACTACCTGTTCTGCATGTTCTAAACCAGTACAAGTGAAAGCGCTATATATATAGTACTGCATCAGTACAGACAGTAATGAACCGGCTAAATAGTAAAGTGCACTTGCTAATATTTGCAAATGCTAATTTAAAAAATTTGTCCAAAGTGCTGTAGAGTAAAAAGCAGAAAGGTGAATGGAATCAAATGCATTTAGTTCTGCCAGAGTTTGCAGTACTGTACTTGATTATTGAAGTTTCCATTAATACAGGATTTCTCATTTACTTCATGTTGAGACAGTCTAAAGATCAAAATTCTCAATATTAATAAATAGTTGCACCTTGCAACTCGAATGAAACGTTTCCTTAAGCTTGGTGGCCTTATAGGTAGACAGATAAAATGCATTTACCTGTTGGCAACCCTTATCTAAAGTTATTTTTCAATACTGGCTTTTCTAAGTTTTGTTTTTGAATTTCCCCTGTTCCTATGATTGTATCAGTTGACGGTTCTTTGCTAATTTTTGCCGTTGATGTACTGGCAACCTTCTGTTTGAAAAACCTGGTGGCTTTCCAGCTATTTTCATGGATTTGTTTTGGATCTGCAAATGTTAAGTCGCATTCTAAGGAAGTGGATAATTAGGCTTGCTTCTTATTCTTAAGTTGTAAGAAATCAGAGAGGAGCGATTTGGGCATAAATCCAGCTGGCTTGGATTTAAGACGGGTGGTGAAGTTGTATCAGTTCCCATTGTACATTTCTTATATGAGGGAGTTTCCAAGTGGAACAAACTGGCTGTATCGATTTGGGGGCAATGAACTGATTTAGAGACCTTTCAGAGATTCAGAAAGTTTTTTTTCCAGGAGAATGAAAGGTAGGTTGGAATCCAAATAAATCAAGATGGGTCGATGGTAAAGATCGGGAATGCTTCTCTTTGCTTAAATCAGGGATGAGTTTTTAAATGTGATGTTAATAACGAGAGCAGCATTAAATGTGGTCTGGGTAAATGGCATGGCTATCACGGCTGGCATTTTCAGAAGGGCCGTCTCTGCAGATGTTAATGGCTCAACAGCAGAGATGGGCTCTGATAGCTGGGCCATAATCACGGCATTTTTTCCCCCTGCATCAAGCCAGAAGGACAAGCTGCATTGCTTAGATTCAGTGCAAACATTTGGTTAATGCATTTCACTCTTCTTTTTTTCCTGACCAAGAGGCGCTACGCTGGTTGGCGAGGATACATGGGGATGTGATGATTTGGGAAGGGGTGTTGGGGGGACTGCAGGAAGTGCCACGTAGGTTGGTGAGGGTGTGCGGGCATGTGGCGCACGGGTTGGGAAGGGTGTGTGGGAGGTGCCACGTGGGTCAAGCATGCACGGGTGCGGTGGGAGTCGGAAACAGTGAGCTGGGCCTGTGTGCACGTGTGAGAAGTGCTGTGTGGATCGGGGAGGGGCCGTGGGGGTGTGAAGGATGGGAAAGGGTACAAGTGGCTGTGTGAGTGCAGCGAACCCGAGCACAGAGGAGTTGAGGTTGTGCGGGTTGGCAAGACTTATCCAAGCAATTTGTGACTGTTCCTGGCTTCTCCATTGACTTGTGGGAAGTTGTCAGGAAATGTTGGAAGTGAGGATCACATGATTGCGTCTGACTGTGTTGTTTCCCAAATTTTATTCTCACAGCAGCAATGGGTCCCAGCGTTCTGTGTATTAGCCCATTTGAGCTACCTTGGTTCAATATAATTGTTGCCCTATGATGCTCCATTTTGAAGGTTACCAACAAACAGATATATCTACGGGATATCTTCGGGAACGCCTGCTACTGCATATCTCCCTGCGACCGGTTAGATCGCATAGAGCTGCCCTGCTCCGGGTCCCATCAGCTAAACAGTGTTGGCTGGCGGGCCCGAGGGTGAGGGCATTCTCTGTGGCAGCTCCTACCCTCTGGAACCAACTGCCCCCCGAGATCCGGACCATCCCCACCTTATTGGCCTTCAGAAAAGCTTTGAAGACCTGGCTCTTTCGGCAAGCCTGGGGCCAATGAACAATCTCTTGCTGCTGGCCCATAGCTGTTATGGATTGGATTGGAATTTTTAAAGTATTATATTGTGTTTTTAATTCTGTTTTTTAAATGTTTTTTATATAAATTTTATTTGTATCCCTGTTAGCCACTCAGAGTCCCTGCGAGATTGAGCGGCATATAAATACAAATAATAAATAAATAATAAATAAATAAAAGTACCGATAATAGAGAATATTTGTAGCTCGGGGTTGAAATGAGGGGGTCCTTGGTGCTCTCTGAGCTTGGTTGTTTTCTTCTT
Source organism: Diadophis punctatus similis (assembly GCA_023053685.1). Taxonomy (NCBI): domain Eukaryota; kingdom Metazoa; phylum Chordata; class Lepidosauria; order Squamata; family Dipsadidae; genus Diadophis; species Diadophis punctatus. The sequence goes on along the minus strand of JALIGW010000004.1, from coordinate 6,812,846 downwards.
GCAGATGTTTCATGACCCAGCTAGGTAACGTCCTCAGTGCTAGAAGGGAGAAGGGTTTGCACTGAGGATGTTATCTAGTTTGCTTCATGAAACGTCTGCAAAAAAAACAACCAAGCTCAGAGAACACCAAGGACCCTTCAGATATAAGAGTTTTAGTAGTGTATAGATAATTGATATTTCTTCATTTTAACCAAATTAAGATACCGTATTTTTCGGAGTATAAGATGCACCTTCCCCCCCCAAAGAGGCTGAAAATTAGGGTGCGTTTTATACTCCGAATGTAGCTTTTTCGAAGCTTTTTTTTCCAGCCCTAACGAGGTGCTAACGATCTTCCCTGCTTCCTACTCCGAAGAAGTTTTTTTCCAGCCCTAAGTCTTTGCAAGCTTTTGCATTGCTACAGAAGTCCAGCTTCATTGTATTTTTTTCTCCTGGTCCTACCACTTTTTCTAATAATAGATATCTATTTCTGAGAATAGATATCAAAGCTGGCATGTTTTCTGTTCTCATTCCTGTCTACTTTTTTTTTTTAAAGTCAGGTTTATATTTATCTTACTTTTATTAGTACTTCTTTGAAAGCTGTTCTGGGAGTTACTTCGAACAGGGCGAAATACTTCAGATGAACCCCTGCTGGAGCAAAGGATCTCGAACAAATTCCCTTGCTAGACATCATAAATATAAAGCAAGTTATAGAAATGAGTTTGAGATTCTTTGTTATTTTTTTATGTACTGTGGATCTTTTCAGCTACTTTTCAGATGCCGCCGAGCAGTTTACATAAAATGTTGGTAAATGATAATGAGTTATTTCCTCTCACTGATAGCTTCCTTCTGCGATGATTACCGATTCCCTTCCATATCCTGTACATTATCCTCCGAAATAGCTGCTGGGAAATCGGGCACTTGACTCTTATGGGAACATAAGGTTTCTCCAGTACAGGTAGTCCTCGACTTACGACCACAGTTGAGCTCAACATTTCTGTTGCTAAGCGAGACAGTTGTTAAGTGAATCATTGCAGCTGTTAAGTTAATAACATGGTTGTTAAACGAATCTGGCTTCCCAATTGACTTTGCCAGAAGGTCGCAAAAGGGGATCACATGACCCCAGGACACTGCGACCGTCATAAATATGAACCAGTTGCCAAGCGTCCGAATTTTCGTCACGTGACCATGAGGATGCTGCAATGGTTGTAAATATGAAAAACAGTCATATGTCACTTTTTTCAGGCCCGTTGTAACTTTGAACGGTCACTAAATGAATTGGTGTAAGTCGAGGACTATCAATACTTGGTAGAAATATCTTTCTTCCAACTTCTTTCTTTCAGCAAAAGGAGAGGAGAAAGGCTAAGATTGTAACCCTGTTTTAGCTCAGCCCAGACGACTTACCGTATTTTTCGGAGTATAAGACACACCTAGATTTTAGAGGAGGAAAACAAGAAAAAAAGTATTATGAACCAAATCGTGTAGTAATATATTATTTAATAAAATACCAGTGTAGCAGAATACTTTTTACAGCCATGTACACTTTTTGCAAACTTCAAACCTGACAGCTTTAAGACTAGTGGACTTCAACTCCCAGAATTCCTCCTCCAGTCATGCTAGCTCAGGAATGGGAGTTGAAGTCCACAAGTCTTAAACTTGCCAAGTTTGAAGACCCTTGCACCCCTAACCCCTAACCCAGGGGTCTTCAAACTTGACAGCTTTAAGACTAGAGGACTTCAACTCCCAGAATTCCTCCTCCAGTCATGCTAGATGGGGTAGTTAGAAGGCAAAAACACTCCAGTTTTTGCAAAAAACGGCTCATTTTTTGCTCATTTTTTTTCAAAAACCGCATGCAGGGGGTTTGGGAATCCTGCAGAGCTCTCCTAGGGGGTGGGGGAAGGCAAAAATGCCCCCCCTTTTTTTTGCAAAAAGTGGCTCGTTTTTTGCTCATTTTTTTTTGCAAAAACAGGGCATGCAGAGGATTTGGGAAGCCTGCAGAGCACTCCTAGGGGGTGGGGGAAGGCAAAAACACCCCCATTTTTGCAAAAAACGGCCCATTTTTCGCAAAATATGAGGATGCAGGGGCGGGGCTTCAGGAGGCCAAAACCCTCTTTTCCACCCTCTTTTTGGGGGCAAAAAGGTGCATCTTATACTCTGAAAAATACGGTAGCTCTTTGCATGGTCTTAAAAGTGGGCAAGGCCTGACGTCGTTGCAGGGTTGACCCATTTTTCACCAACAAAGATTGCTACTAAATTCACATCTTGTAAATCTAACAAACAGGATCGTTGTGCTCCAAATGTGAAATTATTCTGCCTACATCCACTTTTCAGGATACAAATATAAAGCTGAAAAATCACGAGACGGTTTGAAATTGCATTGTGTCCTAGGAAAAATATGAGAATGCTGAATGGTTATTTGTGGAGTTCTTGATGCTCTCTGAACTTGATTGTTTTCCTGCAGGTGTTACCTAGTTGGGTTATGAAACAGCTGCAGGAAAACAACCAAACTCAGAGAGCACCAAAGACCTCACAATTATTTATCAAGCGTTTACTTAAGGTCCCATTTACTGCTGGATGTGCTTAGTTCCTTCAAAACAAAACAAGAACACCCCAAAAGTCATATCGATGTATTGAGACTACATAATGTACTCATTTGTGAAGGATTGATTAAGAACTAGCTCTCTTGGTCCAACAATTTCTTGGACTGTCTGATTCAATCGTTACATTTTTGCCAAAAGAATTACGTAATCGGATGGATTCACTCTTGAAGTAATACCGTTTTCATTGTTTCTGTTTTCCCTTGGTCAGGACATGTATACCTCGGAGAGATCTTCTTGGACAAGCTGCCTTAATTTTATATCTATCTGGAACTATACGAAAAGAGACAACCAGTCATGAGTGAGTAAAAAAACGTGGAAGGGGATTTTCAAGGGTCCAGGATTAAAAATGAAATATTCTTAACTGTTCAAAGCTAACAAACGCTGTGATAGCGAAATCTGTAAAGAGACAAATCCATGCTCGCTTTGGTGAACTGGTGAGTCCCATTTTATCACGTCCTGTGCTAAGCACATTGGGCTATAAGTATACACCCCAATTTTCAGTCCACAGCTACAGTCTCCACATCCTTCCATTTAAGGTTGATGCTTTTCAGATCGTCCCGAAACGTTTGGTGTCAGGTTTTCTTTGATCTTCCTCTCTCTCCCCCCCCCCATCTGATGGTATCCAATTAATTTCAGTCTTTGCTGGGTGTGGCTCATTCATGTGGAGCACATGTCCCTCAAAGCACGGTCTACATTCGGTGGCTATCTCAGAGAGTCTTTGGGAATTACCTCTTTGTAATTTTCTTGCAACAGAAGCTACAAGTGAAGAGTCCTATTTATCTCCCAGTTATTGAACGGCTCATAATCCATCAAGCGATTGGGAACTGTGTGAAACCATAATCAATATAAGTATCTTGAGAACTGAATTTATTTATTTATTAGTGACATTTATATACCGCCTCACAGTGCAAGCACTCTCTAAGTGGTTTACACCAGTAAGCAATGTATATTTATATTGCCCCCAACAATCTGGGTCCTCATTTTACCTACCTCGGAAGGATGGAAGGCTGAGTCAACCTTGAGCCGGTGAGATTTGAACCGCTGACCTGCGGATCATAGTCAGCTAAAGTGGCCTGCAGTACCCCACTCTAACCGCTGCGCCACCTTGGCTCTTCCCAATTGGGAATCTCTAGCATGAATGAGTGTCACCGTCAATGGGAATTTCACAATTTCCCTTCAGCTTCCTAACATGAGATCCTCAACTCTCTTAAGACAGAGGAACTGTGTAGCTTAGTGATTAAGGTGTTGGGCTAGGACTGGAGGACCTGGGTTCAAATCTAACGAAAGCTGTGGAGGGCTTCGTAGTGACTTGGGCCAATCATTCTCTCTCAGCCTTACTACGCCACAGGATTATTATTGTAGGGAAAAATTGGAAAGGGGAAAATGCCTAGAAATCCTGGAGGAAAAGTAGAATATAAATTGTAATAAAAATTTAAGAGTGTATGGTGGCCTGCAGGGAGATTTTGATATAGCCCTTTTCAGATTGCTGACTGCCTGTCGGAAATAATGCTTTACGTGGCATTGAAATGGAACGTTCCTGTTTACCTTCACCAGTTTTCATGTGCTCCTAAAAGTTATCATTACGGGATAATTCCGCTTGTCGTTGTTTACTCTTCGCTTCCAACTTGTAAACAGGGATCTCTTGATGTTCAAGGTGGAACAAGCTATCTAAGTGATAGCTGTTTAGCTGTCATGGTTCCTGTGCCTGTTTCTTTCTCCAGATTGGCACTCTGGCTTAGGAGGGGCTCCATTATTTCTTTCCATAAATGCTATTTTTTGGGGGTGGGGTGGGGGTAGAGATTACTTAAGAAGAAACCAGTAATTTTTGGATCCTTGAGAAAAGGAAATGGGTAGATAAATTGCGTTCCGTTTGGCTTACCATCATCAGAGAATGATAGAAGGCGTTTACCATCCAAATAAAGCTATAATAGTCATGGCTTCTTTCTTGGTTGCTTTATAGAAAAAAATCAGGCAAAAGGGCATCTTATTTGGCTGGGGAAAAAAAATGGAAAAAAGGTTACAATGAGGTATTGTTCTATTGTGGGAGCCGGAGGCCACAAGCAGAACAGCCAGCCAAAGTTGGTCACTTTTTTCAAAGTAGAGTAAAATTTTCACCCTTCCTTTTAAGTCCTCCTCCTGTCGCCCTAAATAATCTAGGAGTTTGCAGGCATAGTTGCTTCATGGAAAGGTCAGCCATTAAGAGACAGATACAGAAAGGCAGCCTCTTGACAAATGATTTAGCATTGTTCCTTGGGTGTTTTAATAATGTGCTGGAGATGACACAGAAAATGTGAAGGGAAAACATTTAGACCCGAGTTGAATAATGCAACAACAAGTAAGCTTTGCCTTATCACTGTCTGCAAATTCTCCTTGTAACAATCCAAAGAATGTGGGTTAGAGTTTATAACAGGGTGGGCAATCATTTAGGGGAGGGGGGTCCAACCATGGCAACTTTTAAGATCTGCCGGCTGGGGAATTCAGGGTGTTGAAGTCCACAAGCCTTGAAATTACCAAAGTTGGATACCCCTGGTTTAGGAGCTGGGGCAGAAATGGACTTTTAATAGCAGACATTCAGAAAAGCAGACTTGCCTGTCATGAAATGGCTGTCATCGTAGGCAGAACCAGTCACAAAACACTCATTGACTAGATAGAAGTTGAACATGTTGCCTGACCATTTTCTCATCCTTTGTGGGGCCCGCATAGATAGGATGCTGGTGAAGAACTGAAGAAGCTTCTTGGGTGAGAAGCGAAATGTCTTCAAAGAAAAAGAAGGCAGTCCAGTCTCCTGTTGAAAAAAGCACCTTTGAGATGCTGGTGACTGGTGTGCTTTGCATCAGGCCATTTTACTGTTTACTCTTTGCAATAAAATTAAACCTTTTAAAGTTTAGAATTTAAAAGTTCAACATTCGCACCAGGCTTTTGAATGCCAAGGGAGCTATCTGGGATTATATTGGTGTCTGTTGGTATCCTGTATTACCTATAAGAAGGCAGTATGATATGCCAATACTAAAAATGTATATGTAAAGTTCAGAGGTGGGTTTCAGCAGGTCCTGACCAGTTCTGGAGAACCGGTAGAGGAAATGTTGAGTAGTTCGGAGAACCGGTAAATACCACCTCTGGCTGGCCCTGCCCCCATCTATTCTCTGCCTCCCGAGTCCCAGCTGATCGGGAGGAAATGGGAATTTTAGCAATAGCAATAGCACTTAGACTTATATACCGCTTCATAGTGCTTTACATCCCTCTCTAAGCGGTTTACAGAGTTCAGCATATTGCCCCCAACAATCCGGCTCCTCATTTTACTGACCTCGGAAGGATGGAAGGCTGAGTCAACCTTGAGCCTGGTGAGATTTGAACAGCTGAACTGCTGAACTAGCAGTCAGCTGAACTTGCAGTGCTGCTTTTAACCACTGTGTCACCTCAGCTCTTTTGCAGTAACCTTCCCCTGGAGTGGGGAGGGAATAGAGATTTTGTAGTATCCTGCCCCTGCCACGCCCACCAAGCCACGGCCACAGAACCGGCAGTAAAAAAAAATAGAAACCCACCACTGGCAAAGTTTAAATGTAGAGTTCTACGATGTTTAGGTTTTTCTTTAATTTGAAAAAATAGCACCCCTAGCAATAATGTTCATAGAAATGAAACAATTAACTGCTTGGCACTAACCACATTTTTGTTGTTGTTATTCAAATGTGTCTGATTCTTGGAGAGCACCTGAACAGGTCCCCGTAGTTTTCTTGGCAAGGTTTTTCAGAAGTGGTTTACCATTGCTTCCTTCCTAGAGTAGAGACAAAAATGAGTATCCCAAGTCTCTCAGCTGGCTTTGTGTCTAAGGTGGGACTAGAACTCACGGGCTCCTGGTTTCTAGCCTGATGCCTTAGTTACTACACCAAATTGGCTCCATCCACAGTAATTACCTTACATCCAATTGTATTATTCCATTCAAAGCTACCTATTTTATGGGAAGATATATACAGTGACATTAATGAGGCTGCCTTATTACAAAGCAAGTAGTGGACTGGAGAAGGTTGCCTTGGTTTTTGGTCTAGGACAGGGGTGTCAAACTCAAGGCCCGGGCGCCGGATCCGGCCCACGGGGTGCTTAGATCTGGCCCACGGGGTCAGGGCCCCTGGAAACAGCAAAGGATCGGCCCATGGTGCCTTTGCGCAACCACGGGCATCCCCCTGCCTCGACCTCCGTTTTTGCTGGCAGAGAGCTGCAGGAGGCCGTCACGGCTGAAAATGGAGCCTCGAGAAGTGACTTCAAGCTGGCCATGCGTACCCTGGCCACGCCCACCCACCCAAGTTTAAACACAACCCTGATGCGGCCCTCAATGAAATTGAGTTTGACACCCCTGGTCTAGGAGAACAATTAACTAGTTAAAGGAAAGTAGAGATAACAAACAATTTCCATTTTGTTTTTGTGACAAATCCTTATTAGCAGTGCTCGTATCTAGAAACATCTCATTCTCTTGTTAAAAGCAACAATAATGTTTTTATTAGTTGTTACACGCAGATGCATTACGTGTATTGTAATGAGTTCAGAGCTTTGTGAAACAGTTTTTTGTCCTTTAATTGCTGAAAAAGAGCAAATCAATGTAACCAATAAATAAGAGTCATGCCTTGTGGTTGATAACACCTACCTATGACTTTATTCTAAGCTTGAGCTTAGACACTAAGCAGTGCCAGGCCTGCTTATTCTTTGAATGGAGAATATGAATCCCAGACTTTGGATTGGACTAGGAAGTCAGAAGAGATCCTGGAAAAAGAGAATGACAACCATTTTATACTGTTGGTAAGAAAACCACACGGATAGCAATAGCAATAGCACTTAGACTTATATACCGCTTCATAGTGCTTTAAAGCCCTCTCTAAGCGGTTTACAGAGTTCAGCATATTGCCCCCAACAATCTGGGTCCTCATTTTACCCACCTCAGAAGGATGGAAGGCTGAGTCAACCTTGAGCCGGTGAGATTTGAACAGCTGAACTGCTGAACTAGCAGTCACTGAAGTAGGTTGCAGTGCTGCTTGTAACCACTGCTTCCTATTGCTAATCATCAGCTACAGGGAGAATGAGGTACCTCTGAATATCTCGCCACAGAAAGAGCTTAGTCCCAGCTTGAACTGTTGCAGTATAAGTTGGGTGTGATTTGTCCTTGGTAGGTAATTTTCTTACCTCTATTCCCATATCAGTAGTTTCTTCAGGCTTTTGAAATATTTGTCTCCATGTCGAAGTACAAAGTTCGGCAGTGCCCCGTAAGATAATCTACAATGGCCCCTGTTGTATCCTACTAATGTTCTTGTAGGTATCCAGTTTAATGATTGCAGCTGAAGGGAAAGTAAGTTATTTCCAATTCTGACATAAGAGGATGCTATGATTAAAGGGTTGGTGGTCCATCCTTTCAAATAAACAGGTACTCCTTAGAGCAGGGGTGTCAAACTCAATTTCATTGAGGGCCACATCAAGGTTGTGTTTGACCTCGGGGGCCCAGAGTGGGTGTGGCCAGGATGGGCGTGGCCAGCTCAACGTCACTATGTTGGCACAGGTGGTGGCCCAAGCGCTCTGCCAGTGAAAACGGGCTCCCGAGCTTCCATTTTTGCTGGCAGAAGCACCGCGGGCCAGTCCTTCGCTGTTTCCAGGGTGGCCCCATGGGCCAGATCTAAGCACCCTGTAGTTCGAATGCGGCCCCCGGGCCTTGAGTTTGACACCCCTGACTTAGAGAGCTTACAGCTCTGTATCAGTTCAGAGTTGGTTTCAATTTCTTAGGGCCATTCATGGGTACCTTGCTGCTCTCTGAGCTTGGTTGTTTTCTTGCAGACATTGCATTACCAAACTGGTAACATCATCAGTGCTAGCAGGGAATGCGGTTTGCTCGCGAACCCCACTCCTACCAGCACTGATGATGTTATCTAGTTTGATAATGAAATGTCTGCAAGAAAAGAACCAAGCTCAGAGAGCACCAAGGATCCTACAGTTCAACATCACATATTCTCTTCCATTGAAAACCATCAATATCCTGAGATCTCTGTCCCTGGAAGGTTGGCAGTTCCCCAAATAATTTATTGGCATCAAACAGAGATCTTTTTAGGAAGACTTCCCCCCCCCCCCATCGTACATAAAAGCGCATGAAATATGTATTTCTGAGGTGACTTCCTGGTGGTTGGATTATCTCGCATGCCACCTGTTGCTTTCCACTTTTGTGCAAATCTGCAAGCTCGCCAGGAAGCTGCAATTAAAGGCCTGTAATTTCTCAGCCAGGAAATTGAGGCACGGCTTTCCAGCAGGCCAGCATATGAAATCATATTCTCAAGTTGGCCTGGAAATCATGGCTTGTTTGGAAGTCATCCTTCCCAATTTAGATATAGCAGGATGCTGTATTTAAGAACTGGAGGTCCCTTTTATAGAAGAAGCAAATAGAGAATAGAGAGCTTAAACCAGGATTGTCCATCCTTGGCAACTTGAAGATTTGTGAACTTCAACTCCCAGAATTCTCCAGCCAGCATCATGGCGGCCCGTGAGGCATGGCCAACGCCCACTTTTGATGTGTGGCCCTTTGCTGGATCCTCAAGCCTTAGTGCAGGGGTGTCAGGTGTCAGGAGCCGAGGTGGCTCAGCGGTTAGAGGCAGGTACTGCAGGCCACTTTAGCTGACACTGATCCGCAGATCAGCGGTTCAACTCTTACCAGCTCAAGGTTGACTCAGCCTTCCATCCTTCCGAGGTAGGAAAAATGAGGACCCAGATTGTTGGAGGCAATATAAATATACATTGCTTACTGGTGTAAACCGCTTAGAGAGTGCTTGCACTATGAGGCGGTATATAAGTCTCACTAAATAAAATAAATAAATAAATAAATGTCAAACTCAAGGCCCGGGGGCTGGATCCAGCCCACGGGGTGCTTAGATCTGGCCTGTGGGGCTGCCCTGGAAACAGCAAAGGACCAGCCCGCGGTGCCTCTGTCAGCGAAAAACGGAGCTCGGGAGGGCCGCGTACAGCCCTCCTGAGCTCCGTTTTCGCTGGCAGAGGGATGCAGGAGGCCGTTGCAGCTGAAAACGGAGTTCGGGAGCCCATTTTCGCTGGCAGAGCGCTCAGGACACCACAGGTAACCCCGACACAAGTGACGCCGAGCTGACCATGCCCACCCTGGCCACGCCGACCCCGGCCCCCCGAGATCAAACACAACCCTGATGCGGCCCTCAATGAAATCGAGTTTGACACCCCTGCCTTACTGTCTGTTTTTTGTTTTTTAAGCACGGGAAAGCTATCCTGTAAATGAGCAGGTTTAGTATGGTTTTCAAGTTGACAGAAGGAGCCACTGGGAGGTTAATCTCTGTCATGAGCCAGAGAATGTCATTATGTGCATCTTTGAGGAAACTCATTACCTGGACAGATGGAGTAGAGTATTTCCTATTCGGGTTTTGAATAATTCATGGCCGCACGGCTATTTTTCAATTTTAAAAGACCGATATCTTGTTCCTATTTCGGAAGATTATGTGAAATAACTTGAGGCTATTTTTAGCCTTAGTAGCTGTTGCTGTTTTTCTTGAACCTCTGCTGTGGCTTTTCACTGTTCCCGTGTTGGTGTCATTTCTGAATAGAGAGAGTTTCATTGTGTAGAAGAGCAGATGGGAATTCTGAGAGAGCCGGTGCCTTGCTTGAAACTCGATTCCATCAGTGGCCATGAAGTTGGTTTCTTTAAAAGTCTTCCTTTGTTATGGCAATCAACACTACTGTCAGTCTACACATTCACAGTTATTTACGTATATATATATATATTAGGCATCCCTGCTTCAGTGACCCTTTGGGCCATAGATCTTCCTCTATCACAATGGTCTCCAGACATTGGAAAGTTTAAGACTGGTGGACTTCAGCTCCCAGAATTCCTCAGGCAGACATGCTGGCTGGGGAATTCTGGGAGTTGAAGTCCATAAGTCTTAAAGTTGCCACCTTTGGAAACACCTGCTCTATCATGAATTACGGATTTACTCAGAGGTGGGCTGCACATAATTTAACAACCGGTTCGCCCAGCACCGAAAATGTGAGCATGAGCTTCCCTTGCGTGTACGCCTTCTGTACATGCGCACGGCCATCCACGCATGTGCTTTGCTTGCGCGCGGCTTGCACACATGCACGGCTTAGAAAACATGGCTAAATAGGACGGCATAGTGGGTGGGCAAGTGGGTGGGCAGGTGGACAGGTGGGCGGGCCCACTCGCAGGTTGCAACTACTGGTTCGCCCGAACCAGGCTGAACCGGCTGAATTCCACCACTGGATTTACTGTACAGTTTCATTGAAGAGTTGTAATGTCTTAACTTAACCACTAGACTAGTGTTTTTCAACCTTGGAAACTTTAACATGGATGGACTCGGGTGAAATCCAGCAGGTTCTGGAGAACCGGTAGCGGAAATTTTGAGTAGTTCGGAGAACCGGCAAATACCACCTCTGGCTGACCCCAGAGTAGGGTGGGAATGGGGATTTTGCAATATCCTTCCCCTGTCACGCCCACCAACCACGCCCACCAAGCCACACCACGCCCACCAAGCCATGCCCACAGAACCGGTAGTAAAAAAAATTGGATTTCACCACTGGATGGACTTCATGGTTGGCTGGAGAATTCTGGGCATTGAAGTGCACCCATCTCAAAGTGGCTGAGGTTAAGAAACACTGTGCCAGACCAAACTGCTTCATTCTGCTTTTTTTTTTTTTTTTGACTGTGTGGCTTTTGAATTTTATCCCTATGCCCGGGTATATGGTTGAAAAGCAGAATAGAATTATTCATATGATATGATGTAAGGGGATGACCAATGTTTGTGATGCTTGTCAATCTAACAAAATGCTTTTGTTTCTTGAATCTGTGGCTTACGGAGCGTGTTATATGCAGTCACGTTGGTGTGCTATCTCACTGTCCCTTTTAAAGGGCTTAATCTATCCACTTTTGTTTTTACAGATTAGTTTTCCCTGAAGGGTCTCGGGGTGTCATCTCGAGATTATTTTTGATGTTGTCCTACTCAATTATGTGTGTTTCAGGCTTTTTTTCATAATATTTGAGCTAAACAATGCTTAATAGAGCTCTGATAGCAAAATGCTTAGAATGCAGTATTGCAGGCAAACTCTGCCCACTGCCAGCAGTTCGATCCTGACGGGGCGCAAGGTTGACTCAGCCTTCCGTCCTTCCGAGGTCTGAAAAATGAAGACCCAAATTGTTGGGGAGGCAATATGCAAATAATGCTTACATTGTTAAACTGCCCAGCGCTATAGAGCGGTATTTAAGTCTTAAGTGCTATACAGGTAGTGCTTGATTTAGGACCATGATTGAGCCAGACATTTCTGTTGTTAAGTGAGGCCTTTGTTAAGTCACAATGAGGTGATCACATGACCTTGGGATACAGCAGCGGTCATAAATATGAGTCAAGTTGCCAAGAAGTCTGAACTTTGATCACATGACCAAGGTTGTAAGTGTGAAAAATGGTCATAAGTCACTTTTTTCAGTGCCGTTGTAACTTTGAACTGTTGTAAGTGAAGGACTACCTGCAGTTAGGGCATAGATGGGAATTTGAAAAAAGATCCTGAAAGAAAGCAGTGGTAAACAACTATTGATAGTAAATATTGCTAACAGTATAACTCTCCCCCTTTTCAGCTGCCATAGTTTTCATCCCCCGCCCTAAATGGTATACTTTTGGTGCTGCTACTCGACCCTTCCATTAATTTTCCATTTACTGATCAACTGTTAAATAATAATAATAATAACAACAACAACAACAACAACAACAACAACAACAGAGTTGGAAGGGACCTTGGAGGTCTTCTAGTCCAACCCCCTGCTTATGCAGGAAACCCTACACTACTTCAGACAGATGGTTATCCAACATTTCTTAAAAACTTCCAGTGTTGGAGCATTCACAACTTCTGGAGGCAAGCTGTTCCACGGATTAATTGTTCTAACGGTCAGGAAATTTCTCCTTAGTTCTAAGTTGCTTCTCTCCTTGTTTAGTTTCCACCCATTGCTTCTTGTCCTACCCTCAGGTGCTTTGGAGTTTAATTCCTATAGATCCTCCTTAATAGGTCCATTCACTTAAGGAGCCATTTTTTATTCTTAGATTAGGGGGATAAAAAAATGTATATAAATCTTTCCCCTTTCCCCACACGTCTGTCTTCCTTTCTTTTATCGTTGTATAGAGGTAGCTTTTGAATTACCTTTGAAAGAGAAATTCCTTTCTCTTCTAAGCATTTAGAAGATAATGTATTTAAGAGGAAGGCTTTTGACAATATGTCTTTTACTGCGTCAGGGTTTTATCGGATAAAGTAAAATGCAGACTTTTAACAGGCGGAATTTATTAGAACTGTCTGCTCGCCTCGAACTCCTAATGAATCTGTTTTTTCCCCCCAGCGGTTGAAGAAGGCCTTATGTCTTCCTTGTAGTGGTTGTGTGCCCCCGTTACGCCTAGGATTAGAACCGCCAGAGACATTTGCATGCTGCCGAATACTTGATTCTCGCCAACAAATGGACAGATGGAATTGTGTGGTTAGCCTCATCTTTCCGGATGATGCAAAAATGGGGGAGTTTGGTCTCCCTCGCATCTTTTTCGAGAGAAACGTGTTGATTTAGAAGGGAAACAGCAGACCTGTTTTCCCTGCTGTCTCTTTGAATTTCCTCGTTTCTCGGCGTTTCCCCCATTCATTTACTTCTGACAGAAACACTTTGCTTTTCAGTGGCAGACACGTAGGTTAGTAGTGACGCGCTGTCCTTGAAATTATAGTTTGAATTTTTTTTAGAGGAATCCTGCTTATAACGTGTGTTATTAGATCATATTCAGTTCAGTTTTCGATGTGTTGATTCTCAAGGAAGTCACAGCAGTCCGGTCGCAATCCCAAATAAATGCATGAAATTGCGGTTATAGCCTCTTTGTTGTTGTTGTTGTTGTTGTTGCCTTCAAGTCATCGTTGATTGCTGATGACCGTCTGGACAATTGTCTGCAGTTTTCTTAGCTAAGATTTTGAAACTGGCTCGCCACTGCCTTTTTCTTCCTAGGGCTTTTATTTACCGTATTTTTCGGAGTATAAGACGCACCTTTTTCCTCCCTAAAAGTGGCTGAAAATTCAGATGCGTCTTATACTTCGAATGTAGCTTTTTTCCCAGCCCTAACTAGGTGCTAACAGATCTTCCCAGCTCTTACCTTGCAGGCTTTTTCATTGTTACTCTCTCCAAAGAATGTTTTTCCAGCCCTAAGTCTTTGCAGGGTTTTTTTTCATTGCTCTACTTGCTCCAAAGAAGTTGTTTTCTAGCCCTAACCAGGTGCTAACTATCTTCCCAGCTCTTATTGGCTTGCAGGCTCTTTCATTGTTACTCTCTCAGAAGAAGGTTTTTTTAAGTCCTAACCAGGGGATAAAATAATGTGCTGAAGCTGACCAGACTAAGGATGCTAGCCAGATGAATACCTGGTAGTCAGATTGTTTTCCCCTATTTTCCTCCCCAAAAACTAAGGTGCGTCTTATACTCCGGTGCGTCTTATACTCCGAAAAATACGGTATTTATGTGGCACATGGCATCTATAGACGTAAATTTAGGCTACTTAGCAGTCTAAGTCCATAATCTTGGACAGGTCCATAATCTTCAGCAAAGAGATTTTTATCCTGATTGATTTGGGATAGTAACAGTAATAACAATTAGTAACAATTAATTTTTCTGGAAAGCGCTTTCTTTCCCAGAATGGCAATCATGGCCTATTTTCCCAAGCTTTGAGTGACTACCTTAATTACTTCATGCTGTGTGGTAGCAAGACCTTTCTAAATTGTAGATGATGGGAAAATTTCCCATTTATTCCAGTCAGGAAAAAAAGAATGCAATCTCTACGTTGACTTCCAAGATGCAAGTCAACCCCGCAAGCATTTCCAACAGATGCCTACTGAGCGATGGGTTTGAATAACAGTTTTTTGGCTCTGCTTTGTGCTGTAAATGTATTAGACGTCTGGCAAGAAAATCCCTAAAATCTGTTTGTTAAGAACAGTTAATTCTAATTTTGTTAATGGAGGCATTTTTTTGATCTTAACTGATGGCAGCTGAATAGTCAGAAGTGAAGTTCACTGTTTTCTTATGCTCCAGTGTTACGAACATCAAAAAGTTGAATAGTTTAGTTTGGGTCTTGAGTTTTGAAAGAAGAAGAATTGAGACTCCTCTTCTTTCAAAAACGATTTGGAAGATTTTGGATCTTGCAGAAACACAGCATTTCTCTGTTCATTAAAGCACCCCCTTCTTTTTAGACTTCTGTGCGAGGCTGAAAAAAATAAATAAGATGCAGCTACTTTAATAGTACATCCTCTGAAGCATGTTTAGTTCTATTAAATGAGTATTTTATTCTCTGGGTCTCTTTTTCCTTAACTTAAATATTCATTTCCAGCTTGGTGAAAGATTTTTTTGTTCATTGAAACCACCGAACACTGAGATACAAATTTAAATTGATATTAATCTAGGACAATAATTGGATAAACACCACAGTTGCTGGCAGAAATCGCCAACGGCTAGCTGTGTGGCACAAAAGAATATAAATTAAGATTCGCTGTTTGCAAGGTGCAGAAAACAACTACGTTTCCACCCATTACGTAAAAAACTTGCAAATGTCTTGATCGTTTCTATCATGAAGGTGAAAGTCATAGTTGGAGTCAATGGGAGTTGGCACAATAGTTGTACCGTGGTAAGGACTGGCTAAATTCAGATGATTTGCTAAGCTGCAGTCTGCTCTTCTGTGGCCTGCTTTTAAATTATGCATCTTCCACCTACATTATGATTCTACCTTTTCAGCTTTCTTGCACAGTGTGCCTTACCCATTGTGAACCGAGCATTATGAACCAAGTCCATAAATCAGCTAATAAACAATTGCATACTGATCAAGCTGCGGTTTGTGCACATTTACATTAGCAGGTGGGCAGAAGAAAGAAAGGATTTATGGGATGCAAGGAGAAGACTCTGAATCTTCTCTTGGGGCCCGTTCATTTAGAATTACCGTATTTTTCGGAGTATAAGACACACCGGAGTATAAGACGCACCTTACTGCAAAGACTTAGGGCTGGAAAAAAATTTCTTTGGAGGGAGTAGCAATGAAAAAATCCTGCAAGCCGGGAAGATCGTTAGCATCTCGTTAGGGCTGAAAAAACCTTTTTCGGAGGGAGTAGCAATGAAAACAAGCCTGCAAGCCAGGAAGAGCCAAGAAGGCTGGAAAAAAAGCTTTGAAAAAGCTACATTCGGAGTATAAGTAGCACCAAAATTTTCAGCCACTCTTAGGAGGGAAAAAGGTGTGTCTTATACTCTGAAAAATACGGTAAACTACTGTGTACACTTCTCATTCCAACTGCAGTAGTAAAAGTTTGACGATGTGGTTGGAGTCCTATATTCCTTATTTCATTCCAGCTGAAAAAGCTTGGCCAAAACTCATGGGTGAAACGAGTTATATTATATGATACCCAAGAACTTGGTTTATATCTCCAGATGTGTTTGGTTCTAAGTACCTGTCTAGAATAAGTCAGCTGTGAGTACCGTTTTATCCTCTCAGTAAAGCAGGGGTGTCCAACTCGATTTCATTGAGAGCCGCATCAGGGTTGTGTTTGACCTCGGGGGCTGGAGGTGGTCGTGGTCAGGGTGGTCGTGGCCAAGGTGGCCGTGTCCAGCTCGACGTCACTCGTCAAGCCTCCATTTTCGGCCGCGACGGCCTCCTGCAGCCCTCTGCCAGCAAAAACGGAGCTCGGGGAGGCCCCCCCAGGCTCCGTTTTAGCTGGCAGAGGGCTGCAGGAGGCCGTCACGGCTGAAAACGGAGGCCGTGCGAGGCCTCCCCGAGCTCCGTTTTCGCTGGCAGAGGCAATGCGGGCCGCTCCTTTGCTGTTTCCAAGGCGGCTAAGTAAAGTGATACTTAGCTTACCTTTCCTTAACTGTGTAGATCAGAGGGTGTGGGGGGTGTCCAACCGTGGCAACTTTAAGATCCGTGAACTTCAACTCCCAGAATTCCCTATCCATCCATGCTGAGTGTTGAAGTTCACGAGTCTTAAGGTTGCCAAGGTTGGATACTCCTGGTGTAGACTGTTTGCCTGGAATACAGCCTATTGTCTGTGAAACAGTTTCACCTTTGCTTCCTTCTAGCTGCTTTTGATCTTAGTGCTTTTGTTGAAACTCTTGGTACCTGCCTGTGGTCAAATCACCTTTAAAGAAAAACTATCAGTGGCGGAGGGTTTTAATGATGGAAAATAAAGTTGCATTGATGTTAAAGCTTTGGTTTTCCAGATAGTAGTAGAGATTGCTTTTTCTGGCTTGTTTTTTTTCCCCCTTGAAAGTCTTTTTGTTTAAATTAAGTTTTTTAATGTTGGTAGTGACACAATCCATTGATAGGCTGCACCTGTCCCTTTTTCAGATCCTTTTTTTCTGATGATTTTAAATAGCAGCATCCTAGAATGGCATCGTATAAATGTGGACGGGTATAGCTTGGGTCTGAGCATGCCTAAATGATCCATTATTTTGTTTATTGTAAGAGCTAAATGGGCATTTGCTTTGATATCATGCTGTTGTTTTTTAAATTCCATTTTTTTCTATGGTTTTTGCAACCAGGATGTTTATTTAATATTCTGGCCTCTTTCCCAAATGTCTTTAATTTTAAATGTTTTGTCCTTTTGGGGAGTGGAATGGGCTTACTGTTCGAAAAGAGGTAGGAACATGGGAAGTTTATAATATAAACAACCATGGAATCATGCCATAAAAGAATCAGGAAAGAAACACTGTTCCGCAGTAATTCACTTTTCCTCCTTCTTGTATCATCTTAATTATTTTTAAAAGAGTCTATCTTTATACAAATGTATTAACAGATGGCAAGTAGTCCCCTGGAGAATATGCAGAGGAAAATCCCCATGATGGCTGCCTAACGCGTCCTGATATAAATTTCCTTTTCAGCCATAAAAATGGGGATCAGCGTTACCATGGGCATTTTGGAAAAGGCCATATAATAAATGAAAGGGAATCCACAAAGAAAGTCAGCTGGCCAGGAAGTATGAGAATTCCTTGATAAGAAGAAGTCAAGAGGCTAAGGGGCTACCCCCAGACCTCTAGGAAATGTTGCTATGTCCATGGACCAGAAGAGGGGGAAAAGTTATTTTTGAAGACTTAAAAATGCCAAAGGGCTCAAAAGATGCAAACGTCCTTTGTTTTGGTTTTGGGAAGAGCCAGAGGTCAGAAAAAAAAGTCCCTTGCAAGATTTGGAAGTGGCTGTTTGTAGAGAGAACAGAATGCTTAGAAAACTAGCAAGAGTCTGTTGGAAAAGTTGGAACATAGAATATGGAGTTGGAAGGGACCTTGGAGGTCTTCTAGCCCAACCCCCTGCTCAAGCAGGAGAGCCTATCATGGCATGTTAATCAAAAAAGAAGAATCTCTTTTGGAATGAGTTGATGGAATGCAGGCGAGAGAGTTCCTTTCAAAGGACTAGATAAAGCCAGGAATTAAGGAAAAAAATAAGGGTCAAGGAAAACGAAATTTCCTTAAGGGTTGGTTAAGGCTAGGGGGCTAGGAAGGTATGGTAGAATCCAGTAAATCTGAAGAGTTTCTTTGAGAAGGTTGGAAAAATATTCTTATTCCTATTCATTAGTCCGGGGGTGAGCAACTATGGCAACTTTAAGACCTGTGGACTGAGGAATTCTGGGAGTTGAAGTCCACAGGTCGTGAAGTTGTCATATTGCCCACTCCTGCATTAGTCTTCGATTTTGCGGCAGTTGATGCTGATGCAGCTGTGTCTCATAGTACTTGCTCTTCAAAGCTTCCATGGTAACCACGGTGAAGAAGAATTCCCACCGAAGTATTCGCCCATCTAACGAACAGATGGAACCAACTGGGCATCCGGTTCTTTGGCTCTTCCCAGTGATAGAATTAAGTAATAATGTTTGCTGGAGGCAGTCAGAAACGGCCTTCTCCATGAGCTCAGATCACTCATCCTCAACTTGGCACTTTCTAATTATGCTATTTCTCCTCAACCGACAGCCAGCGATGGCAGTTGTAATTCAGATCATCTGGAGAACATCAACATGCAGAGAACTCCCTTATAATTGTGCAAAAAAAAACCATCCGTATATCCTTCCTCTTCTGTTCCACTCCCACGTACTCCTAGTTGCTGTGGCTGAGAATATAAATAGGCAGTACAGGGTGATTGGTGGAATACCGTTCAACCTGCCTGCTTATCCCAAAAAAATCGCATGTTTACATTGAAATCGGTGATGCAATCTAAAGAAAGCATTCCCGTGGAATACATTGAATGTGAGGGAGATTCATGTCACTATAGTTAAGGGGGATTCTCTGATGGACAATTTCTTTGACCCACTGTTCATGTTTAAGTAAAAAAAAATTAAAACTAAATGAGGAAGAAATGTTGCACAGCAAAAGGGACACATGAGAGAATCCGCTGAGAAGCGTGGGTAACCAAAACTCTAAAAAATGGCCTTACAAGTGGGTCAGATTTTTGGTTCATCTTGCTCACTGTTGTTGGTTTCAGTTAGGAGTCAGTGTTTTCTCGGGTTGTTGCGCTTCGAATCTCAAGAGCCTGCTGGATCTGGAGTTACATGCTCAAAAGGGAGCAACGTTTATCGCCAATTGCATTCTCAAAGGGCTAAGAGAAAAGCATTTACATGTAGGTTTACTAACATTGCTTTATGCTTTGCCACCAAGGACCCAGGAGGCATTGGTAATTGAGACTCCCATCAAGCCATGGAATTAAAGAGAAAGGAGGACAGATTGCCTCTTCTCTCAAGCATCGGCGTGAAGCTGAATGCTGGGGGTTGTTTAGGCTTTATAGTTCCCAAGTTCAGGAGAACTGAAAAAACCCCCGAGTCTGTTTCTCCAACTCTGCTCCATGCTGGTGATAATGGCTTATTTAAACATTGGACGGAATTCCCCTTTTCAGCTCCAACAGTAGCATTGCAGAATAGACTTTGGACTAATATAGCATCTGCAGTGCTACAGGTGCAACATTAGGTCAGGTACAAAATCCACATTTTTTTGGAGGGGGGAGGATGGAGTCCTGTCAACAAGATATTCTCCTCTCTCTCTCTCTCTCTCTCTCTCTCTCTCTCTCTCTCTCTCTCTCTCTCTCTCTCTCTCTCTCTCTCTCTCTCTCTCTCTCTCTCTCTCTCTGTGTGTGTGTGTGTACAGTATATATGTGTGTATATATATGTGTGTGTATACAAGATAGATAGATAGATAGATAGATCATGGAGCTATTGTAATTGTGGCTCTAGATAAGTTCGTACTGTCAAAAGCCCCAATGACATCGGTTTCACTTTAAGTATGATTCATACTTTTATCACAAATACATTTTTTCCTAAAATCTTGTTGGCTTTACCATTATGTCTTTTTCAGACTCAAAGATTGCATAGGCTTTCCCCGTTTTTTAAATGTGTTTTGCTTCAAAAGATTCTAACAAGGCTAGGTTCTTAGAAGTCCTTCCCCCCCCACCCGTTTCACTTCCACAGGCTGTATACCTGAGCAGGTGTCATGGACGATTAGGTTAATGGTTTGGAAACTTTGAGTTGTTGATGCTCTGTGGTTCAAATTACCTGGCAGGCGCACCAGGAATGGCTCAGGTGAATATGTATTCTGTTCCCCGGTGGGAAGATTTAATTGCTGCTGAAATGCTCGTAAGGTTTTCAGTTTGCAGCATGATGCATATGTGCAGGAATGAGAGAGGCTGGGAGGTGCACAAAAGGAGGAAGCGTGGAAGCCAATGGGCTTTTTTCAACACACTTTAAGAGTGTTTTTTCTTTTCAATTTATGGCAGCGTTACTTTGGGCTTGAAGTTTTTAGGTACCTTGGAGCTTTCTGATGTTTAACCCACCACTAGAATTGATTTCCTGTATGAATTTGATTACTCTTTTTTTTTTAAATTGTGGAAAAGAACAGAGGTTCCTGTCCTGAACTGGGGAGAAGCGTGCCAGTTTTAGAAGTCTTACTTGAAAAGGGGCCATGCGAACTTCGGAGCTCCATCATGCTGAAACGCTTTGCAGAGATCTGATAGAGGATGCCCAGTTGATGCTGCTCCTGCATCCGTACTGTTTGTCACGCATATGCTCAGAAAGGTAGCGGAGCTGCTGCGTTGCTGTGGTTCCAGCTTATCCGAAGGCAGCCGTGAAGCGATCTGTGTAGGGATGAAACCTGTTGGCATTCCAGAAGAGCAGCTGGTGGCTTTGATTTGCTTAACCAGCAATGATGATTCAGGTCTTGCAGACTGTGAAGGAGCTGGTATCGCCAGCCAGACGTAGATCAGGCACTGCCAAGAAAGGTAGGAAAAGTGCTAAAAAAACCCCAAAACCTCGTAGTTAGGGCATTCACTTAATTTATTCTTGCCCGAACCTTATCTCACTGTTGGGCGATTGACTTCCTGCCTGGGGCTTTGGCTGTCTTTATTTCAAGTTTGCATGTTGGATTCCGTTGCAACAGCCTTGCTTGGAGCAGTGATAAATTCGGTATGATTAACAATGAAAGAGAATTTTAATCACTTTCAAAAAGCCAAAGATGGATGCTAAGGATGTTTAATAATATATAACGGCAAGGATCGTATTCTCTTTTCTTTCCCCCATTCCCCAGCCAAAGCTGTCAGGGCAACTGATGAGAAGACTAAATTTCTCTGAATACATGAATACTGGGCATATCATCCTGTAGCTGCGATATTATATTTAAATAAAGGACAAGTATCCATATTTCTTGGTAAAACCCCACTGTACATTTTTAAAAAGCTGCAAAAATGTGTGTCTTTAATCCCATGACACTACTTGCTTTGATATAATTCTGTTTTCAATTTTATGTTTCCATTTATTGATTCTTATTACATACGAGGGATTAAGTAAAACGCTGTCCTTTTTAATATATGTAATTGTTTTTATAGATGCTTGGGTAAGGAAAAAAAAATATTGAAGCCCTAAGGAAACTTGTTTAGAATTTCTGGCATTGCTTACTGAAGTAATTAAAACTGTTCTCACAAATCAAAGTACTTGTTAAATCAGTCACATCTTTAAAATCAATATACCTCTCTCAAATAATGCTTTAAGGCTGGACTGGATTTTATTTCTAATCAGGTATGGTTAATTGTGGGCTATTAAACAGCTGTTTCTCTAATTAAACCCATATGTAAGCAGTAGGCATTTTATAATAAAAATGTTAAAGATCAGTTTCTCGCTTTTTGGATAACTTGAAATGCCATAATGACGTACGCTTTCTCTCTCTCTCTCTCTCTATTCATTCATTTATATTCTGTTGGAGATATTCCCTAACTTTGTCTTTTGATATTAATATTCAGTTGCGTCCTTTACATGTGGCTTGAGAGCATTAGTCATTTGTGTATGGGTATGTATGTTCTGTATTGTGATGGAACAAATATGGATTGATGTAAAAGTGAAAATGTGGACTGCAGAGAATTCTCCTTTCATGCCAACCAGAATCAAAAGTTGTTTTTCACTCATTGTGAAGACATTTTAAGAGTATTAGATTAGATTAACAGAGTTGGAAGGGACCTTGTAGGTCATCTAGTCCAACCCCCCGCCCAAGCAGGAGACCCTACACCATTTCCGACAAATGGCAGTCCAATCTCTTCCTGAAAGCCTCCAGTGATGAAGCTGCCACAACTTCTGAAGGCAAAGCTGTTCCATTGGTTGATTGTTCTCACTGTCAGAAAATTTCTCCTTATTTCCAGGTTGAATCTCTCCTTGATCAGTTTCCATCCATTATTCCTTATCTGGCCTTCAGGTGCTTTGAGAATAGCTTGACCACCTCCTCTCTGTGGCAGCCCCTCAAATATTGGAAGACTGCTATCATGTCTCCCCTGGTTCTTCTCTTCACTAGACTAGCCAGGCCCAGTTCCTTCAACCGTTCTTCATATGTTTTAGCCTCCAGTCCCCTAATCATCCTGGTTGCTCTTCTCTGCACTCTTTCTAGAGTCTCAACATCTTTTTTATAGTGTGGTGACCAAAACTGGATGCAGTATTCAAGTGTGGTCTTACTAAGGCTTTATAGAGTGGTAGTAGTACTTCACTTGATCTTGATTGTATTCCTCTATTAATGCAGTTTAGGATTGCATTGGCTTTTTTGGCTGCACGCTGCACACTGTTGGCTCATATTTAGCTGGTTGTCCACTAAGGCATTCTTAGTGTATAGACCCCATAATCTACTAAGCCAGAGTTCTGCCTGTGGTATCAGTCATTAGGTTTTATGTTTGGGGCAGGAAAAACTCTTTGATTTTACAAGCGTTTATTGTGGGTGTACTGTAATCCAACATTTTAAAATCAGGAAGAGATCTGTGCTTTGTCACTGGAACAAATTAGCTTTCTCTCCTGTAATGGATGGATCTTACATGGAAGCCAGCTTGCTTTATGCTCAGAGGGACTTGTACTTTAGTCAAGATGGATGGATGAAAATATCAGCCATTACCCTTTGGCTATATCCTGTCCAAAAACCTAAGCCATCTTTCATAAGATAATGTCACTTGGTTGTTTTGTAAAGCATTATGTGATATTTCCAAAGGAATGGCATGAAATATGAATTAAGCAGTCCCCTAGCTTGCACATAGAGAGACATTGTTTTTCTCAGGGCGCTAATTGAGCGTGACCTTGGCCATTGATAATATGCCAAGACAATGCTGTGTGGTATAAGTCAGCCTAATTAACATTTTTAATAATTAAAAAAACCCACTGTAAATGACTTGATGGCTCAGAATTCCAGGACATTAAAACAAAAGGTTAATTCAATCAGAATAAAGAATGGCAAGTTAAACTTTTATGGTTTTCAGAAAGTTTCTTGCAAGTGGCCTTTATGCATTCTCTTCCTTTGCCTTAGATTGCTGATAAAAAGTAATATTATTTTGGTTATGCTAGATATAATCTGGGTGCTCCTTTCATCATCACCTTTGTGCACGTACTGTACAGTATGTGCGTGCTGAAATCCACCACCCCCAACAATTTAGCATTCTTTTTCTTAAGATAAACTCATGGCCAAAAAGAAGGGATCTTAAAAATTATTATTGTTCAACTCCTTCTAAGCCAAGGGTATAAAACTCGATTTCATTGAGGGCCGCATCAGGGTTGTGTTTGACTTTGGGGGGGCTGGGGGCACGCAGAGGGTTTGGGAGGCCTGCAAAGTGCTCCTGGGGGCTGAGGAGGGCAAAAACGCAACGCATGGGGGGTTTGGGAGGTGAAAAACGGGCCTGTTTTTTGTGAAAACGGGCGTGCAGAGAGATTGGGAGGCCTGCAGAGTGATTCTGGGGGCTGGGGAGTGCAAAAACACCCCCATTTTGCGAAAAATGGGCCCATTTTTTGCTCGTTTTTGCCCTCCCCAGCCCCCAGGATCACTCTACAGGCCTCCCAAACCCTCTGCACACCTCTTTTTTTTTTAAATGAAAAACGGGCCCGTTTTTCGCTCATTTTTGCCCTCCCCAGGCCCCAGGATCACTCTACAGGCCTCCCAAACCCTCTGCACTTGTTTTCACAAAAAACAGGCCCGTTTTTCACCTCCCAAACCCCCCATGCGTTACGTTTTTGCCCTCCTCAGCCCCCAGGAGCACTTTGCAGGCCTCCCAAACCATCTGCGCGCCCCATTTTTTGCAAAAACGGGACGCGCAGGGCGGGGTTTTTGGATGCCAAAAATGGCTGTATTCAGTGTATGAGAAGCACCAACATTTCCACCCTCTTTTGGGGGGGGAAAGTGCGTCTTATACTCCGAAAAGTATGGTATATTAAATATACATGCATGTAAGCATATGTACCTAGCTTCTGATGCATTGAGTTGATAATATTCCTATATATGAGCCGCGGTGGCGCAGTGGTTAGAGTGCAGTACTGCAGGCTACTTCTGCTGATCACCGGCTGCCAGCAGTTTAGCAGATCAAATCTCACCAGGCTCAAGGTTGACTCAGCCTTTCATCCTTCCGAGATCGGTAAAATGAGGACCCAAATTGTTGGGGGCAATAGGCTGACTCTGTAAACCGCTTAGACAGGACTGTAAAGCACTATGAAGCGATACATAAGTCTAAGTGCTATTGTTATTGCTGTTTGGTAATGATGTAACTTGGTTACAGGGTCTTTCTACCTGAAGCCAGGGTAATTAAGATTTTCAAGGGTAAAGCTGGCAATATCTATGAAAAAAAAATAGGGACTTAAATCTTTAAGGAATGTAACTGAATCCCAAATCCTTCAAGACATTGCTGTATGTTAGGGCGTAATTCTGTTCCTTTTTTCTGAATTGGTCTGATGAGAGTCAGAAACTAAAAAGAAAACAGGAGAAAAATAGTAATTCATTGCTGTAATGGAAATGAGATAACAGCCATTGGTTTAAATCAAGCATTGAAAGTGCTATATTGTTTTGGCCCTGATCTGTGATTAAAACTACTAGTGCAATAAAAACGAAAGCCAATTAATCTAGATAGATTAAAACCTTTCCCTTTCTCTTGATTTTTTTTAATTCAATCCTCACATTTTGTCTTCATTAGGCCTAACAATTTTTAGAGTTATTAGTTGGTTATAGAATTTTTGGCTGATTGATTACACAAATGGAGTAATCATTTCTGTTTAAATAAATTGGCATATTTCCAGAATTTTTTAGCAGCAGTTCTTTTTTGAGATGTGGGAGCAACTATGTGAAAATTGGCAGTTTAATAAAATAGAAGCTGTGGCTCATTATTAAAAGGCCGTCCTTATTTTTTGTCTCTCTTCAGTTACATTATGGAGCCAAAATAGCTGAAAATTAATTTGTTTTCATCACTTTAATTTGCTATTGAGTCAAATTAAATGTTTCAGCCGTAATCTTTTTAATTCTTAAAAGAATTCTGTGATATTTGAAAATATAGAAACAGAGTTGATAACTCGTAACTTGTTGGGTCATTGTTTCAGCCATATTGCTTTGCCTAAACAGAATGAATAGAATGAATAGAATAGAATGGAAGAATAGAAAATAGAACAGAAGAATAGAATAGAATAGAATAGAATGGAATGGAATGGAATGGAATAGAATAACACAGTTGGAAGGGATCCTGGCTAGCTCCAGAGTGGGGTGGGAATGGAAATTTTGCAATATCCTTCCCCCGGAATGGGGTGGAAATGGGGATTTTGCAGTATCCTTCCCCTGCCACGCCCACCAAGCCACGCCCACAGAACCGGTATGGAAAAAATTTGAATTTCACCCCTTCATGTGGTTAGAATGCAGTATTGCAGGTTAACTCTGCTGACTGCCAGCAATTTGATTCTCAGCAGCTTAAGGTTGACTCAGCCTTCCATCCTTCGGAAGTTGGTAAAATAAGGACCCAGATTGTTCGGGGCAATGTGCTGACTCTGTAAACCACTTAAGTTAAGCACTATGAAGAGGTATATAAGTCTAAATGCTGTTTCTAGTGCTATTTCATTCTAGCTTTGCACATCCGTAAATGTGTATATACATACTGTTTGCACAATAACACTGATTTTTACAGAACCCCGATCGATGGAAAGACAACATATTAATTTTAACTTCGATCACCCCTAAAAGATCTACTGTTAATTGTTGTAATTTACATATTTGGCTCAAATTTATGTCATCTGCATAAATTACCCAAATGACATAAATTATATCCATTCTGATTTAATGGACAACTCTGCTTTAACGGACACTTTCCCCCACCTGGTCTGTAGAATTACGGTTTTATTTGTATATCCACTACCATGAAAGCGCAGCTTTCTGAATTCAATTAATAAGCATCATGACGCAGTGACTTAAAGGATGGAATAGTGTTTATCAGCCTAAGGTACGTAAGGTGACCTTGGAAAGAACTGGATGCTTTCCAGACAGCACCTATTTGTAACTTGATTGTTATTAAGCATACAACTGAAGGATAAAATGAACTGCAGCTAATTCTAATTAGAAGTCCATGTAAATGACATTGGGTTTAGTTTTTGACCTAGCTTCATCCATTACTTTTGGGGATGTGTTGCCAGAAGACAACTCAGAGGTTGAGTGCAGATTTCAGTGTGACAATGTCTCTCTCTCTCTCTCTCTCTCTCTCTCTCTCTCTCTCTCTCTCTCTCTCTCTCTCTCTCTCTCTCTCTCTCTCTCTCTCTCTCTCTCTCTCTCTCTCTCTCTCTCTGCCTCTCTCTCTCTCTGCCTCTCTCTCTCTCTGCCTCTCTGCCTCTCTGTCTCTGTCTCTGTCTCTGTGTTTTACAGGTAGCCCATGATTTACAAACATTTGTTTAGCCATCGCAACCGTTCCCAATTATGATTGCATACTTTGGACTAAACTTACCAAGTTTGCTGAATCGTGACTCTTCCACTATTTCTGAGTGCCACCATTTTGTTGGTTGTTAAATTTTTTATCCTGTCTTTTCCCGAGTACTAAAGATAGCTTTTATTTCCCCCTTTACAGTATTTTATCAGCCTGATAACAATCCAGTAAAGTGAGCTATGCTCAAAGAGAATAACCAATTCCGATTGCGTAATGGTTTTCCATGATTGACTATGAGCCAAGGTGGCGCAGTGGTTAAAGTGCAGCACTGCAGTTCAGCAGTTCAGCAGTTCAAATCTCACCGGCTCAAGGTTGACTCAGCCTTCCATCCTTCTGAGGTCGGTAAAATGAGGACCCAGATTGTTGGGGGCAATATGCTGAACTCTGTAAACCGCTTAGAGAGGGCTGTAAAGCACTATGAAGCGGTATATAAGTCTAAGTGCTATTGCTATTGCTATTGCTAAGTTAGAGTGGAAACCTCTCTAGATTTAGCCAAGTGCCTTAACCACTGCATGATTTGATTTGATTATTATTATTATTATTTTAATCCCACCTTTATCATTTTTATAAATCACTCAAAGCGATGAACATACATAATGCTCTTTCCTCTTGTTTTCAACAGCCACTCTGTGAGGTGAGTTGGGCTGAGAGAAAAGTGACTGGCCCTAAGTCACCCAGTTGGCTTTCATGCCTAAGGCAGGATTAGAACTCAGGGTCTCCTGGTAATTGGCCCGAAGTCACCCAGCCGGCTTTCATGCCTAAGGCGGGACTAGAACTCACAGTCTCCTGGCTTCTGGACCAGCATCTTAATCACTACATCAAACTGGCTTACGTAGGCTGTAAATATTAAATTGCAAACCGGCATATATCTTTTTCTCTCTCTCTCTCTCTTCCTCCTCTAACTCAAATCCTGTATGGGGATTTTATACTTACATTTTGTCTTGCACTGAGAGTCGATTGTAAGAAACAAAGGAAACTGTCAACACAACACTCTGGTTTGGAGAAAAAGTCTTGATCTTTCTCTGACAGTTGTTGAGAGAGCAGCTCATTTGTTGCCAGTCAAAACTGACACAACTTCCATAAAGGGGTTGCATTAGCTGCAAATTCCATTCATATGAAACCTTAAGGAACTTAGCTGGCTGATCCTCTGTTACGTTCCTCAAAATGTACAAGTTCAGGGTAGAACTGAAAAGGCAGTTGACACTAAACCCCACGGCCATTTTGACGAAAAGACAGAACTCGTGTGTAATTTGCTTCCTGTTCTCCTCCTTTCTGGTATAGCCAGATGGATTTAGCATTGCAGATTTTAATTATTTAAAATTAAATTTAAATTATGCTTGGCTTGTCAAGAGCTCTATGTACCAGAGGGGAGATTCAGCCAGTTCGGACCAGTTTGGGCGAACCAGTAGTAGCGACCTGCAAGTGAGGGTGGCTTTGATTTTCGAACTTTTGTATCGTCAGGCTCAAAGTACCACAACGGGACACAGCAGCAATGAAGGGAGAAACTCCCATCAGAGGTTCGGAAAGGAGCTTTTCAGAGGCTTTGTGTGGTGACTCAGCGCCTTCTTCCTATTGTGTCTCCCAAAACAAAAGAGGGCAGCTGCATTGTCCCAGCTGCTAAAACATAGCACAGCTGTGTCTCCCCTCTCAGCTCCACGCTTTAATTGTGGCAGAATCTGTGCGTTTGCGATTGTTTACACAGTGAAATCCAGCCAGTGCCTCAGCAATGCAGAACCGGGCTGCTGTTGGAAGAGCGTAGCTGTCGATTTGAGGGGAGAATGCCACTTTCTGGTGCCAGTTGAGAGAAAGCCTGTACAGCTGCCTGATGCTGAAGAATGGCGGCTGCCCTCAGAAAGCCCTGTCACGATGTGAATTGTTGTCAGTTTGTGCATCTCTATGTTTTCTACTGTTTCTTATATTTATGGTCAAGCAGATGTATGATATATTCTATTACGCATGTCTGCATTCCTGAAGTCAACTCCTTTCTTTCTCTCCGCCATTTCTGCCGAAGGTAGAAGTGATTTATTCATTAGCCGATACAATGTAGCTTAATAAGGATTCTTTTTATTATTTTTCTACTGAAATAAATATTTTGTTAATTAGATTTGAATCTCGGTTTTATTTTCTAAGTAAGTATGATTTCAAAGGAGCAAAGATCCATCGACCTCCGGAGGATTTATTCCTCCCGCTAACAAGCCCAAAAATACTTTATTCCCCCTGTGTCCCTGTTGGGGGATGAGAATAAATCTCATAGAGGCGATTTGGATCTTTGCTTGGAATTCAGACAGTTAGAAATAAAGCCGAGATTAAAAGTCTAATAGAAATATTTATTTCGGCATAAAAACAATAAATCCTGAATAATTACATCTTTGCTAAGAAAAACGGGGACAGTTCAGGTCAGAGTCAAGTCAAAAGTGATTAATGGTGGTTTAGGAATGTGGACATGCGCACAAGATCATATGTTCTGCCTGTATTGGAATATACCATAATATTAGAATAGGGGTGCATCACCCTGCATAGACATACAATTGACAATATTCACACCGTGATAGTCCCAGCTGCTATTTTTCACTTTGCTGGAGGAATGTGTTTATCGCTTTTTATCTTCTGGGTACAAAAGATTTGGAAAAGTACAAGGTACACAACTATGCCCACAATGGCTGAACAGGCAGCTTTGGTTCACCACAATATTTCTCAGCCTTGACTATTTCCAGATGTGTGGACTTCAACTCCCAGAATTCCCCAGCCAGCTATTTCCCAGAAATTCTGGGAATTGAAGTCCACATATCTTTAAGTTGCTAAGGTTTAAAAACACTGGTTTACCATCTGCAGGCAAGAGAAAAACATCTCGTTCATAATGAACTGATTAAAATAACTGGAAATGTTATAGATCTGTGATGGCGAAACTATGGCACGCGGGCCACAGGTGGCACACGGAGCCATATCTGAGGGCACGTGAGGCGTGCTGGCCAGCTGATTTTCAGCCTTCTGGAGGGTGGAGACAGAGGCGATAATTAATCTCACAAAGGAGAAATAGATCTTTTCCCGGACATCAGACATTAGAAAAGAAACCGCAGTTTAGAAGTCTAAGTAAAAATATTTATTTCGGTACAAAAACAATAAATCCTCATTATCTACATGTCTGATATAAAAGTAGGTCTTGCTTCAATGGAAGCCAGGAACAGAAGGAAAGAATGGAATATACACATGCGTAGAAGAACATATCAATCACGTGCTCAGGAATAAACCATTATAATGAATAGGGATGCATCTCCCAGCATATACATATAACAGGCAATAAAATCACCGCATGACAGGGGGGAGGCCATTTTCCTCCTCCCCAGGCTTCAGGAAAGCCTCCTTAAGCCTGGGGAAGGCGAAAAACAGCCCAACAGGCCTACCGGAAGTTTGGAAACGAACTTCCGGTAGGCCCGCTGGGCCCATTTTTCACCATCTATAGGCTCCTTAGGCTTTCCTGAAGTCTGGGGAGGGCGAAAAACAGCCCAACAGGCCTACCGGAAGTCCGGAGGCTTCAGTGAGGCCTGCGCGCATGCGTGGGGGGAGTTGTGTGTGCATGTGCCGGGGAGGGCATTGCATTATGGGTGTGGGCACATGCGCAAGCGCTATCGGACGCGCACACACCCTTTTGGCACCCGAGCAAAAAAAGGTTCGCGCCATCACTGTTATAGATGCTGTACAAATATAAAATCGAGATTTTTACTTGGCTAGCACGAGGCAGAAAGAGTACCTTTGGGTGGTGAGAAATTGCATTGATCAGTTTAAAAAAAAAGAAAAGAAAAGAAAAATATTAACGTAATTAGTAAGTGCTAATTGCTAAAGCAGATGAAAGTTCAATAGGTAACTTTGCACAAGAATGTTTAACCAGGTTTAAATAAAACGTGAAAATGAAAATGCAAGAGAGAAGGAGCGATTTTTAAAAGGAAGTAAAATAAAGTGGTCTATCAGCCCCAGAGAGAGATTGGGGGGGGTCAGAAGATTTTCACACCTTTAGAACATAGGGACCTTGGAGATCTTCTAGTCCAACCCTCTGCTCAAGGTAGGAGACCTTATGCCATCACAGACAAATGGTTGTCCAATCTTTTCTTGAAAACCTCCAGCGATGGAGCACCCACACGAGAGAACATTTAGCGATGAGAATGTCCTGGAAAGCATGAAAGCTAATAAGAAAATTTATATTTAATGAATGAAGGGGACAATTAGGGATATAGAAAAGCTGTAAAAATTGGCACAGGGGACTGACACGCTGAGATTAGAAGTCAGAAATAGTAATTTAATAGAGGATCCCATTAAAGTAGAAAGAAGGGTCACAGGATTCAAACTTGAAAAAAATACTTAAATGACGGGAATTGCGGAAGCTTAAAATATGCATTGAGAAAGAAAATGAGTATAATTTAATCATACTGAAAAACCTTGAAAATAAGCCGGCATAATGTGAGCGTGACTTTTTTTACATTCCCACGTTTCCAGTTTGGTCATATAAGATTCTCTTTCCTCTGTTGACCAGAAGGAAAATTTAGCCAATTGCTTAAAGCAGAAAACGTTGCTGTGGTGGCGCAGTGGTTAGAATGCGGTACTGCAGGCTAATTCTGCCCACTGCCAGCAGTTCGATCCTCACTGGCTCAAGGTTGACTCAGCCTTCCATCTTTCCGAGGTTGGTAAAACGAGGATCCAAATTGTTGGCAATAGGCTAACTCTGTAAACTGCTTAGAGAGGGCTGTAAAAGCACTATGAAGCGGTATATAAGTGCTATTAAAGCTTTTAATTTCCAAAAGCTGTGATTGAGCCCAGGTTGCCTATATCAGAAAATAGGTGTGTAATCATTCTAAGGGCCCTTTACATGTCACAATTGCATTGACTGGATAAGTATAGAATACAGGTAGTCCTCGACATACGGCCATAGCAAAGCTTGCCTATTTTGGTCATATGTCATAGTGGTTGTTAAAACGGGTTGGTCATGTGGGTGACCTTTTTGTGTAGGTCCTTAAGCAAATACAGCGCTTGTTAAGTGAATCGGTGGTTTGCTACTGGTGTGCTTTTGCCTAAAATTGGAATTGTGCCGGGTTTTTAATTTATTTTTGGCAAAACTGTTGTAAAGTGAGGCCCTGTGTTCGAAGGATGCTGCAAATCCCATAGATGCAGCCATGCTGCTGATGGCACGAAGTTTGTTCATGTGACCATGGAGGGCTCCTCTCCCCCGACTGTTGGAATCTCGAATCTCGGTCGTAAGTACTCATTTGTGGGTTGGTTGTAATTTCAAATAGTTGCTATGTGATCGGTTGTAAGTCAAGGACCATCTATACGTCCCCATTGGCTATCATTAATTAGCTTATAATTTAGAATGTAATCCAGATATAGGATATACAGCCTTCCATCCAGCGGTGGCAGGGGTGGGTTCCTCCCGGTTTGGACAGGATCGCCCAAACTGGTAGCGACCCCCTGGTGACGTCACTGAACTGGATCGGCTGGTGCCGGTCCGTAGGCACCACCATCTTTTTTTGGGAATTTTTTTGTGATTTTTTTTGAAGTAAGTGATTTACTTTTGTGATTTTTTGTGAAGGTTTTGAAGTAAGTTTTACTATTTTACTGTTCTGCTTCTTGTAAAAGGCCCTCCCGCCCACCCCTGGGTTTAAACTGACCCTTATTCCTTCACCCGAATCACAGCTGATCAGCTCCTCAGCTGTGTTTCGGGCTGATTATAGCTACTGAACATGCGCGGAAGCCAAATTGCACGAGGGAACGTCGTCGCGATGTGAACCGGTGGCGAAGGTAAGTGGAACCCACGTCTGAGCGGTGGGTTCGGCCCGGTTTTGTGAACCGGTAGCGGCAGGGGCAGGAGGCTCCGCCCACCTGCCCGGGACGCTTCTGCGCATGCAACGGGTTTTAGAACCCAGTACTGCTTCTATCCCTCCGAGGTCAGGAAAATGAGGATCCAGGTTGTTGGGGGCAAAATGCTGGCTCTGTAAACCTCTTAGAGAGGGCTGTAAAGCAATGTGAAGTGATATATAAGTCTAAGTGTTATTGCTACTGCTATACAGCGTTCATGGATTCAGCTAACTAGAGAAGGTAGCTACAATTTGTACAAAATAGCTATATTCTTTACTAAACTAAGGTTGCAAATATTTTCTGTTTGGCCAATCTTCTATACCATAAACTAATTTGCTGGTCACACTGCTTATATGATAGTCCTAAAGGTGCTTTTCCAAAAAGCAACTGTATTTTCTTGGTTTTTTTTTCTTTCAAAACATTTTGCTTCTCATCCAAGAAACTTCTTCATTTCTTCAGCGAAACGTTTTCAAAGGAAAAAAACCAAGAAAGTCCAGTTGACTTTTGGAAAAGCACCTTTGGGACAACATAATCTGGATGATTGAGAATCTCCATAGATACAGGTAGTCCTTGAGCTACAGCAGTTCATTTAGTGAAATGGCAGAGAAAAAAAGAGACTTATGACCTTTTTCTCACTTAACGACCCTTACAGCATCCCGTGGTCATGTGACCAAAATTCAGATGTTTGTCAGCTGATTCATATTTATGACGGTCGCAGCCTCCGGGGGTCGTGTGATCCCCTTTTGTGACCTTCTGACCAGCAAAGTCAATGGGGAAGCCAGATTCACTTAGCAACCGTGTTATTAAGTTAACCACTGCCGTGATTCACTTAACAACTGTGGCAAGAAAAGTGGGGCAAAGCTCACTTAACATATGTCTCACTTGGCAACATACATTTTGGGCTCAATTGTGGTCATAAGCTGAGGACCCCCTGTACTTAAATGACAGGAGAATGGAGAGCTGGTGGCTGAATTCCACACTTGGTTTAAGAATTCTGTGCAATCTTTGGTTGCTGTAAGCTCCTTGTCTTTTTTTGTTATTCAGCAGTAAAAGGAAAATTACACGCAGGTCATATTTTTGGTACAGTTAATTGGATTAAATTAGGCCATCCTTCTAGATAGGCTTCTAATGTAGTGCTACCTTTTGATTAGACCAAAGTGAATCTCTCTCTTGAGTAAACTCTGTAGCTAGGACATAGCCTGTTGTCCTAATTCCTGGATACGATTCTGAGGATTTGCTCATCAGTTTGCTTTAAACAGTATTTTCACTGTTTTCAGTGCTTGTAGCGCGAATAAAACTTGGAATTTGCAGTGGAAGAAGTTTTCTTCCCCTGCAACAGAAATTCCATTCTGTGGGCCAGGCCATCCTTCAAAAGAAACAAAGCATCTTATTCAATAGTGTTTCTTGTTTGCCATTCTGCTTTTCCCAGAAAACTTACAAATTGGAGCCAGACCTTACATTAACCAGAAAATAGCAGTATCTGAAGGGAAATATATTAGATATTTGTTCATCTCTGAGGCAAATAACTCTGCATGGCAACAGTAGTGCTATTAATAATAGCACCCTGTCTTTTAGCTTGTATGAGCGTTCAAGGCAGCTTCACAGCAATAAAATGTATGTTTTTATAGTATACAATAAAATAAAATCAGTATTCAAATGAAGGGAAAAGCTATTACAGGTAGTCCTCGACTTACGACCACAATTGAGCCCCAAACGTTTGCTGTTAAGTCAAGTGAGTTTTGCCCCATTTTACGACCTTTCTTGCCTCACTTGTTAAGTGAATCGCTGCAGTTGGTAAGTTAGTAACCCGGTTGTTAAGTGAATCTGGCTTCCCTCACTGCCCTTGGCTTGTCAGAAGGTCGCAAAAGGGCACCTTGGGGCACAGCAGGGGTCATAAGTGTGAACCAATTGCCAAGTGCCTGAATTTTGATCACACGATCATGGGGATGCTGCCAAGGTTGTCACTGTGAAAAATGGTCATAATTCACTTTGTTCATCGCCGTTGTAACTGTTGAAAGGTCACTAAATGAACTGTCGTAAGTCAAAGACTACCTGTAATTAAAAGCTAGGTGAAAGAGATGCACCTTTGTCAATATTGGAAGAGAAGTAGCTAAACATACCACACATTTACTATTCCAGGAAATGTGTGGTAGAAGGAAATCGATACCATAGAAGAGAATATTTGTAGCTCTGGGTTGAACTGCAGAGCTCTTGATGCTCTCAAGGTTTGGGTTTTTTAAAATTAAATTTGTATAACACGCCAGATGATTCTGGGCAGCTAACAGGGATTAAAAACGAGAAACTACTAATATGAGAAACTACTAATATGAGAAACTAAGGGTCACCACTTCCAATATATACTACATAAACATGACAAACAAACAAACAAATAAACAAACACAAAATTATGAATAAAATTCTTGGAAAGCGCTTACAAAATCAGGACATTGACAAAATTGCCATCTGTCAATTACTGTGCCACACTGCTTCGATCTGCACCTTTACTAGGATAATATGACATCCTAGTTCTTGGAAAGGACTCAATGCATGTGAAGGCCAACATCAGCTAAAGAACTGGCAGCTGTGATTTCACACTGGTGTGTATCTAATAATAATATAAAACATAAGAGTACCTTTATTGTCACTTTAAAATGTACACCACCGTAATCGGCATGCATTAAAATGAAAATTCGTTGCATACAGCTCTCAGAGGGTCACCACTTCCAATATACACTACATAAACATGACAAACAAACAAACAAATAAATAAATACAAAATTATGCATACGCCGACATATATTATATGACACAGAGAAGCAACAGAGTCTAGTTCGGATGTACATGACGAGAGAAACAAATCTTGCGAGTTTACCAGATGGATGGCATAGGGAACAAAGCTGTTACAGAACCTGGAAGTCCTGCTAGAAATACTTCGAAATCTCCTCCTAGAAGTGAGCAACAGAAACAGACCGTAAAGTGGGTGTGTGGCGTCATATGACTCAACAGTCATATTGAGCCAGGCCTACCCATAATAAATAAAACAAATGTTGAACTATAAAATAGACCAGTAACCCTTTTGTACCGATGTAATCATCAGATATAGGCATATACAGGAGGTCCTCGGCTTACAACAATGCATTTTGTGACCGTTCAAAGTTGCAACGGCACTGGAAAAAAAGGGACTTAACGACTGTTTTTCACACTTACAACCGTTGCAGCATCCCCATGGTCATGTGATTAAAATTCTGATGCTTGGCCACCGACATGTATTTATGTGATCCCCTTTTGTGACCTTCTGACCACTGCAGTGAACGGGGAAGGCAGATTCACTTAACAACTGTGTTACTAACAGGGATTCGCTTAGCAAGTGCGGCGAATAAAATGGGGCAGAACTCACTTAACGATCTTGCTTAGCAATGGAAATTTTGGGCTTAATTATAGTCATAAGTCGAGGACTAGCTATATTCACTCACTTGAAGTCCGGGTTTATTTCTACCTTTCATATTTCATTCAGCTTCTTGGGAACATGAAAGTCAAAATAAAAAGCAGGTCAGAGCGGTTATTTTCTGGCACCCATCTCACAGTCTGTTGTTTGATTTCACTGTAACGTGACGAATGAACCCAGCCGTGGTACTTTGTCAACAATAATTTAGGACTTAGCATTATGCGCAAACGTAGCCATTGTGTCTCATGTCACAGTCTCTTTGAATCCAAACAATAGGCAGTTTTTTAGCTCAGATTTCTGATGATCGCATTTGTCTATTTTCTGTAAAGAATTAAACCCTGTAACATGTTTACTGTAGGAACTTCAGTGGAATAAAAGAAGCGGTTCTTAAAAGAAATGGATAAATCCTAACTGGGAATGTTAAGCTTTATAGCAGCATTATAACCAGCCTCGGCTGTCATATAGTGCAACTGTTGGAGAGAGGACACATTTAGATTGGATTACTTTTTTCCAGGAATAATGAACTTTTTAAAATCTATTTGCGTTAGCATCCTGTTATCTTGTTATTTGCATTTCGTGGTTTCTGTCAGATTTAATACAGGAATGATAATTAAGAAAGAACAGGTGTTTGAAGATATAAAAGAGATGCTGTTCTGGAACAGATGGGTCCAAATTACACCACCAAAGGAAATAATTCAGTTTCCTGTTTGTCTCTTCTCTTGTCTGCCCCATGCAATTCTGTGCCTCTCCCTCTCTCTCTCTCTCT
This sequence comes from Diadophis punctatus similis, assembly GCA_023053685.1. Taxonomy (NCBI): domain Eukaryota; kingdom Metazoa; phylum Chordata; class Lepidosauria; order Squamata; family Dipsadidae; genus Diadophis; species Diadophis punctatus. The sequence goes on along the minus strand of JALIGW010000004.1, from coordinate 6,775,976 downwards.
CTCTCTCTCTCTCTCTCTCTCTCTCTCTCTCTCTCTCTCTCTCTCTCTCTCTCTCTCTCTCCCCCCCCCCATTTTTTTTTGGCCCCTGTGAATACTACTGACCTGCACTCCAATTTAGGTTTATCATAAATGGTGCAAGACTCTATCTGTTTTAATTATATATTAAAATGGAGAGCCTCAGGACCAGTAAAAAAAAAAATGCATTTTCTCGAATTGCAAATAGTCTGTTTTCCCTAACATTTTTCTAGGATCTGAGTTTTTCTTTTCTTTTCAGTATAACCTTTTTTTAAAAGCTGCCAGAGATATGGGGTATGTGCCTTTTGTGAAGGGGCATCCTGTCAGTCTTATGGAGAAAATGATGTTTCTTGAAGGCTTCTGGGCATGGTGCAATAGGCAAACCCCCCCCCCCATTTCTTTGTTAGCAAGTAAAGACAAAAAGTTGAGCTGATAGCTATTAATTGGGCATCTTTCTACAAGAATTTGTAAGCCAAGATAACTGTCAGGCCTGTTACTTTGTCTTGGCTTGGCTTGCTTTCCAGATGGCTTATTAGTGGCAGTTTTAGCCGAAAGAAAGAAGAAACCTGTCAGTTTTCTCTCCCTATCTACATATTGATTGACTGATTGATTTAAAGATTTCCCAACTCATAAAAATGCAACTCTTGGAGGACATACAGCAGCAACAACATCATCATCACAATTTTAGGAATTCTTTATCCTTTCCCTTCATCGGGACTCTGGCTTCCACTCAAATTTTGTTTAGCTGTGCTGGTATTTTTCTTTTAATAATGTTTTGATTTCTCATTTGGATTTTAGATAACTTTTGAGATGCCTTTCTGCCCCAGTGTGGTTGATTGCTTAACTTTTCTGCTATACCTTCTTATCCAGTTCTAATTAGCATGAAATCAGAGGTGGGATTCAGCAGGTTCTGACCAGTTCTGGAGAACCATTAGCGGAAATTTTGAGTAGTTCGGAGAACCGGTAAATACTACCTCTGGCTGGCCCCGCCCCCATCTATTCTCTGCCTCTCAAGTCCCAGCTGATCGGAAGGAAATGGGGTTTTTGCAGTAACTATTTATTTATTTATTTATTTATTTATTTATTTATTTATTTATTTATTTATTTATTTATTTATTTATTTATTTATTTATTTATTTATTTATTTATTTATTTATTTATTTATTTATTTATTTATTTATTTTGGTTTTCTTATATGCCGCCCTACTCCCAAGGGACTCAGGGCGGCATACAGCAGAGAAAATACAAGAAACCAGCAATAAACATAATTAAAATCGAATGTAAAAATTAAAAATTCCAATATTAAAAAACATCCATCAACCAAACATACCCGGGGGAGAGCTCAGATGGATTCGTCTCTAACCCCCTGCCTGCAGGAAAAGCCATGTCTTAATGGCCTTTCGGAAGGCCAGCAGGGTGGGGATGGTTCGGGTCTCTGGGGGAAGTTGGTTCCAGAGCGCGGGGCCCCCCACAGAGAAGGCTCTCCCCCTAGGGCCCGCCAGCCGGCATTGCTTGGCTGACGGGACCTGGAGGAGGCCAACTCTGTGGGCCCTAACCGGTCGAAGGGAAGTATGAGGCAGAATGCGGTCCCGGAGATAGCCTGGTCCTAAGCCATGAAGGGCTTTAAAGATGATGATCAACACCTTGAATTGCACCCGGAGACCGATGGGCAACCAGTGCAGCTGGCGGAGTATAGGTGTCACGTGGGTGTACCTTGGCACACCCACCACAGCACGCGCAGCTGCATTTTGCACCAACTGAAGTCTCCGGATACTCTTCAAGGGTAGCCCCATGTAGAGCGCGTTGCAGTAGTCCAGACGGGAGGTGACAAGGGCATGAGTGACCGTGAGTAGAGCCTCCTTCTCCAAGTATGGCCGCAACTGGCGCACCAGGCGAACCTGTGCAAAGGCCCCCCTAGCCACAGCAGTAAGATGATGATCCAATTTTAGCTGTGGGTCTAGGAGGACCCCCAAGTCCTTCCCCTGGAGTGGGGAGGAAATGGGGATTTTACAGTATGCTTCCCCTGCCACGCCCACCAAGCCACACCACGCCCACCAAGCCACGCCCACAGAACCGGTAGTAAAAAATTGAAACCCACCACTGCGTGTAATCATCAGATCCATTAAATATTAGCTAGCAATAATATTGTATGAGGAGAGAAATAATGCATTACTACCGATAGAGTAGCAGATACTGATCAGTAGATTAAGATGCTATTGCCAGTATGTTTTATACATTTTTCTTTTTGGTGAAGCTTTTTGGCATATTTCGGAAAATATTGACTGCCTCTGCTTTGCGATTGTCCTTGGTTTGCAACCATTCATTTAGTGACCATTCAGTTACAACAGCACTGAAAAAACTGACTTATGACCCTTTTCACACTTAATGATGATTTTTTTCCCCACTTTTGACCATTGCAGTAACCTCGTAGTCACATGAATAAAATTTGGATACTTGGCAACTGGCCTGTATATGATGGTTGCAGTGTTCCAGGGTTATATGATACCTTCTGAGTCCTGTATTTCTGTTTAAAATGTATGAATTGTTTTTATAGAGAGAGTTGTAAGTAATAGTTCTGGGTCTCTTAAGGCTAGTAAATTGCTCACAGCTGAATTGTTAAACATTCCCTGGAATAGTTATAGAAGCAAATATATATATATACCGTTTCTTATGAAGGGAAAATGATTCTGCCCTTAAGTATGATAGCTTTGTTATCAGTGTTTTGATATACCCTGCAAACTTACTCTAATTCTATTTGACTCCTATTCTCTTTATATGACCAAACCCCTCACTTGTGCTGGGGATTCACTTTTGTATTAAATCCACATCAGTATTTTTACTTGACCTGTTTTACGACACATACTTCTTAAGTGAGTTACCGGTAATTGTTTGAACTGTCAGGAAATTTCTCCTTAGTTCTAGGTTGCTTCTCTCCTTGATTAATTTCCACCCATTGCTTCTTGTTCTACCCTCAGGTGCTTTGGAGAATAGCTTGACCCCCTCTTCTTTGTGGCAGCCCCTGAGATATTGGAACACTGCTATGTAGGCATGGACAGGCTAATGAAAAAATAATGTGGGTGGGGAGATGTATTTTTGTACAAAAACAAAAAATCATTGCTTATTTTCCTTTTTCACACCTCTAACCTCCTTTTTCAGTGCTTCAGATCGTTTGAAAAGGGCCGCTTTACCCCAATTATTCGATGAAGTAATCCATAAATGTTTATGCAGTACTATAGTAGATTTATTAGACATTAAGGTGCCATAAGACTCATATTATTTCCTTTTAAGGGCGTAATTGCTTCTTCAGAAGATGTTAGCATATTTCCACGGGAAACATTCATATGGCTTGAGAATAATTTCAGATGGCTGCTAGATTTATCTTGCCTATCAATTCCCTTGGTTTTGTGTTTCAAGTTTTTTATTTTTTCTGCACATCTGCTACTTGCTGCTATCTTATTCCTTTTTTTTTCTTTTTAACCATTTCACGCTCTACGTAACGTGTTTTGGTACCTCAGAAAAAGTTCAGGGATAATGTATTTTGGAACTCGGTTAAGAAATTGTGAATGTGATGATTTGGTGTTAAAAAAAATCGCCAGCACGTCTTCAACATTTTGAGTGTTAAAATACTAACGTGGATCACAGTTGCTGGGTTGTGTTGGCTGATGTCAAATCATGGGGTTTTTATTTTGAACGTCTTGTGTTTTCAGTAGCTGATAGATATATTTCAAGCTTTGCTGCTCTGTTTAGTATGCAGTGTCTTTAGAATAAAAGTAAATTAAATAAATATTGGAAGGAATTCACTTTTTCAGAAGGGCAGTTTTAAAATCAGATGAGTCCTTTTTTCTTTCTTTCTTTCTTTAGAACATTTATAAGAGTATTCATTCCCATGAATGAAGGTGAATATACGTTTCCCAGGATAATGTTGCAGGATCCAATCTGGACCAGAGATTTAATCTTTCGAACTTTTGGACTTGAGTTGGAGCCCATCCTCGGGGAACCTCTCTCTAGCAGAGTGTGTTCTTTGGGCTATTCTAAGTGTGGTATTTATATGGTTGTGTGTAGCTTTTTAGTTGTTGATTGGGGTGTTGATGACCGGCTATTAAATCATTGGCTGTTGTTTGCTTGTACTGCCAAGTCCTGGGCTGCTAAGTACCTTATAAGCTGGTAGTAAATCATCACTCCTGGTTACTGACAAGGGACCTGTTTCCAAGGTTTCAATCATTTCCCTGGCTATTTTTGTTCCTGCTCGGCCAACAATCTTAGTAGCTGCGAAATTGAATGTATGTTCTTATTCACTGCAATGTCAGGCTACCCAATGAGTTTCGGTCTTTTCATCTGACCATTCGCTTGTGTTCTTGCAATCTGGTGCTTAGCTTCCTCCCTGTCTGTCCTTGATAATCACAGGGGCAACCCATGCAGGAAATCTGGTAGATTTTACATTTGAAGTATCTTACACCTCCAAGCAATCTTTGCAATGCATGATTTGACCTTGTATGGTAGCCTCTGGGCGGTGTGCAATACCCACTTGCAGATCTCAGAAGCTGTGTTCTACTGCTTCCAAAATGTTTCTGATGTATGGCAAGCTGTGCCATATAGTTTGTTGTGTACCTTCTTTCCTTTCTCTCCCTTGCGTGTTGCACAGGCATCTTGTAATAAATGCTCATGGGTATCCATTCTGCCTGAATTGTCAATGTAGGTACCTATTCTCCAGAAGTGTTTGTTCTCTAGGAATTGTCCACTTGGAGGCCAATTATTGAATTCAGAAAGATCCTAAGTGTGAAAAGAAAATTATTTCATTTGTAGAAGGGCTGATTCGGATTCTGCAACAGTTTACACTAAAACCTGTAATTCTGAGCAGGAGTGGGTTCTAACTTACCTCGCTGCCGGTTTGCTTTCTCCCGCACCGCGTGGCTGCGTGCGCATTGCACGCTGTGTGGCCGCACTGTGCATGCACAGTGCCGAAAACTCGGCTTCTGCGCATGCGCAAAAGCAAAAAACGGCAAAAAATAGCTTTTAAAAAGCCAAAAACAAGATGGCAGCTTCTGCGCATGCGCAGAAGCAAAAACCAGCAAAAAATCCCCCCCCCAACAAAATTCCCCCCAAAAAGATGGCGGCGACAACGGACCGGCACCGACAGAACCAGCTCCGTGATGTCACCACCGGTTTACTACCGGTTCTGTAGAACCGGTGCAAACCGGGAGGAATCCAGCTCTGATTCTGAGGCTCTTGACCCTCTCTCAGTTTTACTGTATCTTCATTTGTCCATATATTTTGACTTGGATTTCTCTCCTGGCCAATAAATGCCTATCCCCTTTATGATCAAACTGCTGTAAGACACACTCCGTATATGTTCCGTAGTCTTCTAAATACAAAATATAATGCTAATATTGCACAGGTCAGAGTAGCTTGATATTAGATTGTTGTTCAGAGAGTCCAAAAAATAAAAGCGGGCAATGAATGCTGCCCATTGTTTTTTTAAAAGGTATTTTTAAATGACAGGCGATCGGGGTTGACGTTCATTTGTGTAAATCTAAATGAGGAAGCGATACCTGATTACTTCATAAAGACCAATGTGTTTGCTTGGCAAAACGAACCAGTTTCTACCACACCTGTTTTGAAGTGTGGTTCGGATGGAAACAGCAAAGGAGGACTTAATTTTCCACTGGATGGGTGGGGGGAATAGATTACACAACTGATTCACAAGCCAAACTAATCCGGAAACATTGAAAACCCTTATAGCAGTATTTCTCAACCTTGGCAACTTTAAGAGAAGTGGATTTTCATCTACCAGAATTTCCCAACCAGCTTAGCAGGCTGGGGAATTCTGGGAGTTGAAGTCCACCTCTCTTAAAATTGCCAAGGTTGAGAAACACTGCCTTATAGCATCGTGAGAACGTTTATTTTGCCCTTTGTATAGGGTAGTCTTTCTCAATCATAGCAGCATGAAGATGTGTGGACTTCAACTCCCAGAATTCCTGAGCCAGCATGGATGGCTCAGGAACTCTGGGAGTTGAAGTCCACAGGTCGTAAAGGGGCCATAGTTGCTCACCCCTGGTATATAGGAGCATACAGATACAGATTAACAGAGTTGGAAGGGACCTTGTAGGTCATCTAGTCCAACCCCCTGCCCAAGCAGGACACCCTACACCTGTGATGGCGAACCTATGGCACAGGTGGCACGCGGAGCCATATCTGCTGGCACGCGAGCTGTTGCCCTAGCTCAGGTCCAGCGTGCATGTGGGCGCCCGCCAGCTGATTTTTGGCTCGCACGGAGGCTCTGGGAGGGCGTTTTTGGCCTCCAGAGGGCCTCCAGGGTGGCAGGGGAGGGCGTTTTTGCCCTCCCCAAGCTCCAAGAAAGCCTGGGTGGGCCTACCGGATCCATCGGAAGTCAGGAAATGGGGGAGCAGGGGTGCGTGGGGGAGCATTGAGTATGGGTGTGGGCACGCGCACGCGTGCGATAGCAGGCGTGTGCACTATTTCGGCACCCGAGGAAAAAAAGGTTCGCCATCACTGCCCTACACCATTTCTGACAGATGGCAGTCCAGCCTCTTCTTGAAAGCTTCCAGTGATGAAGCTCCCACAACTTCTGAAGGCAATTTCTGTTCAATTGGTTGATTAGCTCTCACTGACAGAAAATTTCTCCTTATTTCCAGGTTGAATCTCTCCTTGTTCAGATTCCATCCATTATTCCTTGTCTGGCCTTCAGGTGCTTTGGAAAATAGCTTGACCCCCTCCTCTCTGTGGCAGCCCCTCAAATATTGGAAGACTGCTATCCTGTCTCCCCTGGTCCTTCTCTTCACTAGACTAGCCATGCCCAGTTCCTGCAAGCGTTCATCGTATGTTTTAGCCTCCAGTCCTCTAATCATCCTGGTTGCTGTTCTCTGCACTCTTTCTAGAGCATGATCCAAGCTAGGAGTGTCTGCAAAATGTGATTTTAAAAAAGTCAAGAAGATGGTCACAAATATGCAATTAAGGCTCCACCCGTTTTTGTGTACAATCCAAACACTGCCTGAGTTTCCGACTCCCTTTCTCAATCTCCTACATTTTTCTCTTTGTTTGGAATTGCACCAACAAATTTGACATGGTAGAATAATTTGTATTTATGTATTTAGCGTATGGCATAACAAACATGGATGTACAATGTATATTAACATTTCACCTAAATTAAAAACACAGTAAAATATGAACGTTAAAACAGATCTATATACAGATACACCAATGTCTAAGCAAACTGCCCTCAGCTTACAATCGGTCACAATGTGATCTACAGTTTGAAGTGGGATCTTGCAGTGAGACTGAGGGGAAGACACTATGCGCCGTTTATTCAGAGAGTCCCAGTAGACGCCATGTGAGGTGGAAATCCTATTCATTGCTGGTGTGGTAGTTCAGAACCTGGTAACATTTGCGTACGATCGTCTATACAGGTAGTCCTCGACTTACGACCACAATTGAGCCCAAAATTTATGTCAGAAATTTGTTAAGTGAGTTTTGCCCCATTTTACGACTTTTCTTGTCACGTTAAGTGAATCACTGCAGTTGTTACATTAATAACACGGTTGTTAAGTGAATCTGCCTTTCCCATTGACTTTGCTGGTCAGAAGGTCACAAAAGGGGATCACCCGACCCCAGGGGCCGGGATGCTGCGGCCGTCATAAATGTGAGTCCATTATCAAGCATCCAAATACAAATCACAGGCCCGTGGGGATGCTGCAATGGTCATACGTGTGTGCTAGTCGTTCCCGATTCTAGGTGCTCATCTCCGTTTCAAAGCTGAAGAGCCACCGTTGTCTGAAGACGTCTCCGTGGTCATGTGGCCGGCATAACTAAATGCCAAAGGTGCACGGAACACTGTTACCTTCCCACCAAAGTGGTTCCTATTTTTCTACTTGCATTTTTTACGTGCTTTCGAACTGCTAGGTTGGCAGAAGCTGGGACAAGTAACAGGAGCTCACTCCGTTATGCGGCGCTAGGGATTCGAACCGCTGAACTACCGACCTTTCTGATCAACAAGCTCAGCGTCTTAGCCACTGAGCCACCGCATCCCCTTTAGTTCAACCTAATTTCTGGAATGTGTTATTCCTAGTTTTGATTTCTCTAGATGTATTGTATAGGAAAGAGTCCGATCCAATGTTGCTTCAAGGTGCTTTGGATTAGGCTTGTAGGGGAGTAAGTTGTTGTTTGCATAAACCTTCAGAGCTTCATTTGGTAGCTTGTTATTCAGAAGGAAGCACGAAATAAACAAGTGTTCGTGTACATAATGACAAATAGGTACTAATATCTGTCGGTGCTTATATTGGAGTATAGGTGATTGTATTATGTTTTTCTGCCTTCCATAAATCATTTCTCAGCATTATAGAACAGGCTGGCAAGTGGGAGAGAACCTAGTGGAACTTGGCCTGAGTTTGAAAAGCTAAGCATGGTTGGGGTTTTGTTAGTATTTGATGATAAACCTTCAGGAAACTATCCCAGGTCGTTTGCATGAAGAAAAGCGAAGAAAAGAAAAAAAGCGAAATCTCTCTCTCTCTCTCTCTCTCTCTCTCTCTCTCTCTCTCTCTCTCTCTCTCTCTCTCTCTCTCTCTCTCTCTATCTCTATCTCTATCTCTATCTCTATCTCTATATATCATCTGTATCTATCTATATCTATAACAATATCTATATCTATATCTATATATTATTTATATATCCCGAAAATCAGCTGGCTGGTGGGAGGCACGCATGCGCAATGGAACTGAGCTGAGCTGGGCGACGGCTCGCGTGTCTGCAGAGAGGGCTCTGCGTGCCAGCTGTGGCACGCATGCCATAGGTTCACCATCACGGCCTTATACCATCCCAATCAAATGGCTCCCCAATCTTTTCTTGAAAAATTCCAGGATGGAACACCCACAACTCCAGGAGGCAAACTGTTCCATTGATTAATTGTTCTAACTGTCAGTAAATTTCTCCTTAGTTCTAGGTTGGATCTCTCTTTAATGAGCTTCAACCCATTTACTTTTTGTCCTGCCCTCTGGTGTTTTGGAGAATAAGTTGACTTTCTCCTCCCTGTGATAGGCCCTCAAGTAGTGGAAGACAGCTATTATGTCACCCCCTCTTCATTAGGCAGATGTGATGTTGTCTACCTTTATTGTAGAACATGATTGTGAACTAAGGCCACAAAACACTTTGTTTCTTTGAAGTCCAGATATTAGAAGGACTTCTTTGAAGTCCTTCTAATATCTGGAGTACTTTGTTGAAAATACCAAAAAAAATGGATAAGGTATTGGCATACTTTTGATAGATTCTTATGCCCCAATAGAAAGATTCTCACTGAGGCTTCTTTAATCACTATATAATCAATGCCACAAAGAAGAAGGGGTCAACTTATTCTCCAAAGCACCAGAAGGCAGGACAAGAAACAATGGATGGAAACCAATCAAGGAGAGAAGCAACCTGGAATTAAGGAGAAACTTCTTAACAGTGAGGACAATTAATCAGTGGAACAGCTTGCCTCCAGAAGTTGTGGGTGTTTTATCACTGGAGGATTTTAAGAAGAGACTGCACAGTCACTTGTCTGAAATGGTATAGGGTCTCCTGCTTGAGCAGGGGGTTGGACTAGAAGACCTCCAAAGTCCCTTTCAGCTCTATTCTGATTGATATGATTGATTGATTGATTGATTGATTGATTGATTGATTGGAAAAAGAAGAGGCAGCTTAATGTTAACCTGAATCTCAAAAACTAAATACTGTTACCTTTAGGACCCATTAAATTCTGAGTTTACAAAGGCAGACCTTTTTTTTCATTCTTTGAAAAACAGTCTTTGATGAAGAGGAGATGTAGCTAATCATTTACCAAGTGAGGGAGGGATCTCCAGATCTTCTGAACTTGGAGTTCTTAAAAAAAAAAACACAGCCTGTTCTTTCCCAGGGATTAGAGAATGCATTACAGGCACTTCCATGTAACATGTTTCACGGTAAAAATTCTAATGCCTCCCATGTGGCCACCAATTCATTCACAAGTGGCTGGAGTAGTGCAGTTTACAAACTATGCAATCCCTGGGAGTTAGGCTGCGTTCACATGTAATAATAAATAAATGGGCCATTATAGTTGGAAAACCCTGTCCAGACTCCAGAGACAGGATACACACTTTTCCGTCATGCAAATTGCATACAGAAGTAACATAGCAACTATTTATTTATTTATTTTATTTATTAGTGAGATTTATATACCGCCTCACAGTGCAAGCACTCTCTAAGCGGTTTACACCAGTAAACAATGTATATATTTACATTGCCCCCAACAATCTGGGTCCTCATTTTACCTACCTCGGAAGGATGGAAGGCTGAGTCAACCTTGAGCCGGTGAGATTTGAACCGCTGACCTGCGGATCAGTGTCAGCTAAAGTGGCCTGCAGTACCCCACTTTAACCGCTGCGCCACCTCGGCTCTTAGTAACATCAAGGGATCTCCTCCTATACAGGTGGTCCTCAATTTACAATCATTCATTTAGTGGCCGTTCAAAGTTACAGTGGCACCGAAAAAAGTGACTTATGACTGTGTCTCACATATATGACCATTGCAGCACCTCTATGGACACGCGATCAGAATTCGAACACTTGGCAACTGGCAGGTATTTATGACAGTTGCACTGTCCCGAGGTCATGATCCCCTCTTGTGACCTTCTGTCAAGCCCCAAGTCATTGAGGAAGCCAGATTCATTTAACAAACTGTGTCACTAACCTAACCACTCCAGTGATTCACTTAACAACGGTGGCAAGGAAAGTAGTACAACGGGGCAAAATCACTTAACAACTGTCTTGCTCAGCAGTGGAAATTTTGGGCTCAATTGCGGCCGTAAGTTAAGGACTACTCGTATATACTGTGGAAGCAGTGTAAAAAGTGCCCACTTCTTACTTGCGTTTGAAGATTGATTCCTACATTTTAGGGCATTTGAAATGTTGTACTTAGACTTGCATATTTAGATGAAACCAAAGACTCTCCAGGAGTCATTAAAAAAACCCAAAAAACTAAGGTACTTGCTGCCAACCTGCCTTCCATTGAGGACCTGTATACTGCACGAGTCAAAAAGAGGGCCGTGAAAATATTTACTGACCCCTCGCATCCTGGACATAAACTGTTTCAACTCCTACCCTCAAAACGACAGTATAGAGCACTGCACACCAAGACAACTAGACACAAGAATAGTTTTTTCCCAAACGCCATCACTCTGCTAAACAAATAATTCCCTCACCGCTGTCAAACTATTCACTAGGCTGCATTACTATTACTATTAGTTTTTCTTATCGTTCCTATCACCCATCTCCTCCCACTTATGACTGTATGACTGTAACTTGTTGCTTGTATCCTTACGATTCATATTAATATTGTTTCCTGATTGCTTACTTGAACCCTATGACAACCATTCTTGACAAATGTATCTTGTCTTTTTATGTACACTGAGAGCATATGCACCAAAGACAAATTCCTTGTGTGTCCAATCACACTTGGCCAATAAAGAATTCTATTCTATTCTATTCTATTCTATTCTATTCTATTCTATTCTATTCTATTCTATTCTATTCTATTCTATTCTATTCTATTTACAGCCTGTTGTGTTTTTTATGATATGTTAAATAATATTATACCTAAGTGGCAAATAAATATACTCTGGCTTTTGCCAGGACTACTAAGAGCTTTAGAGGCTATCAAACCAAGGTTTCCATGTTATGTGAACCAGAGAGGTTGGTTTTGTCTTCTGTGTGTGTGTGGGGGGGGGAGAGAAACAGTGTGATTTGTTTTATATTTCATTCTCTGCTTGTTCCACCAAAACGTGGAATGTAATTGAACTTATTTCTGGAAACAGAAAGTTTGCAGCTGCTGCCAGACCTTCGTTTTTACTCAGCTTTGTATGTGCTCCTTGTTCATGGAAGCTTAGAAGTCATTCAGGGCAATGCATGCTGAGCGCTTTGATGGCACATCGCTCTAGCAGTGTTGTTAAATTATTGTGGGAGTTGCGTATCTTTCTCACATTGCTCTAATACGCGGGATCAGTGATCAGGAAATCAGGTGAAATTTGATTCTGTTGCTTCTTCCTTTCAGGGAGATCCTGATCTTTCTTTTGTTGACAATTTCATTTTTCGGTTCCCTATCCTCACTCACACTCTTTGATTGTCTCTCAATTTTCTGCACTGCTCATTCGTTTACATTTAACGAGGGGCATTTTCCCAATACAGCTTTCATATTTAGGCCATAAACTGTGGATTCAGCAGGGGCCTCGTCATAAGTCTTTATTTTATGCCCCTGTTCCACTTTTCCTGCAAGGCCCTTAAAACAATTGACAACAGGGGTGTCAAACTCAATTTCATTGAGGGCTGCATCAGGGTTGTATTTGACCTGGTGGGGGGGCGCCAAGGGGGCGTAGCCAGCTTGACGTCACTCTTGTTGGTGGTATCTCTGGTGGTCTGGGCGGGGCTGGGGAATCCATTGTCTTCCTTCCTTCCTTCCTTCCTTCCTTCCTTCCTTCCTTCCTTCCTTCCTTCCTTCCTTCCTTCCTTCCTTCCCTCCCTCCCTCCCTCCTTCCTTCCTTCCTTCCTTCCTTTCTTCTTCCGCGACGGCCTCCTACAGCCCTCTGCCAGCGAAAACATAGCCCAGTTTTCATTGGCAGAGGCACCCCGGGCCAGATCTTGAGTTTGACACCCCTGAGGGAGTAGGGCGGCATATAAGAACACTAAAATAAATAAATACAATAAATTTACATGGTTCTTCCCAATTTCTGTTTGCACACAAGTGTTCGGCTGCTGTGATTATATCAGATTGACACCGCGTAGTGATATGAGCAAATAAGGAAGAATGATGGGATCTGTGAATGATTGGTGAGTTGTCACCAAGCTATGATCAAAAGTTCCCTTGGAATAACTGAAATGAAGAAATCCCAATGTTAGATAACATTGCTTAAGGAATTGTTTTATCCATTTTTATCAGTCACTAGCTGGGTAAATGTATGCCCTGTCCCTTGCCAATATGAAAAGCAATGTATACTTGAAGAGTAGGATGGTTGTTTAACTAGCAGAGTTTGAAGCTAACGAAGCCATAGTTAATGGATCTTGGAAGGATTCTAAAGAAGACCAGCGTGGTATGAAACTAAGCAGATACCATCTTCTACAATTGCCGTGGTGCAGTGTTGCCTCCTGAACATTACTGTTGGTTGTTTTATGATTTATGTTTAATGTGTTTTATGATTTTCTAAACAATTTATTTCTAAAAAAAATGGGATGGCTCTTCGCTTCATTTCTAATTACAGGGAGCCCTCAACTTACGACCACAATTGACCCCAACATTTCCACTGCTAAGCGAAACAAGTTGCTCAGTGAGTTTTGCCCCATTTTACAACCTTTCTTGGCACGGTTGTTAAGTGAGTCACTGCAGTTGTTAAGTTCACAACAGGGTTGTTGAGTGAATCTGGCTTCCCCATTGACTTGGCTTGTCAGAAGGTCGCAAAAGGCTGGTCACATGACCCCGGGACACTGCGAATCGTCATAAATATGAATCAGTCGCCAAACATTTAGATTTTGATCACGTGACCACGGTGTGTGTGTGTGTGTGCTGCAACGGTCATAAGCACGGAAACGGTCATAAGTCACTTTTCTGTGCCATCGCAACTTCGGTCACTAAATGGATGGTCGCAATTCACAGACTACCTGCACGGAAGCTATTCTACTGCTTAAAGAGGCTTTCTGATAGGCGTGTTGTAGTGCCTTTTAGCTTAATTCTTTTAAAAACCATCCCTCAACATTAATTAAAAGAGCATCAAGTCCCGGAGTTGCCACCCACAAGAATTTTAATACTTTAATGAAGCATTTGTTGAATTGGAATGTTTGGGTATTTCCAAGAGAGCTAGCACACGATAACGCAATCTTCTGTAGCTTGTTTTGGTGAAGCTTGCATGGAACAAGTTTTTTTTCTCCCTTTTCTTTCTTTCTTTCTTTTTTTTTTTTGAACGGGAACATTCTGCCTATGTGCATATTTAACAGTCGCAACTGAACTACTTTGTAACCCAGGACAATATCATTTGATATTCTGTTCTTGGTACTGTATTCATCGCCGTCCTTGATGTTGTTCGTCTCAAAGCTGTTGTGAAACAAGTTTACTGGAGACTTGTTTCTTCTGGAGTGGAATGCTGGACGTGTAGGCTGGGATGGGAAATACTTGCGGCGTGTCGTTCAGGGTTCGCCAATGGCACCATTGTTTTAAAGCTCTGTAGACAGCAAAGCGGGGCTACATTGGGCCGAGTGTTCGAAGGAATTTGATATCCGAAGCCTCCGAGTTACTTGAAGGTCTCGGGTTTTTTTTTCCAAGCGAAAGAAGAAAGACGAGTGTTACCACCACCTCTTTTGCCTTGGATTTTTCTGCACGGGTGAACAGGATGGACTTTGTATGATTGATTGTTGCGTGGCGATCTGGAAATAGAGGTTCTTGCTCAATGAGGACTAAAACTGTAAATAAGATTCGGGGCCGCTCAAGAAAAGCGAATTTCTACGGTAAACTACAATTCCAAAATTAAATTGCATGCTTTACTGACTTATTCTTAGTATCAATAAGGAAGCCGTTGATAGAACAGCACTTCGCTTCTGGTGTATCTGTTTCAACTGCTTTCCTTTAAAATAGGACTTGTTCAGATAACTTTACTTAGAAATGATTATCAGTGTAAGATATGTCTTTTGTATGTAGTTTACCTCAAACTGTACTTTTAAAAGAGGAGTAGATTTGGTTCCATATCTCTTGAAAGTATTTTATGCATTGACCTTTCTATATAAAATGCTAGAGAAGAAAAAAACAGGCACCAAGTCAATAATCTTCTGCCGTAATACCTTTTTATTGAATTTGTAATCCTTGTTTTCTTTTGGATGATGCTAAATGAAAGAACTATGGAATCAGATACTAGACAGCTACATGATTTATCATAAGCCAGTCTATTTTTTTTCTTATTTATTGGAAAGAGTGTGTGTGTGTGTGTGTGTGTGTGTGTGTGTGTGTGTGTGTGTGTGTGTGTGAAACCCTATTAGCTTTGGTGTACAAATTGCTTGTTTCCCAACAATATGAAGTGCTCACTTGACTGCCATCAACCAAGCCTTCTTGTGAATGTGCTAGCTAATTATGAAATCTAATGCTAAAACCCAAGTATTACAGAAACTCGGGTAATTTGTGGATAATAATTGGCTGCAGTAAGTCATTTGCTCCACCCTCTGAGCCATGGTTTAGCTTAGCCTGCCAGGTACTCTTTTGTATTGGTATTGTTTTGGGGTGTGGGGCTGGAGAAAATAACAGGGGATACCCAAAACCTGATATCTGCCCATTTCTTACACTGAAAAGCCCAGATAGTATCTATCCATGGGGATGTTCTTAATTTCCCATCCATCTTCTAACCAGACTCAGATCTGCCTAGTTTCAGCCAATCCCTGTGTTATGTTCCTTTGACACTACCCTAAGGAATTTTAGTCCCCTGGGTGGAAGGCTTTGAAAACGACATTGCAAAGATCTTAATGGGTGTGCTGGCGGTCAGGCGCTTATGCAGCTAAATCGTTTAAGTGGTTAAATGAGGAAACAAGGAATTTCAGTGATGCTACATGGAATTAAAATGGATCCACGGTTTCCTGATGGCTAGGTAATCTCTGCAACCCCAGAGATTGAAGAAGGCCGCACATTCAGCTGGCCTTTTGCCAGCATTCCAGAAGAAAAGGTTGCATGCCGGTAATTAATTCGTTGCTTTCTCATATCGTTAGAAGAGGTTCTTCCTGCACTTAAAGATAACACATGCATGGGTGGATTTAGCAGTTACACCGATCCATGTGTCAGTAGCTTCACTTTTCTCGATGGAGTGAAAGCATTGTAATTTTATGCATGCAGTTTGTGCCCCTTCTACTCAGAGGTTAAGTAAGTCATGGCGAGCTATTAGAAGATGCCAAGGGTTAATTCAAATACATTAGTTTCTGTCTCTTGTATTGCCTCATTGTTGAGTTTTGTACTTTTTGCTCTCTTCTATGGCTGGTTCCACGGGTTTTTTTCCTCTATCCTTTGCAGACAGGTCTTGCATCCATAACAAACCCTCTTCCCATATGCCTAGGACCTGGTGTAAATACTGTGTTTCCCCGAAAATACAACCTACCTTCAAAACAAGCCCGATTTGCATGCCTCCGCCTACTATAAGCCTTACTCCAAAAATAAGCCCAAGTTAAGCCCCGTCTAATGTCTGGTTGTACCAGAGGTGGGTTCCTGCTGGTTCGGACCGGTTCTAAAGAACTGGTAGCGGGAATTTTCCCCCACTCACTGAACTGGCAGCGATGGCCGGCTGGACACGCCCCTGAACCGGCTATCTCGGTGGCGCCATAGACACAACCATCTTGTTTTTTGCTTCTGCACATGCGCAGAAGCTGTTCTTTGCTTCTGCGCATGCTCAGAAGCTGGGTTTTTAGCACTGCGCATTCGCACATGCAATATGCATGCACCCATGCGGCATGTGAGGAAGAAAACCGGCAGCAAGGTAAGTCAGAACCCACCCCTGGGTTGTACGAGGTGGGGCGAGGCGCAGGCATAAAAATCAAGGTAGGGTGGGGGGGTTGGAGCTGCCCCGCACCCACTTACCTTAGGACCGCTGCAGCCACGCCTCCCACACCCGACACCTGTCGTGCCACTGCCCAACTTCTTCTGCAGCCACTTGCGGCAGGACACCGTGATGCTCGTCACACTGGTGCCACCACTTGCACGCGCAATGACACAACACACCCACGCAGCGTCCTGCCGTGAGCGGCTGTACCGGCGCGACGAGTCTTGCGGCGTTGTGCCACGAGCGGCTCCACCAGTGTGATGAGCAACGCGGCGTCTGGCCACAAGAGATCGCAGAAGAAGTCAGGCAGCGGCGCGACAGGTGTCAAGGTGTGGGAGGCGTGGCTACAGCGGTCCTAAGGTAAGCGATCAAGACATCCCCCGAAAATAAGACCTGGTGCTTATTTTGGGGCCGAAAAGAAAATAAGACCGGGTCTTATTTTGGGGGGAAACAAGGTTGACTAGAGTGCCTAGCTAACTATCAGTATTGCAAGGTTTCTCTGCTCTCTCAAGGAACCTGTATTATGTCATAGAGCCCTGCGGAAGATTCTTAGTGGTTGGGATAAAAGCTGTACTGGGCACTTCTCCCTACAACATCTCTTCGGAAGTAGCCACGAACGGTGCTGGAAGACATTATGGGGAGAAAGGAATGGGGGCTACCCTTAATCTGCTCAATTTTGGCAAGATGGGTAAACGTCCTCATTTTCTTAATAAGGTTAATTCACTTATCCTTCCTTTTACAACAATGGTAGGCTTAAATAACAAAGCGAAGTGGGATGAGACATTTTACTACCAATTTCCTGATTAGATTGTTGGCTTCATGACCTAAGAATGTTAGTACATGAGATTATGGTAAGAATGTTGTTGAACAAACACAACAGAATGATGCCACCATAAATCTAAGCATACAGTCATTGCTCAAGGAATCAGACAAGTGATTGTTATTGCCTCTAAATAGCTGCCATATTCAAACAAATTGCCTTAGAAACAGATACAGCTGCTTTTCCACTCTGTTTTTATCAGTGACCACATAATTTATAGTTTACTGTCGTTCAGTGCAGACTGCAGCTAAGGGTTGAAAAAGTCAAAATTGGAATGTTTGAGTATTTCCAAGAGAGTAGCACACGATAACACAATCTTATATAGCTTATTTTTGTGAAGCCTTCATGGAACACGTTTTTTTGATATACTGAGGGTAGCCCAGCTTATGATCTGCTGGATTTACCATGTTTTTTTTAACAGGATCCAATCTGAGTTGGTCACAGAAACCAAATGTTTATTCTTCCAAGCTTTTGGGCTCATCGTCAGGGAAATTTCTTTCTCTCCAGAACATGTGTTGGGTTGTTCTATGTTTTATATTTATATGGTTCCTGGTTTTTTAGTTTACTGTGGGAGGTGTAATATAATAGTGAACCTTCATATTTGTTCTCTTCGCCAAAAAAGATTCAATCTCTGTCACTCTTAACACTAATCAGTATTTATTATATGAGAATGTAGGATTTTATGTCAGATTATTACATAGTGTAGTACTTACATAGTAGCTATCAGGAATAGCACCTGTCTCATTCTTTCTCTCAGTAACATGTGGTCCATACGTTTTGCAAGTTGAAAAATGACCTGAACACCTGGTTATTACATAAGATTTCTGGTTATTGTGTAATATATTCTTAGAAACTAGGGATGAGCCTAAACCAAATCTACTACAGTCTTAAACATTGGAATCCAGAATCACATTTGGCTAGTTCATGCTATGGCCTAGAGGTAGAGCTCTTGCCTCCCAATCAGGAGGTTGTGAGTTCAATCCTAGGTAGAGGCAGATGTAGGGTCTCCTGCTTGAGCAGGGGGTTGGACTAGATGACCTGTAAGGTCCCTTCCAACTCTGTTAATCTGTAACATTTGGGAATTTTGAAAGTGATTGTTCCAACAGATCTAGCATGTTGAGGAAGGTGGGCTGGCCAGTGCCTTGAAACTCATAATGTGCTTGACTTACACAGTGAAGTAACTGACAAAAGGACTGACAATCTTTTCTGTCAGGGGCTCATTAAGCAGTGTTTCCCAACCTTGGCAACTTGAAGATGTCTGGACTTCAACTCCCAGAATTCCCCAGCCAGCAGACATCTTCAAGTTGCCAAGGTTGGGAAACACTGCATTAGAGCATCCTGCAGAGAGAAGTGGGATAGAAACGTGAAGATACTCATCGACTTCCTAAAACGTTCTACACCAAAATCCTAATTCCAGCCTGTAGCAATCTGCAAAAGCCCTATTTGCATAAAGACTCTTTATTCCTATGTTGGCTAATTGAAAAGCTTCAGGGATTCAAGCTTGGCCCTGAGACCTCTAATTTAGCAACTCTGCAGTTTACTTCTTTTGCTCAAGGAGGTGGTAGGGGAATTGGAGATATGAGATTTCCTTTATCTTCTGATTAATATTCACTGAGTCTGATGTCTCTCTGTCTCTTTCATTTCGCTTCCCTGTTGGTGAGTCAGACCATTATTTTTGTCACTTGCATTTATATGGCTCCACTGGGGTTGTTGTTTTTTTGATGACCTAATGTCCTCTCGCTCAGCCGCACCCTGTGATCATTAGGCGACCCCAATGATCCAGGGAGAAAAACAAGGAGCATCTGAAAATGTTCTGATCTTCACCGTTTTCTGAATCTGATCTGATTTGTTTTTCAGCATTGGAGGGCAGTCGCTTCCCAGCATGGATAATAGCTGTGCTTTTGTTTAACTACCTCAGGCTTGGCCAATTTGCAACCGGGAGGAATGTAAAAATAGAGCACATGCTGCCGAAGAGCTATGAGACCCCCTCCACCCCTTGGCAGAAATCATAGGGCTAGTGAAAGTGAGAGCCTTTCACACTTTCTGCCTTGTCGGGATTTTTTGCCTCCCTAGTTTGTCAGCCGAGGAATCTTGGCACCTTAGCCACAAAACGCTTTTTGCATCTCAGTGGGAAAGTGATCTGCATCGTTAACACATTTAGCAGGTTTATTATGTCTGGATTATTGCTTGATGATTATGTTATCCATTCAGTCAGATGTCCTTGGCGATTCTTTTTTATTTATTTATTTATTTGTCAAAACATGTACAAGATAGCAAGTATGGTATAAATAAACAAAAGCAAAGTAGGTACAGGTAAATTTGGACAATAGGACAGTAGGACAGGGACGGTAGGCACAATGGTGCGCTTATGCACGCCCCTTACGGACCTCTTAGGAATGGGGTGAGGTTGACTGTAGACAGTCTAAGGTTAAAGTTTTGGGGGTTTGGGGAAGAAACCACAGAGTCAGGTAGTGCATTCCAGGCATTGATCACTCTGTTGCTGAAGTCGTATTTTCTGCAGTCGAGTTTCAAGCGGTTTACATTGAGTTTGAATCTATTGTGTGCGCGTGTGTTGTTGTGGTTGAAGCTGAAGTATTCATTGACAGGTGGACATTGTGGCAGATGATTTTTTGAACTACATTTAGATCAGATCGAAGGCGATGTAGTTCTAAATTGTCTAATCCCAATATTTCAAGTCTGGTGGAATAAGGTATTCTATGGGCCAGATCTCTCCCACATCTTCCTACTTTGCACAACTTCTCTGATTTGTTGTGTGCTCTGGCTGTTGTCAGCTTTGATGGTGTCCAGACACTGTGGTCTTTGGTGGCCTGATTTCCTTTTACTGCTAACAGATAGAGGTAGTCCTCAACTTACAACCGCAGTTGAGGCCAAAATTTATGTTGCTAAGTGAAACATTCGTTAAGTGAGTTTTGCCCCATTTTACAACTTTTCTTGCCGCATTTATTAAGTCAATCACTGCGGTTGTTAAATGAATAACCCGGTTGTTAAGTGAATTGGGCTTCCCCCGTTGACTTTTGTCAGAAGTTCTCAAAAGGTGATCATGTGACTCTGGGATACTGCAACTGTCATAAATATGAGTCAGTTTCCTAGTGTCTGAATTTAGATCACATGACTATACGAATGCTGCAATGGTCATAAGTGTGAAAAATGGTCATACGTCATTTTTTTAGTGCAGTTGTAACTTTGAACGGTCACTAAATGGACTGCTGTAAATCAAATACTACCTGTATTAAGCACGTTCTGTAAATCCAGCCAATATGATTAATAATAACAACATGCGGACTATTTCTCTTTAACTTGATTGCTAAAAAAATTTTTACAGATGGTTTTTTGTACATAGCGATTCTAATATAGAAATTAGGATTAAGAAATGTTGTTATAAATCCTGAATTTTTAACAGTAGATCAAAATCCAGATACTGTCCTATATAAATGAAGGCTTTAGAACAGTGGTTCACAACCTTCCTAATGCCGCGACCCATGCCCCGCCCCCGTGCCCCCACCATGACCCACCCCGCCATTTGGGTTCTTTTACCCTCTGCGCATGCGCAAAGCGTGCTGTGCATGCGCAGACGGTAAAATAACCCAAATGGTGGCAGTGGGGTGGAGCGCGGTGGGGGCGCGGGTTGTGGGGCGCGATATGGCCAGGCTTGTGGCAGTGGAGGGGGTGCTGAGGATGCCGGGGTGACCCCTGGGAAATGGTCATTCGACCCTCAAAGGGGTCCCGACCCCCAGGTTGGGAACCGCTGCTTTAGAATAAGCAAAGTTTCTGTTGCTATCGATGATATATTATCTTTAGATTTCATTGGAAGTGTTATTCAAACTTTCTGCTTTACTGCTTCAATTCTTTACATAAGATGCATTTTACCACAGATTTAATTTTCTGAAGGGCTGACTTGAACCAGCTTTACTAATACAGTATTTTGAAAGGGGGGGGGGACGCTTTATAGTTTGCCAAAACTACCAAAATAGGTATGCAAAAATATTGCAAAAGGTAGCAGATGAAAAATGGTCAGTTTAAATGCCCAATGCTTAAAGAGACCCTTTTTGAAACCATCAGTATTATGTTAATAAGGAAAGAAGCGTTTCTTTTATATATTTCTTTAAACACCGATCATCAAAAAACAGATAGATAGAACCTGCCCAACTGTATCCATTTTCTCTCTTTTTTCCCTCTTTCCCACCCCAGGTTCTGATGTTGAACAGGATGCTGCTGTCAAACTTGCTCAAGAACGTGCTGAGATAGTTGCCAAGTACGACCGAGTAAGTTTGTGTAATTCTTAAATAATTGTGTCATGGGCTATTCTGCTCTCTTGGGCTGAGTAACGATTGGCTCAGATGATGAACAAACAAACACAAATGTACTCCAGGGGTGGGTTCCTCCTGGTTCGGACCAGTTCGCCCGAACCGGTTGCGACCCACTGGTGACGTCACTGTTCTTCCACTTGAAAGAGGGTCCTCCCTCCTGCAGGTTTATACTGACCTTTATTCCTTCCGAAGCCCAGCTGATCAGCTCCTCAGCTGTGTTTCGGGCTGATTTTAAGCTACTGAGCATGCGCCGAAGCAAAATTGCACGTTGGGGCGCGCGCAAAACGTGCACTTCCGTCGCGATGCGAACCGGTGGGGAAGGTAAGTAGAACCCAACCTTGATCCACACCTGCTCCATTATCTCACTGGTAGCCAATCGTTGTGGTGCCCTCTGTTTTCTTAAGTAGCTGTTGTACCAACGTGTTGTAAAGGGAAGAGCAGGGGAGTGTGAAAAGGATTCACTCCAATTCCAGGCAGGAAATAGAGCCTACCTTATTTTGTAATAATTTCTATATTGCAAAAGACAGGAGGTCTCGGGCGAGGGGGGCGGGGAAGAAAAACATCTCTTATTTATTTATTAAATTTATATGCAGTTGTTAAGTTAGTAACGTTGTTAAGTGAATCTGGTTTCTGACATTGACTTTGCATGTCAGAAGGTCACAAAGGGTGATCATGTGACCCAGAGGTGGGTTCCTGCCTGTTTTTGCCGGTACGGTTAATAGCTGTTGTTCGGCGCAGAGCCAAAGACACTGCTGCCGTTTGTGGCGCGGGAGCTTTCCCCGGGTGCTTTCCCCGCCCGCATGGACGCCACCGTTTGCGTTCTTTTGCCCTCTGCGCATGCAGAACGCTTTGCACATGCGCAGAGGGCAAAAGAACGCAATTGGCGGCTTCCATGCGGGCGGGGAAAGCGCCCGGGGAAAGCCCCCGCGCCGCGAACGGCAGCAGCGTCTTCGGCTCTGCGCCGAACAACAGCTATTAACCGCACCGGCAGGAACCCACTACTGATGTGACCCTGGGACAATGCAACCGTCCTAAATATATGCCGGTTTTCCAAGCATCTGAATTCTAATCAGATGACCATGAACTGTAGTTATTTGATAATATTTCTGTTGTAGCTGAACATGAGATGGATAATTACTACTGGAGAAATGGGAGGAGCAGTTGCCACCAGAGTTGATTAGGAAAATTATAATGCAGATACATTCTCCATTGTTTGCAGGGCAACCTCATCACGTACCTCTGTTGAGAGAATACCTGTGCACACCTCTAGATGATTTAAAATAGAGTGTGTTGGAAGGGATCTTTGAGGTCTTCCAGTCCAGCCCCTTGCTCAAGCAGGAGAACCTATAACATTTTACATACGTGACTGTCTAGAGCAGGGGTCGGCAACCTTAAACACTCAGAGAGCCATTTGGACCCGTTTCCCACAGAAAAGAAAACACCGGGAGCCACAAAACTCTTCCCGTGCCTGACTATTTTGTGAGCGGCCACAAAACTAGTATATATAGTGGAATTAAAGATTCTGTTTTCTTCTGAAACTTTTCTTTTCTTGGATTTATCCATGGTTGGCCTACCAGGGGTCGAAAAGCTCAATAAATTGCGTGCCAGGCGGGTGTCACACATTGGCAGTTGTGACGCATATTTTGAGCGATGGAGCCACAGCAGAGGGATGAAAGAGCCACATGCGGCTCCAGAGCCACAGGTTGCTGACCCCTGGTCTAGACTCTTCTTAAAAACCTCCAGTGATGAAGCTCCCACAACTTCTGGTGGCAAGCTGTTCCACTGGTTAATTGTCCTCCCTGTTAGGAAGTTTCTCCTTAATTCCAGGTTGCTTCTCTCTTCGATTAGTTTCCAACCATTGTTTCTTGTCCTGCCCCCTGGTGCTTTGGGGATAATTTGACCCTCTATTCTTTGTGGCAGGTCCTCAAACACTGGAATGCTCCTATCATGTCACCCCTAATTCTTCTTTTCTTTAGATTAGCCAAACCCAAATCTTGTAGCCGTTCTTCTTATGTTTTAATCTCCAGGCCTTTGATCGTCTCACTTGCTCTTCTCTGAACTTTTTCCAAAGTCTCAACATCTTTTTTGTAGTAGGGTGACCAAAATTGGTCGCAGTATTCCAGGTGTGGTCTTACTAGGGTTTTAGAAAGCGGTATTAGTACTTCACGTGATCTTGATTCTTTTTTTTAAATTAAATTTTATTGATTTTCAACATTTTTCTTTAAAATAACAATTTCCATATTTCCTAAAGCATTTCTACAATCATACACAGTATTTTCATTTTCACATATTCCTTATTAGATTATATATCGCTTATCTTAATTACTCATATAGTTTAATTTACATATTTACATTTTACATTTTACAGTCTATAATTTCACTGTTTCTTTTCTTCCCTTCTTAATTTAATCCATTTGTACCATTTTTCCCAGATATTGTAGTAATCCGAATCACTTTGGCCCCTTAAGTACATTGTTAATCTTTCCATTTCTGCACACTCATAGATTTTTTTAACTATTACATTTTCTGGAGGTATTTCTGTATTCTTCCAAAATTGTGCGAAGGTTATCCTAGCTGCAGTTGTGATATGGAGGACTAAGTACTTGATATCTTTGTGGTAATCTTTTTTAAATATGCCGAGGAGAAATAATTCTGGAGTGAATTCTAATATCTCATTGAATATTTCTGATAACCATTTATGAATTTTTTTTGTTTCTGATCTTGATTCTATGCCTCTGTTTATACAACCCAGGATTGTATTAGCTTTGAATATGAATTTGAATATGTATAGATGTAAATAGCTGTGGGAAAGACACTCCTACCCATGGTTCTTCCCCTCAAGCTTTTGTGGGTAAAAATAAGGAATTCCTTTCGAGGTTCAGAGCATGCCAGCAACTATTGTTATGTGGAACCGTAAGTAGCAAATTTAATAAAACGAATTAATTATCTGTCCTCTCTGCTTTCTACAGGGACGAGAAGGAGCCCAGATCGAGCCTTGGGAAGATGCTGACTACCTGCTTTACAAAGTTACCGACAGATTTGGTTTCTTGCAGTAAGTTTTGTAGCTTGGCAAAGGAATGGCGTTCGCTGTTGACTCCGTTTTAATTCTCAGTTGTGATTTCGGCATGCCTGTTTAGTCAGAGCATCGATTGCGCACCTTACAGAAAAAATTGCTCTGTGAATAGGGTTCCATTTGGCAAATAAAATTCAAATGGTCTCGCCCTGCGCTTTTCATTTATTTATGCACAGCATTTTTCTTAGTCAGTGATTTAAAATTGATCCAGGCTTGGTAATTGAAAAGTATCGGCCATTGCCTTTGGCAGGGTGTAAAATGACTGCAGAGATGCTTTGTTCGAAATAAAAAAAACTGGTGACATGTTAGAATAATTTAAAGATAATAGCCGCAGTATTCCCACCCCCCCTTGATTGGAAAAAATAGTTAAATTATATATAAAATTATCATGTGATGAGCCGAGGTGGCGTAGCGGTTAGAGTGCGGTACTGCAGGCCACTTTAGCTGACTATGATCCGCAGGTCAGCGGTTCAAATCTCACCGGCTCAAGGTTGACTCAGCCTTCCATCCTTCCGAGGTAGGTAAAATGAGGACCCAGATTGTTGGGGGCAATATAAATATACATTGCTTACTGGTGTAAACCGCTTAGAGAGTGCTTGCACTGTGAGGCGGTATATAAGTGTCACAAATAAATGAAATCAGAGTCATCTGAATAAATAGTCCTTGACTTATGACCACCCACTTAGTGACAGTTTGAAGTAACAATTGACCCGAAAAAGGGCACTTATGACCCAATTGTTGTCTTCCTCCCCCTTGCCCCCCCCATTCATGTGATCATCCTTCAGGCACTTAGCAACCTGGCCACAGTTACTTCCTGTGATCACCTGAGGTGTCATCCTCTCTGTGTGTGGGGGGGGGGTGTCTTGTTTTCATACAAAAGCATTCGCAATACTTGGTTGCCAAGGCAACATGTGCCAGTTCAAATTAGGACCACACTGATCTAAGTCCAGATTTCTAGTTGCTATTGTGTTTTCTTATACGAGTTTACCATTAATTCTGATTTGTTAACCTGCCTTACATTTGTTAATGAGTGAGGCAAATAGCTATCCCTTAATGGAATGGATTTATTAGCTGAACATGGAGGCACAATGACAAATAGCACTTTTGAGGTACTTTGGCATTGTAAGAGTCATCTCTTGGTTTATTATCATTAATCCCATGGGTGAAATTATGTGAATTAAGAGCTGAAAAAAACTTGTATTGGTTTTAGGTAACTTGGTGGAATTCCATTCAAAGGATAGTTATATAATTCTTGCCTTTATGCGAACGTTACAGTAAAAAGTTTTGCCATCTCATATTCGGTCCGTAGCTTATTGTAACTACATGGTTTCTGGGTTATCAATTATTAAAATTCAATTTTAGAGTACGCCGTTTGGATATGCTAGCTGTTACTGTGCAAGGGCAAAAGGCTAATTCCTCCTGTTCTCTTATTTTAGAATAAAATTGTGAAATGCGTTGTTAAATCTAAGACTGTTATGTGGGTCAGATACGCCTGCACAATCAATGGGGAACGTTAACCCCTGTAACTCAGAAACAATCAAAATTGAATAGCAGCAAATCAGCTCCCTTCCCTCTGCTTTGTATATTATATTCTGTCTGCCTAATTTTGACCCACCTTCCCATGGAGGAATTAATTTATATTAAAAGTAGCTCTAATTCTCATGAATAATTTATGGGACTGTTCCAAGTTAATCTAATGGTATTGACTGGTATTTAGGGCAGATGAGAGAAATTACCAGTTCACACAATTTTCTCCTTTTCATAATATGACATTCATTATTGCAAGATCATTCATGGTATAAGGCAGTGATGGCTAACCTTTTTGCCATCTTGTGCCAAAAGCAGGGGGAGTCTGGGGGGGTCACGCACATGCGTGCCCACACCCATAATTCAATGCAGCCCATGCATGTGCGCACAACCCCGCTTTTGGCATCTGATGGCACGGTGGGCCTGTTTTTCGCTCTCCCCAGGCTCCAGAGGCTTTCTAGGAGCCTGGCGAGGGCGAAAACGGCCTCCCCCATGCCCCCAGAGGCCCTCTGGAGGCCAGCAACACCCTCTCAGAGCCTCCGCGCAAGCCCTTGACTTGCCTCAAAATGGGCCACTGAAGACTCCTGGGAGGGGAGGGGGCGTGGCCAGCCGAAAATCAGCTGGCCAGCGCGCACATTCACACTGGAGCTGATCTACGGCAATGGCTCCCGTGTCGGCAGATATGGCTCCGCGTGCCACCTATGGCACGCGTGCCATAGGTTCGCCATCAAGGGTATAAGGTCTCTATAAGGCAGTGGTGTCAAACTCAAGGCCCGCGGGCCAGATCCGGCCTGCGGGGTGCTTAGATCTGGCCCGCAGGCCGCCCTGGAAACAGTGAAGGACCAGCCCGCAGTGCCTCTGCCAGAGAAAACAGGCTCCCAATCTCTGTTTTCAGCTGGTACGGTCACCTGCAACCCTCTGCCAGCTAAAGCAGAGCTCGGGAGGGCCTGTTTTTGCTGGCAGAGGCTTGCTGGAGGCCATCCCAGCCGAAAACGGAAATTGGGAGCCCGTTTTCACTGGCAGAGCACTCGGGCCACCATAGGCGCCCCTGACACGAGTGACGTCAAGCTGGCCACGCCCACCCTGTTCACACCCACCTGGCCCCCCAAGGTCAAACACAACAATGTGTCCCTCAATGAAATCGAGTTTGACACCCCTGCTATAAGGGGTTAGACTGGAAGACCCTCAACCCAATGATTCTATGTTGTATGAAACTATATTCTTCTAAAAATCAAAATGCTGTTAAGTAGCCTTCTACTACAGTTCATAGAACTGCTTGGAAGAGGACAGTGTACAAGCTCACTTGAGTCGATGTCGAAGCACTTGATATGCCTGACTGTCTTAGCGAGGATTTGTTTTCAAGGAGTCGATTTTCTCCGTTTTAATCATTTTTTTCCCCCTTGGGAAGGAAAGAGATTCTCTTTCCCTGCTCCCTGGATTTAGAAGTGTATGCTCTTCAAAATATGAACTTGTCCTTAGAGGATAAGCTTATCAAGAAACTTGATCGATCCCCTGGAATCAATGAGAAACAATGCAGCAGAAGAGAATACGTTAACAACGCAGCCGTCCTTATCTGGAAAAAAACGGAGCTCCACCATTTTGAAGAATAAAAGGAAATGCATAAGAATTTTAACCCGTCGCTATTGGAAATGAGGGACTTTCTCCATGATTTTAGCTAATTTATATTTAATTGCTAAACGTCTTTCTCTTGGATTTAGCTGGGTTTTGTTAGTTTTCTTTATTTTATTTGTGTGTGCCTTCGAGTCAGTTTTTGAATACTGGTGACTGCCTGGAGTAGATCCTGCAGATTTTTTTTTGGTAAGATGTTTTTGAAGTGGTTTCTTCAGTTAGGTCAACTATGGCAACTTTATGACCTGTGGACTTCAACTCCCAGAATTCCTGAGCCAGCTTGGTCTATGGCAGGGGTTGGCAACCTTAAACACTCAGAGAGCCATTTGGACCCATTTCCCACAGAAAAGAAAACACCGGGAGCCACAAAACTCTTCCCGTGCCTGACTATTTCCTGAGCAGCCACAAAACTAGCATATATAGTTGAATTAAAGATTCTGTTTTCTTCTGAAACTTTCCTTTTCTTGGATTTATCCATGGTTGGCCTACCAGGGGTCGAAAAGCTTAATAAATTGCGTGTTCGTGGGTGTTGCACATTGGCAATTGTGACACATATTTTGAGTGACAGGGAGCCACAGCAGAGGGATAAAAAAGCCACATGTGGCTCCAGAGCCGCGGGTTGCTGACCCCTGGTCTATGGCAGGGGTGTTAAACTCTCAGGCTGGATGCGTCACGCGCTGGCCACGCCCACCCCTGATTTAGTGAAGGGGGAAAAAGTTGCGATACGTCATGTGACCACAATGTGACACCACGGGTTTGACACCCTTGGTGTCAATCCTTTGTGGACATTTGTGGAAGCATTGCTGACCCTCTTCTGGGGTCAGCTTAGCTGGCTGGGGAATTCTGGGAGTTGAAGTCCAGATATCTTCAAGTTGCCAAGGTTGGGAAACATTGGTATAGAGGATTGTGTCTTGTTAGTATGATTTATTGGGTTAGGGATTTTCTTTCACTGTGAGTTATTGGTATGTATCTATGTTGGGGGGGTGCACGAAGGGAGGCTCAGCCAATCTCATTGTACACATGTTGTGCATTGACAATAAAGATTGAATTGAATTGAAATGAAATTGAAGACTTCTGTTCTCTAATCAACCTACTATAATGATAGCTTTTTTCAGTACCTAAACCAAGAGAATGGAGTGAAATGCGATTAAATATTTTCTTGGCCTGCATTTTCCTCATGTATGAAGGATTTACATGGAGTTGGCCCATTTGCTGGACTAAATAGAGATTTGTGTTTGACAGCATGCAGACCTCTATTTGGGAGCAAGCCTTTCAGGCCGAACATTCAAACATAATCAAGCTTTGAACATAACCTGGTTATGCTCAAAGCTTGAGCATAACCAGGTGCTGCAGTGTTCAAGTCTTTGCCTTGATTTTATTACAGCTCCATTAATAACTTTACTTGAATGGACAAAGTCCCTTGATTGTAACATATAACCCCATGCAAATAATGGTCCCAGCCAAATGACTTGGTATGTCGCACAATTGGAGGTTTGAAGGTTTGAGTTGATAGTCTTAACTGGATGAAGAATATGACTATCCTTTGATGTTGTTTTTGAAAGAAATATAAACACTCAGCTGCATTAGGGTGTTTAATACATTTACAGACTCAACTCCATTTATTTTAAATGTACTTCCTTAATAGCATACTTTAAAAAATTCGGCTTTGTCTTAAAAGTTTCTGTTTTGCCATAAAAACCTTGGAGGTTTATGGTCCCCGCTTTGGAACAATCCTCCAAACCTATAGTAATATTGTAGTTTTCTGCAGGTACATTCACATGCTCTGTATTAGCCATTGATCAAACGGTCCTCCTTCTGTGCAAAATATTTATTTATTTATTTATTTATTTATTTATTTATTTATTTATTTATTTATTTATTTATTTATTTATTTATTTATTTATTTATTTATTTATTTATTTAAATGGATTTATATGCCGCCCAACTCCCAGGGGACTCTGGCGGCTGTAAACCTCAGTCCTAACAGACACGTAAGACCACACATAGTGGCTACTACATGTGTATGTCCTTTTGCTGACTAACAGCCTGAACCTGTGATGAGTAGCAAGCCGTTAAAGGAGAAGGTCTGTGAAATCGTCTGTTGCCTGTTTGCTGTTACGGCCATTGATCAGGTCAATGCCGCTGTAATCCAGAGAGATCTGGAAGGTCATAGTTTTTCTCCTAGAAAGTCTTAACCGAAATTGGTAGCATTTTTTTTGTAGGATCTCCAAAGAAAGCTCTTTTCTCCTCTGGGCCTTATAAACTGGAGATTGTGGGCATTGAACTCGAGACCTTTCTGCATATAAAATAAGTGCCAGGGGTGAAATCCAGCAGGTTCTGACAGGTTCTGGAGAACCAGTAGCGGAAATTTTGAGTAGTTCAGAGAACCGGTAGTGGAAATTTTGAGTAGTTCGGAGAACCGGCAAATACCACCTCTGGCTAGCCCCAGAGTGGGGTGGGAATGGAGATTTTGCAATATCCTTCCCCCAGGAGTGGGGACGGAATGTTGATTTTGCTGTATCCTTCCCCTGGAGTGGGATGGGAATGGAGATTTTGCAGTATCCTTCCCCTGCCATGCCCACCAAGCCACCCCCCACCAAGCCACTCCACGCCCCCCAAGCCATGCCCAAAGAACCGGTAGTAAAAAAAATTGGCTTTCACCACTGATCTCTGACACTTTATACTTACACGTTATTGTAGAAGACAGGACAGTACAGAATAACAGAGTTGGAAAGGATCTTGAAGATCTTCTAGTCCAACCCTCTACTCAATCAAGAGACCATTTACCATTCTGGACAAATAGCTATCCAATCTCTGG
Organism: Diadophis punctatus similis; assembly: GCA_023053685.1. NCBI lineage: Eukaryota > Metazoa > Chordata > Lepidosauria > Squamata > Dipsadidae > Diadophis > Diadophis punctatus. Next base: position 6,745,193 of record JALIGW010000004.1, on the reverse strand, counting down.
TTGAAAACCTCCAGTGATGGAGCACTCATAGCTTCTGGAAGCAACCCATTCCATCGGTTAATTCTTCTCACTGACAGGAAATTTCACCTTAATTCTAGGTTGGTTCTCTCCTTGATTGGTTTCCATCCGTTGCTTCTTGTCCTACCTTGAGGTGGTTTGGAGAATCGGTCGACCTCTTCTTCTCGGTGACAATCTCTCAAATATTGGAAGATTGCTATCATGTTACTCCTAGTTCTTCTCTTGGTTAGACTAAATATACCCCGTTCCTGCAACTGTTCATCATATGTTTTAGTCTGCAGTCCCCTAATCATCTTTGTTGCTCTTCTCTGCACTCTTTCTAGAGTCTCAACATCTTTTTTGCATCGTGGTGACCAAAACTGAATGCAATATTCCAAGTGTGATCTTAACCAAAACAATATAGAGCAGTGTTAGCACATCACATGATATTGAAGATGTGCATACAGAATTGGAAGGATACTTTGATAATAACATACTGTATGCCAGATATTGTCCCATGTAAAATAGTTTTTATAACCTCAGTTGGTTATAATTTGTAAGAGATGCCATCTATCAAAATAATGACTGCTAAACCAACTCATTCCTATTTTAGAAAAGAATTGAGTCCAGACCTCAAATATTGTTTAAGTTAGAATCATTGATAAGTGTGAGTTCTAATTTCAGCACATCAGTCTAATTTCAGCACATCAGTCCGGGTTATGTCTAAATTTCAATCCAACCAGGTGCTTTTAATGGCAGATAGCAGTTCTGAAATGTTTAAGGCCACTGATGATATAATAGAAGCAGAGGGAGCTTATTATGAATGCTGAATAATCCATTTCCACATGTTTTGAATTCTCACTGGAATGTATCCATTAGAAGTACTTAAACCATATGAATAGCCAGTCAGCTGCATAATATATTAAAATAACTAAAATCTAATTTAACACTGGAGAGAATTATTTTATTTTGGTTATGAGACATGCATGATTAATATCACATTCAGTTTTCATAGTGCCCATAGTGCCTCTTGCTTTCTTGACACACCACAGTGAAATCCACAGGTCATCATTTATACTAATTAGTTAATTGGAGACATGATTGAAATGCAGAGTCCTGAGAAAGGAAGTGGGAAGGAATAGCGCAAGGTCAAAGCTGCTAAAGCACACATTTAGTTATTGAAATGATGAAATACAATCTCAATGTCAGCACTGAGTAGCTGACAAAATGGACTTTATTTAGGATGGTTCTTCCCATTAAGTATTTACTTTCTAAGCGAAGTTTTCCACAATGAGAATAGGATGCAATCCCCCTTGTTAATTTTTCCAAGAGGAATGGACTACTGTATACCCGTGATGGCGAACCTAGGACACGCGTGCCACAGGTGGCACGCAGAGCCCTCTTTGCGGGCACGCAAGCTGTCGCCCAGCTCAGCTCCATCGCGCATGTGCGCGGGCCTCCCGCCAGCCAGCTGATTTCCAGGTATTTGCCACGCATGCACGGAGGGTGGGGCACATGCGGGAGGCGCACATGCATGTGTGAGGGGGACTTGCGCACAGGGGCGGGGAGAACACGGGTGCCGCAGGGGAGGTGTGGCGGCCCGTTTTTCGTCCCAGGAAACTACAGGGAGGCCTGCTAGACCCAAAATGGGGCGTGGGGATGTGTGGCGCCCCCCCACAGCCTGTTTTTGGTCCCAGGAGGCTGCAGGGAGGCCTGCTAGGCCCAAAACAGGGCGAGGGGGTGTCGCATGTGCATGCGCGGGGAGGGGGAGTGCGGGGGGGTGTCGTGTGTGCATGGGCGGGGGGTGGGGAGCAGGGGGGTTGCATGTGCGGGGGTTGTGTGCGCATGCGGGGGGGCAGGGGGAGTGCGCACATGTGCAGCGGAGCAGGGCGTGAGGGGGTTGTCATGCATGCATTATGGGTGCCGGCACATGCACTTTCGGCACACGACGAGAAAAAGGTTAGCCATCACTGGACTGTACATTAAATAGAAAAGGAAGAAAAATTCTTTTCATGCCCACCACTTGATGTGTGAAGTGAGACAAAAGATGTCAACCTAAATCCCAAAGGTGCTTTTTCAAGAGGCAGCTGGGCTTTGTTTTTCCTTGAAGACATTTCGCTTCTCATCCAAGAAGCTTCCGGAACTGAAGAAGCTTCTTGGATGAGAAGTGAAACAAACAAAGGGAAAACAAAAAAAGTCTAGTTGCCTCTTGAAAAAAGTACCTTTGGGACAACCAAGACTTGAATGCCTGAGAAACTCCATACACCTATCAATCTAAGATTTATCACCCTGTGAGGTAAACCCAACCAGGAAAGAAGCCACATGACTGGAACTATTGGCTATATAGTAACAGAATAACAGAGTTGGAAGGGACCTTGTAGGTCATCTAGTCCAACCCCCCCCCCCCCCGGCCCAAGCAGGAGACACTACACCATTTCTGACAGATGACAGTCCAGTCTCTTCTTGAAAGCTTCCAGTGATGAAGCTCCCACAACTTTTGACAGTGATTTTTCTCACTGTCAAAATAATTCTTATTTCTAGGTTGAATCTCTCCATGATAAGTTTTTTTAATGCCTACCCCAGGGAGTCTGAGTATTTTAATAATATTTCCATGCTTCCCTAGGATCAGCACATGTATCCTCATCTCTGATGGCTAACCTTTTTGTTGTCGCATGCCGAAAGCATGCGCAACAATGCGCGCACCCATAATGCAATGTGTGCATTCCCCGCTGCATGCATGTGCCATCCCCCCGCACTCTCCCCACCCCTGCGCATGTGCATGACCCCCCGTGATTCTCCACCCCTCCGCATTTGTGCATGACCCCTCACGACCCCCACACCCCGCACATGCGTACATGAACCCCCCCGCGCATCTCCTGCATGCGCCCCGCCCCAATGCATGCATGGCAGAGACCCAAAAATCAGCTGGGCGGCGGGAGACACGCGCACATGTGTGGTGGAGCTGAGCTGGGGCGATGGCTCGCATGCCATCAGAGAGGGCGCTGTGTGCCACCTATGGCAGGCGTGCCATGGGTTCACCATCACGGGGATAGTGAGTCTCAGTTACTTAGAACAAAATTCTATTGTGCTTAATGTAGCTTGGTTCCTAATTAGTAAGCATAGGGCTGTAGCCCAAATGGGGAGGCAGACAGCAAAGCATACAGTATTTGGATGCTGAACATCTTGCTAATATGATTAGTAGGTGGATTAATTATTCATTATTTTCATACTCTCCAATTATAGAAGTTCTCACCGTGCTAATTTGGGCAATGATCTATGTTTAAAACTGATGGTACTGACAATCTGGCATAGTTATTAAACTTTCAGGTATGGTTCAGCTTGGCTTAAAGCCAAGTAATTTGGGAATGTAAGCTCAATAAATACTTGATTATTTTATGTAATGAATGTGTACTTCTCTACCTTGGGAGGCCTATGTTTTTGTAAACCCATGAACTAATCCTCTGAAAGATCTTCTAGATTAATTTGCAGTACAAAAAAATAGAGTTTTACGCACATTTGCTCAGTGCTGTAGCTTCCTTGAAGAAGGCTCGTTTTGTATAGAGAAAGTGTAATCTAAAAATTTCAGATCAGATTAGAATATCATCCTTAGCTATTGTTTGCTTGTGGGTAATTTATAAAATAAAACTCAGGTGGTTGGATTCATATTTTTTTAAAAAAAGTGTTTTATTTTTTAACTCTGAATGTAGCTTTTTCAAAGCTTTTTTTTCCAGCCCTAATGAGGTGCTAATGATCTTTCCGGCTTCCTACTCCTTCCGAAGAAGTTTTTTTCCAGCCCTAAGTCTTTGCAGGCTTGTTTCCATTCCTACTCCCTCTGAAAAAGTTCTTTTCAGCCCTAATGAGGTGCTAACGATCTTACCGGCTTGCAGCATTTTTTTATTCCTACTCCCTCAAAGTAGTTTTTTACCAGCCCTAAGTCTTTGCAGGCTTGTTTTCATTCCTACTCCCTTCAAATAATATTTTTTTCAGCCCTAACCAGGGGATAAAATAATGTGCTGAAGCTGAACAAACTAAGGACACTAGCCAGATGAATACCTGGTAGGTAGAATTTTTCCCCTATTTTCCTCCCCCAAAACTAAGGTGTGTCTTATACTCCAGTGCGTCTTATACTCCGAAAAATACAGTATTTTCTTTATATGCTGTTGCCATTGTCAATTTATAATTCCTTTCCCAAAGCTGCTGTCATTTATCCAATTCTATCGTATATCCAAAATTCCTTGCCCATTTTATCATTTTTTCTTTCACTTGCTGTTGTTCTAAATTAATATACAGTAAATAATTATACAATTTTTAATTAATCTTTCATCCGATCCTGTGAGTATTTTATCTAATTCTGTCTTTTCTAAATTAATACCCACTGTTTTAACAACCTTCTCATATTTTGATTGCATTTGCATTCTCATATACTAGTCCATCTTTATCCCTTGTTTCTCCAGTTCTTGAGTAGATTTCAGTTCCCCCTTATCAGTTTATCCTTATATCGTGTGATATTCCTCCAATTAAATCTGTTTGGGTGTATTAGTGCTTCCATTATTGATAACTAATATGGCATTTTCAAATAGTGTTTCTCTCTTATCTTTTCCCACACCACATACAAAGAGTTCCTTATGCAATGTCATTGGAAATAGCTGTGTATTTTACTTCTCCCATACCATATAAATGCGTGCCATCCTATCTGTAAGTCATGTCCCTCCAAAGCCAAAAGTCTTGTATTTCTTAACAAAATCCATTCCCTCATCCATGTCAATGCTGCAGCGTGATAATATAACTCTCAATTCGGTAGACCAAACCCACCTCTGAGTTTTGCACCTTGTAACATTGTAACATGCTGTGTGCTCCCTGAGGGTTTGCGATCCCCCTCTCAGCCACCGATCTGTGCCTCTCCTCTTCACCACCCCTCCAAGGCAGCTCCGACCTGATACCAGCTCCCCAAACAGCCGGAATTTCGGGGTTTCCTTCAAAGCTTCTGAAGGAAACACCCGTAGCGCTGCGACGCTTGGCCACCCCACCCCCCATATTTAATGCTGACTCAGAAATCATAGTTGCAGTGACTTCTTTCATAGTAAGAAACCAAATTATGTTGTGGCTTAGCCCAGTGGGTGCTCCCAACCCTCATAACTATGATGTGCTATTCTTCAATCAGTTACAAATAGTCCTTGATTTATGACAACAATTAAGTCCAAAATTTCTCTTGCTAAGTGAAATATTGTTAAGTGAGTTTACCCCATTTTACCACAGTTTCTTGCCACAACTTTCTTGCCACAGTTACGGAGTGAATCACTGTAGTTGTTAAATTAGTCAAACTGTTGTTAAGTGAATCCTGCTTCCCCATTGACTTAGCTTGTCAGAAGATCACAAAAGGGGATCACATGACCCCGGGACAGTGTAACCGTCATAAATATGAGTCAATTGCCAAGCGCCTGAATTTTGATCACATGACCATGGGGATGCTACAACAGTTGTGTGAAAACTGGCCATGAGTCACTTTTTTCAGTGTTGTTGTAACTTTGAATCAGAGGTGGTATTCATCCGGTTCTATCCAGTTCGGGCGAACCGGTAGCGCTGACTGCGGGTGGCCCCGCCCACCCGCCTGGATGTAATGACGTCCCATTTATCCACGTTTTCGAGGCTCTGCGCATGCACAGAAGGCTCTGCGTGCACGCTCATATTTGCGAGCCAGTAGGGAAGGTAAGTGAATACCACCCCTGCTTTGAATGGTCACTCAATGAACTGTTGTAAGTCGGGGGCTACCTGTATTTCATTTCTGCCTTGCAATCTGTTGTCCTTGTTACTGACATTCTTCCTTTTTCCTTTTAGCCAGGAGGAGTTACCAATTCACGATGCAGCATCTGAGAAGGTAAGCAACCCCTCTCTGATGTAGATAGCAATACTTGTTTTAGAAGCATCTAGACCTGTTCTGCATGTGAAAGCAATCAGTATAAATTTACTCAGTATCTGCGTGGCCAAGCATTGAACAACAACAACAACAAACGCTAACTTGCTGATCATGCTAATGGAAAACCCGCCTAGCCCAACCCTCCTCTTTTATCCAAGTTTTGGAGAAGTTTGATACTGAAACTGGGATATTGGATTCTAATTTATGCCAAGTCCGGATCATAAGTCCATTGAGTTCATCATTACCCACCTTCTTCACACTTTGGAAATTTATTGAGCCATCGCCTTCAAAATTATGGCCTAGCATGTCTGAGATGTAAAGAAGGTAATAATTTGAGAGGTCCGGTTTATCTGAGTAGTCAGCCAAAATGCAAAAATGCAGGGTGGCTGAATCTGCCTGTAAAAAACATGGAATGGGTAAGACCATTTTTGAAAATATTCCGGCGTTTTGGGGAGAAACTGAAGCTGGTGTGGCCCTGTGGCAAGAGTTGGTACATTCCAGCGACTCTCTGACTCTCTGCCTAACTAATTTTGCTCTGACTGATAAAGTTGCTTGGATGAACAATGAACTATCTCACATTAACAAATTTTGCTCCAGTTGTCATGATTCAACTTTAGACACCTTTGGCCTGGATGATTGAGCCTTCATTGGCATATTCTGGCATTCTGTTTGGTTCTAACTGTTCAGCGTGAGTTTGCCTGGAAGATGATGGGAAATGTAGTCCAGCACTTTAGAGCACCATGTAGAACAGGGGCATCAAACTTGCAGCCCACGGGCCAGATGCGTCACGTGCAGGCCACACCCACCCCAACTCCGCAAAGAGGGGGGAAACGTTGCAATACGTCATGTGACAGCAACGTGATGCTGCCAGTTTGACACCCCTGATGTAGAAGAAGACAGAGCTGCAGGAAGTAAGTTTTGGCCTGTTGCAACCACATGAATGGTTGCTGTTTCTTACATATAAGAATGGTCCTACTGAAATTGTTTATAAATAGCATCCCTATGAACGACCAATTTTGATTGTCCTGCACCACTTTAAAATCATCTATGCTTCTATATAGCACTATGTGTTGGGAATATCAGTATTTCTGAATTAGTTCTAAGACAGGGGTGTCAAACTCAAGGGCTGGGGGCCAGATCTGGCCCGCGGGGTGCTTAAATCTGGCCCACGGGGCCACCCTGGAAACAGCAAAGGATTGGTCCGCGGTGCCTCTGCAGAGAAAACAGATCTCAGAAGGGCCGCGCACGTCCCTCCCAGACTCCATTTTTTGCTGCGATGGCCTCCTGCAGCTCTCCGTAGCAAAAATGGAGCTTGGGGGAGCTGTGTGTCCCTCCCTGAGCTCTGTTTTTGCTGACGGAGGGCTGCAGGAGGCCATTGTGGCCGAAAACGGAGCTCAGGAACCCATTTTCGCTGGCAGAGCACTCAGCCCACCACAGACCCCCTCCGACATGAGTGACGTCGAGCTGGCCATGCCCACCCTGGCCACGCCCACCCCATGAGGTCAAACACAACCCTGATGCAGCCCTCAATGAAATTAATTGACACCCCTGTTCTAAGAGGACTTCTGTCTAGTGATTGCCTTTAACTCTTTTAATTGAAATTTCCCATTCATAATTTATTTATTTTATTTATTTTGTGAGATTTATATACCGCCTCACAGTGCAAGCACTCTCTAAGCTGTTTACACCAGTAAGCAATGTATATTTATATTGCCCCCAACAATCTGGGTCCTCATTTTACCTACCTCGGAAGGATGGAAGGCTGAGTCAACCTTGAGCCGGTGAGATTTGAACCGCTGACCTACAGATCAGTGTCAGCTAAAGTGACCTGCAGTACCTGCCTCTAACCACTGCGCCACCTCGGCTGGTTAACCTCAGTCCCAGTTCCAGTTGGTCTATATTAAACAAAGTTGATCTAGATGTAGGCCAGTGTTTTTCAAACTTGACAAGTTTAAGGTGTGTGTGTGTGTGTGTGTGTGTGTGTGTGTGTGTGTGTGTGTGTGTGTGTGTGTACTTCAACTCCCAGATTTCCCCAGCTAGCTTGGTGGAATGAGGAATTCTGGGAGCTGAAGTCTGCACATCTTAAACTTGCCAAGCTTGAAAAACACAGAACTAGCCAGATGGCTGCCCAGCCAACCTTTCCTTCTTTGTTAAATGCAGTGCTAAATATTGATCTCTGCAAAGAAAACTACTCTTAATTATTGCCCTCCTTAATTTAGTCCATTTTTTTCGGTCAGTTATAGTCTTCCTTGCTGGAATAAACATTGTTTTTTCCGACCAGTAGTTAATATTTGAGAAAGGAGGTAATTGAGGGGGGATGGATGTCATTTGAAATGCTGTCTCTGTTTTAAAATGTTGAAATGCCAGATGTTATTGTGCTCAATTACTGGCTAATATGCTGTGACTGTAATTATGCAGTGGAGTGTTGCCAAATTAGAGTCAGAGGGATGAATGAGGTTGTCAGCAAGTGGTATTTGCAAAATAATTCAGCAACCTGAACAGTCAGAGCATCTCTTGTATAGTTGACACTCTGAGGAAAAGTCAAGAGTTTATATAATCCAAGCTCTGTAGTCAAGATTCAGTTCTGTCTAATTCTAATTCATTGAAGCTTTCTCTCACAGAGAAAAAAGTTTGCTCACTATTGGAAAAAATTATCTATAGAAACAAACTATTCCCATGATGGCGAACCTATGGCACGTATGCCAGAGGTGGCACGCAGAGCCCTCTCTGTGGGTGTGCGCGACGTCGGCAGCTGGTCTTCACGGATGCCCGAGCGCCTGAAAAGGGCCGGAAAACAGCCCGGAAAATGGCCAAAAAACAGGCATGTGGGCGCCAGCCAGCTGGTTTTTGGGTTTCCGATGCTCTGACGCGCGCACATGCACACGTGTTCTGGTTTGGGCACTCGGTACCGAAAAGGTTCGCCATCACTGACTATTCCATATTCAATTGCTTAATGAATGATTACAGAAGCCAGAACCAGTTTGGTCTAGTGCAGGGGTAGGCAAAGGTGGCTCTTCTATGACTCATGGACTTCAACTCCCAGACTTTCTGAGCCAATCATGCTAGCTCAGGAATTCTGGGAGTTGAAGTCCATGAGTCATAGAAGAGCCAACTTTACCTACCCCTGGTCTAGTGCCTTGATGGTGAACCTATGGCACGCCAGAGGTGGCACGCACAGCCCTTTCTTTGGGCACGCACGCCATTGCCCCAGCTGAGCCAGCTGGTTGTCGGGTTTCGCGTGCTGGCTAGCTGGTCGTTGGGTTTGAAAGCCTGCTGGGTATCTTTGGGTGAATCATCAGGAGATAGCAATAGCAATAGCACTTAGACTTATATACCGCTTCATAGTGCTTTACAGCCCTCTCTAAGCGGTTTACAGAGTTCAGCATATTGCCCCCAACAATCTGGGTCCTCATTTTACCCACCTCGGAAGGATGGAAGGCTGAGTCAACCTTGAGCCTGGTGAGATTTGAACAGCTGAACTGCAGTGCTGCACTTTAACCACTGCGCCACCTCGGCTCTTAAGATAATGAGTTATAGTCCCACCTTAGGTATGAAAGCCTGCTGGATGATTTGGGGACAATCACCAGAAAGTGGTGAGTTCTAATTCTGCCTTGGGCAATGAAAGCTAGCTGGGTATCTTTGGGCTAACCACTCTCTCTCAGCCCAACTCACTTCATAAGGTGGTTGTTGTGGGGAAAATAGGAGGAGGAAAGATTATTATTATGTATGTTTGCCATCTTGAGTTATTTATAAAAATAATAAGGGTGGAAAATAAATAAGTAAAATAAAAATGCAGAATCATTTTGCAATTGTACAATATTTTTTCACATGAAGAATTACTGTTAAAAAGTATGATTCTTTTCCTGGAAAGATGCAATGACACGTGCATTGCTTAAGGTTTTAGGGAGGTTATTTTTGTAACTCCTTTAGTAAATTACAGGTTCTTCTCAAAAACATTGCCACATTCTAGTTTATGAAGAGATCTGTAATTCCTGCTTATTACTTACAGTTTGGCTAGGAACCCATTGCAGTTTAAGCACCTGCCTAACAAGTATCCACTCTTTTTCAGCTTATTTTATTTTTATCCATCATGTGTTGTGGGAGCTTCATCACTGGAAGCTTTCAAGAAGAGACCAGACTGCCATCTGTCAGAAATGGTGTAGGGTCTCCTGCTTGGGCAGGGGGGTTGGATTAAATGACCTCAAGGTCCCTTCCAACTCTGTTATTCTGTTATCTGCACCATTATGCAAAGTGCAGAAAAGATGTAAGAATGAATAAGCCACAAAAGTTAGGATATATGAGGGGGAAAAATAGAGCAAAACTTACAATCTCAGCCATCCCTTCTGGCTTTGGTCAGGTGAGATTTTTAGTAGGGGTTGGGTGGGTGGGTGTTGTAACCATTTCCATGCAAATACATTCCCTGATAATGGCTGGGTGGCAACAATTAGTGTTGTATATTGTGACCAGTATGGTCAACACAACCCACAAACACTACCCAAATCCAGTTGTACCTCAAGGACCACTTCAACACAACAAATGGGTTCAAATTCTTCTTATGATAGTCCGCCACATTGTACCTACTGATCAAGAGGATGTATAAATGGGAGGGGGGGGTGTTTCTCCTTAACAGAATAGAAAGTTGCTAGAAAACTGTAGACTTTCTAGGAAGCCTTCTACAACTTGGCAAATGATTGAGTTGCGTAGACCTTGTTATTACCAACCTGGATGAGCTAATGCAGGCTTTCCACAGTCATTTCTCAACGGGAGGATAGATCATCGCGCGCACTGTAGTTTGAGTTTATTGAAGTGTTGTGAAGTGCTCTAAAATTACGATAATGATGTCTTTCTTGACACAGTCATTACTCAGTATATCTTAACCGACATGCCTAGCTCTACCGAAGTATTTAAACTAAATTACACATCTCGAAGGGGTGCGGCTGAAGAGCTGCATAATTTTCATTTTTTGCTTTTTATTGGCACGGCTAGAATCTAGAAATTATTGCAGGGATGTTTGTGCACAAAGCCTTAAATTATCGAACTGTTTACTTGAAAGGACATTTCTGAAATTGGCAGGCTTCAAGGGAGGAGTGTCTCCAAACACTATCATATTTGGTTGCATTGTTAGGTCCTAGCGCATAAAATGAGACTCTTGAGAGCGCCGTCTAGCAGAGCCACTTCTACAAAAGGTAACACGCAGGAATCTTAGGTTTTTGGCTGTCTTACAAGGTGGCGAGAAAGAGCCTGTCTGGTTGGGCTCCGCTGCTTAAAACAGTGTTTTTCAACCTTGGCAACTTTCAGATGTGTAGACTGGTTGGGGAATTCTGGGAGTTGAAGTCCATCCGCCTTAAAGTTGCCAAAGTTGTAAAACGCAGGCTTAAATGTTAAGAATCCCTTACCTGGGCTGCAAGAATCCAGATACAGGTACGCTAGTCCTCAACTTACAACCACAATTGAGCCCAACATTTATGTTGCTAAGCGACACAATCGTTAAACGGGTTTTACCCCATTTACAGCCTTTCTTTCTACAGTTCTTGAGTGAGTCACTGCATTTGAACTGGTAGCATAGTGGTTAGAATGCAGTACTGCAGGCAAATTCTACCCACAGTCTGGAGTTCGATTCTGACAGGGCTCAAGGTTGACTCAGCCTTCCATCCTTCCGAGGTTGGTAAAATGAGGACCCAGATTGTTGGGGGCAAAATGCTGACATTTGTAAACCGCTTAGAGAGTGCTGTAAAGCACTGTGAAGCGGTATATAAGTCTAAGAGCTATTGTTATTGCTACTTCTTAAGTTAATAGCACAGTTGTTAAGTGAATCTGGCTTCCTGGAACCCTGCAACCATCCTAAATACGTGCCAGTTGCCAAGTGTCTGAATTTTGATCACGTGACCATGGAGATGCTGCAGCAGTCATAAGTGTGAAAACTGGTTGTAAATCACTTTTCCCGGTGCCATTATAACTTTGAGCAGTCATTAAATAAATGGTTCACACCCTTGCTTGACGCCATTTGTAACAGGAAAGGCCTCTGAAGCTTCTCCGTTGTCCAGAACGCGAGCCATCATGCCGTCGTGGAACTGATGTACCATCAGCATGAATCTGTCAGGGCACCTAAACTTCGACATGATGCGCCACAGACCTTCATGACTGACAGTGTCAAAAGCCTTGGTGAGATCCACGAAGGTGGTGTACAATTCACAATTCTGCTCTTGACATTCTCTTGGAGCTCTCGAGCTGTGAAGATCATGTCCACAGTGCCACACTCTTTGCGGAAACAGCATTGTGTCTTGGGTAATAGACCCTGTTCCAGGTGGTCAGTCAGGCGGTTCAGCAACACTCATGCAAGGATCTTGCATGCGATGGAAAGCAGTGATATTCCTCTATGATTATCGCAGACTTGTCGATTACCTTTCCTCTTGTAGAGGTATATGATAGACACATCTTTCAGTTCCTGAGGAATAGATCCTTGATTCCAGAAGGATTGGAACAGCTGAGTGAGTTTATTGACAAGCACTGCATCACCATCCTTACAGACTTCCGCTGAGATCGCGTCAGATCCTGGGGCCTTGCCACTGGACAGCTGGCTTATGGCCTGTAGGGTTTCAGTCTTTGATGGTGGGGCATCCAAGCTGTGGTTGATATCCACCTGGAGCATTCTGTCGATCGCCTCGTTGTTGACGGAAGATGGGTGGTTCAGTACAGATTGGAAGTGCTCAGCCCAACGCTGTAGAATCAGAGTCTTCTCAGTAATGAGAGTTGCACCATTTGAGTCCAGTGGAGGGGAGCTCCGTGAGGGCTGAGGTCCGTACAAGGATCTGAGGGCTTCGTAGAACCATTTAACATCGTTTCTATCAGCAAACTTCTGAATTTCATCTGCTTTGGCACTCAACCAGGAGTCCTGCATCTTACGAAGCTTGCTCTGTATGGTCCTGCGAGTGTTGTTGATTTTCTTAGCTGTTGACGACGGGTCGTTCTGATAAGCACAGTGAAGGCGGTGCTTTTCAGCAAGTAGGGCCTTGATCTCTTCATCATTTTTGTCAAACAAGTCCTCCTGTTTCCTGTGTAAGGGTCCAAGAATCTTTAGTGCAGAAGAGTGCACAATATCCCGAAAGCGTTACCGTATTGACACCGATACTGTTCAGCATAATGTTTTCAGTCATGCTGTCAGACGCCTTCCAGAACAGTTCCTTGGGAGTTAGCCTGAGATACAGGACCGATGGGAAACTGTTCAACCTGCGAAGACTCCAGGCTGTCAACAAGATAAAGAAGACTGTGCTACGAGACCTCCTTTTTGCTGATGACTGTGCCCTGAATGCTGGATCAGAACAGGAAATGCAAGCCAGTGTGGACAAATTTGCAGCAACATGCGACAACGTCGGCCTCCTCATTAACACAAAGAAAACCGAAGTGATGCACCAGCCAGCTCCGAAAGCCCAACACCAAGAGCCCACCATCACAGTGCAGGGACAAAAGCTGCAAGCAATGGACCAATTTACATACCTTGGCAGCACCCTCTCCCGTGCAGTGACAATTGATATTGAGGTCAACTGCAGCATCGCCAAGGCAAGCTCTGCATAAGGCAGACTACTGACCAACGTGTGGGACCAACGTGGAATAAGCCTTGCTACAAAGCTTAAAGTCTACCGAGCAGTAGTGCTAACTACCCTGATGTATGCCATTGAGACTTGGACTGTATACAGGAGGCACACTAGGCAATTGAACCACTTCCACACGACCTATCTCCGCAGACTTCTGAGGACCCGGTGGCAGGACAAGGTGCCAGACACAGAAGTCCTCTCCAGAGCAGGCCTGCCATCAGTTCACACCCTGCTGATGAAAGCCCAGACAGGTTGGGCAGGCCATGTTGCAAGGATGCCAGACCATCGCATCCCTAAACACCTCCTCTATGGTGAGCTGTCTCAAGGAAAGCGATCGCACGGGGGACAAAGGAAGCAATATAAAGACACATTGAAGGCCTCCTTTAAGTCCCTGGATATCAACACCACCTCCTGGGAAACCCTGGTACAAGATCGATCGACATGGCGCACGCTGATCCACCAAGGCTGCCAGACATTTGAAGACAGAAGAACAACCACAGCACAAGAGAAGCGAGCACTCCGCAAAGCCAGAGCTGCAAATGCTGCAACAATGGTGGCCACAGTTGTCTGCCCGACATGTGGCAGAACATTCTGTGCCCGTATGGGCCTTACCAGCCACCCGGTTAATAGCTCTTTGCCGGTCCATCAAGCCTCCTTGAGTTCACTGCCAGTCCTTAGTTCTAAAAATCAGTGGCTGAACACCGATTCCTAGAAGCATACAAGTGATAATACAGGTAGCAGTGTGAAGTACTATCATTAGAAAAGCAATAGTGAAAAGGTCTTGCTGTGCTAAGTGGAGCCTTAATATCTCACAAGCAGTCTCAAAAAAAGGTGATGATGATCTAAAAATAGAGCTTGCTTAGGCTGGAGAGCTACTTGCCCCTATCCCTTAATACCCAGAGAATTCTATTGGGAAAATCCAGATTTCTTGGAATTGTAAGTATTATTGCCCAGGGTACAGAAAATAATCCGTTAAAAATATATTTAATTTTAGTTAAACTTTTCTACAAAATTTGGTATAAAAAGGCCTTTCATATGGAGCCGATGGTTAAACACACATTCAACTATAACTATTTCCTCGTTTGTTGAAAATTGTGAACTCCCGTGCTGTTTAAGACAAAAACCTAAGAGGGTTTATTTATTTATTTTATTTATTATTTATTTATTGTTCAATCTTATAGGCCGCCCAACTCCCAAGGGTTCAGTTGAGTGGGCCTTCCATTTGATTTAAAATATTTGCTAGTGATTTAAGGCTGTTAAAAGCTTCACAATGTCTGTTCCTAAATCTTTATAAATGTTGAAAAAGAATCCTTGAGAGTATTCGAAGTGGAGAGAATAATGGCCTCTTGATTTTATTTCAGCAAAAGCAGCTTGAGATTGAAAGAACTACAAAATGGTTGAAGATGTTAAAAAGCTGGGAGAAATACAAGAACGCAGATAAGGTAAGGTTGAGCGTTTCCTTCAGCAATTGTACTATATTTATTGAATGCAAAAGTACACATCGCGTGCTGTATGTAGCCTTGGACTTTTTACCCACCTACTGTGATATTTGCTAAAAGAACCAAGTACAAAGAAGCTGGATTTCAGAATTTCTGAAGTGTAACTATTTCAGAAACGCTGGCTTATAATTGTGGAGTAGGAGTGGAAAAATCCATGTCCTCGTGACCTCTCTGCAGTCTCCTCTATATGGGGCTGCCCTTGAAGAGCATTCTGAAGCTTCAACTACAGGTAGCCCTTGACTTACTACCACAATTGAGCCCAAAATTTCAGTTTCTAAGCAAGACAGTTGTCAAGTGAATTTTGCCCCATTTTACGACCTTTCTTGCCACAGTTGTTAAGTGAATCACCGCAGTTGTTAACTTAGTAACATCTGGTTTCCCCATTGACGTGGCTTGTCAGAAGGCCGCAAAAGGTGATCACATGACCCCAGAACATTGCAACCGTCATAAATATGAGTCCGTGGCCAAGCGCTTTAATTTTGATCATGTAACTATGGGGATTCTGCAACGGTCATAAGTGTGACAAACAGTCATAAGTCACTTTTTCCAGTGCTGTTGTAACTTTGAACGGTCACTAAACGGACAGTTGTAAATTGAGAACTACCTATAGAACAGAATGCTGCTGCATGGGTAGTAAAATGCACATATAACATCACTGGTGTGTGAACTACATTGGTAGCCAGATTTTCTGGATGCAATTCAAGGTGCTGGTTGTCACCTTTGAACCCCTTCATGGCTTGGGATTGGGTTACCTGAGGGACCATCTCCTCCCAGTTGTTTCCATCCGTCTAATTTGGTCTGGCAGGTTGGACATGCTACAAGTCCTGTCACCCAAGAACTGTCAGCTGGTGGGGAATAGATGGGGTGCCTTCTCAGCTGTAGCACCTGCCCTCCAGAAGATTCTCCCTTCAGAGATTGCAATGACCTTGACCTTGTTGGTCTTTTACAAGGTGGTGAAGACCTGGTTATGTACCCAGGTTTGGAGCGCCAAGTGTGTTACTTGGTTATAATTTTCTTGGTATATATTATTTTGGTTTCTTGGTTATCCTCTCCTCTGTCCCCTCCCCCTCCTTCCCTCCCCTCTCCTCCCCCTTCTTCCCCTTCTTCCATCCCCTCTCATCTCTCCCCTCTCCTCTCCCCTCCCCTCTGCTCTTTCCTCCCTTCCCTCCCCCTTCCCTCTCCCCTCCCTTCTGCTCTTTCCTCCCCTTCTCTCCCCTCCCTCCCCCTCCCCTCTCCTCTCTCCCCCCTTCTCTCCTTCTCTTCCCCTTTCCTCTCCCCTCCCTCCTTCCACCTCCCCTCTCTGTTCTCCTCCTCTTCCCCCTCTCCATCCTGAGTTATTTGAGATGGGTGGCTATGGGAAATTGAATAAACAAACAAAGACTTTTTAAAAACTGTCTTACAAAATCCACCTGCTTCCTTTCTTTCATTGTAGAAACTGCTCATCCCTGACCCTCATATAAAGGCTCAGGTGCTTCTTTGAAAAATGCCATCATTGGGCCAATATTTAATGGGAGAGGACTATAATCTCACACACACCCCTTGGTAGTTTATTTTGTGGGGAAGGAGGGTGGGGTATTTTGAGTTAGCATCCTGCTACCCATCGGTGCTGCGTTGGTGACATTGCTTTACTCTGAGCCTACTTTAAACTTCTTTCCTTTATAGGAATCTTTCCATTTTATGACCTATAAAAAACATACTCCTGAATATTATAAAACACAATGTTTGGTGTAGTGAAGCTCTTATAAAATTACTAAGGTACAGAGAGTTGCTTTTTTATCCCCTTGAAGCAATTCCTGACAAAATTTCGGTATATGTGGCCATATAGTTCAATATTACTTTAAGGAAAAAAATGTGCTAACTTGATTCTGTGCTGTTCAGTGTAATTTTCAGCTAGCCCCAGGGAGCATTAAGACTGGTGCCAATATGATGCTCATCATTGCTTGCAAAAAAGAAGGACATAATCTGTACACAGGAGAGATGGAGCACACAATTCTTTTCACGCGCTTACTGCAACTAAACAAATCATCATATCTTAACTAGGACTCAAGTGCAGGCAAAGACAGTAAACTGGTTTCCCATCTTGATTCAGAACTGATCTCTTTATGGAAAGCCACTGGACCTCTTCATATGACCGTGGAGGTTGATGTGTATGTCTGATCCTAGAATTAGATTAGGAATGCTCCAGAATGAAAATCTAATTCTTGCTTGCTTCCATGATACCAGCCTGTGGTTTGATGTATGCTAAATGATGGCTTAGTGGTAGATAAACAAGTACAATTCCTTCTCAAGGATTGCTACTGTAGTAGTTTTCTCTTTTGAACTATCAGAGTTTGAAACAGAAAGGAAAGATGAAAGTGAATATTTTAAATGATGGCTTCTTAGCAAGACAGGTTCTTGTTGTTTTTGATAGCAGAATCTCAGGCTCTTGAAGAACTGTTAAATGAGACTTTCTGTGAAATGGATTGTCCAATCTCACATACCTCCTGGAAAAGTACTTTAAATATATATATCCTTTGTTCACCTAAAGCAGTCAGAGAATGTTAAATCGGAGAAATTTAAGAAGGGATTTAACTGATCTCCCTGAGATTATCTTTATTAACACTGGTAAATGTTATTTTTACTTTTTTTAAAAAAAATTGTGGGCTTTTATTTTTAATTTGGTGTTTCCATCGATGGATGCAGAGGTCTATTCTGGAATTCTTTGCCAAAGCAAATCAGAACAAGCATAAAATGGGCATTCTTTACTTAAGATGGCATTAATGCAAGTCAAGGGTTGCATGACATGAAGGAATATGTTGTTGTTTACTAAAATGTGGTACTGGAGAAATAATTAATGAAGTTAATAGTGTAAGATGAGAGAAAAAGAAGGCTTGATTTTTAGGAAGTGCAGATGTTTCTGTATTTAGCTAAGGAAAGTAGCAGAGTATAACATTAGTCAAAGGAGTGAGTTAAGGTATCAGATAGATAGATAGATTAGATAGATAGATAGATAGATAGATAGATAGATAGATAGATAGACAGACAGACAGACAGACAGACAGACAGACAGACAGACCAGACCAGACCAGACCAGACCAGACCAGACCAGACCAGACCAGACCAGACCAGACCAGACCAGACCAGACCAGACCAGACCAGACCAGACCAGACAGACAGATGATAGATAGATGATAGATAGATAGATGATAGAGATAGATAGATAGATAGATAGATAGATAGATAGATAGATAGATAGATAGATAGATAGATAGATAGATGATAGACAGACAGACAGACAGACAGATAGATATGATAGATAGATGATAGATAGAGATAGATAGATAGATGATAGACAGACAGACAGACAGATAGATGATAGATAGATGATAGAGATAGATGATAGAGAGATAGAGATAGATAGATGTTAGATAGTTGATAGATAGATAGATGATAGATAGAGATAGATAGATAGATGATAGACAGACAGACAGACAGACAGATAGATGATAGATAGATAGATGATAGAGAGAGAGAGATGATAGAGATAGATAGATAGATGATAGATAGACAGACAGACAGATAGATAGATGATTGATAGATAGATGATAGAGATGATAGATAGATAGATAGATAGATAGATAGATAGATAGATAGATAGATAGATAGATAGATAGATAGATAGATAGATAGATAGATAGATGATAGGTAGGTAGGTAGATGATAGATAGATTGACAGAGTCAGGCTGTCAGAGAGAAGAGGAAGTCGACCTATTCTCCAAAGCACCTGAGGGCAGGACAAGAAATAACGGATGTGTCAGGGAGTTGCGCAGCTGCTGTCCAGATGAACTCAGAGACACTGAGACAAACTTGTAGTTTTGTATACGGTAAATATATTTAATTTTTATATTTACAGTAGACAAGATAGTCAGGAACATCATGAGGTAAATCCAAAAACAGCACACAGAAGAAGAAGAAAAAGCGGGGGAAAAGGGAAACTCCCCCTTTACACCCACAGCAACCAATCATAGCGTAGGTTGCCTCATGCAGGAGCCAGCCAACCAATCAACTCCAACCGTGTGTTCTGGTCCATTGTACAATTTTACTGTTCCAGCTACTAAATTAAATATCATAACAGGATGGAAATTTATAACATGCCGCCCCCACCACTGTCCCAGCCGCTGTCCCAGATGCCGCCGCTGTCCCCGCCCCCCACCGCTGTCCCAGCCGGCGTCCCCGCCGGTACCCAAAGCGAGCCGCCACCGCCGCTACTGCCCCAAACCCCCACCACCGACTGCGTCGGCATCGAGTCCTGCGGCGGAGGTGGGGGCTGCAAGGGGGCGGCGGCGGCAGCAGCGTCCCTGCTCTCTGTCGTCGTCGTCGTCCCTGCGCTCTGGCGGAGGCGGTGGCCATGCGCTCCGGCAGCTGTGGAGGCAGCGTCCATGCGCGGCGGTGTCCATGCGCTCCGGCGGCTGTGGAGGCAGCGTCCATGCGCGCCGTCGTCCATGTGCTCTGGCGGAGGCAGCGTCCATGCGCTCCGGCATCTGTGGCGACAGCGTCCCTGCGCGGCGGCGTCCATGCGCTCCGGCGGCGGCGTTGGCTGTGGCAGCAGCGTCCCTGCGGTCCGGCGGCGACTAAGGCAGAGTTGCATCAACTCCCTCCCCCCCCCAAAAATGCACCATTCGGTGTATAAGACGCACCCAGTTTTTGACCCTCTTTTTGGGGGTAAAAAGGTGCGTCTTATACTCCGAAAAATACGGTATGTGTGTTCGGCATATCTAAGCACTTTCACAGCTCCATTGGTTCGGCCCTCCACAACAATCCCAGTTTCTCATGTGGCCCCTTGGGAAAATTAATTGCCCACCCATGGATCTCCTGCTTTAGCAGGGGGTTGGAATAGAAGGACCTCCAAAGTCCCTTTCAACCGTATTATTTTATGTTCTATATTCTAAATGATTTGGATGACTAGCAGGCACCTTTGTTAGAAAATGCCTTTCCCCTTTGTTACAGGCAGTGTTGTTTGTGTGCATGTAGGGCAGTGTTCTCACCCTCAGCCAATGATATTCTATACTTAAACCACGTATAACTTACAGATCTCCTTCCCCATCCCACTTCAATTATGTCCAGTGGCATGAGGATTGGAGCTGGCTAAGGAATATCAATAAAGCAACCATGGCCATGCAATCAAAACTCTGCCTTTTGTTTTTGTTTGTTCTGTATACACATTACAATTGTGAAGGCGTAGATGTTATATTGAATTCTGACATTCCCTTAATTAGAATTCTGAACCTCTGGTTGTTTTTTTTAAAAAGGGGGGGTGCAATTCTAATTTTAAAGGGGGCTGCAATTCTAATTTTTAAAGTCTTGGTTTGGGAATAGCTATAATTGTATACTTGTTCTCTAGATTTGATAGTGATTTGTAGTATGACAAATCACCGTCTCAGCTGTAATTCGTGTATGAAAAATGGATCTAGCAATAACTTGCCCCAAAGAATTGTAAATTAGTGTTTCTCAACCTTGGCATCTTTAAGATGTGTGAACTTCAACTCCCAGAATTCCCCAGCTAGCATGCTGAGAAACACTGGTATGGATAAATTTTCGAGAATATAAAGTACTTTGACATTTTCAAAACTGTTTTATGAGTTTTATATGGATGGATTTTGTTATTATTGACATTGTAGAAAGACTGATGAAGGCTTTGTTATGTGGTCATGGTTTAAGGATTGGTTAAATATAAGGCTGAATTATTTCTTGTGTGATAAAAGAAATATGTTAAAAAAAAAAACAACAGATATCCCTGCCCCACAAATCTGCTCATTCGGTGTATTTTAACAGTAGATTTTGATCGTGATCAATTTCAGTGATGCCAGGTGAAGCCTACTAGCTTTTTTTAAATGTTATTTATATCAAGAATACATTTCACAACCAAAAGTAGTAAGTAGGATAGGAATTAAAATTTTGAACAGGAGGATGAAGTGGACACATACTGTGTCTGAGCTAACTGCTAAACATGTTATTTGTATGTACATTGGGTGCATGTCATTAGGAACAGGTGATAAAAATGCAGTTTATTAACTCCTATAAATTTGATATTTGAAGGATCACAATCTTTTTCATTCTTAAATGCAGGGGCACGAAAAAGTGCGTGGTTCTGAAAGATTTAATTTTGACTGCATAGTTAAAAATAAGAGCCATGCAAAGTCCACTATTTTCCACATACTACATGACATAGTGATTAAAGGTGTATAATTGTGAAATCCATTAGGAATCTTTGGTTTGTAAATTATGATCTAAAACCAGGAGATTAAAGATCCATTTCATTTATTCATTTGTTTAAACGTTTTCTCTCCGAATCATAATTTATTCAATAAGGATATCTCATCTACCATCTATTCTTATTTAAATAGTCCTAGCTCATCTATGCCTAAAGCAGGGGTGGCCAAACTATAGTTCTTTGAGGACCTGTGGACTTCAACTCCCAGAATTCCTGAGCTAGCCATGCATGCATGGCTGGCTCAGGAATTCTGGGAGTTGAAGTCCACAGGTCCTCAAAGAACCATAGTTTGGCCACCCCTGGCCTAGAGTGCATTTCAGGCTAAAAACAGAGATAATATAGAAAGCAGCTAAACTCTGAGGGGAAGATAGTCCACATAGCAGAGGCCACTGTAGAAAAGGCCAGTCTTCTGACCCCGGCCAGTTAGCAGTCTTTGGTTGATGAAATCTGCAGCATGACCAGTTTTTAGCAGTGCTCAATTTTGCATTAGCTGTAGCCTCCAGCCCAATCCTAAGAGCCATCTCTGCTTTGAAAGCATATCACTAATACAGGTGGTCCTCGACTTACAACAGTTTGTTTAGTGACCGTTCAAAGTTACCGTGGCACTGAAAATAGTGACCTATGACCGTTTTTGAAACTTATGACCGTTGCAGCATCCCATGGTCCCATGATCAGAATTCAGATGCTTGGCAACTGACTCATATTTATGACGGCAGCAGTGTCCCGGGGTGGTGGTGGTCATGGTGATCAGCTTTTGTGACCTTCTTAGAAGCAAAGTCAATGGGGGGGAGCCAGAGTCGCTTAACAATCGTGTTAGTAACTTCACAACTGCAATGATTCACTTAACAAGGGTAGCAAGAAAGGTCATAAAATGGGGCAAAGCTCACTTAACCAATGTCTCCCCTAACAATTTTGAGCTCTATTGTGGTCGTAAGTTGAGGACTACCTGTACCTCTTGGTATTGCAATAGCAGTTGCAATATAATAATTTCAGACCAATTTACTTCTGTACATGTTAATTACATTTGCTTTTCTTTTTCGGGCACAGTTTCACAGAAGAATCTATAAAGGAATTCCATTACAGCTGAGAGGTGAAATCTGGTCCCTGTTACTCGACGTCCCAAAAATGAAAGAAGAAATGAGAGGTTATTATAATGTGAGTTTCCAAGCCAGAAAGTGAAAGATGGAGCTTTTGTTTTACATAATGGTGGCGCAGTGGCTAGAATGCAGTATTGCAGGCTACTTCTGCTGACTGCCGGCTGCCTGCAGTTTGGCAGTTCGAGTCTCAATGGCTTAAGGTTGATTCAGCCTTTCATCCTTCCAAGGTCGGTAAAATGAGGACCCATATTGTTGGGGGCAATATGCTGACCCTGACACTTAGAGAGGGCTGTAAAGCCCTGTGAAACAGTATATAAGTCTAAGTTCTATTGCTATAATTCAGCAAATAGTAAATGTAATCCATTTAAGAGGGGTAAAATAAATGCCATTCTTTCCCATTTTTAAATCTTTTTTCTTCTGGAAAAGTGCTGAGTAATAGGAACCCAAAATTAAAATTATCCATTAGGCAAGAACCTGAGTACAACTCCATCATAATTTGTATGCCTGACGATTTGTGCAGCTTTTCTTTTTCCTACTGAAAAGATTCCAGATTTCAGTATTAGTTATAGATGTTTTTGCTATGTTCAGAAACATTGTAGTTCCTCAGTAACATTTCACAAGATTTTCCCTTACCTGCCCTGGTTTATTGTTTGTTTTGTGTGCATGCCTGTGTGTTGTGTGCCATACAGAGTTACGTTGTTTGAGTTGAACGACCTTCTACATCTAGTTAATAAAACAGATAAGTAAATGCTGTAGGTACACCAAGAAAACAGTCTTAGGTCATGCTTATTCTGTTTTTTACCTTCCCTTTTGGATGTTGTATTTATGTTTAAATTGTTACTTTTCAATTTGGAAATCCAGAGAAGTTTTGAAATGAATGGGTGGTGAACATAGGAGTTCATCTGCTACTGTTTTGCTTGGGAAATTAATAATTACATTTAAACCTGCTAGGGACTCAGTGTACCTATTTCCTTTCACTTTCAGTGAAAGTTGGCAGGAAATTGTGCTGTCAAAAATTGTCATTTAGGGCAGATACTCAGCCTGTAGACCAAAACTTACGTAGGACGTTACCAATAGAAGAGAATATTAGTAGCTCAGGGTTGAACTAAGGTGTCCTTAGTCCAGGGGTGTCAAACTCGCGGCCCATGGGCCGGTTGTGTCACATGCTGGCCCTGCCCCTGCCCAGTTTAGCGAAGGGGGGAAAGGGGAGAATATGTCATGTGATGCCGCCGTGACGACACAAGTTTGACACCCCTGCCTTAGTGTGTCTAAGTGAGCTTGGTGGTTTCCTTTCAACCCCACAGTTACAATACAATGCTCTTTCTAAACTGGTGTCCCCTGGGACTGCCGCTCTCAGAATTTCTTAGTGCATGAATTCTGGAAGTCCTTAAACTGAATGGCTTGACTGATATTGTTCTGATCTAGGCTTCCTGATAAATCATAAAACACAAACGTAGTCCCAAAAAAACCTCTTTATTTCAACAGCTGTGAATTATGTTCATTCCCAGCTGTAATAAGTCCCAAACAATGTTAATTAGTCTGACAGAAGTCTGCCACAGTCTTTTGGAAGAATGCTGATAAGCACCAACCTTTATCTCTCTTGACACGCTGCCAAAGACCTAATGGGCACGGAGCTTTGCAAGGCCAAACAGAAACACAGAATCAGAACCGAAATGCCGAGACACGAATTGAACCAAGTTGCTTCCTGCAACGAGCACATCCGTTTGCTCCTCTTTTATATCCTATGGGAAGGGACAATTATCTCCAAGCCTTATTCCCAAGTAGCCCTTTTCCTCTGTAACTGTTCTTGCCTTCTGGCAGCTCTACGCATGCGCACATTGGGAACAGGCTCCCCCTGTTCCTCTGCCTCGCTCACGTCAGCCTCTGTCAGCACAGACCTCCCAGATGGCCCGGGCTGGCTCTCTGCCTCTGGCACTGAGCCTTCTCCAGACTCCAGGCCTGGCCCATATTCCTCCCCAGCCTCCTCGCTGTCCTACTCTGCTGCCAGCTCTGCAGGCCGCTGGCGGACCACAACAGATATGTAGAATTTTCTGCAACATGTGGAAACTTCAGAAGCAGCTCTCTTAACTCATGCCACTTTTGACTTTCCACAGCATTCACCGATGAACAAATTTAAGACGTTCCTTTCATTCCTTTCACATATATGCTGGGTTAGGCCAAAATGTTTTCTAGATCAACACTCTTTGCCATGGTTCCTCCCAATTGCAAATATGGAAGCCAGCAGAAGGCTGTGCATGTAATATCCTTTTCCACATGAATTTCCCTGTTGTTGCAGTTCAGAGGGATATTCACTATGGCTGACTGCTTGTACAGGCAGTCCTCAACTTACGACCACAATTGAGCCCAAAGTTAATGTTGCTAAGTGAGACATTTGTTAAGTGCGTTTTGGCCCATTTTACGACCTTTCTTGCCGCAGTTGTTAAGTGAACCACTGCAGTTGTTAAGTTACTAACACGGTTGTTAAGTGAATCTGGCTTCCCCATTGATTTTGCTTGTGAGAAGGTTACAAAAGGTAATCTTCTTTATCACCCCGGGACACTGCCACTGTCGTAAATATGAACCAGTTGCAAAATGTCCGAATTCTGATCACATGGCCATGGGGATGCCGCAACAGTCATAGGCATGAAAAACAGTCAGAAATCACTTTTTTCAGTGCCGTTGTAACTTTGAACGGTCATTAAATGAACTGTTGTAAGTCGAGGACCACCTGTACTTAAAATCCTGTCTCTTGTTGGAAGAAGATACTTTGTAAGGGACAAAATCTTGCCCCCAACAATCTGGGTCCTCATTTTACCCACCTCGGAAGGATGGAAGTCTGAGTCAACCTTGAGCCTGGTGAGATTCGATCTGCTGAAGTGCAGCTGGCCGTCAGCTGAAGTAGCCTGCAGTACTGCACTCTAACCACTTCGCCACCTTGGCTCTTGACTAAATAGGTTTATGACCTTTGTGAGAAGTGCAGAGTCATGAAAAAGGATGATGCACTATAATAAGCAGTGAAGTCTTGGTGTATGTAAATTTGTTGATTGTTTCTCTCTTTCTCCCCCTAGACTTTAAAAACTCGAGCAAGAGGAACCTCTCCAGATATCCGGCAAATTGATCTTGATGTTAATCGGACCTATCGGGATCACATCATGTTCAGAGATAGATATGGAGTAAAGTGAGTGAAGCTAAATCGACTGCTTTCATGTGGATCTTGTTGCTTTTTTATTGTCTAGAACAGTGTTTCCCAACCTTGGCAACTTGAAGATGTCTGGACTTCAACTCCCAGAATTCCCCAGCCAGCATTCGCTGGCTGGGGAATTCTGGGAGTTGAAGTCCAGACATCTTCAAGTTGCCAAGGTTGGGAAACACTGGTCTAGAACTTCAAGAGATTTAATCTCTACAGAGGTGCAGCAAAACTTTGAGTCCTGTCTTCTACAACAAAGCTTCCTCCCATCCCCTTGATTCCAGCTTCTTGTCCCCCTGAGATCCTTGGTACTCTTTGAGCTTGGTGGGGTTTTTTTTGCAGAGGTTTGTGCACGGATGATGTTACCTAGTTGGGTAATGAAATGTCTGCAAAAAAACTACCGAGCTCAGAGAGCACCAAGGATTTCACAGTTCATCCCTGAACTACAGATATTTTCTCTCTGTCTCTCTGCCATGGGGAGATCTGGACTCAAAAATACATGTGATGCTCTGAAACACTCATCTGTATTTAACAGGCTGGCATCCACATAAGAAAAGCATCCTTAGCAAGATTTCTAGAAAAGAGTTTTACGTTTTTAAAATAGGAACATTTTAACATTGAAACGGAGGCATATTTTCCCATATTACATCCTGAATGCTGCATTTGGTTTTGAAACGGTCCAAGCAAATTTTAAAAAAGTTGCTACCCTGCATTTTAAAATGCCAGAAATAAATACTAAACTAACTTGAACGAAAGTGTTCCAAAATTGCCATATTCAGATACCTGCTAGGACAGTGATGGTGAACCTTTTTTCCCTCGGGTGCCGAAAGCGTGCACGCCCGCGCGCTATTGCACACGCTCGAGTGCCCACACCCATAATTCATGCTGCCCCACACCCCATGCATGTGCGTACAATCCCCCCGCTCCCCGACTTTGGGTGGGCCCAGTAGATCAGTTTTTTGCCCTCCCCAGGCTCCAGAGGCTTCCCTAGAGCCTGGGGAGGGCGAAAACGCCCTCTCCCAGCCCCCGGAGGCCCTCCAGAGGCCAAAAACACCCTCCCAGAGCCTCCACGTGAGCCGAAAATCAGCTGGCCGGCACACACATGTGTGCTGGAGCTGAGCTAGGGCAACGGCTCACGTGCCGGCAGATATGGCTCCGCGTGCCACCTGTGGCACGCGTGCCATAGGTTCGCCATCACTGTGCTAGGATTACCTTTCAACGAGTCCCTTAAATTAATCCAAAGCCGATATTTGGTAGCTTCCCATAGCCATATAGATACATATGAAGAAAATTCAGTATTCTTTCAGTATTTTTAGGTTAAATATATTTGGAAATTATCAGAAACCAGTTATGAGTTGGTTTCAGATGCAATAGGATTAGGTGGGCTGCTGCCGGTTCGGACCGGTTCAGGCGAACCAGTATTTGCGATGATCAGCTGACCCTGCCCACCCGCCCCTGCCATATCCTGTCCTGTATTTCCTTCTTTCTGGCTCATCTGATTCGCGTGGCATAGCTGATTTCCGCGTCTCCACTGTTCTACTTACCGGGGCTGCCTTAGAAGGTAACCAGCTGAGCTTCAAATTGCTGTATTTTGAACGCTGCGCACAAGCGCATTGGGCATGCATGCAAAGCATGTGATCACCAAACCAGTTGTTAAACCGGTTGCAGCCCACCACTGATTACAGCTCTCCAGATTCATCACCAGAGTTTTGAGTTGTAGATCCGAAGCACCAGAAGGGAACCATTGCAAATGGCTTCTTAAGTATTACAGTCAACTTGTGTTTACTAGAAAGTATTACCCAAGCTCCCTTTTGCAAAACTGAAGGAACAAAATTATTGTTTAGTCAGTTGTGAGAGTGTTCTAAGTAGACTTTGGATTGTGATTATTTTATACAGTTGTACCCCCTCTCTTGAGAGACGAGCAGATTAAATTGCAGATCGGTTTTTTAAAAGCCATTTTCTAACCTCAAAGGAGAATTATCAGAACAGTTAGTGAAGTAGCTTCATGGAAAAATGAAATGTCAGTAATTCCACTGAGCATTATCCAAGCTCTTAGATATATCTAAATTGCCTGTTCTAATTTTTGAACATTTTCCTTCACTTTGGGACGATTCAGATGAAATACTGTGTCATGGGTTAGCATTGCAACCTCTTATGTCTAAAGCTGTATGTGAGCGAAACTCTGTTTTTTTTTTTTAAATAAATTGCATTTCCCTTGATTGGTTTGTTTATACAATTTCTGTTTGAATGGCTCAATACGGTAAACAAGACAAGAACAACAGTGATCAAACCAACAGATTGATAATCGGCAACAAGAGACGTAATAACTTGAGAAAATGTTCGCAATAAAACTTGTCAGATAGCTCTCATGACTTAGAGATAACAATAACATTTATTCCTCAAAGGCACTGGAAGAGCAGCATTGGAACTACTCCTGATGATTAACAGGAAAGGAACCATTCTAACTTTCAACGACAGAGTATTCCAAAAGGAGGGGCCCACCAAAAAGAGGGCTTGTTATAGGTAGTCCTCGACTTACGACTGGCAATTACAGTGGATCTCTAAAAAGGGACTTACAATTTGAATTCGAAGTGCTGACATCTGCACACAACACCACAGGCACATGACCCACAGTTTAAGTGCTCAACCATTTGGCCGTTTTTACAACGGTTTGTAGCGTTGTAGTGACTACATGATCACGACTTATGTTTTTGCTGGAAACTGGCGTTTCCTTCCAGTTTCTGTCAAAACTCCGTCCCATCATGAACAATGTGTTCGCTTAACGACCGTGGCATTTGCTTTACGGCTGCTGCTGCTGCAGCCAAAAAAAAAAAGGTTGTAATATCAGGCCCAGTCACATTGTGACTTGCTTTACGACCATCACGACTTATAACCATAATTGTGGGGCTCAGTTACAGTCATAACTTGAAGACTACCTGTACTGTTTCCTCTTCGGTGGGTGCCTCTCTTGGATTGCAGAGAGTTTAGAAGATGGCATGTTTTCTCTGGCAAGTGTCCATTTTGTCAGGAGGAGGAGGAAGAGGAGGAAAATTTCAACTTCAGATAGCAATAGCACTTAGACTTATATACCGCTTCACAGTGCTTTACAGCCCTCTCTAAGCGGTTTGCAGAGTCAGCATATTGCCCCCAACAATCTGGGTCCTCATTTTACCGACCTCGGAAGGATGGAAGGCTGAGTCAACCTTGAGCCTGGTGAGATTCGATCTGCCAAACTGCTGGCAGCCGGTGATCAGCAGAAGTAGCCTGCAGTACTGCACTCTATGCACAAGAGAGGAAGGAATTCTATTGTAAGGATAAGGAAACCAAGTTAGTAAATGGGAAAGAAAGTCAAAAGAAATTTGGTCTAGTGGTTAAGGCACCAGGCTGGAAAGAAGGAGACCATCAGTTCGACTCCTGCCTTAGGCAGGAGAACCAGCTGAGTGACCTTGAGCCAATCACCAGAAGATGGTGAGTTCTAGTCCTGCCTTAGCCATCAAAGCCAGCTGGGTGATTTTGGGCCAGTCATTCTCTCTCAGCCCAGTTCACCTGACAGGATTGTTGTGGGGAAAATAGGAAGAGGAAGGTTGAATATATTTGCTGCCTTAAGTTAATTGTAAAAACAATAAAGATGGGATAAAAAATAAAGTTGTGAGGATTCAGCATACTCCCTGGAGCCAGAATTCAGATTGGGGCTAAAATGTGGATGAGAATGTATGGAAGGGCAAGCTAGAAACATGTACCCCAGCTCTCCAGGTTTCATTGTATTTTTACAAAACACCACATTACATTTTGTAACATGAATGTTTCTCTGCAACAGTCCCTTTCCTTCAATGCTCGGTTCCTTTGGTTGTAACAGAGCTCTTTTCCAGATAGGCAAAACACTGCTTGGTCTTTTTTTCCCTTCAAAGAGAGCTTTTGTAAATATTTTATCATATAATGGAACATGGATGTTCTTGCTTTTATCACTCTCTCACACACATACATAATAGATGGATAGCCAATCTCTGTAAATACCGTATTTTTCGGAGTATAAGATGCACCAGAGTATAAGAGGCACCTTAGTTTTTGGGGAGGAAAATAGGGGGGGGGGATTCTGCCTACCAGGTATTCATCTGGCTAGCGTCCTTAGCCTGATCAGCTTCAGCACATTCGTTCGCTCTCTGGTTTTGAGGTTGGGGATGGTTGGGGCTGTGCTTCTAAAGCACAGCTGATTGTCGGAGGGAGCAGCGATTAGAAAAGCAGGCAAAGCACGGAAGATCACTTAGCTCGTGTTTGGGCTGAAAAACAGCTTCAAAAGCACAGCTGATTCTCGGAGGGAGCTCCAGTGACTAAAGCAGGCAGGGTGGGGAAGGGGTAAGAGAAGGCAGCAACTGTTCCGGGTAGCAGTTCCATTTTGGGCACCACACGTCGAGTGTTTGGAGGCTGAAAATGCAATGTGCGGAGCCCAAAAACACAAGCCATTGTCGGTGGCAATCGCTGCAGCCAGGAAGAGAACGTGCGGAGGCCGAAGGGTAGGGGCCGGCGGGTGAGCGGGGCTACATTCGGAGTATGAGACGCACCCAAATTTTCAGCCTCTTTTAGGAGGGAAAAAAGTGTTGTCTCCGAAAAATAGGGTAGTAGGCTGCTTTCAGTGTGCAGGGTTATACAGTTGTAACCACTGTGCAGGGTTATACAGATGTACAAAATAGGATTGATATGAAATTAAGCCAGCAACATTTTACATCACAAGTAATTTTTCCTGTAACGTGGCTCCAAAACACATTTTTATTTTGTATAGTTACATTCTGTCTTTTTTCCCTCCTAGGCAACAATCTTTGTTCCATGTCTTAGCTGCATATTCTGTTTATAATACGGTAAGATGCTCTAGTCTGTGCATGCTTCTCTGCATCTATACGCAGTCAGTTACATAGGTCACTCTTAAACGATATTGAATTCATGGAAATAGAATTCTCAAGGGCAACATGAAAACAGCGAGTTTGAATAGGCGTAATTCTGTATTGGATTGTTTGGCCCAACAGGTGTAAAAAGAAATTATTTCTGATTCTTGGCCAGATGCTAGCAAAGGGTTTTTTTTGCAAATGCTTGCCTGGAACCATTAAGATCAGAAACTAAAAAAAAGGTGGTGAATAAGTTCACTCAGCCAATAAAATGCTACAAGTTATGCTTAATAGGTTTTAGCAGCGTTATCGAGCTGGGTCACATACAAGAAATAGTTGTGGAATTCTGGAAGAGAAAGTTACAAATGTTGCTGAAAATACAACAATGGTCTCTTTCTTACCTCTGATAATCTATTGAGCGGAGCTCAGTACCAATACTAGGATAAACCAAACTGTGTTAGGGTTAGGGATAGGTAACTAACCATAGCTTGCTCGCTTATGTATAATTCTTTATTCTTTATTCTTTATTTATTTTGTCAAGCGTATATATGATTACAGACAAAGTTTAAACATGATTGTGAATACACAAGATGTATAAGCATGGTTATGAGTACATGAGATGGTTACGAATACATGGGGACATTAGGACAGGGACGGTAGGCACGCTGGTGCACTTATGCACGCCCCTTAAAGACCTCTTAGGAATGGGGTGAGGTCAACGATAGACAGTCTAAGCTTAAAGTTTTGGGGGTTTGGGGAAGAAACTACAGAGTCAGGTAAAGTATTCCAGGCATTGACCACTCTGTTGCTAAAGTCGAATTTTTTGCAATCGAGTTTGGAGCGGTTCACTTTAAGTTTATATCTATTGTGTGCTCGTGTATCGTTGCGGTTGAAGCTGAAGTAGTCATTGACAGGTAGGAATTCTGTGGTTTCCTACTCAGAAATGTCAGATTGAATTCCATGAAACTCACAACAAAAATCTTTAAGGTAGCATAAACCCTAAACAATGGTATAGTCTCAGTTTGGAGGATTAATTGGACTAAATTAATATGGGTATTTCAGGCTAGGTCCAAATTCTTCGTTCAAATGAATTCGTTTGAAAGGAGAGCAATTTAATCAGAGGTTTTGCATTGACTTCCTTCTGAAGTACAAATTTTCTGCCTTGAAGGCTGTTTTGTACTTACTAATATTTTATCATGAGGGTTCATCCAGTCATCGAAACGGGAGAGGAGCTAAAGATTACGTGGAATAAGCTAAAGATGTGGAATAACAACAGGTCAAAGTGCAGAAAATGTAAAGAAAGGACTCCTTTGTCCTCTTCTAACTTTATAGTGTTTCTCGACCTTGGCTCCTTTAAAATACATGGACTTCAACTCCCAGAATTCCACAAACAGCATGCTCTTAAGTAGCCAAGGTTAAGAAACACTGCCTTAGGAGCCCCTCCACATCTTCAGGATAAAAAAAATTAGATCATGATAGCTTGGCCTGTAGAAGCTCTAGTTCAGGGGTCCCCTAACTTGGCAACTTTAAGACTTGTGGACTTCAACTCCCAGAATTCCATAAGTCCCTAAGTCTTAAAGTTGCCAAGTTTGAAGACCTCTGCTCTAGTTACACCAGTCTGGCTTTCCTTCTCAGTTCTCTGTGTAAAGTCAGACAGAGAACTAATCCTCAGGGATATCCTTCCTCCAAACATCTCATAATTCACACTCTTATCTACCCTTCCTACAGAAAAGTGAGTGAAATTGCTTTAGGGTTTGTTTGCATGTGTACACAAAGTTTGCCACGGTTTTGTCTGCTTTTTCCCAGGAGGTTGGATACTGTCAAGGGATGAGCCACATAACCGCATTGCTCCTAATGTACATGAATGAAGAAGATGCTTTCTGGGCTTTGGTGAAACTGCTCTCGGGGCCCAAGCATGCTATGCATGGTAGGTGTCTGAAGTTTTATTCAGTGTCATGATAGCTAAATTGGCCTCTTCGCATTAAACCTTTTTAACCATCCTTTTTTTTTTTAAGGATTACATTTAGGATTTTGCTTTTCAGTTCTGCAACATTATGGTTGGGTTCACACCACTGTCCTAAACCAAGTTGACAAGTCAAAGATATTATGGGTATCACAAAGAGCTGAAACAAATGGTATTACAGGTAGTCCTTGATTTACAACTGGTTGCTTAGTGACTGTTGAAAGTTACAATGGATCCCCAAAAAGTACTTACAAAATTCTGACACACACACACACATACCACAACCCCCCGGATTGTATGACACATTTCAGGTGCTCAGCAACCAGCCCACATTTATGGCTTTTGGCAGTATCTTACAGTCATGAGTCCGATTTATGACGTTTTTGCTGAAAACAGATCTTCTGGTTTTCAGCAAAAATACCCTATAGTGAACAATGCGTTTGCTGAATGATCTTAACATTCGCTTTACACGAGGCATAGAAAAGGTAGTAAAATTGGGTCTGGTTAGGTGATGACCTGCTTTACCATTGTCATGATTTACAACCATAATGGGCAGTCTCTGTTATGGTTATAAGTTGAGGGCTATCTGTATGGCTTCATGCAGTGGTCTGGTTGACATAACATGCTTCCAAAAGATACTGAACGGCCAGCTGCATTAAACCTAGAATGATTGCTCGTATACCGTCAAATTGAGGTCAGCTCTTAGTGACTACATAACTAGACCTTGTTCAGCATGGCCTGTCCCCATCTTAGCCTTCAAGTTCTTTAGCAAAGCACCTTTCACCACTATAATTGAGACAGTTCACCTTGCTACTGCTCATCGTTTTCTGTTTCTTTCCCTTTTCCCTTTCTTTTTCATCTTTCCCATTGTTATAGCTCAGATTTGGATGCTTCATTACCTAGGTATAATTAATTATCTTATTTAAATGGTATATTTTTTATTAAGTTACTGCAGGATGCAGCATCGCCTTGTGGTGAAATAAATAAATAAGTAGAAGATAGATAGATAGATAGATAGATAGATAGATAGATAGATAGATAGATAGATAGATAGATAGATGGATGGATGGATGGATGGATGGATGGATGGATGGATGGATGGATGGATGGATGGATGGATGGATGGATGGATGATTGATGATGGATAGATGATGGATAGATAGATAATGATAGATAGATGGATGATATATGAATGATAGATGGATGGATGGATGGATGGATGGATGATTGATGATGGATAGATGATGGATAGATGATGGATAGATAGATAATGATAGATAGATAGATAGATAGATAGATAGATAGATAGATAGATAGATAGATAGATAGGTAGATAGGTAGATAGGTAGATAGGTAGATAGAGACAGACAGACAGACAGACAGACAGACAGACAGACAGACAGATAGAGAGATGATGGATAGAGAGATGAGATGATGGATAGAGAGATGAGATGATGGATGGATGGATGGATAGATTTATAGATGGATGATAGATAGATAGATAGATAGATAGATAGATAGATAGATAGATAGATAGATAGATAGATAAGATAAGATAAGATAAGATAAGATAAGATAAGATAAGATAAGATAAGATAAGATAATAAGATAGATGCTTATTCATGATGATCTCTCTCTTCCCTCCCCTACTTTCCCCAATTTTAGGGTTTTTTATTCCTGGTTTTCCTAAGCTGTTGAGGTTTCAAGAGCATCATGACAAAATAATGAAGAAATTTTTGTCCAAGCTTAAGCAACATTTTGTAAGTAAATGCCAACACGAATGTGTTGATCAAGGGAACTGTTCACAGATGAAATTTCTTTGGCATTTAATTTTCATTTAACTTTCGCTTCCATAGAGTGTCACAGGAAATACCACAGCTTGCACGATTCTCATCTTTATAGTCGTAGACCCATCATGGGATCTGAATAACTTTTCAAAGTCTTTCATGGCTACTCTACCAAGTGCTACCCTGTGGCATATTTCTTGACTGCATGTTCCTTTACTGTGGATGGTTGATCCTAAAATAGCAGAAGCAATCTACCACTCTGAAATCTTCATTATCTATCCTAAGGCTGGTGGTTTTACCTGTAGTCATTAGTTTGGTCTTTTTAATTAAAGTTCCATTTTTTTTCTCCACTGTGCTTCTTGACTTTTATTACCGGGGCTTGCAGAACCATTGTATTTTCATCTTTCATCTTTTGGAATAGTGTCATCAGCGTAATGCAAGTTATTGATCTTCCTCTCCAAATTTTAAAACCATACTCACCTTCCCTTACTGTATATTCAGCACATAGGTTGAATAAATAAGAGGAGAGTATTCAGTCTTGTCACATTTCCTTTGCAAACCTGGAATAGTCTTTTTTTTGGTCATGTTGTGTCCATTCTGTGGACACAGAATGGTGTCTTCCTGACCTGTCTTTATTCCTGACCTGTCTTTACACCTTGGTAAGCTCACACTTGGAATATTGCATCCAGTTTATATCACTATGATATAAAAAAGATGTTGAGACTTTAGAGACTTTGCAGAGAAGAGCAACAAAGGGGGATGGAGGCTAAAACATATTTATTTATTTATTTGGTATTCT
Source organism: Diadophis punctatus similis (assembly GCA_023053685.1). Lineage (NCBI taxonomy): Eukaryota > Metazoa > Chordata > Lepidosauria > Squamata > Dipsadidae > Diadophis > Diadophis punctatus. Next base: position 6,710,231 of record JALIGW010000004.1, on the reverse strand, counting down.
TGATACCAAATAAATAAATATGAAGAACAGTTGCAGGAATTGGGTATGTCTAGTCTAATTAAAAGAAGGACTAGGCGTGACATGATAGCAGTCTTCCAATATCTGAGGGGTTGCGACAAAGAGGGTGGGGTCAACCTATTCTCCAAAGCACCTGAAGGCAGGACAAGAAGCAACAGATGGAACCTAATCAAGAAGAGAAGCAACCTAGAACTAAGGAGAAATTTCCTGACACTTAGAACAATTAACCAGTGGAACAGCAGAAGTTGTGGCTGCTTCATCACTGGAAGCTTGTAAGAAGAGATTGGACAACCAATTGTCTGAAATGGTATAGGGCCGTGATGGCGAACCTATGGCACGGGTGCCACAGGTGGCACGCGGAGCCATATCTGCTGGCACGCGAGCTGTTGCCCTAGCTCAGGTCCAGCGTGCATGTGGGCGCCCGCTAGCTGATTTTTGGCTCGCACGGAGGCTCTGGGAGGGCATTTTTGGCCTCCAGAGGGCCTCCAGGGTGGCAGGGGAGGGCGTTTTTGCCCTCCCCAAGCTCCAAGAAAGCCTCTGGAGCCTGGGGAGGGCAAAAAATGGGCCTACCGGATCCACTGGAAGTCAGGAAATGGGGGAGCAGGGGTGCGTGGGGGAGCATTGAATATGGGTGTGGGCACGCACACGCGTGTGATAGCGCACATGTGCACTATTTCGGCACCCGAGGAAAAAAAGGTTCGCCATCACTGGTATAGGGTTTCCTGCCTTGAGAAG